>OZ010799.1:333569203-334261203 GCA_963932465.1 Maratus speciosus
CTTTCTAAATCGGATTTTCTGTGCCGAAATCTTTAAAGTCATCTAAAATTCTCTTTTATTAAATAGCAGATAATTAAATCAAGAAATGTCATAAAATGATATTTTTTTAAAACCAAAGAACATAATTGGAAAATATCGGACAAAATATTTTTTTATATTAAAAATTATCGAAATATAGTTTATTTTTCAAAGTCTACTTAATTCTCCAAATAATAGTGTTACCGCAACCTACCCCTCCTAATACAAAATGAAATAACTCTGCATCGGTATCAATACGTTTATGATAGTAATATGAAAATTCTGTTTAAAGTGTTTTTTCTAATTTAGTAATATAACATAAAAAAAAGTATTAGCATTGTCCGATTTGTGTGTATAGGATTTGGAACTTCGAGTGAAAGTTGAGCAAAAATCTGGAAGAGTAAATTAGAATTAAAATCGTATGAGCAGGCACACTGTATTGTACTATGGACCATCGTGTGATAGCTTTGGAGGCAAGCACGAAAATAGTATAAACATTCTATGGGAAATGCGGATTTACCCAACCTCGTCATGCTCCTTGAGGGCTGGAATAGGTAGACTTGCCATTAGGTAAATTGATCCGCAAAGTCTACTTGCCATCGCTTGTGGTGGAGGAATCCCTCGACATGCTTTCTGATTGAGAAGGATAATACGTGATTTCGTGATATTTTTTAAGTTATCCATAGTAGGTACCCGACATACCACGGGGTTTCAGTGCTGAAATCACTAATGTAATCTACAATCCGTTTTCAATATATACCATATAAATAAATCCAAAAATGTCATAAACCGATATTTTTTAAAACCAAAGTAAATAATTGAAAAAATGTGGGACAAATTATTTTTTTTATATTTAAAATTAACGAAATATATATTTTTTTATTAACTGCACTTAATTCACAAAGTTCTACAGCAATACAAATCTCCTAAAACAAAACAAAAAAGCTATGCATCAATATCAATATGTTCATGATAGTAATATAAAAATTACCTTTAAAGAATCTTTCTATTAATGTGCAAATATAAATATAAGCAAAAAAATCTTCACTATTGTAGGTTGGGCATATTGGGTTTGGTAGTTCGAGTAAAATTTGTGCAAAAATCAGAAAGAGTAAATAAGAAGTAAAATCGTGAGAGCAAACATACGGCATTGTACGATGACCCATCTCGTTATAGTTTTGGAGGCAAGCACGAAAATAATGTAAAACACTCTATGGGAAATGCGGATTTACCCAACCTCGTCATGCTCCTTGAGGGCTGGAACACGGTAGACTTGCCATTCGGTAAGTTTATCCGCAACCTCTACTTGCCATCGCTTGTTGTGGAGGAATCCCTCGACATGCTTTCTGTGTGAGGAGGAGAATATATGATTTCGAGATATTGTTTAAGTTACCCGTATTATGTACTCGACCTACCATTCGAGCGAAGAATAGAACGTAATTTGAATTTTGCCGCTTTCGAAATCGGATTTTCGGTGCCGAAATCATTAACGTCATCTAAAATTCTCTTTCATTAAATAGCAGATATAAATCAAGAAATGTCATAAAATGATTTTTTTTAAACCAAAGAAAATAATTGGAAAAATGACAAAATATTTTTTTACATTAAAAATTATCGAATTATGGTTTCTTTTTCAATG
This sequence comes from Maratus speciosus, assembly GCA_963932465.1. Classification (NCBI taxonomy): domain Eukaryota; kingdom Metazoa; phylum Arthropoda; class Arachnida; order Araneae; family Salticidae; genus Maratus; species Maratus speciosus. Next base: position 333,570,861 of record OZ010799.1, read on the forward strand.
TCTTCTTAATTCTCCAAATATAGTGTTACCTAACCTACCCCTCCTAATACAAAATAAAATAACTCTGCATTGGTATCAACATGTTTATGATAGTAATATATGAAAATTCTGTTTAAAGTGTTTTTTCTAATTTAGTAATATAACATAAACAAAAGTATTAGCATTGTCCGAATTGTGTGTATAGGATTTGGTAGTTCGAGTGAAAGTTGAGCAAAAATCTGGAAGAGTAAATTAGAATTAAAATCGTATGAGCAGGCACACTGTATTGTACTATGGACCATCGCGTGATAGCTTTGGAGGCAAGCACGAAAATAATATAAACATTCTATGGGAAATGCGGATTTACCCAACTTCGTCATGCTCCTTGAGGGCTGGAGCACGGTAGACTTGTCATTAGGTAAGTTGATCCGCAACCTCTACTTACCATCGCTTGTAGTGGAGGAATCCCTTGACATGCTGTCTTATTTATGAAAAAATTATTTGACTTCGAGATATTTTTTGAGTCAGCCGTATTACTCACTCGACCTACCATTCGAGCGAAATGTACAACATAATTTAAATTTTGCGTTTTCTAATTCGGGGTTTCAGTGCTGAAATCACTAATGTAATCTACAATCCGTTTTCAATATATACCATATAAATAAATCCAAAAATGTCATAAACCGATATTTTTTAAAACCAAAGTAAATAATTGAAAAAATGTGGGACAGATTATTTTTTTTTTATATTTAAAATTAACGAAAAAAATACTTTTTAATTAACTGCACTTAATTCACAAAGTTCTACAGCAATCCAAATCTCCTAAAACAAAACAAAAAAGCTATGCTTCAATATCAATATGTTCATGATAATAATATAAAAATTACCTTTAAAGAATCTTTCTATTAACGTGCTAATATAAATATAAGCAAAAAAATCTCCACTATCGTAGGTTGGGCATATTGGGTTTGGTAGTTCGAGTAAAATGTGTGCAAAAATCAGAAAGAGTAAAAAAGAATTAAAATCGTGAGAGCAAACATACCGCATTGTACGATGACCCATCGCGTTGTAGTTTTGGAGGCAAGCACGAAAATAATGTAAAACACTCTATGGGAAATGCGGATTTACCCAACCTCTTCATGCTGCTTGACGGCTGGAACACGGTAGACTTGCCATTAGGTAAGTTGATCCGCAACCTCTACTTGCCATCGCTTGTGGTGGAGGAATCCCTCGACATGCTTTCTGATTGAGGATGAGAATATGTGATTTCTAGTAATTTTTTAAGTTTTCCGTAGTAGGTACTCCACCTACCATTCGAGCGAAGAATAAAACGTAATATGAATTTTTCCGCATTATAAATCTAAAATTCTGTGCCGAAATCACCAATGTCATCTGGAATTCGCTTTTAATAAATAGCAGACAATTAAAATCAAAGAAAGTCATAAAATGATAATTTTTTAAAACCAAAGAAAATAATTAGAAAAATTCTCATACAAAATATATTTTCACATTAAAAATTAACGAAATATATATATTTTTTTCAAATTGTACTTAATTCTTCTAATAATAGTGTTACCGGAACCAACCCCTACCAATACAAAATAAAAGAACTCTGCATCGGTATCAATATGTTTATGACAGTAATCTAAAAATTATCTTTGAAAAATGTTTCTACTAATTTGCTAATGTAAAATAAACAACAACAACAACAACAACAAAAACTGCACTAGCCAGGGTGGGCATATTGTGTTTGGTAGTTCGAGTAAAATTTGTGCAAAAATCAGAAAGAGTAAATTTAAATTAAAATCGTGAGAGCAAACATACTGCATTGTACCATGAACCAACGCGTGATAGGATTGGAAGCGAAGCACGAAAATAATGTAAACACTCTATGGGAAATGCGAATTTACCGAACCTCGTCATGCTCCTTGAGGGCTGGAACACGGTAGACTTGCCATTAGGTAAATTGATTCGCAACCTCTACTTGCCCTCTCTTGTGGTGGAGAAATCCCTTGACATTCTGTCTTATTTATGAAAAAATATTTGACTTCGAGATATTTTTTGAGTCAGCCGTATTACTCATTCGAGCGAAATGTACAACATAAATTTTAGGTTTTCTAATTCGGGGTTTCAGTGCTGAAATCATTAATGTAATCTACAATTCGTTTTCATTATATACCATATAAATAAATCCAAAAATGTCATAAACCGATATTTAAAAAAAAATAATAATGTAAATAATCGAAAATAATGTGTAATTTTAATTTTTCGCTTTCTAATTCGGCGTTTCAGTGCTGAAATTAGCAATGTAATCTAAAATTGGTTTCTTTAAATAGTATATAAATAAATAAAAAAAATGTCATAAACTGATAAATTTTAAAGCAAGACATTGGAAAAATGATGGACAAAACAATTTTTTACATTAAAATTTAACGAAATATATATTTTTTTTAACTGGGCTTAATTTTTAACGTTCTACAGCCACCCACCCCTTTTAACACAAAACAAAAGAACTCTGCATCAGTACCAATATATTTATGATAATAATATAAAGAAATTACGTGTAAAGTGTTTTTTACTAATTTATTAATATAAAACAAACAAAAAAATCAGCATTATCCAAGGTTGTGTATATTGGGTTTGGTAGTTCGAGTGAAAATTGTACAAAACTCAGAATGAGTAAGTTAAAATTAACATCGTGAGAGCAGGCACATTGCATTTTATGTTGACCCATCGCGTGATAGCTTTGGAGGCAAGCACAAAAATAATATAAACACTCTACGGGAAATGCTGTTTACCCAACCTCGTCATGCTCCTTGAGGGCAGGAACACGGTACACTTGCCATTAGGTAAGCTGATCCGCATTCTCTGCTTGCCATGGCTTATGTCCAAAGCCGCCTAAGGACTACAAGCCAAACACAAGGTTTCGTGACAATCACTTCGCGGGGCTTACGCCAGCAGATAAGAGCACAGACTTATTTAAAACATATCAATACTTTCCTCTACATTCCAACTTAATTATCACAGCATACGGAAAATATTATATACATACTTGTAGTTTAAAGACGCTAATTAAGCTCTTTTCATTCAATTTCGATTACTCCTCAACAGTAAAAATAAAAATACTATATTTATGAAATAATGTCACTGTGTCAGTGAAAATGTGCCTCAGTATTAAAGTTAAGAGTACATGAAAGAAAATTGGATCGTTAATAAGGGGAAAAAACAAGTATTAAATTTATTTTAGTGAACAGTTTTTGTTATATTTATTCTACTTTGAAATTTAGAAACAATATCAATTATCTACTTTCTATATATTCAAAAACAAGACATTAATATATATATATACATATATAAATTTTCAGTTTAAACGTATATCAATTGAATTATTTTGCCTTCAATTATTTCACTTTCAAAAATAAATAAATACTAATAAGTGTGCCAATCAAAACCAACATTTAAATTTGAGATAATTCACCGATTCACACCATTCAAGCACCAATTTTTAGCAAATTACGAGAGACAGGGAATGATATGTCTCGATACGATTTAGTGATTTTTGCCACTTTAAATTACTGCTGTTTTTGAAATGAAACAGAAGTACAATAATATCGTTTTGTTTTGAGGTACGCACAAGGGATTATTGACAATACGATACTGGAATTCAATAGTTAATTTATTTTAAAGAAGTTAAAAATAAAAGATATTCTGAACACAAAAAATAGAACTAGTATACTAATAAAATATAAGTAGTTAATTTGAAAATAAAACTTACCTTCAAAAGAATATGTTCTATTCTTTTAAGTAAACAGCACGTGCATACGTTACATTTTAATTCTAAACAACCAGATACAAGTTTCAAATGCACGGCATTGGCGCCAGCCCCGGGTCGTGACGTCACATATGTGGGGGAATGAAATCGTGTCTGGCTTGATAGTCTTGAGAAGGCTTTGCTTATGTCGGAGTAATACCCCGACATGCCCTCTGACTGAGGAGGAGAATGTATGCCTTCCAGATATTTTTTAAGTTATCTGTATTATGCACTCGACTTACCATTCGAGCGAAATATACAACATAATTTGAATTTTGCGCTATCTAATTCGGGTTTTCAGTGCTGAAATTACTAACGTAAACTAAATTTAGTTTTCATTTAGTGTAAGATTAATTAATCAAAATTTTTCGTAAACTGATATTTATTAAAACCAAAACAAATAAGTGAATAATTATCGAACAAAATAATTTTTTACATTAAAATTTAGCGAAGTATATATTTTTTTCAAACTGTACTTAATTTTTAAACATCTACCACTACCGTCCACTTCTAATACAAAACAGAAGAGTTCTGCATTAGTATCAATATGTTTATGATAGTAATATAAAAATTACTTCCAAAGTGCTTTTATTAATTTAATAATATATAATAAACAAAAAATTTGGCATTATCCGTGTTTGTGTGTATTGGGTTTAATAGTTCGAGTGAAAATTATACAAAACAGCAGAAAGTGTCAACTAGAATTAAAATCGCGAGAGCAGGCAAAATGCATTGTAGGATGACCCATCGCGTAATACCCTTGGTGGTAAGCACGAAAATATTCTAAACAATGGAAAATGAGGATTTACGCAACCTCGTCATGCTCCTTGGGGGCAGGAATAGCGCAGACTTGTCATTAGGTAAATTGAAGTTTAACCTCAACCTCTACTTGACATTGATTGAGAAGGAAGATTTCTTCAGATATGAGTTCGGAGTTAAAAGGCAGATCGCACACTGATAAAGACTAAGACAAGCAGATAAAAGCGTGAGACATGAGACAAATTGTAGAGTTCAAACCGGTGACTTCTTTGTTATCAGGGTGAAATATCTCTTGACTTACGCTTTTTCGTCGCTTGTGTGTTGAGTCTATAATATGACTCAGTGGATAATGCATTATTTCACCTTATTTGTCATGTGAGTTGGTTAATTTCTTCTCTATCAAAATTAAGTGTATAAAACACGTTGAAATGCTATAAACATGTTAACGAGATATGGCAAGTTATATATACAATTTTTGAAAGAATATTGTACGCAATATCTTTTGAATTATTATTTAAAACTAAAATGAAACTTTAAAATGGAAAAATATATGTTTCCTGATTTATTTTTTTTTCCCTGAGAGAGGGGAATGGGTAGTAACTATTTTAGAAAAGAAAAATAAAATAGAACTACTTTTTTCGAGCATGTTACTGCTGTTATTTTCCTTTTTCAGAAATCTTGCTACCTGATGACATGAAAATTTTTGCTATTAAAGACGATTTTTTATCCTTTCTTGACTGATGATGAAATTTAGAACAGTTGTACGTGAAACTCGGAGTCTGGATGCAAGATCGTGAGCAGAAGTGGACGTGTATAAGACAGCATATTTCCTATCCAGGGAGTTTTTTTAATGTCGAAAGCTGAGCTAATGTGTTGGATTGATTTCAAAATGTTAGATCGTGTTGTATGCGGTTTGAAGAACAAGATACAGCATCGAGAAAGCAGTAGTTCACTTCTGGCTAAGGAAATTGAATGTGTTGGTTATTTAGAGCTTTTAAAAAAAGGACAAAAAGTCCTGCACAATAACAGGAAAAATGATTTATTTTATGAAAAATAGGTTTTGTGTAAAAATAAGTTGAAATTCTGTTTTTTCGTTAATAAATATTATATTAAAATTATTAGAATGTCTGTGTTTTTTTTTTATTTTGACCATGCTTAAGTTGAATTTTTCCATAATATGAGGGATTTACAACAGTAGACCAAGTCCAATTTGAAAAAAATAATTGAGATAGTCCATTTAAAAGCTGCATAATATCTGTTTTATCCACTCCCACAGTGAACCAAGTCTGTTTTCACATACTTTCTCATATATGGCGTTTGTTTTCGACTTGGTCTACTGTGGTAGTGAATAAAACAGATGTTGTGCACCTTCTAAAGGGACGATATCATTTTATTTCAAGATGGACTTAGTTTACTATGGTTGTGAACCCCTGATATATATATTCACACGACCATAGTTAATTCTTAAACTAATCTCAGACGGGCGTCTTTTTTGCTTAAGTATTATCCATTCACAATGCTATAACATTGTGAATGCATAATACTTAAGGGGGTCCGGGACACAAAAATCTTCATATTTTCAATTTTTTTTTTTTTTTTTTTTTTTTTTTTTTGATTAAAAATTTCTCTGCCGTTTTCTGCTTAAAATGATGTTTAAATCATGTTTCTATCTTAATTAGAACAGGAAATATTAATTTTTTCGTTTTGGTTTGTTTTCAAAATCTGCCTTTCAAGCTATGGTTGTCAAGGAAACGAGTTCTTGTGAAATTGCGTTTTTCTTCATGATAGGTTTTTTCACCATTTCTCATATTTAAGTTCTTATAACTCGAGAACCGTTAAAGATACAGCGTTGAAACTCGGAACATATCTTTTTCAATTATTTTACTTTATTTTACTTTACTTTTGAGCCAGCATATTTGAAAAAAAAAATATTTACTTTTAAAAATATGATTTTTTTTTTAAATGTTGCACCACTTTTTTTGTAATTTTTTCGTTATATATTTTTAATTTTTTTAAAAATTTATATTTTTTAAAATGCTGGCTATAAATTAAAAAATATATATTTTTGCTTATTTAAATGAAAAGCAATTTAAATTCTACAAATAATATTTCGAGTTATAACGATTTTAAGTTATACCACTTTTTTCATAAATTTTAAATAAAAAAAAAAAATTTTTTTAAGCTATGAGAAGTTTTATCATTTGATTTTGTTTACAAATGATATGGCTAACCATCACAAAAAAAATTCAAAATTTTAACAATAAATAAAAATTTTTTGAAAATGTGTCCCGGACCCCCTTAAGCAAAAAAGCAACAAAAAAGACGCGCGTCTGACATTGGTCTCAGCCATAGGAGGATTTGAACTTTAGAATCCTCTGATATGGTTTGCAAAATTTATTGATATGCAGCCCACCGTAAAATTTTAAAGTTTTCCTCGACTCACCTAATATGTAGATGAGTGGAGAACATTTCCATTTAAGAAGCAGATATGAGGGACTCACAACCCTAGTAAACCGACTCCATTTTGATAAAAAATGAGATAGTCCATTTAAAAGGAGCATAAAATATGTTTTACCATCTCCCACCGTAAGTCAATTCTGTAAATAGATGCCATACCTGAGAAAGTATGTGAAAACAGACTTGGTTCATAGTCCAGGGGAAATGTACATTTTACCTTGCAAAAAATCGGGTAGAAGATTTTTTTTTCTGACTTGTTTATAATGACGCCAACATGGAAAAACCAAGTTTTCCAACAAAATTTCTTAAGGCTAAATTTTCTGTGGCCAAAAAACAACAAAATTTTGGGACTGTTTTTGATTTTTTTTAAATATCTCGATACTTGTTGCCGTAGCATGATTTTTGTCAATTACAATATTAAAGAAGACAAAATTTTCTACAACTTTCATATTTACAACTTTTTTATACCCTCAACAGCAAGCGCAATACGCCGTTTCAAAAATAAGACAATTTTTTCAATTTTCTTAAAAACCGTGAAAACGTAGTTCTCCCCCTGTTATTCATATGTTTCACACGGATTTAATCACGTATGTCAATTTCTAAAAATTGGTAGCAGTAAATTAAATATTATTTGCACACCCACGTCTTTATTTTCATCACAACATACATTTTATATTCAATAAAATTATATAATTTTAAAAATAGGATAGTGTGTAGATGAATAAAACAATTTTCGTATCGACAGTAATTTTAAGTGTGTATAATGTTAATTTCAAAGCATTGTTTAAAAGAATACTTTAGTGTTTAATAACTTATTGGTACTATATTTTCAATTAAAAAAGAATTTTTGTTTAATTTTAATAATTTTGTAATTGTAATAATTTTCATAATGCATGCATATTTTTCCAGGAAACAATGGGATAGATATGAAAATTTGCGAAAAACATACTTTATTCCACATATTACACACTTAACATACAATGGTATATTTTATTTACCAATTATTGGTAACATATATTTTAATGCTTTATTTTTTAAAGATAGTAAACATTGGATTATACTTCCATATAAAATGGGGGAGGGGAGGCACTCAGAAAATAAATATATTTTATGTAAGAAATGCTTTTACCTTATAAAATAGCTACAATAAAAATGACAACAAGTTATTTCACTAACTGATGTTATATATTTATCTCCTGTAAAATTTAAAAATTTTGTCAATAACATATTTGAGATCACTATAAAAATATTTAAAAGTTTAGTTTTAATAAATACTGTCAGTTTTTTCCTACTTATATCAATAAATGGAACAAGAGATTACATCACTTTAGGATGCAAAAATATATAAAACTTTAAGATTATCTATTAATTGCTTTAAAGCTTAAACAGAAAAACTTACTTCGATTGTTGAAAAATACACTTTATGGAATATTCTAATTTTCTGTATTATGCACTGGTTTGAAACTATGTCTGTTTAATGATCTCAGTGATAGCATTTATCAAATGAAATACCAATTTACTTATGATTGCAGACCATATAAACATTTTTATTTTGGCATTGATCCACTGTCGCATTCAAATCCACTTTTCCTACACAATAATAAAGTAAGGTACGCAATATGACTTAATAAGCAAAATGAAAAAATATATTTTAATAATAATAATTTTTTACAGGCTATTTAACAATATTTTTTTCTCTTTGATGACACTCCGCAAAAGAAATTTACAAAAAGAATTTTACTAATTTCTAATAGCCGAATTATTTTAAAATTTAAATGTAATCATGAAATACGTAATGCTGAACTGCGCAACCAGCTTTGTCTAATATTGATTCATTAAAACCTTTAAAAGGGAACCCAAAATATTCCGCTTTATACAGGTTTCCCTCTCGGCAATTGCAATTGCTAGTATTCTTTCTGTACTTTTTTCATTTAAGACAGGATTCCGTTATCCTATTTTAATGCATTTGTTTTAAATTTTCTTTTGGATTAACATGTAATTTTTTTCATTTAAAACAGGATTCTGTTATACGTCAGCACTTCTAAGCCCCTCAAAAAAAAAAAAAAAAAAAAAAAAAAAAAAAAAAAAAAAAAAAAAAATCATTTAAAACTATTAAATTGCAAACGAGAAATTGTAAAAGGAACGCTTCCATAGGTTTAACCTTAGCATTCCAGTTTCTTCGCGTGAGTAGTGAAGTCTCAGGCGAAAACATTTGCACGCTCATGTTAAATCTACAAAAGTGTTCTTTTCAGAATTCTTGCTTGAATTTTAATATTTATTTATTTTTTCATATGATACCGAGTTAGATATCTAACGATGTCTTTGTATGACTAATTTAGTCTCATAATTCATATAACTATGACATTAAACGCCTCAGTACTACAACTATCATAAAATTTTTGAAAATAAAATCTTCATATACGGAATCCGGTCCTTAAAGAAAAAATTATATATTTTTAAGAGAAAGAATATGACCAGTTATATCTCCTAAGATGGAAACCTGTTTAAAGCGGAATATATTTCGGTTCGGTTTTCAAGGTTTTAATGAATCCATATTTGAAAAATCTGATTACGTATTTAATGATTACACACTTAAAATTTTCAAAATCTGGCTATTAGAGATTTATTAAAATAATTAACGAGGGGTGGGACAAAATATTCATGAATTTTGCCCCCCCCCCCTACCCGAAAGGCTAGTTTTGGCCCTCAAACACATAATTTACTGCTACCAATATATAGAAGTTGACATACATGATTAAATCCGTGAGAAACATATGAATAATCGAGGGAGAAGTACGTTTTTCACGGTTTTTAAGAAAATTGAAAAAATTGTCTTACTTTTGAAATGGCGTACTGCGCTTGCTATTGGGTGTATAAAAAATTTTTAAATATGAAAGTTGTAGAAAATTTTGTCCTCTTTAATATTGTAATTGACAAAAATTATGCTACTGCAACGGCTATTGAGATATTTAAAAAAAATCGAAAAACGTCCCAAAATTTTGTTGTTTTTCGGCCACAGAAAATTTAGCCTTAAGAAATTCTGTTGGAAAACTTGGTTTTTCCATGTTGGCATCATTATAAACAATTCAGAAAAAAAAAATCTCCTACCCGATTTTTTGTAAGGTAACCCCCCTTTTTTTGTACATTTCCCCTGGACTATCACTGTGGGAGTGGATAAAATAGATTTTATGCACCTTCTAAAAGGAGTATCTCATTTTTTTTCAAAATGGACTTGGCCTACTAGGGTTGTGAAAGCCTCATATAATTGTGTGGTTTCTTTTTTATTTGGATTATGAAACTTTTTTTGTTAAGAAAGGATTCCATTACATACAAGGTCAGAGTCCGACTTAGACAATGGGGGGCCCTGGGTCAAACATTATTCGCCCCCCCCCCCCTTTGATCTTTTGAAAATTTTCGTGAATTATGTTGAAATGACTAAAACTAAACTTCATACCTATTGTATGTAGACTTAAATTTCATACCAAGTACTATTCACATCTGTAGACAGTATAGTACAAGAAAGATAACTTTAAGAAACTATAGCATACATTTTTTCTTTTTTTTTTTTTTTTTTTTTTTTTTTTTTTTTTTTTTTTTTTTGGTTATACGAATATTAGGATAAATGTGAGCTGTTAAAATGTAAATACAGTCCTCTCAGGCATTATTGGCTGTTTGTGTTAATACTTTTCTATTTAATTTAACCTTTGTATCCTATCAACATGCATTTGGGTGATTCCATCATATAGTAAGGCAAGTGGTGGCATGCATTTAATAATAATAGCAACAATTTTCAATATTGCATTCCCCATGATGCCTTAAAGTACTTTGGTATAAAGTTTCATAATATCAAAACAGAAAACAACCGATAGCAGATGTGTGATATTACTGTAATATTTTAATTAAATTATGTATTTAAAAAAAAATTATGAAATCAGTAAGGAAGAAATTAAATATCACAAAATGAAAAACACTTTAAATTAGAATCTGGCAACTTTTGGATATTTTTTATCATTTGTCTCTCCTTTAACTAAAATTTATATCTGCCCTTGGGGGGCCCGGAGCAGCTGACCCACATGCCCCTGCATTAGTCGCGCCCCGTACAAGGTCACTATAATGCTTTTTTGAACAACTGCCCTATCATTCCGCGATACACCAAAACATCGCCAGCGACCCACTGGTGAGTCACGACTATTGGGTCTTGGCTCCCAAAGTATAGGTAAACATATTTTGTGAATCACTGGGTCTAAAATTTTCTTTTGTCTAGCAAACATAAATACAAGAGCAGGCATGAAAGTTGGAAATAGGAAAAAAAGGTGGAATTTTTTTTTACCATCTATACAATAGGGCCAAACTCGTATAATTTAGAAACATTTTAACAGTTATTTCTACAATAAAATGAAATATAACTGTTCATATGATTGTTATTTTCTTTTTGTAACTTAGAAAGTATTAAAAGCTAAATAAATAAATTAACTAACAATATATGTATAAATTCGTTAAATTAAAAAAAAAAAATTGAAAACAGTGTGCTAAAAGGTATAAATCCATCCAACTTATGTGATGAACTTACGTGAAGTACAGAGAATAATTTTTCAAAATAAATGTATTTTAAATGATTTGACTGTTTAAGATTTTTTTTTTTTTTTTTTTTTATTATCCATGCTAAATATATGCACGTCAAATTGATCTTTGTTCCAGAAGTACATTTCCAAAAATGTATCACTGAAATTACCCAAAAGTGTTGTATAAATAGAACAAAATATTCTATTCCAAAGAGAACCTTATGAAAACTTCTCTTTCCTTTAAAGAACTTCATTTACATGACTTTCATATGCTTATAATAAAGGCCCGCCTTTGATTTTTTTGTTCTACAGCAATTCAGAAACAAGCTCCATGGAGTGAACAAGGGCGGATTTATGAAGTGTGGGGCCCTTCTCACTGGAACTTTTTAGGGCCCTTCCATCTTGAAAAAAAAAATGGATATATTTATAATAAAAGAAAATTTCACTCTGTATGTGTGTATTCGCAAAGGCTAGCGAAATCTACCGCGCATACAAAGCAGAAATGTTTTGTGAGGGTAGTCCAAGACCTCTCCTGATACATCTGAGACTCAGAATTCTAAAATATCTAATTATCAGATGAGTTATTTATTAACAATCCCAACGCACTCCCATTAAAAATTCATCTCGGTCAACAGGAGGGAAAAAGCAAGCCTTATTTACACATCGGGAGAAAATGAACATCGAAAAGACGGAATTCAACCGCCTACTAAAATTGAAAACGGAAGACATATTCTAAAAGATCGTACTCAGTTCTCGTAATCAATTTAAAAAATATGTATCGCAGTTAACCCTTTGAAAAAGAAAATTCAAAGAGGATCGTTTTTCCAAAAAAACGTTTTTTTCCCTTATGGAACCCCCCCCCCCTCCCCCCCCCTCCAGGGTGTAATTTTAGAGGTACCGACAAACCGAAAATATGCTCTTAAGGCTGTTCTCAAATCCAAAAGGGCAACTTTCTCATATAAGTTTAAATTTATTCTTGTTCGGAAATGCATGAAAGCAGCAAGTGTTGTTGTTCAGAAAGTATGTCATCGAGCTGTTTTTTCAGTTTTTTTGCAAACGCAATAGATATTTCAGAAAATAGCGTCAAAGCGGGCGTTTTGAACCGAATTTCAGCGCGAAACAAGACTAAGCACTCAAGAAAGGTTGTAAAACGTGTTTGTCACGTGATCAAAATCGTTTGTAACTGAATAATTAATTGATGTATCAAAAAATGGAAAGCACAGTTCGATTCTAAATCGTTTCCATGGTTAGGTTTTCCAATTTTATATCTTCTGGTTTCAAAAATATGAATTTTAACCCTTTCAAATAACCGGCGAACTCGTGTCACTTCGCGCCACACCGAGAATATATTTTTTCTACGCTAAAAGTAACTAAACATCCGTATGTATTTTAACACAATCTTTTTAGAGAATGTCAATAGACTAGATTTGGATCACCTACAAAAATTATGAAACGTTCCGACAAGAATAAATATTTTTTACTAAATAAAATGGTGTGAAAGGTGAAATCTGTAGAAACTTTAGTGTTTCGTCACTGTTTCGCTCCTCCAAGACGCAATTTTAGAAGCACCGATGAAGCAAAAATACGTTCTTAAAGCTGAAACCTTCTTCTAATCGGCAATGTAATCGGTGAAAATAAAATGTGTTAAAAATTTGACGAAATCAGTAAAAACCTGAGTGTTTCGTAGCCGTTTTGCTCTATTTTGTTAAGCATAGACTCCAAAAATAAAATTACGCTGAAAATTAAATATCAAGTAGTATGTACAATTTTAATTCAATTTTTTCATTTAAAAACATAAATTCAGACAAAATGGAGTTAAAGTTATAAAATCATACAAATTTGAGGTTCATATAAGAGTCATTCATCACGGGCCCGGGCAATGCCGGGCAAGACAGCTAGTTAAAAAATAATAGCTATTCAAAACTTAATTGCAATAATGACTAACAAGTAAATTAAAATGTATTCAAATCGTTAAAAAAACGTTCAAATCGTTAATCGTAATCGAAACTCATTTCATATTCAAATTACATCAGATTATTTTACACGATACTATATTGTGACGAATAAATGTGTTAAATTTATGTATCTTATATAGGTGAAAATTGGCGGTCGCCACTCGCCACGTGGCGATTAAAGTTGTAAAAGTGGCGATTAAAAAATCGGCCATCGATCGCCACCCTAGTCGCCACTCGCCAAGTGGCGATAAAAAGTCTGTTATCGATCGCCAAGGGAAATATAGCTTTTTTCATAGAAATATGCATCTCTACTTTGGTTACATCTAATCAGCAAACTGGTTAATTCTTTTTTATTACCGGATTCAAACAGATTACAACGATTTAGCGGTATTTTCCATATTTCGGTTTTTCGCCATTGCTCTCAGTTGGATTATTTTTTCAAGAAATACAGTCTTATTCTGCAAAGTATATTCATCAGTTTTGGTTCCACATGCATTTCAAATAATTTATTCCTTTTTTTTTTTTTTTTTCACCGGATGCAAGCGGATTTTAAGGACATTGCTGTATTTTCAATATTTCGACTCCTGCTACATACTCACCAGTTAGATTATTTTTCTTTGAGAAATACTGTTTAATCCTGCAGAATACACTCATCAGCTTAGATTTCAACTGTATGTAGTATGTTAATAACACATTTACTTATTAAATAAAATCCAAATAACATTTTATTGCGCTTTTTTTTTAAATTGTATACACCTAACTGTCGGAATTTTGATTTAATTATTTTTTACATAAAGAAAGTAATAGTAATTTAATTTTGTGTGTTTATGAACATATACAAATAATCTAAAAATATATTCTAAAAAATTAATATAACAGATTCTGTGGTTTTAAAGTAATTTTCTTGAATTTTGACTGCTTCCCTATTCTTATCATGAATAGTTGGCTGGTATAAAACTCTAACTTATAGAAAAATATGTATATATACAACAATTATAGTTTATGTAAATGTCAAGAAAGTTTGATACATTATAGTGGCCACTAACTTTAAAAAGTGGTCACTAATGAAACTGAGTCTACCGGCCACTGGCTACTAACTCAATTTCCCAGTTTTCATCTATAGTATCTTAATTTTTCTTTAAATTTTTTAAGAACATAAAATGATAATTCGAACCAAAATTAATCAGAAACTAAGGAGACAATATTTAAGCATCTGTTGAGCTATAACTCAAAACCTCTTTTCGCTGCTTTTCGTTTTCGGCTTATTTATTTCATGAAATAAGATATTGCAGCGGCCTGCACTGCATGCCATTATCTTGCTTACAGTTTTAATTTCATGCTTTAAAAAAACAATTTTTTCGCCAGTAGTTTAAAACTGCCCATAGGCATTCATTTAACGGTCAATTTCTGGCGTTCGTTGGATTTTCGGATTGGCTTAGATTTCGTAGGAAGTTGGCGTGGAAATTTTCTGTAATCCTGGTCATTCTGCTCCTGTTTTTGAGGCTGTACAATCTTCTTGTGTTTGGTGGACCACCCTATCAACTGAAACTTTATTTCAGGATTAAAGAAATTGTTGTCTCTGAAATGTGCATTTTATGTTCCCGAGTTCTACAAGAAATAGAACCTCGGGTTTTGCAAATTTCACGGTCCAATGTATACGAATTTGTACGATCTTTATCAGCATAACTATTTGACTTTTCAAAAGACTACGTAACATCATCTATTTTGGGTTTAATGAGCCCCCCCCCCCCCCTTCATTGCAGATACATAGAATATGCAGTCTGGATTTAAAATGAGGGCATACGCACATGCGTCCTGATATTTCATATAGAAGAGTTTATGACGCACGCAGGTACGTCGTTGTGGTTAAGGGGATCGTTCAAGTATTACGTAAGCAGTAATTGGGGGAGCGGCGGTCCAGTGATTGCTTATTTTTGCTGACAAGGGGAAGAGGGGGGGGGTCACGAAAATTCTTACGTAAGCATTAGACAACGAAGCAACTATAGTTTAACAACAAAAAACAAAAGAGCATGATTTAGATGAGCGTTCTGCGGATGTTGAACGACTTGAGAAAAAAGATATGGAGTAAACAAGGGCTGGAAACGAGGATCATTCCAGCCCACCACTACATTGAAAACTTAATACAGTCAAACCTCGTTAACACGAACACTCTTAACGCGAATTACTTTTAGCACGAACTGTTTCCGATTGTCCCACTCAGTTGTATGTAATGTATTTAAGTTCGGATAACACGAACTACTTTTATCACGAACAAAAAAGTTTCTCTTGAGTGTTCGCATTAACGAGGTTCGACTGTAATAGACAATGCAGAAACATGGATTCAAAGATCTTGGACACCAGACTAGAAATGTGAACGTCAAACACATAATATTCCCATGATTCTTGTTAAAATTTTTAGTTATGTGCCTAAATAAGTTAGGGCCGGTTGTATTTCTTAAAGTTTTTTTTTGTTGTTGTTCAATGCGATAAATAATAATATATAAAAACTATTTTGTATTCTATGAATTGTTTAATGTCGTAAGTAACAATATATTAAACCGATTTTTTTCCCTTCAATACCACAACCCCTATGTGTCTGTTTATGTAAATTTGCTGGATTAATAATGCAATTTATCGCTAACTGTAATTTTTTATGGCAAATAGTGTTGATGTTAGAATGTCATAAAATCTTACGTAAGCAAAGGGGGGGGGGGGTGGTGAGGTCTAGTATTTGCTTATTTTTCCTTACAAGGGGTAGGGAGGGGTGCAAAATGACTAAAAATATGCTTACGTAATACTTGGCCCCAAGGGGACAAAAGTTAAATTGAATACTCGGTACCTGATTTACGGCAGGGAAGTCGGAGCACCGGCCCAGCGCCCCCAAATGCTGCGGAATGTTTTTCAATTGCTGTCACAAATCTGAAGTAGTTTTAACATCTAATGGAATTTTACATTTCATTCAACATTGCACTGTATTCGTATTGCATTTTTATAACATCGTATATTTTGTCTGTAACGTCTATATTTTCTTTTATCCATATCACTTTAAAAATATATTATATTTTTAATTTTTATTTAATCCTATTCCTATTCTCATCAGATTATTTGAGGGTTGATGAACGTAGCTCGTAGGCGGCAGATCTCCCTAATATTTTAAGTAATTGTAACTTGCTATTGCAGAAAATTTGTTATTAGTTGCTGCGTACTTTATCATTCCAGATACATAGACTTGCATAGGAAAAAATAATCAGAACCACACAAATTATTATAAAATATCTACTCATTTAAATTTCATTACTGGGAAATAATTATTTAAAAGTAAATAATGATTATCAAATTTAATTTTTTTAATAGATACTTTAAAGCAATTATTAAAGTCAATAGTAGTTATTTTAGTAAGTACCTCTTTCAGTATATATATATATATATTCAATAAAAAATGAATATTTGGTAGAAAATATCCAGATTAGGTTGAAGAACAAAGTATACTTAACCCGCTGCTGTGTTCATTTCGAATATTCTCCTACTAGTATTTTAATACAGAAAATATTCTTTTAATTAATTGGAACATTTGGGCGATTTAAAAGAATAACATTTTCTCTAAAATAATACTGGTATGCAAAGAGCCGGAGACTGGAACTCTGAATATCCCTTTTGGGTTGAAATAGACCCGAACACGACAGCAAGGTTAAGGCTGTTCTCAAATCCAAAGCAGCTACTTTCTGACAGATTTCTGAATTTTCTTTTGTTCGGAAGTCCTTAAAATTGGCAAGTGTCAAAAACTATGTTAATGACGTTTTCCATTTCTAGGTAAAAGCAGAAGATTTTTCATTAAATACTGTCGAAGTATGCGTTTTGAGTTGAATTCCCGACGCGGGAGGGCGAAAAAGGGGAAAAGCTTACGTGCAAATAATCGCTTTTAACTCGATAAGAATTTATTTATAAAAACGTGGAAAAAGCTTTCAATTCCAAATCGCTTCAATAGACAGTCCTGCCAGTTTTATGCCATTACGTTTGAAAATGAGTCCGAAAATGTGCCAGAAAGTTTCTCATTTGTTTAAAACCGTCTTAATATTTCTACCCTATATATATAAAATCCTAATGAAACGAATTTATTAAACGGATTTCATGAAACGGCTGAAATGAAACGAATTTATGAAACAATTCGATGAAACGACTGATTAAACAACTGATTATGTTTCACGGTGATTTCTCCTAAAATACGGAATACTTTGCAATGAAATTAACACCAAAAATCCGTATTGATCCGCAGATCTCAAAACTGGTATTAGATTTTTTTTTTAAATTCGAATTAGTTTTCGAAATATTAATTTTTTTTTCTAATTTTATATACTTTTCTCTATAATGAAGGCAACTCAAATTTTAATCATAACAGATATTTTTTTTCACAATTTAGAAAAGGTTATTATTTTAAACTAATTTGGCGACCAGATTGGCCTCCCTTAAATGTATGCTAAGAAATGTATCATGATACTTTTATTCATAATTCAATTTGTATTTCATTATCATTTTATTTAATACAAAACTTTCATTTAAAACTCAAACATTTAAAATAAATGGCTTTCACTTCTTTCTTTTTTTCTAAACGAAACGAAGAGAAAAATATTAGGCACATATGTCATATACGTAACTCTGTACCTAATTGGTACCAAAATGGCGTTATTTTGCCTGACATGGTAACCGGGCTATTGTAGTTTATTTTTTAATAAATGTTTATTTGAATTTATTTTCTTTTTATTTACAAAAAAAAATTATAAATTGTTTCGTTCTGTAGTTATTAATTAATTTTTTTTTATTTATTTATTGTTATTTCATTTGGTGCGTATATGACAATGCAACAAACCATGACATTTAATTTCGACTTCAAAGCAATGTTTTAATCATACTACTTCTCCTGTCGACCAATTTCGCCAAATTATATAAATCGCCAAACCACTCGCCAAATTATACAAATTGACATATTTTTTTATCAACCATTATTAGCATTTAATCTTATAGTTTGGCGACAGATTTTAAATATAACAGGCAACAGATTGTGAATCAAACACGAAAACAACCATTGGATATCTTAACAGTAACTGATTCTGCCTTAAATTTTTGCAATCAAAGGGAATTGAATGGAAGCACGTTTACAGGGAGATTGCTACAGGTTTTTTTCAGTATAATTCAGTCTTCTCTAATCTTTTTAAAAGCGATCAGATCAGCGTGCTTTTAGATTCTGCAGTGTCTGAACGGGGTTTGGCGAGCATAGCTTTCAGGGGGCAGACCCCCCTAGTATGAATCTAAAAAGACATCTAAAATTGCTTTCCAATCTATAAAAATTGACGAAAGAAATAAATTGCTCCAGTAAATCAATGAAAAAAATCTAAGTTCAATTAAATGAATTTTATTAATTTTATGAAAAAATACACGGCATTTGGCCTTTATCACTTATTATATCACTTATTAGCTACTGAAGCTTTGATCAGAACATAAGCCTCGTCAGGATAGTCTTTCATAAAACCAATATATCTGTCGCTTTCGATAATCTCTTTCGAATTTTCTAAGAAAAACTGGATTGTGACTTCAGACAATTCTGCATTATTGGGCTGCTGTGAAAGCATAAAAATTTCAAAGAAGTTTTCCATCGATAGGTTCGTTTTCATGCGTTCCAGGCACAGCTCTTTCAAATCTACCACGTAGTACTTGTCTCCCAGCTTGTACAGCTCCGCAATATTCTTCCAATCTAGATGCTCTTCACATCCCGTGTAGAGATAGAGCAAAAATTCCCGAAATATGGCAGGATCTACATCGGTTATGGACAATTCAGACTCCGTCATTGCCAAGAACACGGAAGATCGAGCTCCCAGAATTATTTTGTGAGCATGAAACTTCATGTCTTTTACAATTATGGTAAAATCGCTGCACTTACCACTAAGCAGAAGATCTCTGTAATCCATCTGAAATTTTCTCGTCTTAGCTGCAAAAAGAAAAAAAAAAGAAAGACATAATAAATACCAGCATGTTTCCGTAGTAAAGTATGTGCAAAATATATTTAATATCTGAAATTAAATTATTTTACTATATGTGTGTGTGAGATGGGAGCAGACATTTGCACTAAAATTTAAGTATTTGACTCCACTTTTATTATATTAACTGCTATTTATATAATTTACATTTGAATCTAAAAAAATACTCCAAAAAATTCTGTCCTTACAGTTGAAAAATCAAATATAATGTTAACATCGTAATACGTCTGCATACTTGCCAACTAAATTTCGGTAAAACTCAGAAGATTTTGGACAAAAAATCAGAAGAAATCAGAAGATTTTGGCAAAAAATCAGAAGAAATCAGAAGATCTTTAAAGTCTTATAGCACTTTCAGTAAGGATTAAAAAACAGCTGAATCCTTATAAATAAACAAATTTCAAAGAGAAACTCGAATAAAATATTCACTAATTTGCAATTACACAATATATATTATGACAAAAAAGAATAACTTGAATATATTAAAAATTACTTTTTTTTTTTTTTTTCTTTTGGAATATTTATAGATATCCTACCTTTCACATTAAAAGACACTTACTTCTGACTCCTAAATTTTTCTTTCTTTCTTTTTTTTTTTAGGGTGATTCTGAGAAAAAAAATATCTGAAATTCACAGCAAATTTCTGAAAAGTTACAGCAGGGGGGGGGGGGGGAATCCACTTCCGACACTAGCTATGCGTTTTTTTCCGCAGCCCTTTGACGAAATTCGCGATCTTTAGCCGAAATTTGTATTTTTTTCGCGATTTTTTAAGGAAATTTGTTTTTTCTTTCGCATTTTTTGTCGAAATTTGCCGTTTTTTCGCGATCTTTTGACGAAATTTGCCGTTTTTTCGCGATCTTTTGACGAAATTTGCCGTTTTTTCACGATCTTTTAACGAAATTAGCGTTTTCCACGCGATTCTTTGACGAAATTGGCGATTTTTCTGCAAACGATTGACAAAATTTATTTTTTTCGGCGAAGATGTCGAAATACGAGATATTTTTTATGTCCGAATTTTCGAATTGGTGGCCGATTTTTTTAAATTTTCGGAAATGAATGCCTTAAATTTTCGGAAAATTCGGACTAAAATCACCCCTACGCGTTGTTTACGCACTCTTTTGACGAAATTCGCGTCTTTCTCGCGATCGTTCGGCGAAATTTGGATTTTTTTCGCGATCCATCGGTGAAATTTGGGTTTTTCCCGCGACCTTTTCACGAAACGTCCGTTTTTTCCGCGATCCTTCAACGGAATTCGCGTTTTCACGGAAATAGTGTTTTTACGCGATCTTTTGACGGCGCTTTTTTTTACCCGATCTTTTGACGAAATTTGACTTTTTCGCGATCTTTTCCCTGAATTCATGTTTTTACGCGCTCTTTCGGGGGAATTCTCGTTTTTTACGCGATCTTCGACAAAATTTGCGTCTTTCTCGCGAACCTTCGGCGAAATTTCGGATTTTCCCGCGATCCTTTGACGAAACTCGCGTAAAAAGCGTAAGAAAAGGCCGAAAATCGGAAGAAAATGACGAAAAGCGGAAGAAAACGCATTACGCGCGTAAAATCGGAAAACATGCCGATTTTTCGGAAGAATTCTGAAAAAATCGGAAGAGTTGGCAGCTATGCGTCTGATGTGTCTTTTACACCTTTTTGGATTAAAATCAAATTGCTTGGCGACAAAAGTAACACGTTTAAAATTGCACGTCAAAGTGGCAAATGAGGTGCGTTCGTAATATAACTTGTTTTATAAATATTTTTTGCACCACATATCGTACGGAATGTATATGTTAGTGCACTTCATAAGTGCATATAAATTTCATTCTGTTTGAAAGGCTGTAACATCATTAAAATGCACTTGAAATAATTTTTCCCTTTGGCCGTAATGTAACGGAAAACTTTTGACTGTTTCTGTAATTAAATTACAAATCAGATTTTCATAAAATTTTAAATGACTCGACAAAATCTTGCAACAATTATATATTTAAAATTTCATACTATTCGGTTGGGTAGTTTTTGCTCTGTTATATGCGGACGGGCCGAATCGACGACTATAAGTGCTACGTATTTATATAATTACGAACGCACCTAAAAACACTAGAAAACAGGAATTCTGATTTCTCAGAATTTAGTGTCGCCCCGATGAAAAAAAATATATATGTATATAAATATAGATAGCACAAAATAATTTTTATTTTTAAAACTTCAAAGAAACGCTTTTATTTTATATAAAATGACGTCATTCGCATTCGCTGAATAATTCACATTTGACCCAGTTTTAAACAACATCTACTGAAAAGTATGCATTTGACGTCATTATGGCAGAATTCAATTTCGTCATTCAAGAAACTCAGCATAAAATAAAAAATACGTATTTATATAATTACGAACGCACCTAAAAACACTAGAAAACAGGAATTCTGATTTCTCAGAATTTAGTGTCGCCCGATAAAAAAAATATATATGTATATAAATATAGATAGCACAAAATAATTTTTATTTTTAAAACTTCAAAGAAACGCTTTTATTTTATATAAAATGACGTCATTCGCATTCGCTGAATAATTCACATTTGACCCAGTCCTAAACAACATCTACTGAAAAGTATGCATTTGACGTCATTATGGCAGAATTCAATTTCGTCCTTCAAGAAACTCAGCATAAAATAAAAAAAATCGGCTATCTAACGATTCATATGCCTTCCTCTATTTGTAACATTACTATAGATAATTAAAATTAAATATAGTTTATAATAGCTCCATGTTTTAACAGAAATCATAAATTTATATTTCTTCAACATAGCACATATATATAGTTGTTATGGGAAAATGGCAACAAAAAGATAATAATCTACTATTTTTTCTTTACTTTCTACAGAAATGGAATACGTGAGTTGCCAACTTAAAGAAATGGTGTTAAAAACTACAAAAAAATGTAATGTATCAAAAATTAATTGAGATGTAGTTTTCAAACAAATTGCATTTAAAATTACATTTTTCCCCCTACACGATGGTATGATATGTGAAAATGTGCGATGCTTAGAATCTTAAAAAATTTCATTAGAGATTATCCCGTACAATGATACATCTTCTTTATTTGACGGCTGGCTTATATAACGGAACATTATTTTTTGGAGACGACATTTTAATTGTAAGGGACAAAGAAATAGCATACCGGGAGCTAATAAATACTAAATTATCATCACCAGTAAAAGTTTTCAAACAAGTGGAAATTTTTTAACTGATTTAAAGAGCGTCCAGTCCGGAAATCGTTCCCAGAACCTTTCGGCTTAAATTGTCATTTATACCATTAAGAGTATTTAAACAAGTGGCTTTTTCAACTGAGTGAGAGAACCTCAACGCCAAAAATCGAACGCAGAACCTTTTGGCTTAAAGTGTCATTAGTACCATAAAGAGTTTTTTAAACATGTGAAAATTGTTTAACTGATTGAAAGAGCTCCAGGCCGGAAATCGAACCCAGAACCTTTTGGCTTAAATTGTCATTGATACCTTTAAGAGTATTTAAAGAAGTGGATTTTTTTCCAACTGAGTGAAAGAGCATTCACGCCAAAAATCGAACCCAGAGCCATTTTGTTTAAAGAGTCATTAATACCATAAAGAGTTTTTTAAACATGTGAAAATTTTGTAACTGATTGAAAGAGCGTCCAGGCCGGAAATCGAACCCAGAACCTCTTGGCTTAAATTGTCATTGATACCATTAAGTGGATTTAAACAAGTGGGGTTTTTTCAACTGTGTGAAAAAGCTTCCATGCCAGAAATCGAACCCAGAACCTTTGGCTTAAAGTGATATTAATACCATAAAGAGTTTTTTAAACATGTAAAAAAATTTTCAACCGACTGAAAGAGCCTCCATGCCGGAAGCCGATCCCAGAACCTTTTGGCTTAAATTGTCATTGATACCATTAAGTGTATTTAAACAAGCGGATTTTTTTCAACTGTGTGAGAGAGCCTCCATGCCAGAAATCGAACCCAGAACTTTTTGGCTTAAAGTGTCATTAACACCATAAAGAGTTTTTTAAACATGTGAAAATTTTTTAACTGATTGAAAGAGCGTCCAGGCCGGAAATCGAACCCAGAACCTCTTGGCTTAAATTGTCAGATACCATTAAGAGTATTTAAACAAGTAGATATTTTTTCCTAAGTGAAAGAGCCTCCGTGCCAAAAATCGAACCCAGAACCTTTTGGCTTAAAGTGTCATTAATACCATAAAGAGTTTTTTAAACATGTGAAAAATTTTCAACAGATTGAAAGAGCTCCACGCCGGAAACCGATCCCAGAACCTTTTGGCTTAAATTGTCATTGATACCGTTAAGAGTTTATTAACATTGAACAAGTGGAATTTTTTTTCAACTGAGGGAAAGAGCCTCAACGCCGGAAATTGAACGCAGAACCATTTGGCTTAAATTATCATTGATATCTTTAAGAGTATTTAAAAAAGTGGATTTTTTTCCAACTGAGTGAAAGAGCATTCACGCCAAAAATCGAACCCAGAGCCATTTTGTTTAAAGAGTCATTAATACCCTAAAGAGTTTTTTAAACATGTGAAAATTTTTTTAACTGATTGAAAGAGTGTCCAGTCCGGAAATCGAACCCAGAACCTTTTGGCTTAAATTGTCATTAATACCATTAAGAGTATTTAAACAAGTGGATTTTTTTCAACTGAGTGAAAGAGCCTCCACGCCGAAAATCGAACCCAGAAACTTTTGGCTTAAAGTAGGATTAATACTAAAGAGTCTTTTAATCATGTGAAATTTTTTTTAACTGATTGAAAGAGCCAGGCCGGAAATCACACCCAGAATCTTTCGACTTAAATTGTCAATGCTCTTCCAATTGAGTTACCTGGAATGAAGGCCGGTTGGCACAAATTACTGAGACAACTGTTTGGTAATAGCATCTCGCCTGCCATATAAGCAACTCAATAGAATAAGTCGCAGGTAACGTGAATTCCATTTAACGAATAAAACGTACCAGGTGTCCCAAAATGGACTGATTGTTTTTAAAGTTCAGTAACTTACAAATGCTGACACATATTAAAAATATTCTTGCAGGAAAATTATATAAGATGGCGGATTTTTTTTCTGCGATTTTAGGTTTTAGTTTCCAATAGCAGCGGTAGATGGCAATACTAGGCAGAACAGCCCTAAGGGTGTTCTCAAATCCAAAAGAGCAACTTTCTGACATAAGTTTTAATTTATTTTTGTTCGAAAATGCATGAAACTAGCTGTTGTTGTTGTTGTTCAGAAACTATGTAATCAAGTTGTTTTTTTTTTTGTTTTTTTTTTTTTTTGCAAACGCAATAAATTTTTCAGAAAATGGTGTCAAAGTGGACGTTTTGAACCGAACTTCCGTGCGAAAGGGGAATAATCACTCAAGAGCGGGCGAAAAACGTATTTGTCACGTGATCAGAATCGCTTATAACTCAATACGTAATTGATTGATCCAAAAATGGAAAACACAGTTCAATTCCATAGCGCTTCCATGGCCAGGCTTTCCAATTTTATATCCTTCCGTTAAAAAATGAATTTGTAAATGTGTCAAAACGTTTTGCATTTGTTGAACAGAGCAGTTAAGAACAGCCTTAATAGCAGCTGATTCCGCCTTAAAATTTCCCTATCAAAAGGAAATGAATGGAAATCCGTTTACAGGGAGATCGATACTGGTTTTATAATTATAATTAAATCTTCCCTAATCTTTTTAAAGCCGGTCGGATTGGCGTGTTTTTGTAATCTATTGTGTCTGAACGGTGGTTAGCGAGCGTAGCTCGTAGGGGGCAGAGCCCACTAGAATATATATATATAAACTGTTATTAACACCCTATTAATTAAACAAACTGAAAATGAAATTCAATATAAACTAAGTGAAATATTACTTGTTGGAAGTGAAGGATTATGTGGTCTGGCAGGTAAAGATGCAGGCGATTTGAAAAGGCTCGGGTGCAACGGGGGAGGAGTTACTGGAATAACATCAGAAGACACTGGAATAGGAGGAAACAATCCAGAAGTTGTAGTTGGTGGAACGTGATACTTCATCAAGGTAGCTACAGCAGGGTCCAGAGTGTCATGTTCTGAACTTTCAGCACCATCTGTAAAGAGGATTCTGTAAATATTACTTGTAAATGAGGAATACATGAAAATAGCCCGCCACTCATCGCCATCTGCACCGTAAGAAAAATCTGTACCGTATTTTATGGAAGAAACGCCGCACTCCTCAAATTGGCCTGAATAAACTTAAAAATATCGTAATCGCCGCACCCGTTGTAAACGCCGCACCCGTTGTAAACGCCGCATCCGTCGGAACGCTACTTTTGTCGACAGCGTCACATTGGCCTGACTCGTTTTTAATATCTTAAGATGTCTGAAGTTTTATTTAAAATATTTAAATGCGATTTATATATTTTTATGAATTTTTAAATTAAGGAAACTCAGTTGGTATTTAAAAAAAATCGTAAACGCCGCACTTGGAAAAAAATTAACTTTTAAACTCGTAAACGCCGCGGCGTTTCTTCCATAAAATACGGTAATTCTACAGATGTAAAGTTACCGAAATTTGTGTGCTTACTAAAATTTTACCTGTACACTGTACAAAAAAAAAAAAAAAAAAGATGTAAATACACTTAACTAGTTTTTGTAAAGCTACAGAAATCTATAGCTTTACAAAAAATCTACTAAAATTACAGTAATCTTACTAAAATTTTATCTGTAACCCGAGTTGTAGTTACATAAAAAGTTCTAGGCATCTCAGTTTCTTAACAAATTCTTAGTAACGTTATAGATTTTTTTATTTACGCTGAAAAGTGTGTCTGTTACATGAATTTTGGTTGTTGCCGTTACATAAAAACTTCTAGGAATCCCAGTTTCCCAGGAAAATTTTAGTAACCTTAAAGATTTTCTTTTACAGTGTGGCAATTAAAGGACTAAGTGTGGCGACTAAATAAACTAAACAACAGATTTTTTTAATTTATTTTTTACTTAGGTATCATTATTAATGTTCACCTTGGAAGATATAATTATAAGTATTATGTTTAATTTTTTTTAATGGACATATTTAAATGAATAGTATATATTCAATTATATCTCCTATAACGATAGTTGTCATTCTAAATTTTTATAGCTAAATCTAATTTTTCACAAACCTTTCTAAGTAACGATACAGTATATAGAGTTTGTCCGCATGATATAAAATCACTACATGCATACAGTAATTTATACGCAGATAACATATAGGTATTTATATACAGGGTGGCTAGCACTAGGGTGTGAAAAAAAATCACGATTAAAAAATATATGTATTTGTAGAATTTTTTTAAATATTTATATCGGATTTTTAAATTTTAAATCAGATTTTTTAAATTTAAATTAACTAACAACATTATTTTAAACTTTGAAGCTGTAGCATGCCATTTACAATAGTTTTATAAATGCAATTAATACAGAGGCTTGAAAAATCGTATTTATTTTTTATGTATACGAATTTTTATACTTCTGTGTCATGATTACAGTGGCTGTCAAAAGTTTCCGGCCAGTTAGTTTATTTTATTTGTTTGCCAGAATGTAGAAGGAGCACAATTGGTCCAAAAGTTAGGGATAAGCAAATGACCTCTGACCACGTGATCATTTTGATTGGATACTGAAAATAATTGATGCAAAGGAGAGTAATTCAAAAGATTCCGGCCATTCTTTCATTCGTCAGTTTTTGCTATCGGTAAAGTTTTTTTTTTTTTTTTTTTTTTTTTTTTTTGGTCGTGTTTGTTAATTAATCAACGTGAATAACGTATTTGAAATTCAAAAATGAACATTTCAACAATTATTGTTCGTAAACGAGTGATTTGTTTGTCGCTAAAGGGCCAATCTTCCCGTGAGATTGCGGCAAAGTTATCGATCGGAAAATTTACTGTGAACGATATTTTTAAAAAATATAAAGATGGCCATGGCCTTCAGGACTTGCCACGGTCCTGGGGATCTCGAAAAATGACTATTAGTGCGGACAGATTTATCAGGAGAAAAGCAATTGTTCACCCGCATAAAAATGCCGCTGCAATTCCCCTCGATTTACGGTGTTAAATGGTTAATTCGCAATATACTCTCCTTCGCCAATCTCATTCGATAACTGCGCCAATATGGCAACCCTGGTTTATCGGGATGCTCCTCTGACGTCACTAAATATGGCAACCCTAAGATTTCTCTTGGAGAGTTGATGGTTTGAACTCCTTGTTTTTGTAAGCTCCTTTCTAATTGGATGCTTATTTTTTTGTAAAAGGCTTTCTTATTGGACAAGAGGAGAATCTGGTATCATTTTGAATTTGTTTGGAAAAAACGTTATTACTGCTTGCTGCAATGGATTTCGTGTTGACCAGATCTGTGTGTTGCAGTCGCGTATTTTTATTATTTGTTTTCTCAATCTCGTATATTTTGAAACAAGTACCTATCTGGATAAATGCTTGACAGGTGAGAATAAATATTCGATCAGTTACTTTTCTTTTATTTTTACCTGTATTTTTGAGCGTTGATTGAATTATGGGTTAATTATGTACGAAAGACATGCTGATTGTTCCAAGCTATGAATGACTAAAAGTGACAGATTGAGTGATGCTTTTGAATGACATCCCAGAGCACAAGATAAAATTATGAATAAAAAAACGGGGGGTTCAGGGGGGCGGCAGCTAATAGCCCCCCTGATTAAAAAAAAAGAGCCCCTCTGATTAAAAAAACCACAATATTGTTTTGCTCCCTTTATTGTTAACAAACGTTCTTTTTTAATAATTTGGGTAAGTGAAAGTTTTGTTTTTTGGTATATTTGATAAAATGTATTTTAAAATATATGAAATGTATTTTTTAAAAATGTATTTCGAAAAAATTTGAAATTTTATGTATTATTTTTACTCAAAAATACAGGTTAAAATAAGAGAAAAATAACTGATCAAATATCTATTCCCACATTTTAAGCATTTGTCTAGATAGGTACTTGTTTCAAAATATACGAGAAGAGAAAACAAATAATAATTTTGCGTACTCTCTCCCGGATGTTGCAGCACCGGGAGTTAGTTCGCGAAAATGCGCCAATTTGGCGATTTTTGAAAATCGCGCCAAGAAGGAGAGTAAACTGCGATCGCACCTGTTAAATTATTGTTGAAATAAGTCAGAGTACCGTGTCAAGACGCTTACGTGGCGTAGGACTTTATGGAAGAGTCTGGGTTAAAAAATCTTTTATAAGTAAAAAAAATCAGAGGGTCCGACTGGCGTTTGACAAGGGACACAAAGACTGGTCAAACGTAAACTGCAAAAAAGTACTATTTTCCGATGAATCAAAGTTCAACCTTTTTGTGAATGATGGCAGACACTTAGTCCGACGACTTAAAAACAAAAGATAAGATTTCGGGATATGTTATTCCTACAATGAAGCATGGCGGAGGACATGTTATGCTGTGGGGAGCATTTTCTGGAAAACGTGTCGGTCCGTTAGTTGAAATTCGCTGCAAGATGAATAGTGCAATGTATAAAGATATCTTGCAAGATCATTTGCTGCCTTATTGGAGGGAAAATTGTGGTTGCAACAATTTGTTTCAGCGTGATAACGACCCAAATCATTCATGCAAGCACGTCAAGCATCGGCTTTAGCCCGAAAAATTCCGATTTTGAATTGGACAGCCCAATCATTTGATTAGAAAACAATAGAAAATCTTTGGAACGAACATGTAAACGTATGCAGAATTATAAATATTCTAATTCAGAAGAATTTTCCGAAAAATTGCAAGAGCCGTGGAAAAAACTTACCATAGACGATTTTCAACCGTTTTTTGGATCAATGCCCCGTCGCTGCGCTGCAGTACTTATTCTTAAATGTACGAAGACACAATACTGATTGTAAATGTTGTTGATCACTGTCATTTTCTCTTATAACACCATTTTTTTCCAAACTTGCCAAGGTGACCGGAAACTTTTGAGAACATGCGTTTTCTTTTGCAATTAAATTTATTGATATTAATTTTTATTCCATAAATATATTCCTAACTATTATGTCAATAAAATGCATAAGTATCACTTTGAGATTCTTCTTCATATGGGTATGCTTACAAATTAACCACAAATTTTATGCTGGCCGGAAACTTTTGACCGCCACTGTACCTCACTTACCATAAGAGCTCTCAATAAGATCTTGTGGCAACACCATTAAAGGTACAATCCATTACCTCACTGCACCAACTGAGCAAAACAACCCCCCATTATTAAGTATTATTTAATTTTAAATATATGTTATTAGAACAATATATAAAATGATTAAAACTCACCAGTAAACAAACGCAATACAGGATAAGCATGCAGAAATATAGAAATTAATCCTTCGTACAATGTAACTAATATATGTTTTCACAAATGTTTAAATATCAAAATAAAAATAAACGGTAATCTGACGGTAAACCGACTAATTTTAAACAGACAAATAGGTATGTGCAGGGGGGAAGGGAGGAGGGCTCTAAACCTTTGGAAAAGTAAGAATTTTTAAAAAGCACTAAGAAAAGATAAATGTTAAAAGGTTGTTTGCGGATTGAATTGATATTGCATAATTGCAATTTCGTTGCATGATAATTTTATTTAAAAGTACTCTAAAGTTTCTCAGTATTGCATTAAAAGTGTAAAACGTAGTCTTATTTCGCGTAAAACAACTTTTCACTCTCTAGCATTGCTTACTATAAAACCAGTGTAACAACCTTATTACGGACGGGTGAGAACTCGCCCTACCTCCCCCACCCACCGTTGTGCCAATAGACTTTACAAAATGACTTTGAAATATATATATACATACTGAATTATAGTGTTTTTGAATGAATATAATATATTAAATTATATATTACACTGAAAAATAAATCAGACTCTGAGAATGATTTTTTTAAGGTGCGGGAGGGGAGAAGAAGAAAGCAGTAGTGGAAAATAATGAATAGTTATGACAATATAGTACATAAGTGCACTTACACATTAATGCTGAAAATTTCTTCAAATGTTAATTTTAATGTACTGTAATGTTTTCAAATTTGATTAAAAAATAATAGGTTGGTTTTGCGTTTTTAGAATGAACTGTAAAAAATACTTATAAATTTCTCACATTAGAATCAAATTAAATTTACAAATATATTAATTAGATAATAATCAAGATTTATAAATTTTTCCTTCATAAATTATTTGTATTATTCTTTTGAAAATTTAGAATATTTTTGCAATACATGTTATTTAAAATATTTTCTTATTGGCGGCACATTGTACATTTGAAAAACAGATCGATGCAGAGCACTATAGGCACCCTGTTAGGAGAACGAAAGCGTGTGTGTGTAGGTGGAGGGGAGAAGTGCAATGCAACCTCAATACATTTTGAAATTTAATTAACTAAATTTTCTTTTCTCTGGAGATTTTGAAAAAGAATAGCAGAATGTATTTTTATCAGTCAACTTTAATTAAACGCTTAGAAATAGAGGGAGTAATAATTTTTTGGAAGTGTGTATGTGCGTGCGGGAGGAGGGGGGAGGTCGTTTGACTTCCCCACGCGGTAGACATTTTTTAGATCTATTTTACATTATACATTGATTTGTTTCAAATAAATCTTAAACTATCCCGATACAGGGGGGGGGGGTCCCCCTTAACAAAAATAAACATTATTGTTCAATTTTTTTTTCTTTCATCCTATTTTCTCCATTTCTCTTTTTAATCCTGGTAGAAATTTATTTTTAAATATTTAATTTTTTTATTTGTTAATTTTTTAAGTTGTTTTTATATTGATATGTTTTAAAAATTGTCATGCACAGGAATTTTGATTATTATTATTATTATTATTATTATTATTATTATTATTATTATTAACCATTTGGAAAAATGGTTATTGTCCTCGGTCAAGATAGGAAATCAAAAACATATCTAAAGCTTTTTATTAGTTGAATCCGCATTTTATTCGTTTTC
This sequence comes from Maratus speciosus, assembly GCA_963932465.1. NCBI lineage: Eukaryota > Metazoa > Arthropoda > Arachnida > Araneae > Salticidae > Maratus > Maratus speciosus. The sequence continues at coordinate 333,602,364 of OZ010799.1, forward strand.
TGATCGGTCTATACAGTAATCTGTATTTTCCCTTGCTTTCAACAGAGATGGATACTTATGTTGCCACTATGACAAAAAAGTAATAAAAACTACAAAAAAATATTAATAACTCAGAAACAAATTGAGATACAACTTTCAAACAAATTGCATTTAAAAGTACATTTTTTTCCCTATACGAGGGTGTAAAAAGTAATATTGTGGGATGTTTAGAAGTTTAAGAATGAAATTTCATTTAAAATTGGTCCAGGAATATTAATGTTTAATCGATGGTGTACGTAATGTATGACCAGCTCCATAGAAGTTTAAAAATTTACAGTACCGAAAAATGTAATCCATGGCGTAGGTAATGTATGATCAATTCCGTGCGATTTTTTATATCTTAAATTTTAGTCTTTGAAAAAATCATTTTCCAAATGGTCGTTGTAATTTGTTAAATTGCATTTTTATTATTATTATTATTATTATTATTTTCTAGTTTAGTTTATTTCATTTTTATAATCTCCAGTAAAAAAGGCTGCGGACCGCAAGTCATATCCGTTCTAAAACCTACCTCCCTGGGTTTCGTACTGCCAATGCCCATATAACATAGTTACTTATGTCTAATTGGAAATATTGGAACAAACGGCATAACTACTACAGAGATCTGTAACTTTACAAATGAATCTGCTAATATTACAGTAATCTTGCTAAAATTTTATCTGTAACCCTGGTTGCAGTTACATAAAAAGTTCTAGGCATACCAGTTTCCTAAAAATTTCTTAGTAACCTTACAGATTCTTTGATTTTCGGCGCAAAAGTGTGTCTCTTACATGAATTTTTGTTGTTGTCGTTACATAAAAGTTCTAGGAATCCCAGTTTCCTAGAAAAATTTTAGTAATTTCACAGATTTTTTTTTTTTTTTGCAGTGTAATTTAGAACAAACGAATAATTTAAAAAAAAAAAAGATTAGAAAGAGTTTTGCATTACTTTAAAAGACCATTTCTGAATGAAAAAAATGACTGCGTTTAAGAAAATAATAAAATGTTATAGGTATGGTTAATTGCAACAATGTTTTTTTTTTTTTTTTTTTTTTTTTTTTTTTCTCAATTCAAAATACTTAAATACCGAATTACTTTCTAAGGTCAAAATTTCCTGGAAAACAACACATGTTTATCTAATTTAAGTAATGTGCATTGGTGATGGATTGTAAATAACAAATTATATTTAATTTTTATAAAGAAGACGAAAAAAAAAATAGTGCTTGAAAAAGACTTTTTCAAGCACAATCATAAAATCATTTTATGTCGCCGAAATGAGTGTTATATCGCCAGATGTGGCAATTAAGTTTCGCCAAGTAAGTGAGCAAGCACTGTCAAGCTTTCTTTTACTATCTTCTTAAAACTTTCCCAAGTATAATAATGCTGTAGGTCTATTCATTTTTTCTTTTTTTACTTTCTTCTATCTTTACAAGAAGATAGTATTGGATTCATGAAAATTTTCGAATTCCGGTTTTCGACGAATTTACACATTTTAGGGGTCAGATTACCCGAAAAACATGTTTTTATAAAATGTCTGTCTGTCTGTGTGTATGTGACCCAAATGCGCTCTATCTCAAGAACTAATGAACGGAATTTAACAAAACTTTAGATTCAGTTAATCCCTGATATAAACTGGTGCTGATTACTTTTTCGTGTAAATCGCCCAACAGGTGGCGCTGTTATGCTGCATTTTCAAGATTTCCACAATAGCTCAATCTCCAGAAATAATGCACGGATTTTCATCAAACTTGAGATACAGGTAGTTCTTGACAGGAATTGACGTTTTATACATTTTGGTGTAAATCTCTCAACAGGTGGCGCTGCTATGTTGCATTTTTTGCGATTTCCACAATAGCTCTATCTCAACTAATGCACGGATTTTTATAAAATTTCAGATTACGTTAGTCCTTGATATAATTTAATGCTGATTATTTTGTAGTGTAAATCGCAAAACAGGTGGCGCTGCTATGCGGCATTATTCATGATTATCGCAATAGCTCTATCTCAAGAACTAATGCACGAACTTTCCCCTAAACTTCAGATTCAGTTAGTCACTGATATAAATTAGTGCTGTTTAGTTTTTTGTGTAAATCGCCCAACAGGTGGCGCTGCTCAGATATGTGACAGAGACATATCACATATCCTTATTCCTTCAAAATTAATTTAATTCATTTATTTTGGCTTTTGAAACATGTCGTTTTTTTTTCCCTTCGCTATGTAAAATTTATTATTTAACTCGACGCTTAAAATCCAGTTAGAATCTTATCTGTTCGTTTTTTTATTCTTTCTTTCATTAACCTTTCACTTCAGAATTTATTAGAGTTCTCAATAACATTTATGCATGAATTTTCATCAAAGTTCAGATTCAGTTAGTACGTGATATAAATTGGTCCGGATTAGTTTTTGGAGTAAATCGACCAACAGGTGGCGCTGCTAAGTAGATTGCTTTACTTTTTCCGCATAGTTACCTCAAAAACTAATGCACGGATTCAACTGCAACTTGACATAAGTTGTTGCTGATTAAATTTTGTGGTAAATCACCTAACCGGTGGCACTGACATGCTTCATTTTTCCGGAAATACTATTAACATGTATGAGACAGAAGAAAATTTTGGGATTGCCACATCCGACTAGTTCTTAATAAAATTTTGAAGTTGTACGGATCTTTTCCGGACACCCTGTATATGTTATTTTTCAAAAATAAAATAAAATTGAAAATGAAATGTAATAAACTATGTAAAATATTACTGGTTAGAGGTGAAGAAGCGCTCGCTGGTAAAGATGGAGGCGATTTCAAAAGGCTTTGATCCAAAGGAGAAGAAGTTAAATCGTTAGAACTTTCTTTAGTAACAGAAGAGACTGGAATTGAAGAAGAAGATCCACGAGTTGTCACTGTTGGTGGAAGAGCATCGCTGGGTTCAGGAACTGGCAATTTTCTGTTATGGGAACGTCCACGGCAATTGGAAAGTGTTGCTGAAAAATTATTTGAAACGGACATATAAGTGTGCTACATCAATTTAAAGCTAAAGAGTTGTAGTGTATGAATTTGTAAGTTTTAATTTCATAAGAATAAGTCTACACCGAAACTGGGCTGGAAATTGACAGTGTAAAAATTAATTTACAGTTGAGCAAAAAAATCCCCTTATTGAGTTGTAGTGTTTTTTTTTTTTTTTTTTTTTTTTTTTTTTACTTCTGTTCATTAAATGAAATTATTATGGATTGAAAATAACAAGATATTATTATATCCGTCAGATCTATATAGTTAAAAGGTTTTATCTAAGGTACTTTATTTTAACTTTATTTATTAGTTGATAATTAAATGTCACAAGAGTAACAGGAAACATATTAAAGTTTTAATTTTATAAAACTACTTAAAATTTTTACCCAAAACTTCTAATTCTCTAATTTCGAGGTATAAGACACATTTTACATTAAATACTTTGTTTGTGCTATGCATGGAATAGGCTCTGGAGTACTGCCACAAGAGTAACAAACATCTATGTCACAAGAATAACGCATAACACTTTTGTCCATAGTTTGACAAAAATCTGCGTTACAACCAAAACAAACGGAATGCTTAAAGTTTAGTTGTTTTCTCCATTATTAGAACTGTTCTTGAAAATATTTAGCCATAATTAAGGTTATTTTGTAAATTTGAAGGAAGATAAATTATCTTTATTAGTGTTTTTTTAATGTATGGATTTATTTTTATTCATTTTTGTTATTACTTATAAAATAATCATGACAAGAAATTAAAGATAGATTAAAACAACTCAACTCGTGTCATTTTTTGTGTGCTTTCTTTTGGTTTAAAGCACATGGTATTTGATCAGATATTTTATAGGTTTTGTAAAGCTTCGTTTACAAAATTCTGCTGTATGACCTACAGAGATTCTTATAGAAACTCTTATGGAAAGGATTCTGATAGTATATTTTAAAGGAAGGATTTTAATATTGCTTCTTATACACGACATTGTTTTAAAGAGCAGGAAAAATTCTGCTAAGCGCCAAAAATTATATAGAAAAAAAATAAGAATGAAATTGAATATGTTGATGTGAGGAAGAAACAAAACAAAATATATTATGATAAAGTGAAGGCCTTAGAGCCAGCAACAGCTTCAGCAAGAGAATGGAAATATTAAGAAAAGGGAAAGTAAAGATCTAGCTAACTTCAGATTCTGTAACGAAACAAAAATCTAACTCCACAGCTTTGGAGAATTTTATGTCGATGAAGATTTAAAAAGAGGTCATTCTTCAGCTAAATCTACATTACTTAGGCGTGAAAAATGCCACATAATTTCATTAATCCTAGGTGAGATTTACTAAGAGAATACGTTTTTTGTTTAAAGAAGCTTTCCTAAATTGAAAAATTGGAGATTTCTTTGCAGCTTTAAAGCCCATTTTCAGAAAACAATGGAAAATCATTCATCAGAATATCTGCATTTGTCGTTGTCGCGGAAACATTCAAGCAATTCATAATGCAGTGACTGGTGTATTTCCCGGGTTAAACATTCCTGTGAAGGATTTAAGGACTTTGTATGCTGAGATACATCATAATTAGAATGTACTAATTAAGAATGTCTAATTTGCGAAGATAACATCGAAGAATTATTTGAAACGGAAGTTCATAATACAGTACTTCTTATATGTTATTGTAAATAGCAAAACGTTGATAAACATTCTGCTATTGACAAAATGTTTATCAACATTTTGTCAATACTGTTACTTTCTCAAAACGTTGATAAACGTTTAGCTCGTATTATATACGATATTCTTACTATATTTAGCACGTATTGTAATTTAATTTTTTTTTTTATTTGTATGAGAAAATGGGATCAAAAAGATTCACTAATCTACTGATCAATACCCCTTATCATAATAACGTTATATGATAAGGGTGTCTTGCTTGCTACTGATTTCCCTTTACTTTTAACAGAAATGGAGCCCTGCAGTTGCCACGATTACAAAATTGGTACTAAAAACTATAAAAAAAAAATAATATCTGAAAAATAAATTGAGATACAGCTTTCAAACAAATGGCATTTAAAAGTACATCTTTGTCCCTATACGACGGTGTCAAAATTGAAAATGTGCGATGTTTAGAAGTTTAAAAATTTGCTGTAGCGAAAATTGCAAAACCGAAATTTCATTTCAAATTTCAAAGTGTTGCCATTCGCAGAATGACGTATGCGTTACGCAGAGATATGTTTGTCCTTTATAATATAGAAGATAGACAGTGGCGATCTCCCTGTTAACGGGTTGTTTTCGTCTTTGATTAAATCAAATCAGTGAAACATGTGAAAATAAGCTAATATAAAATGATTTAAGTAAACAGAGTCTTTGTCTCCCGACAGAGTCTTTTTTTAACAATTCTATAAGAAAGTTTTTTTTTTTTTTTTTAATAAGACATTTTAAATGTATCTTTTTAAATCTGACTTGATTTTCACCAAAGTTTTCCTTCTCTTGTTAATATTCACGTGAAAACACTTTTCTTGTTACAAAGAAAATATTATTTGTGCTGTCTTAGAATTCTCAACACAAGAGCAATGCAACTCCTGTAGGATATCTCAATTTGTTGATTTTCTGTAAGCAAGTAAACCCCAATGGTTTACAATGGAAGTCTATGGGAATTTGGAGAAATATTAGAGATATCGCCAAGTTGGCTTCACTTTTGGCGACTCATTTTGATCGCCGAATTAGGTGATATATCGCCAAGTTGGCGATAAACTTGACGGCATTTGGCGACAGAACAGGGTCACCCCTATGCTAACCCCCCTTATAGGTATGAAGATGCATTAAATGCTATTCAATATATATAGAGATTAGTTTTAAAAGATTCTCTCAAAATATGAAATAAAGTATATTTTTTAATTTAAACTGTTCGGCAATGTTATGGTTTGGCCATTTTATGTAATTTTCTCCATTTACATCTTTTAACGCATATTAACCCCTTGAAGGGCGGTGACATAGTCGGTGGTGATATGCGTATAATTTTAATCCCTAATTGCCCCATTGGCGCCGGAATTTTATAACGAAAATTTCACCTTTATTAAGTAAGCGAAAATATGCTTTTACTTGTTTACAAATAAGTTCTCCTATAAATACTGGTGTCATTAAGGTATTTCAACATTTTATGAATATATAAGTACAGGGATGAGAATTTTCAGTCTTTTGGCGGATTTCCGCTTTTTTGTTATTTCAAGGAATTTCCGCTTTTTTTTCCTCAAAATTCCGCCTTTTTTCCGAAGATTCCGTATTTTTTCTCCTGCAAAATTTTGTTATTTTCCGAAATTTTCACTTTCCTATCGATTCCACTTTTCTTCCGATTTTGAAAGAACATTCAAAGGTGATGAAAAAACGGGAAATTTCGTTAAAAGATCGCGAAAAAACTACAAATTTCATCAGAAGATCTCGAATAGACGGCAAATTTTGTCAAAAGATCGTGAAAAAGCGGCAAATTTTGTCAAAAGATCGCGAAAAAGCGGTACATGTCACCAAAAGATCGCAAAAAAACTACAAATATTGTCAGAAGATCGTGAATAAACGGCAAATTTCGTCCGAAGATCGCGATAAAAATTGCAAATTTCGTCAAAAGATCGCAAAAAAGCGGCAACTTTCGTCAAAAGATCGTGAAAAAGCGGCAACTTTCGTCAAAAGATCGTGAAAAAGCGGCAAATTTCATCAAAAGATCGTGAAAAAGCGGCAAATTTCACCAAAAGATCGTGAAAAAGCGGCAAATTTCATCAAAAGATCGTGAAAAAGCGGCAAATTTCGTCAAAAGATCGCGAAAAAGTAGAAAATTTCGTCAAAAGATCGCGAAAAAGCAGAAAAATTTGTCAAAAGATCGCGAAAAAAGCAAAATTTTGTCAAAAGATCGCGAAAAAAGCAGTAAATTCCGTCAAAAGATCGCGAAAGCGCGGCACATTTCGTCAAAAGATCGCGAAAAAACTGCACATTTCGTCAAAAGATCACGAAAAAACTGCACATTTCGTCAAAAGATCGCGAAAAAGCTGCACATTTCGTCAAAAGATCGCGAAAAAGCTGCAAATTTCGTCAAAAGATCTCGAAAAAGCGGCAAATTTCATCAAAATGGCGCAAAAATACATGTATTTAGTGCTTTTAGTGTATCCTCCCCGTGCCCCTCTTTTGTAACCTTTCAGAAAATTTGCTGTGAATTTCAAATTTTTTTTTTTTTTTTACTCAGAATCACTCCTGATTCAGAATTCACACTAAGCTGGCTGTAGATCCTGGTCCAATTAGCCCGTGTGACGAAAAATAACTAATCATTGTGATTTTCACTAAGTTTTTCATATTTTTGCTAAAAAATTTATTAAAATTATGACACACAAACTCTATTCTTAATTAAATTATTTCATTTTCAGGAGCGGTCATGATTCTGATAAGTCGAGCATTTCATATGACCCACACTCAATGTTTTAAGAGCTGTGTGTAATTTGGCTATTTTCACTCCTGTAATGTAGTATACAGGCTTGTGCGCTTGTCTCCATTTGCCCGGAAATCAGACCCTGGTTTTATTTCTTAAAGTATCTTTTACGGATAAAATGTGGTACAATTTTTTGTTTGCGCGTGGTTTCAGTCTTTTTGCTTTTTTGCAATTCTCATCCCTGATAAGTACCTTTTCCCCTAAAGGGTTAAAGAATTTATTATTTTACAATTTTCTTTCTTTTTTTAAATTCACGTGTAAATATAGTTTTTATGACGTAATTTTCCAATATTTTCCTGCCTTTAATACGTAATCACTTAATTCTCTTTTGGAAGATACTTTCTGCTTATAATAGTCACGTGTAAATAAATTTTTAATTTGAAGAAAATATTATTCTTTGCGCTGTTTTTAAATTTGGCAACAATTTAAAATAATACCTTTTTCTAAAAGTTGTAAAAAAATCTCTCGAAATGTTGAAAATTTGAATTTAAAATAGAAATAAAACCTCAAAAAATGAGTCAAATTAAAAAGGTAAATGGAATCTGCACACCGGGAACTTCTAATGTATAAAACGATCTAAAAATGATTAAATTCCTATGTATAGTTTTTGCTCCTATAAAACTTTTTTAATGGAACGATTTTGACCAACTTTAACAGTAAATATCTCTTAAAATAATTCTTCGATTTGCGTGTTTATCAACATTTCTCTATAACGCCACTGATTTTCATATTTTTGTATGCAATATTTTTCTTAATATTAACGAAGAAAAACCTCCGTTCACAAAACATTCAAAACCGGCGGTGGCGGTGACAGCGTTGGTTACTTTTTTTTTAGAATAGAGAGATTACACAAAACTGCTAAGAGTTCATATTTCAATTTGTGCATGACGTATTTGCTTCGTCTTATATGGTTTTATATACAGGCAAATCTCTCTTGAATGCGCACAGGTTGGGGGCCAAAGGTTGTGTGGATTATGAATCATTTTGTTATTTCGCGACAATATTTAATACCATATTCGGTGTACCATGATAGGATAAATACGAAATTCAATACTTTAATATGCTATCTCAAAAAATGCAATTTTCCAAGTTCTTTTATTAAAGAAATTATATAGTTAAATAGTAATAATTACTTTGATAATTTGATATATTATGAGAATTAATCTCTTCTTTTTTTTTTTTTTCAGAAGTAAAGTACTTGCAGTAAGTATAATAAAAATGCTTAAAGAGCAGAAATTATGCACAAATAAATAAATAAAGAAATTATATTAATGGAAAAGTATAAAAAAAGTTCATTATTGATACTGATGATTCAGGGGTCGATGGGTTTTTTTTTTTCTTGGGGCCTATTTTGGTGAAATTTAAAAGTTATTTTGCGAATTTTATTATATTTTTGTGAAAAATAATATTTTGTAATGAAAGTTGAAATCGAGTTACTCAAATTCGAACTAAGCATTTATTAACAAAAATTTCTTTAAACCCTTTTGCTAAAGTTTTCGTTTCTGGTTAACTGGTTTTATTTACAAATCATACATTTAAAAGCTAACAAAATAAAAATAGTAAATAGTAGAAAGTTTTTATCGAAAAGATTTTTGTGAAGGGACCCATTTTATTAAATTCATTTTGTAAAGGGGCATGTTTTTATTAAATAGATTTTTGTGAAGGGGGCCGTAAACGGGCCCCAAATTTTGAGTGAATCGGCCACTGTGATTAGAATTATAAAGAACAGCAAAGGGGGGGGGGGTGGAAATATGGTGATCTTTTGACATTCCCAATACAGTAAATTTTGTTTACGATTTTTGAATTACATTTGCGATTTTTTAGGCGATTAGCGGCATTTTCCCACGATCGATTGACAAAACTAGCTACCGTATTTTATGGAAGAAACGCCGCGGCGCTTACGAGTTTAAAAGTTATTTTTTTTTCCAAGTGCGGCGTTTACGATTTTTCTTAAATATCAACTGAGTTTCCTTAATTTAAAAATTCATAAAAATATTTAAAATCGGATTTAAATATTTTAAATAAAACTTCATGCATCCTAAGATATTAAAAACGATGCATCCTACACTGCTCCGAAAACTTTGATTAAAGTTAGGTCAATGTAACTGTCGACAAAAGTAGCGTTCCGATGGATGCGGCGTTTACAACGGGTGCGGCGATTACGATATTTTTAAGCTTATTCAGGCCAATTTGAGGAGTGTGGCGTTTACGACGGATGCGGCGTTTCTTCCATAAAATACGGCATGTGTTTCCGCGATATTTTGACAAAATTTGCGATATTTTTCCTTGATTGTTTACTCAAATTCGAGTTTTTTTTTCCCGCGATCGATTGACGAAATTCGTGTCGAAGTTTGCGATATTTTTAAGTGACAGTTTAGCAAAATTTCCGATATTTACTTTTGCTAAATAACGCGGATTTTAGAAAATTACGGATTATGGATGCGCGGATTTTCGATCCTTGAATATGTTAGGATTATATACTATGATTTATGGTTATTATCGTTATACAAACAAAATGTATATATATATATATATGTATATACACATTTTTTTCGGAGGAAAATCACATGCCTGAATAACTAAAATTGTAATTTTACATATAAAAACAGATAGGTTTACAATATATATATATATATATATATATATATATATATATATATATATATATTAATTTTCAAAATAAAATTGCAAATGAAATGTAAAAAGCTAAATGAAATATTACTTGTTGGAAGTGAAGGATTAGGTGGTCTGGCAGGTAAAGATGAAGTCGAGTTCGAAAGGCTTGGATAGAAAGGTGGAGTAGTTTTAGAATTTCCTTTAGTATAATAAGGCATTGATATAGGAGGGAACAATTCAGAAGTTGTCATTGCTGGCGGAGAAGCATTGCTGGAGGCCGGATTAGACAATTTTCCAGTAAGTAAATTCCCTAATTTTTGAAAATGATCTGTAAACAGGATTTTGTAAACATTACTAGAAAATGAGGTAGACATGCAAATTTCCACTCACTCCCCCACATAGTATACAAATAAAAAACTGCGGCGACTAAATAAAACCGACCACTTTTTTATTTCGCGATTGTCATCAGCAATTTGTTTTGTAGAACAGAAAATGCTATTCGATTCCAAATCATTTTCCTAGCCAAGACTGCCAATTTCACGCTTTTGGCGCTTAATAATAGTACAGTGGACTCTCTCTATCAGAACACTTTCTAATGTAAACACCCCAGTATTATGAACACATTCTGACGGTCCTCGCGAAACTCCATAGACTTAACAAAAGATGAACTCTCTATATTCTGAACTCTCTCTAATCTGAACACCCCACTATTATGAACGCTACTTTTGATCAACAGTCTACCCCACCTCACTGTAAACTGAACGTGTGTTTGCAATCGGAAATTCAGGGAATTCTCCCATCATAAAAATTCAGAAAAATTTTTGCAAAAGAATGAAAATGTTCAACGAACTCAATTTAAAAATAAGCAAACAAAATCATTGCTTGATTTTAAGCATCTACCCGATGCTGCAATTTGTTTGAACAATTCAAATAAAATCTTCAGCTAACATTCAAATAAAATCTTCAGTTAACAGAATAAACAAAACATTTATTATAACAAAAAAAAAAAAAAAAAATCGAAAGAAAATTTTTCAAATAGGTATGTCTTAACCATCTGTGTTCTACATCTCAACTAACTAGATCATTCTTATACTTTTAATAAACAAAAAAGTCCAGATATTAAACTGTTGCCCTTTTACAAAAAGCAAATCATGATAATAAAAAAAATGTAAAAACAATGTCACTTGATTCCCCTCTCCCGATCTGAGATAAAAATAGGAAGGTTACGCAACAGAAATCTCCCCTCCCCAGTGACAGATAAGAGAAAACAGGTGTTAGAGTAAGTGGTCAAAAAAGGATTTATTGTTTCTTTTCCGCACACCTGGTTGAACAGCATTATCGCTCCTGTTTCTTTCTTCTTTTCCTCTCGGCAAAGGTAAAATTTTTTCGCCTTCACACTATTGTTGCTGGAAAAAAAGCACAGCACTTAAACAGATATGTCAGAAATAAGTAGGAAAAAAAAAAGAAAGAACTGGAGCTTCAGGAAAAATACATAGTTTTTCAAAAATTAAAATCAAAAGTAAGTCAAGGGAAAATTTCATCTGAGTTCGGACTTTCAGTAGGTCAAGTCAACGCCATCAGCAAGAAAGATAAATAAATTATAGCCGCTTTTGAAGCAAATAAACTTGTCTCAAAGTGTAGAATTTTCGAAAAAAAAAAAAAAAACACGAAACGAGAACATAAACAATCACGTCAGGAAGTTTTTTGTGAAATGAGAACAAAGAATGTTCCTGTCACTGGTTGGTTGATATTTGACGGCCAATTATCTGCACGAGGGATATAGGCCCAGGAGGGGTAGTGCCCTTCGTGGGGGGGTCTTTCTAAGGGAACCTAACCGTATTTACGCATGGAAATCCATGGCTCGAAGAAAACCACGAAAACTTCGAACGATTAGGACGACGGGCGCGATTGGGTTCGAACCCAGCACCTCCCGTTTACCAGCTTCGACAGCAGAACCTCTCAGCCACTGGTGGGGCGTTCCTGTCACTGGAGACTTGCTGAAGCAGATTGCTCTGAATTTTGCAGAAAAGGAGAAAATCATTGAATTAGCATAGAAAGGATGGTCACAACATCGAAATCAAAGCTGCAGACGTAAATATCGACACTGTGGAGTGATTGAAAAGAAAACTTCCTGACATAACGAAGGATTTCGATGCCACTGACATTTTCAATGCCGACAAAACTTGCCTTTTTGGAGCTCTTCCAAATAAAATTCTCAGAGAAAGAAGCGAGAAATGCATGGGCGGGAAAATGTCGAAAGAAAGATTTACCATCATGCTCTGTGCCAGTTTCACGGGTGAGAAGCTCAAACCACTTGCGATCAAAAAAGTGAAAAACTACGGTGCTTCAAAATGTGAAGATCACACCATTGCCCGTGCACTACAAATCAAATCGAAAACCCTGGATGACATTCGCAATTTTCTCACACTGTGGTTAGAAGGCATTAACAAGATGTTGAAGAGAGAGGAAAGAAAAATTATTTTTGTAGGTAATGCGAGATCACATACAAACATGCAGCTAAGCAACGTGAGCCTGAAGTTCCTTGCACCGAACTGTAATTCTCGAATCCAACCACTAGATCAAGAAATAATCAAGACTTTTAAAGCTCATTACCGAATCCATTTTCTTAAGCAAATTTCCCTGGATATCAACGGCTTGGAATGAAGTAACCCCTACACCATCCAAAGATGCTTCTACAAAGCTGGATTCCCGTGTGAGAATGAGCAATCAAAAATAGAGGACCAAGAAGCAACAACTGCGAGTGAGTCAATTCTTCTGGTGCTTCATACTAGTGTTGACTCTAAGCCGCTTTAGCAGGGCGCAGCGCCCGGAAGCCGTTTTTATTTTTATTTATTTTATTTTTATTTTTTTTTTCTCCCAGCGGCTCCTTTAAACCCTTCTGATGCGCCCGGCTGCCCTTTTTAACATTTCCTATGTGTCCCGTGGCAATTCAATTGATCTCGGAAAAAATATCGCAAATACTAGGGCTCTAAACAAACCGGTTCAAAATATTTTTAGTGAACAAGTTACAAGTGTGCCCTTTTTGAAAAAAATAGGCCCTTTTTTACTTTCTTCTATCTTTACAAGAAGAAAGTATTGGTTTCATGAAAATTTTCGAATTCCAGTTTTTGACGGATTTACACGTTTTATGAGTCAGAGATTCCAAAAAACATGTTTTTACAAAATGTCTGTCTGTGAGTCTGTCTGTCTGTCTGTCTGTATGTGACACAAATTTTGTGGGCGCTCTATCTCAAGAACTAATGGACGAAATTTCACAAAACTTCATATTTAGTTAGACCTTGATACAAACTGGAACTGATTAGTTTTTGGTGAAAATCGCCCAGCAGGTGGCGCTGCTATGCGGCATTTTTAACGATTTCTGCAATAGCTGTATCTCAAGAACTACTGCACGGATTTTCATAAAACTTCAGATTCAGTTAGTCCAGGATATAGTTTGGTGCTGATTACTTTTTTGTGAAAATCGCCCAACAGGTGGCGCTGGTATGCTGCACTGTTCATGATTATCGCAATAGCTTTAACTCAAGAAAAAATGCACGGATTTTCATCAAACTTCAGATTCAGTTAGTCCCTGATATAAATTAGTGCTGCTTAATTTTTGGTGCAAATCGCCCAACAGGGGGCGCTGCTGTGCTGCATTTTTCACGATTTCCACAAGAGGTGTATCTCAAGAACTATTGCACGAATTTTCATCAAACTTCAGATTTAGTTAGTCCTTGACATGAATTGATGTATAAATTAGTGCCGTTTAATTTTTAGTGTAAATCGCTCAACAGGTGGCGCTTCTGTGCTGCATTTTTCACGATTTCCACAAGAGCTGTATCTCAAGAACTATTGCACAGATTTTCATCAAACTTCATATTTAGTTAGTCCTTGACATGAATTGATGTATTAATTAGTGCTGTTTAATTTTTGGTGTAAATCGCTCAACAGGTGGCGTTGCTATGCTGTATTTTTTGCGATTTCCACAATAGCTTTATCTCAAGAACTAATGCTTGGATTTTCAACAAACTTCAGATTCAGGTATACCTTGATATCGTTTAGTGCTGTTTACTTTTGGTGTAAATCGCTCAACAGGTGGCGCTGCTATGCTACATTTTTTCAGAATTTCCGCTATAGCTCTATCTCAAGAACTAATGCGCGAATTTTCATCCAACTTCAAATTCAGATATACTTTGATATGAATTGGTGCTAAATCGTTATTTCTTGTACTATTTAAATGATTTAATTGACGTGATTTATATAGAAGAAAGTTTTGTGATGGCCACAACATATTAGTTTAGAATAGTGTTCCCTTTTTGAAAAATTCCCGCCCGGCGGCCCTTTTTTTCTAGAGTCAACACTACATACTGAAATTGAACCCGGAGCTTATGTCAAAGCCGACAGAAACCTTTCGGTTTGTGACAACAACATCATTGAACAGGATAGTGAAAAAGAAGCAGAGCCAGAAGAGACCGATGAAACATGAAATACGATTACCTTCAAGCAATATGGTCAAGGGATTCAAGATCTGTTGAACTATGCGGCTGAACAACACCCGGAAGCCTTTCCAACTTCTTAAAAAACTATATAACATGTACACTGCACGAACATACACAATGCAAAAACAGACTAAAATTTCTAATGTACCGATTTATGTTTTCAAGTAATGTATTGTATATATGTATGTTTTGTAATTCTTTTTAACAAAAAAAAAATGAGATGGTAGAGTAGAGTACAGGTTTGACAATTTAGTTTGACATTGCACTAGCCGCCAAATCTAAACTGGACCTGACTAACAAGATTCTGTGGCCAGGGAACTTAAAAATTTTCGTACCCCCTTAGATTCGTTGATTTGCTGATACTAGATTTTTTTTTTTTTTTTTTTTACATATTACTCACTTATTCGAAAAGTGTCAACTAAAAAAATTAAAGTTTTCCGGAAAATTGAAAAACGGTTCCATAAATAAAAATAAAATATATTTTCTATTATTTATTTAAGTGTACTTTTAACCACATATTGAGATATATTTTTGTCATTTCATCGTATTATTATCTAAAAATATCACGTTTATTTCACAATTATAATTCTTTTAATAGAAATTTAGATGAAATTATGAAAAATTTTGTGCCTCGGAAATTTCGTGCCCGTGCGATACTAAGGGCCTGAATCTAAATTCAGTAACTCCATCTCGGTACCTGGCATAGCTACCCAGGCTAATGATTCTATACAGTTTATAAACTCAATTCATAGTAGTATTAGTAATGCATTTCCCAATCTCCCTCTATAATGAATACCCCCATAATCTAAACATTTTTGGTCGGTCCCATGAGTGTTCAGAATAGAGAGAGTCCACTGTATAACATTTTAACCAAAAAAAGAGAGGGAAACGATTTAAAAAAACTTCCAGTAACAGGGATGAGAATTGCAAAAAAGCAAAAAGACTGAAATCACGCGCAAACAAAAAATTGTACCACATTTTATCCGTGAAAGATACTTTAAGAAATAAAACTAGGGTCTGATTTCCGGTCAAACGGAGACAAGCGCACAAGCCTGTATACTACATTACAGGAGTGAAAATAGCCAAATTACACACAGCTATTAAAACATTGAGTGTAGGTCATATGAAATGCTCGACTTATCAGAATCATGACTGCTCCTGAAAATGAAATAATTTAATTAAGAATAGAGTTTTTGTGTGTCATAATTTTAATAAATTTTTTAGCAAAAAATATGAAAAACTTAGTGAAAATCACAATGGTTAGTTATTTTTGGTCACACGGGCTAATTGGACCAGGACCTACAGCCAGCTTAATGTGAATTCTGAATCAGGAGTGATTCTGAGTAAAAAAAAAAAAAAAAAAAAAAAAAAAAAAAAAAAAAAAAAATTGAAATTCACAGCAAATTTTCTGAAAGGTTACAAAAGAGGGGGGAAAGAGGAGGAAACACTAAAAGCACTAAATACATGTTGCCGCTTTTTCGCGATCTTTTGACGAAATTTGCAGCTTTTTCGCGATCTTTTGATGAAATTTGCAGTTTTTTCACGATCTTTTGACGAAATGTGCCGCTTTTTCGCGATCTATTGACAAAATTTACTGTTTTTTCGCGAACTTTGGACGAAATTTGCCGTTTTTTCGCTGTCTTGTGACAAAATTTTGCTTTTTTCGCTATCTTTTGACGAAATTTTCTGCTTTTTCGCAATTTTTTGACGAAATTTTCTGCTTTTTCGCGATTTTTTGACGAAATTTTCTGCTTTTTCGCGATCTTTTGACGAAATGTGTCGCTTTTGCGCGATCTTTTGACGAAATTTGCCATTTTTATCGCGATCTTTGGACGAAATTTGCCGTTTATTCGCGATCTTTGGACGAAATTTGCCGTTTATTCGCGATCTTCTGACGATATTTGTAGTTTTTTGCGATCTTTTGGTGACATTTACCGCTTTTTCGCGATCTTTTGACAAAATTTGCCGCTTTTTCGCGATCTTTTGACAAAATTTGCCGTTTATTCGAGATCTTCTGACGAAATTTGTAGTTTTTTCGCGATCTTTTGACGAAATTTGCAGTTTTTTCATCATCTTTGAATGTTCTTTCGAAATCGGAAGAAAAGCGGAATCGATAGGAAAGGGAAAATTTCGGAAAATAACAAAATTTTACAGGAGAAAAAATACGGAATCCTCGGAAAAAAGGCGGAATTTCAAGAAAAAAAAAAAGCGGAAATTCCTTAAAATAACAAAAAAGCGGAAATCCGCCAAAAGACGGAAAATTCTCATCCCTGCAAGCTATTCGAAATTGACTCTGTTGCAAAACAATGTATTAGCAGCAGTTGCTTGCATGGCATTTTTCGAATCTGATCCAATTACATGGAGAATTGGAAATTATTTATTAAATTGCCAGTTTTATCAACCGCACTCTTCTACGGTAATTATTTCATTTTATATTAAGGGGTCCGGGGACACAAAAATCCTCAAATTTTCTAAAATTGCTCTGCTTTTTTTTGCTTAAAATGGCGTTTAAATCATGTTTCTAGTTTAATTAGA
Source organism: Maratus speciosus (assembly GCA_963932465.1). Classification (NCBI taxonomy): domain Eukaryota; kingdom Metazoa; phylum Arthropoda; class Arachnida; order Araneae; family Salticidae; genus Maratus; species Maratus speciosus. Next base: position 333,619,475 of record OZ010799.1, read on the forward strand.
ATAGAAAATATTAATTTTTTTTCGTTTTGGTTTGTTTTTAAATTCTAGCTTTCAAGCAATGGAAAATTCTTGTGAAAATGCGTTTTTCTTCATGATGGGGTTTTTCATTATTTCTCGAATTTAAATTGTCATAAGTCAAGAACCGTTAAAAATAAATGGTTCAAACTCGGAACATGTCATTTTCAGTTGGTTTACTTTAATTTTGATTCAGGAAATTTGAAAAAGATATTTACTTTTAAAAATATGATATTTTTTTTTAAGTTACCTTTTTTTCTTTTTTTTACTTTTTAAAAAATTTATATTTTTAAAAATGATGAATCAAAATTAAAACTTATATATTTCTGCTTATTTAAATGAAAAAATAATGATATTCTACGAATAATATTTCGAGTTATAACGATTTTAAATTATACCACATTTTTAATAAATTTTAATTTTTTAAAAAACAATTATGAGAATTTTATCATGTGATTTTGTTTACAAATGATATGGTTAACCATCACAAAAAAAAAATCAAAATTTTAACTCAATAAATAAAAATTATTTTAAGATGTGTCCATGACCCCCTTAAACTAAAAATCTTGTAAGGAATTCTGGGCGCACAATGTATAAATCAACAATCCTAGAACAAAACCGTATATAAAGAAAGAAGAAAATCGCCGGGCGGCGACTTTCTCGCCAACACTGCAGATAGCGCTAACGTCACTTGATGAATCACTGAAAATGAATTATTTTAAAGTTTTTTTTTTTTTTTTTTTTTTTTTTTTTTTTTTTTTGTTGGATTTCTAAAAAAGTACTGAACCAATTTTAATGAAATTTAAATAGGACCCACTTGAGAGCATTCCTTTTCAACTAACCCTATCTGTACTGAATTATGAATTCATAAAAATTTTATCCTCTAAAGCATTTTTCGTGAATTTTTGAAACTACATTAGAAAATTTAGATAATCATTTAATAAATTTTAGAAGGATTAATTACATTTGATTTTATAAGGATTTTGTGCAGTATTTATAACCCCACGCAAATATTTCATTTGAAATATTTTTCTTGGTATTTTGTAGAATTAGGAAATGCACAAATATAATGTTCTTACGATAGAAATATTTCTGAATTGAAAAATCCTCCCCCCCCCCCCCCACACACACACACAAACAAGGCCAAGAGAGCTGAAAAGATGCAAAGGCAAAAGAAATCATCCTTTAAAATATGTTTGTTTTGTGTAGCCAATAATGCTTTTGGAGCAGAAGATTTAGATAATAATTTAATAAATTTTAGAAGGATTAATTACATTTGAATTTATAGGGATTTTGTGCAATATTTATAACCCCACTCAAATATTTTATTTGAAATATTTTTCTTGGTATTTTGTAGAATTAGGAAATGCACAAATATAATGTTCTTACAATAGAAATATTTCCGAACTGACCCCCCCCCCCCCCACACACACACACAAGGCCAAGAAAGCTGAAAAGATGCAAAGACAAAAGAAATCATCCTTTTAAAAATATTTTTGTTTTATGTAACAAATAATGCTTTTGGAACAAGATTAAGTAATGTATCTATTATAACTCATTCTAAACTAGTGATGGGCGATTCTCGAGAATTCGACAATCGAGAAAAATCGTCATCGTAAAAAATCACAATCGATACAGCCATCGATTAATTCATAGAATCTACAATCGAGATGTTTTACAATCGATTATAACGAGAAAAGCTAAAAACAGTTATTGGAAAACTTAGCTATTATTCTGGCCGACAATTTCATAGTAGTGATAGGGCTTAGTGATGGGCGATTCTCGAAAATTTACCAATCGAAAAAAAATCGTTATCGTAAAATACACAATCGATACAGTCATCGATTACTTTCGAGAATCTACAAAGGAGATGTTCTAGAATCGATTATTGAAATCATTGTTTTTACATATATATAAGGCAGATTTTATTAAATATAGGGTAACTGAAAACAGATGGAATAAAAAAACAACAAACCAAAGGGAAACTAATTGTAGAAATCTCTACAATTAAAAAAAAAAAAAAGTCACCCCGCACCGCTCCCCCCCCCCCCCCCCGAACCCCTTCCGGAATTCAACTCTGGGAGGAGAAAGGTTCATAATATGAAAGAGTGGTGAAAGGACTTTCCGATGATATGTCAAGGAGAGGTTTGGTAAAAGTTTGAAAATTACCCGCCCCCCCCCCCTCCCTTTGTGCACTCTCGCGCACCCCAGAATTCACTCACCTTCCTCTTTGAACTTTTTATATTTAATAAATAGTATTTGTCTGAGTTTCCAGGTATGGGGCAGCTTATAAGAGAAAACAAGAGAATATACGTTTTTAAAATAAGAGAAACATTGAAAATTCGTGGCAAAATGACACTAAATTTAACAGTAAAGTTTGAAACTAGGACTATACAGAACTGAATACATAAACCACTATGCTTCATAACCCACATCGGTTAATAGCAATAAAATGATAAGTGCCAGTTAAACTGATGGCATTGAGCTCACAGGTTATTAACACTAACTGTATATTATACTCTTATTTCAAAGAATAATATCCCTCAAAAAATAAATGAAGGGAAATATCCCCCGTTTGCCCCTTTTATACTTAACCAATGAACCTCCAAATCTAATCAGGGAAACTCCTTAATTATAATAAATCAGTATATCAAATTTGAAGCAAATCAGATAATTCTGCATGAAAAAAAAAGAAACATATCGCTAAATTAAGGGTGGTCTAACCCTTTTAACCCTTTTATACTTAACTAATGAACCTCCAAATCTAATGAGGAAAGCTCCTTATCAGAACAAACATAGAAAAAAAAATTAAAGTAAATTGAATAATTCTCCATGAAAATCCATTTATCTAAATTAAGGGGACTTGCCCCCTTTTCGCCCTTGTATACTTAACCAATGAACCTCCAAATCTAATGAAGGAAGCGCCATATCGGAATAAATCGGTATATTAAATTTGAAGCAAATCCAATAATTCTGCATGAAAAACCCTTTTATCTAAATTAAGGGGAGACTAGCCCCTCCCCTTTATACTTAACCCATAAACCTCCAAATCTAATCAAGGCAGCTTCTTAACATAATAAACCGGTATCCCAAATTTGGAGCAAATCGAATAATTCTGCATGAAAACCCATTTATCTAAATTAAGGAGGGGGTCTAACCCCCTTTCCCCCCTTTATACTTAACTAATGAACCTCCAAGTTTAATCAGGGAAGCTCCTTAACATAATAAACCGGTATACCAAATTTGGAACAAATCGAGTAATTCTGCATGACAAACCCATTTATCTAAATTAAGTGGGGGACCAGCCCCCCGTCTCCCCCTTTATCCTTAACCAATGAACTTCCAAGTTTAATCAGGGAAGCTCCTTAACATAATATACCGGTATACCAAATTTGGAGCAAATCAAATAATTCTGCATGAAAAGCACATTTATCTAAATTAAGGGGGGACCAGCCCCCCTTCTCCCCCTTTATACTTAACCCGTAAACCTCCAAATCTAATCAAGGCAACTTCTTAACGTAATAAACCGGTATACCAAATTTGAAACAAATCGAATAATTCTGCATGAAAAACCCATTTATGTAAATTAGGGGGGGGGGAGGAACAGCCCCCCTTCTCCCCCTTTATCCTTAACCAATGAACTTCCAAGTTTAATCAGGGAAGCTCCTTAAGGCCCCTTATCACTCAGATTTTAGATTTCCCTCTCCAATGTTAAACCAATGGCCATTTAATGCCTCTTTATTTGTCTAATATCTCATCAGAAAATTAATATTTTTAACTCATTTTTTCTGTGTGCACTTCTTAAAAGATGTCGCTTTCTGTTTTAGTTGACAAAATAATTTTAAAATGTATACTTATTTTTTAATTTAATGCTAAAGTCTTAAGAAGTATGCGAAATGTAAATAACATTAAATAACTTCAATTCTATTTGGAGTTTTAAAATTTTGAAAACAACACAAGAAAGCCTGTATTTTCATCCATTCATATAAATTAAAATTTTTCGTTTAAGTTTATTTAAACTTCAGATATTCGACAAATATTGGAAAATTTCCTCTCCCCCCACATCCATCAAACGAGGAGAGAGGGTGGGAGTTGACCTTTGACATCAAAGAGGTCGAATGTCGCGGCGGGGTATTTTCTAGCTTTATCGTATAAGTGGAAAAAGTCCGAACTTGTATAGAGTTGTAAAATTTTTTGCTCTGCAAATTATTTAGAATACTAGCATTTTGAAAACTGATAAAACGAAATCTGTTGTAAAATAATTAAATAAAAAACATAAATATCACTTGCAAGGACAACTGCATATTTAAAAAAAGGGATGCCTGTGCTTTTGTCTTTTGGACACCAAAATGAAGGTTGAATAAATACTCGCTTTCCGTGAGACAGAAATAAAAAAGAAGTTAAAAGATTTTTATTTTGACTGTCTTCTACCAAAAATAATTGATCCATTCCGAACAATTTCCAAGCCCATAAGAGATAAACCCTATATTTTAAAAGCACCTGAAGTTCACAGTTAAAAAAAAAAAGGGGGGGGGGTGAACGGAAAAATGAATAAATTAAAAGAAGAAAGGCAATTAAAATATTTGTGATTAACTTTTATTTATTTAAAATAAATTTCATAAGGCAATTAAAATATTTGTGATTAACTTTTATTTATTTAAAATAAATTTCATTCATCCCTCATTTGTAGCATAATGCAGAATTTAATTTCGCGTATTTTGTAATTTATAGTTTTCTTTTCTCATAAATGTAAATTTAAAATGTTCGTAAAAAATAATAGAACTAACTTAAATACTATAAATTGCGTTATTTATCCAACACATTCTCCAATCTCTTTCAAATTCTAAGTGTAGAAGATAATAGCTGTTTCCTTATTATTGTTCTGCCAATCACAAATGCAGAATTTGTCCTTATTTTTTGCTATTTTTGTGTTTGATGTCAGAGAAAAAATTGAAAAGTTTGGAAAACTTCGACTAATATATTGTACAAAATTAAGTATACAGAGTGTCCCAATACAGAGATAGAAATAAACTTTAATCATTAACATGTTAGAGATACATATGTAAATTGCAACAGTGTTAAAAATAAGGTACAAATTAAAGTTATGTTGACGAAATAGTCCTGCCATTAATTTTCAAAATATTATTAAAATTTTTCAAATTCAAAGTCTCTTAATTCGGTACTGTTGTACTTGCTAGAGTTTGATTATATATATATATATATATATATATATATATATATAATTAATAGGATCTAGGTACCGTATAAAAGTTTAAAATATGTACCCTTTTGAAAATGAATGGCAGGGCTATTTCATCAATACAATCTTAATCCCTGCCTTATTTGGCACACTTTTGCTTTTTACATTGTTTATATATCTCCAACAGTTGAAAAATTAAAATGCGTTTCAATCATTTTGAGACACTATTTATTACTTATAGGTTTTACTTCTTACATGTATATCGACTAGTACGTCAGCAAAATTTTATAAAAGTGCTAAAATAATAAAATTTAGCACATGCAAAAAATAAATATGTGAATATTTTTTATGATAAAAAATTCCTTATTGATGAAAATACTTAAAATTTAATCATATGCTTAACCTCTCCTTTATTTCTTTTATATAATTGTATGGTATTACATAGCTGCCAACACTTCCAATTTTTTCAGAATTCTTCCGAAAAATCTTCATGTTTTCCGATTTTACGCGCGTAATGGGTTTTCTTCCGCTTTTCGTCATTTTCTTCCGATTTTCGGCCTTTTCTTACGCTTTTTACGCGAGTTTCGTCAAAGGATCGCGGGAAAACCCGAAATTTCTCCGAAGGTTCGCGGGAAAGACGCAAATTTTGTCGGAGGATCGCGTAAAAAACGAGAATCCTCCCAAAAGAGCGCGTAAAAACACGAATTCCGTGAAAAGATCGTGAAAAAACGCGAATTTTGTCAAAAGATCGTGTAAAAAAGCGCCATCAAAAGATCGCGTAAAAACACTATTTCCGTAAAAAGATCACGTAAAAACTCGAATTCCGTTAAAGGATCGCGAAAAAAACCCAAATTTCACCGATGGATTGCGGAAAAAGCCCAAATTTCGCCGAACGATCGCGGGAAAGACGCTGATTTCGTCAAAAGATTGCGTAAACAACGCGTAGGGGTGATTTTGGTCCGAATTTTTCGAAAATTTAAGGCATTCATTTCCGAAAATTAAAAAAAATCGGTCACCAATTCGAAAATTCGGACATAAAAATATCGCGAATTTCGACATCTTCGCCGAAAAAAATTAATTTTGTCAATTGTTTGCAGATAAATTGCCAATTTCGTCAAAGGATCGCATGGAAAACGCTAATTTCGTCAAAAGATCGCGAAAAAACGGCAAATTTCTTCAAAAGATCGCGAAAAAACGGCAAATTTCGTCAAAAAATCGCGAAAAAAAAATTCCGTCAAAAAATTGCGAAAAAAAAATTCCGTCAAAAAATTGCGAAAAACCTCCACAAATTTCGTCAAAAGATCGCGAATTTCGTGAAAGGGCCGCTGAAAAAAACGCATAGCTAGTGTCGGAAGTGGATCCCCCCCCCCCCCCCCCCGCTTCCTGCTGTAACTTTTCGGAAAATTTGCTGTGAATTTCAGAATTTTTTTTCTTTTTTTACTCAGAATCACCCTAAAAAATAATAATAATAATAATAATTAGGAATCAGAAGCAGGCTTTGTTGATATATATCAATGGATCTATATCATGATATATATCTTGATATATATCCGATATTTATTTTTAAAATATCAAGAATTTTGATATTTTCGATATTTTCAAATTCTTGATATTTATTTTAAAAATATCAAGATGTTTGATATTTTGTATATTTGATACTTATTTTTAAAATATCAATGTGTAAGATAATTTTTATATTTTTTCAGTCAAAACAAGTGTAAATGAAATTTTCAACTGTTATTGACTATGCCATTCTGTAGATAAAAAACTTTGTCTCTGGCAGTGACTTTTCTAGGCAAAGAATACAAGAAAATTTTTTTACAAATATCTTTTCTAAGCTTTATGTTTGAAACTTTTATTTTTAAATGTAGAACTAATAATTATGAGAGACAATTAATTCAGAACTGCCACTGAAAGAGAAACTGTAATTTACATAATCTTATATACAGCATTATTAGAAAAGAATATTCTGATTTTGGTTTAGTTGAGTCTAAACTGTACTACAGGTTAGGGAATAAACAATAAGACAAGCTTACATTTATGTTAAAATTCTTCAATTAAAAAAAACAAACTAATTTGTATTTAAAATTTTATTTTATAAAACTTTCTCGATACTTGATACAAATCCTATAGTTTATATACATATGCAAAATGTATGCAAATATATGCAAATTGTATCTGTTTTCAATTAGTACATTTTCAATTTTGTTCTAAGTAAAAAAAAAAAAAAAAAAAAAAAGAGAAATGCATTTTAGAATGCTATTGTTTAAGTTTTGTATGTTAATTGCAATATGTTTTAGTTTCTAATTTATATTATGCTTGAAAATATTCATTATCAGCAGTAAGTTGACTATTTTGAAAATATCGGATATATATCGAAAATATCGGATATATATCAAAATATCGGATATTTTTGATATTTTCGAAAATATCATGATATTTACGAACCCTGATCAGAAGTTTTAAGTGTCTTTTAAAGTGAAAGGTGGAATATCTATGAATATTAAAAGAGAAAAAAATATATATAGTAATTTTTAATATATTCAAGTTATTCTTTTTTGTCATAATATATATTGTGTAATTGCAAATTAGTGAATATTTTATTCGAGTTTCTCTTTGAAATTTGTTTATTTATAAGGATTCAGCTGTTTTTAATCCTTACTGAAAGTGTTATAAAACTTAAAAAATCTTCTGATTTCTTCTGATTTTTCGCCAAAATTTTCTGATTTCTTCTGATTTTTTGCCCAAAATCTTTTGAATTTTACCGAAATTTAGTTGGCAAGTATGGTATTATTATTGTTATTATTGAAAATACATATAAAGAGCTTTTAGATTTCAAATAATACATAGAAGTCTCTTACTGTGCATTAGATTATAATTGCCTTTTATATAAATGTTACATGATTAATTTATAATTCTCTGCTTTGTCGATGTGAAAGGCTAAATTATACTTCTATATTTCGTTTCAGTTGCTTCGTTTACTAAAACGTAGCAAAACATTTTTTCTCCTCTAAATACTGCTTTTTCCCCCGAACGTCTTTTCTCTGAATAACATATTATAATTTCTAGAAAATAAAACTACGTAAAACACTATACGCATATATTTTTAAATATATATGCTTTTCTTCAATTTTCAACAAGTAGTTTTGATACACCTACGAAAACATTTCCATCCTTGCATGCATCGGAATTTCAGATCTTATTAGGTTTCAAGGAAACAAGTAGTTTTTACACCCCCCCCCCACCCCCCCGACGCACACATACCCTTTAAATATGTGACACCCTTTTAAAATAAAAATTAATAACTATATCTATCTCTATATATTTTTTTTTGGTCACCTAAAATAAATTTTAGATGGTTCTCAAATTTATGGTTCAACAAACGAGATACTTTTTGATACATTTTCTGACTCATTTTTAAATGTAAAGACACAAAATTGGCAAGCCTGGCTGTTGATTGCTTATTAATACTAATCATTTTCAAAATACTATCCACGTATTTTAAGTTATTTAAGCTTACTTTTGGTGTAGGATCCATTTAAATATTTCAATTCAAAATTTGAAAGATTATAAACCTTCCTGAATAATAAAAGGAAAATTCATAATGAAACTGGTGTGAATGTATCAATTCAATATGCAATGTAATAGTATCTAGGATAATTTTAGAGAGAAAGGGGTAAATAAGAGATTAAAAATTTAAAAAGACCAATGTAATCCAAACAATTATGAGCTATGAAGTAATAAAACCTTGTGTAAATCACCATAAAATTTAAAGGACGCGTTTCGATATCGAAATTATAACGTCAGCCAATATAAACACACGTCCGTAAGAGGACAAGGTCACTTTTTTTTTGTGTTTTCTTTCTCTAAAATAAATTTAAAATATCCGTTTTCAGAAAAATACATTATTTGCATTTGCAAGAAGAAAAAGAAAAGAAAACTGTTATGCTATTTATAACTTATTTAGAATGTCTGAAAAAAAAAAAAAAAAACATTTAACAACAAAAGAAATTAAAATATCGTCCATGTTAATTTGCAATTTAAGTGAAGGTTTGATTGCTTATTTATAGTAATCATTTTCATTATTTCATTAATTCATCATGTTATTTAAAATTGTTATTAAATTATGTTATTATTAATTTATTATTAAATTATTAAAAATATTTAAAAACCTACTTTCGGTCTAGAATCCATTTAAATACCATATTTAGAAGATTATAAATCTTACTGAATAATAAAATAAGAAAATTCAAACTTGTTTGAATGAGTATCAATTCAATATGATATTTAATTGTAACTAGGATAATTTTTAACCCTTTATGTACTGAATTATGAATATTTCATCTTCTAAAGCATTTTTCGTGAATTGTTTAGACTACATTAAAAGATTTAAATAATCATTTAATAAATTTTAGAAGGATTGAAAGATTTAGAAGGATTAATTAAATTTGAATTTATAGGGATTTTGTGCAATATTTATAACACCACTCACACTTTTATTAGTATTCTTTAGAATTAGGAAATGTACAAACATAATATTCTTACAATAGAAATATAAAAAGTATTTCCGAATTGAAAAATTCCCCCTCTCGACCCCCTATGCCAAGAAATCTGAAAAGATGGAAAGGAAAAATAAATCATCCTTTTAAAAATATTTTTGCTTTGTGTAACTCATAATTAAGATAAAGTAATGTATCTATAACTCATTCTAAACTGTATCACAACTAATCGATGTATTAAATAAATTTTATAACAAGTTATTTTAATGATACTTATAAGTACTGTCGGTAGACAAAGGGTTAACAAGAAAAGATAAAAAAAATACGTAAAAGATTTAAAATTTACAAGACCAGCGAAATTAGAACAAATATGGATCACAGTCTAGAATCTAACGCACGCCAGGTTATGCCCGACTCGAATCCAATAATTCTTTTTAAAATTAATCCGAACTCAACATTTATAGTTATGTGCAGTTTTCTTGTTCTTTATATTGCTTCAATTTTCTCATTTTATAGTCATAGTAAAAAAGTATTAATAAATAGAGAAATAAATAAAAGAGACCTTTCGAATGTACAAATCCAATGCTCCAACAAAATCTATCCAAAGTATTAGCAGTTAAATTAGTTTTCGGATAATCTTCCATGAGCAACTAACAACCAGCTGAGAAAGAAAAAAAAATACTGTAATTCAGGATATTTTCTAATATGAAACTAGTATGTTGTGGCCATCACAAAACTTTCTTCTATATAAATCACGTCAATTAAATCATTTAAATAGTACAAGAAATTACATCAATTAAGCACCAATTCATATCAAAGTAAATCTGAATTAGAAGTTTGATGAAAATTCGTGCATTAGTTATTGAGATAGAGTTATAGGGGAAATTTTGAAAAATGCAGCATAGCAGCGCCACCTGTGGAACGATTTGCACCAAAACATAAACACCACTAATTCATGTCCTGGTACACCTGCATCTAAACCCAGACAACACAAACACATCCTAAGAACATCCGAAATATGTCATATTCAGGACAAGCTGATATCCTGCGGACCGATGAATTGGTCCTGCCGACCGTTTTAGGACATCCCCTGGGTTTCGAAATGTCCCACCTGTCAACATCCTACGGATGTCATTTCATGACACCTTTTGGACGATTATAGGACACTTGTATGATATCCTCTGGATGGTCCTAATGACATCCTAAAATCATCCAAATAATGTCATATTCAGGATAAGCTGATATCCCGTGGATGGATGCAGTCGTCTTGCAGACAGTAATAGGACATCCCCTGGCTATCGAAATGTCACACCTGTCAACATCCTGTGGATGACTTTTTTATGATGGCTTAATGAATGTTACTGCCTACAATTTGCATTTTTGAAATTTATGGCAATTCATTGATGTCTTGTCACTTTTAATTATTATAATCAATTATAACATAATTTAATAAATTATATAGCCTGTAAAAAGATTATTCAGTAAAACTTTCTTTTAAAAGAAAATCAATCTTCAAGATATCTTAGTTTATACAATTTATTAAGTAAAAAATGTTTTCAGTGACAATATAGGAATTTCAAAAATGCAAATTGAAGATAGTAATATATCTTACATATTTTTGATAAGATTCAAGAATATTTAAGAAATTTGGTAAAATTCCTTACTTGCATACAATAATAGTTTTACATACTTTATTCTTAATTTAAACAAATATTATCCAAAATGGTGCAATTTATAAATTTTCCATCATAGCTTCATCACTATTTAAGATGTCTTGCAGATATTTTTTAATATCTGGAGTTGAACATTTTTCTAATTTACCATTTTTGCCATAAGAACCATTTTTTCAATGACAATTTTATTCATTTTGCAATTATTTGATTTACTTACTAAAAAGAGCATGGGACTACCTGATCCACTATGCACTTTAGGAACACCCAGTATCTGTAACAAATGTTATGCATTTGATTGTCCTGTGATGAAGTGCCACATGAAGTTAAAAAGTATAATTTTGTTGCTCCGATGATTGTTTTACAATTTTTTTTAATAGAAAAAAGCTACTGCATAAAACATCTTAATATTTTTGAAGTCAAATAAATAAAGTACAAAAAGTATGCCATTTTATATTTAGTGACCAAAGCACATTTTACTGTTGTGATAATTTGGCTGTAAAATACAACTTTAAATTTAATGTTTTATTTACTTTTAAATACATTACCTTACTTTAACAAAATATGATAGTGCCATGGATACATTTAACTTTATACAATTGGTAATAGCTCAGTAAATGCCTTTTATAAACATGAAGAATTAACACAAACTGCAGAAAAGTTAAGATACTCTTTTCATCCTTTGTTCTTATTTTAATGAATAAGAACTTCTATATTTTAATTGCATTTTAAATGATTGCGCATATTACACTAAATGCTGAATATAAAACAATAAACTTAAATTATTTGACAAAGAAAAGTTTAATCTTTGCGTAAAAATTATCAAAAGTGAATACCTGAAAATGTTATTCAAAATAAAAAGTCAAAGATTACTCCTAATTTAATTTAAGACCAGTAAAGGAAAAAAAAATAAAAGACAAAAAGAAATACTTATAAAATATATTCTGCAGTGTTAAGAATAGTACGAAAAAATGATAATCGCTGTTGAATTAATTTGTTTATTAATTATTAAAATAATTCCTATATTAAAAAGCTTAAAGTTACGAATTACACAATAAAACAGTCACATTAAAAGCAAAACAAGTATTTATTTACAATTTTCACAGCAAAATACAAAAAATATTTATTTAAAACTTTCACAGTAAAATACAAAACAAATATTTTTTACAACCTTCCACATTACAAAATATAGTTTCAAAACTTTTTTTTAACAACAATCCAACTTTCCAGTTTCTCCTGCCTGCACTTGTCACAAAATAATTTTTACGCTGCACACATCTATAATGAAGAAAAGACAAAATATACATTTCTACTAAACTTTATTGGTGCATCACATTCATTCAAAAGGAATAAATCAATATATATATACACAAGATATACAATAATTTCTTATTGTTTGTTTCTTCAAAAGATCTTTTTGTAAAATTTACAGTTATTTTTAGGAATTTTATTATTTTAAGCCCTAGGAAATGCTTGAAAAAACTATTAAAAAGTACAAAGCAGCATAATTGCACATCTTATTTTATGTCAAACATCAACATGAAGCACCTGTCTCATTTTGTATCAAAAGAGAGTTAATATTTATAACTGATGAGAATACCATTTTTAATAATTAAAAATTATGGTAATTACAAGCAACAGGACCATGCAAAGAGAAAACTGTGCCCAGGGTAAAGTTTAGTTTGCCTGCCCCCCCCCCCCCACACACACACAGAGCTTCCCGATTAAGGAATGTAAAAACCAAAGTTCCCTGAACCAGAGCCAAGTGGATACATACGGTCCTCCTTTCTAGGGGATCACGTAGCAACCTGTCCCAAAAGGCATCAACTGATGCCCAATCACCACGACATCAACCTGCCATTCAAAACAGCTAAGCGAGGAAGACAGAAGGCCACAACACAACATAGTCTCTGCTGCAGCCTGATAATTTATTACACATGGAATATTTTGACGAGTCCGAGAGTCAAGGAAACATCTGCACAAGGGTGGCTATGTCGCAAAATAAATAAGACGCTGCCAAGTAGGCTAAAGCCAGTGGGCCTCCCACTGGTGAACAACAGATACCATCAAACCAACAAGTACTCCATGTTCAGAAACTTCTCACCATGAATTGCTAACATTATAGTTCAAGATATCCTTTTTAGAGGCCTACAAGAGTAGAATGGGCGGCCCAATCGCTCCTCTAGACCACAAGCCGAGATCAAAGCCATGAAAGATCGCAGCTCTCGACCCCAGCCAGACACAAGGAGAAGCCGCATAAGGCATGTCACACACTGCAAGAAAAGAGAAGGTAACTGCTAATCCAACCAGCAGTGCAGTAACTTCCCCCTACACACAGTTCAGAAAATTAAACAAAACAGACTTAAAACAATTTCTAAAATGGAAGAAGCCCTTAGTCAGATATTTGTTTTGGCATGTTGGTTAAGGGATGGTGCAATAACTTTGAAACTAAAAATGGGGAACGAATGAAACTAAAAATAACTACTTTCATTGGGAAAAAAATTCTCGATGTGTATATATAATATATATAACCATTATATAATTACAATTCATCACTTTTCTCCGTTTATTAAAAATAAAATTAATAAATTGAGCATCAATACATTACACTGGCATTATACAAAATAAAGCAGGATCATCCATTTTCAATTTAATGAATCATTAATGAATTGTGTCTACTATAATGTACCAATATACTGATCACCAACATATAATGAATTAAAATCTTTACGGAATTTTGCGGATTGCTTAGGGCACTTCAGTTTTTTTTATGCAAACAATTGTTTTAATGCCAAAAGGAGAAAGGGACTTTGTCAACTGAGAGACAAGAAGCGTGCAAATTTTTTGGATGAGCAGCAAGATGGGTGCTAATTTTTTGAAAGAGGGGCCAGAGAGGTGCTATTATATAAACCAAAAGACAGGTGGGGTGTTATTCTATTATATTTTTTCATAAACATAAAAAACTATAACAAATATCTTAAATAATACTAAATGAGTTTCATACTTTTCTGTTATACAAACCAGGGATATGTTTAGGAAAATTTTAGGTCCTTTAAAGGACCCTTCACAAAATTATTTATCTTAAAACAGGACCCTTCACAAAATTATTTGTCTCTTAAATAGAGATTTCATAGAATGTTTTCGCTTTCAAATTGAACTTTTCCACAAATTTAGTCATTTAAAAATAAAATCAGGCCTGTAAGTAAGCAGTTGAACTCACCAAAGAGCTTATTACTTAGCTTTTTATACAAGAAGGATAGAACATGAAGACATCGGTAATTTAAAATTCACAAAATTATGAGTAGAATTTTCACAAAAATAAGAAAAACTTCAGTTTCACAAAAACAGGACCCTGTCAGAAAAGTCTGGACAGATCCCTACAAACACCTTGCCAAAATGTATGCTAATATCACAATCCTATCCATGCAACAGATTTTTATTGCAAACCATGCCATTTTCTTGGGTTGTAATTTACAAACAAAAAAAGTTTGCCAGAAAGAAAAACTTTAGCATAAGGACCTAAATAAGCTATTATTATTAAATTATTGGTTCAAATTTATGTAACTAGATTTCATTTTTCATTAAAAAATGTTATTTTTCACAAAAAAAAAAAATTAAATTTCACGAAAGCAACTTTTACTTTTCATAAAATAGGCCTCATAAAAAAAAAAAAAAAAAAAAAAAAAAAAAACTGCATTGACCCCTGGAGCGACCCCTGGTCGCAAAATGCTATAACAAAAGCAATATATGTCATTGTTTACAATTTTATCGCATTGATATCGTGTGACGTTTATATATATATATACAGTATGGAACCATTTATCCGGAATGATATTTCTGATAGACTGATTTCAGAATTTTTGCAGAAAAAGGTATCACACACTGCCAGTTTGACAAAGGCTTTGCTTAAACAATTGTATAATTTGGAGACAACATCTAGTATTTGAAATGAAAACATATTTAGTTGTATTTTAAATGTTTTAATTTTCATGCAGAGGAAACAGAAGAATTTTTGTTCCTAAGGGATTCCCATAATTTACCTTTTTTAAACTCTGATTACTAACTTTTGATCTTTCTTGCATTGATTTTTAATCCAAGTAATCTAATAATTTGATATCAGAAATAATGCCACAACCACATATATTCCACAAAACTTATCAAATGGATGCTGCTTTCATGCCCAACCAGTTAATCGGAAAAACCAGTTATCTGGAATACATCTGACCCCAAGCATTCCGGATAAATGGTTCTGTACTATAAAAATCAAATGTTTGCTACAAACAATGCTAAGAGACACTTATAACTTTATGACTGAATTAAAAACCTAGTTTTACTTTATTGTATAATATTCATTTGTTCTTTTATTGTAAGTATATATTTGTGTTGATATAGTAAAATAGTGTGAAAGTTTGAAACAGTATATTTTTTAAATGATCACTTTTATACTAACAGTTTTTTTTTTTTCTATTTGGCACCAACTATCATGCTTGGTACAATGGTGTTGATATAATAGAAACGCACCTAGAGTTTAAATATTAAAAATCAAAATATGTTTCAGAATGTTTACATTCGAAATAAAGCTCATAGCCATAACCAGGGGTGTAAAAATCTAAGCACCAGCGGGCAGTCTCTCATTAATAAATTTTATTCATTATTTTTCGTCTAAATTTTTTGTAAGAATGCTAATAAAATTTAAACGAAGAAAACTAATAAAATTTATAGGTGAGAGACGCGTTGGGCACCTACACTTTTACATCCCTGGTCATAACATAAAAAATTTCCAACATAAAATAAAGATTGATTCGAGCTGAAAAAGAATACAAGTTGAATTAAATGTATTTGGCAGGTGAAATGTATAATAGAAAATTTCAATAGTCACACGACTGAAAAAAAAAATCTTTGACATAAGCATTTTAATAGTCATTGCTTTTTGGCTGGTATGATATTGTAATTTTCTATACATAAGTTAATTTGGGATATCCATAAATAATACTGCAGTACTCAAATTCATGCGAAAAATACCAGGAAAAAAAAACCATTTCATAATGTTTAAATTATAAAATACAGTCGGCCCCACTTAATCGGGTAATGGATAATTGCATACCCCGCTTATATGCATAGAATGCCGTGGAACAGAGACGTTCCCCATAAGGCTAATTTTAAATGTACTCATTTTATCGCATAACAATCCCCGGTTAATTGCATAAATATCCCCAATCTACTAGTAGTAATCCGGATTTTAGGAATTCATGTTATAGTGGTGAATGGAAAAAAAAGGAAGAACTTTTTTTTTTTTGTAACAATGGTTTGTTATATTTACAATCAAAGAGCAGAAATAGTCGTGTAAGATGACTTATCTTAATTCTGGCAACTTATGAGAGTGTTGAATTTGGACAATTGTGTTTTTCTTTTAAAGCTTGTCGTACATATAGTGACTCAAGATGCTGGGGGTTATTTTTTGAAAAATTCTGGAATCGGGGGAAAGTAGACCAATAAAAGATCAATATTTAGCGCTGGAAGTGGAGAAATGCAATGTCAAGATATAAAAAAAAAAAAAAAAAAAAAAAAATCCTAAAGGATTTTTTGTGTAGGCAAAAGAAAAAAAAAGAGAAATTGACAAATAATTGAAAAATAAAAAAGAATTTATGCAGAAACTTTTATTTTCAAAGGTATGATTTAAAAACAAAAATTTTCTATTTAACTTTCATTTTAATTTTCACATAAATTATAATGAAAAATTAAACCATGTACCGTAAATAGTGTTATAATACCTTATACTTTATTACATATACTTTTATATAGAGAGTAATAATAAATTATTTATTAAAGTTATTAATACAGTAGTTTTTAATTTATTAGGTATATAATTATTCTCCATTAATATTTATCATATCTGTGGCATATAATCAAATGATAGCGTTTGCTGATAACATTAATTAATGTCCTCGCTTAAATGCATACAATTCAGTGGAACCAACTGTATGCAATTAAGCGGGATGGACTACATTTTAAAATTAAGTCTATTCTCTAAACTTAGGTTGAATTTCTGACAACAGAAACATTTTTAAAATTACCGGAAAAAGAAAACAGTTTTCATAACAAAGCAAACTTTCTTTTTTTAAATATCAAAATATCCCAAACTGACACAATTCATAATTATGTTTGAAACCAAAACTATTACTATTCAAAGAAAAATATTATACTGTATTAAATAATAATAAAATATAATAATTTAAATATTATAATAAATACATGCTCACATGATCTTATATTTTTTAGAAGAAACAACAACAACAACAAAAAAAAAAAATTCAGTTAAACTTACCACTGTTGGGGAGAATTTTTGGATGATTTTTTTTGACAGCATGCAGCTCGATTTGTATATAGATTTTTCACTAATTATTTCCAAGGTATCTAAAATAAAAGAATAACTTTAATAATAATTATGGTGTCAAAGTACAATTTAAAAAACAAAGTTTTATACAGAGATGGTTTTTGAGACTACTGTATACATTTAAAATTATGTGTAAAATATTATAGCTAAAACTACAGGTACTTATCATGGTTTTTTGGTACACCATAATATCCCGTTTATCCACTTTTCTCGATAACGCCCTCTCCCTCCACCTTTTGTTAAAAAAAAAAGATACTTCTTAGTTATCCCGTCGACCAATTTGTAAGATTAAATGCCAATAATGGTTGCCACTCATTAATTAATTGTAAGATTAAATGTCAATAATGGCCAATAAAACCATTAATTTGACATTTTATTTGCTTATTTATTAATGTTTTACTAATTTATTTGTTCTTTCGTTATTTAAAATAAAAATTATGTCAATGTATATAATTTGGCGAAATTGGTCGACGGGATAACTAAGAAGTACCAAAAAAAAAAAAAAAAAATCCCAAGAAAGCATCACCTACTTCCAAAAAAGTTCCACCCTGCATGTCAATGTCAGAATCAATACCAAGTATTTTATTTTTTCGCCACATCAGAAAGGGGCGTGAATTCTAAACATGACATTCCCAACACAAGGATTATTCTGTTCCGAATTTTCTGAAAAATTAAGCATTCGGTTGAGAAAATAAAAAAATCAGGCATCAGTCCATAGTCCAACAATTCGGACATAATAAAATGTGAATTTCAACAGAGTCACAGAAAAAATAAATTTCATCAATCGTTCACAGAAAAAATTGCCAATTTTGTCTTAGGACTGCAAAAAAACATGAATTACACCAAATGATAGCAGAGACTGTACATTTTGTCTAAAGAACGCGAAAAAAGCCAAATTCGTCAAACGACCGCAGAAAAAACATGAATTTCATCAAAAGATCTTGGAAAAATGCAAATTTCGTCAAAAGATTGCAGAAAAAAGAAATTCAGTCAAAGAATCCAGTGAAAAACACACATTTCATCAAAGGATCGCGAAAATAGATACATTTCAACAAAGGATTGAAATAAAAACCCTGCACATTTCATCAAAGGGTTATGAAAAAAAAAAAAAAAAGAATTTCGTAAGTTTTACGTAAGTATTACGGAAGAAACATGATTTTGGTCAGAGCAATGCGAAAAAAACTCCTGCAAGGTTCACCAAATGTCCCCAAAATCCCCCACAAATGTCGTGAAAAAATCTTGTGCAAGCACCCCCCCAGATTATTTTTACAATTTTTCGTCATGTCTTTCTTAGGGGGAGGGGAAATAACAGGATTTTACGGTACAGTTTTAAATAAGGATATTTTAAAAAGTTATAAATGCAATTCTAGTGTGGACCCTAGGCCAATTTTGCAGGGTGCAACGCCTGGCAGCTCTTTTTAACTCGTTTATGTGGCGTCAGAACAGCCTTTTTTTACACAGTGTATGCATCTGGCAGCCCTTTTAATTACTTTATACACCCTGTGTCCCTTGCTGACATTTATGATGCACCCTTTCGACTCATTTCTTTTCTTAGCTGTGAGGGGAAGGGGGGGGGGATAACTCATGAAATATGTCCATTATTTACAGGAAATATTATATAAATTTCAGCATTTGTTTGTGGGGAAGTGTTGCAAAATTTGTCAATCGGTCATGTAGGAGGGTGAAAAAAAGAAATTTGACAGATTAATTTAGTCAGATAAAAAAAAATTGCAAAATTCTTCAGTCTGTCATGAGAAAATAATATAATCGCTTATTTCGCCATTCAATCACATGGAAAAAAAACTTTGCAAGTTTTGCCAGTAAATCATGAGGAAAAATCTGGAGTTTATCAATTGCTTCATCGATCTGCCATGGGGAAATTGTGAAATTCAAGTACCGATTATATGAAAAAAAAAAAAAAAAAGCCCCAAAAGTTTTGCAAATCGGTAGCAAAATACAAAAAAAGGCAAATTTCACTAATTGGTAGAGATAAAATATCATAAAATTCATCAATCGGTTGGATAAAAAAAATTGCCTTTCAGTTTTCAAAAGAAACAAATTCGCAAGTCGATCGCTTGGGGAAAAAAAAAAAAAAAAAAAAAAAAAAAAAAAAAAATTGTTCAGGAAGTTGCTTTGAAATACAGCAAAATTTGTTAATCAATCACAGGAAAAAACATGAAATTCAACGTTCAATCGTGAGAGAAAATCATGAACATTTTCAGCCAGTTGCAGAAAAAAATGCAAAATTCATCAACTGATTGCACGGAATAAATCCTGAAACTCATCAATCAATAAGGAGAAAATTAGCAAAATTCACTCAACTGCAGGAAAATATAGCAAAAATCCACTGATAAAAAGGAGTCTAAACAAACAAATTCAAAAATATTTTTTGCGACACAAGTGCCATTTTTTTTTTTTAAATTCCAATCCGAGAACGCCCTCCCCCCCTTTTTTTTTCTCTAGAGTCAACATGAAGTTCATCTAAAATTTCATAATTACATTAAAGAAAAATATTTAATTTTTTTAATTTAATTGAAATGTAACAACACAAACAAGTGTTGAGCAACAATGGAGTGCTTTATTTTTTTACTGACCTGTACATAAAAACACAGGATTGAATATTTTTATGTATCGAACAAAATAAAGCAAAAATATATTGTTTACAACATGTAATTAATAGAAAATTGATAATCCAAATCATCTTAAATTTTTAAAGTGACCTGCTACATCATTGTAAACATTTTCAAATTGATTTATTATCTGAATCTTTTAAACAGCCTTGCTACATCAAAAATACTAAAACAAAATTGAACAGATGCTGCAGCCACACCAACAAGGTTGGTGCTTTTTTTTTTTTTTTTGAGCCATTTTGGCAAGAAAACCCTGGTCTGAAATACTTGTTGGGCATACTGTGCAAAAACTACATGTTAGTTTTATTATATTTTGAATCAGTTTATTTTATAAATGAAAACACACACACATGCACTTTAATATAAAACACACATTTACGTTATTGCAAAAAAAAAAAAACACATTTTTTTTAATTATAAGGCACACACCAGACAAAACATTATGATTTTTGCACCAAAAAGAAATATTGGTGTATCTACGAGATAACTACCAAAACATATTTTCTACAAAGAAAACCATATAAAATAGTGTTCACATTTCTTTTAAAAAACAGCCTGGCAGAATTATAGAAAGCAGCATTTTTCTTGAATTTTCAGGAGAGGGAGAGGAATATCCCCGCTGGTCCACCCTCTGAATTCATCATTGACATGCATTATCAAGACAAGCTGAAATAGGGGACCCGGGATCATATAGGGGACCCGGGGTAAAATGGGTAGCCGGGGTAAAATGGGTATATTTTATATATATTTCTTTTTATTTTACCAGAAATTTGTTTTTGAAAAATTTAAAGTATGAATGAAATGCTCACATATCTGACAATATTTAAACTTGGTAAAAGCAAACTAGCAATATATATACTGGGTTTGGCAGCCATTTTGTTTTTCAGAAGATAGAACAAAGTGTTTTTAGTGTATGATAAACTTCTTTTCAAAAAAATATACAGGAAGAATTTTAAAAATAAACTGTTTGGATTTTAAAGAAGAAGGATTTTTCTAATAGAAAACTCAAAAAATGAGTAAATTTATTTACTCACAAAAATTTTATACCATTTTTTGTCACATGGGGTAAAATGGGTATAGGCGATCTTTTTTGTGCGAGTTGAGGTCAAGATATGAATGTATGAATATTGATCAAAATTGAAAGACCTTTGAGAGCAAATTTTTATTGATCCTATGTTTAAAACTGAAATTATGCTTTGTTATATGAAATTAGGCTATAAATTCATCGAGAACATCAGTTATCTGCACCACACGTTGGAATGTAAACATTAAAAATCGTTGTTTACAGACAATTTCTCACAAATCACGTTAAATCAAAGTATCTTATTTTCAGCCATAAATTAAATTAAAACACATGTGCTAACTATACTAAATTATTAAATTGAGTGAATTAAAAGAGGACAAACAGTGAAAAGACTCCCCATGGAAGTTAAAGGAAAGTTGGAGGTTCTCGCTGCAGTGAATCCAATGATTGGTGACTGGGTCCTTGTGAAATTCAGTGTAAAGAAGTCTGTTCAAGAATTTACAGGTCTTATTATTGATATCCCTGATGAAGATGAATACACTCTGAAATTTGCAACAAAGTCATCTGCCAGATTATTTTATGTCTTCCCTGAGAAAGACGACATTGCTGATGTGCAGGCATCCGAATTGTCAGGAAGTCTATCTCAACCAAGCTGCACCATTCGTTGCCAGTATACATTTTGTACATAAATTTTTATTCAGTTATAGCTAGTTAACTTTATAAATTAATTTTGATTAAAAATATTTTTCAGTTAACTTAATTTCTCATTTTTTCCTACAGATAGTCATGCTGATATCTATCTGATTTTGAACTGCATTAAATTAAAAAAAAACTTTTAAAATGAAACACTGTCAGAAACATGATTCAGAGCATGGACATAAATTGATGTAGTGAAACTCGGGAGCAGTTTGAGGTGGGAGGGGTGTAGGATAGGATTTGTCAGTACTTGCATCTTATTTCTATTAGTTTCATAACAGCGTTTTTATTTGTCAAGAAAAACATGTAAACAAACTGAAAGTGGTAGGTTTTTGCTCATCCTCCTCGCCCCAGTTTATATATATGACTCAGAGGATGAAGGTACAAAAATTTTAAATGGTTTACACATTAATTATAATGTAATTAAACTTTTACCAGCCTCATATACCCATTTTACCCCGAACCATGGGGTAAAATAGGTATAGGCTTTTACACAAAAATTAAAACAAAAAGGAAACAAAAATTATGTTTAATTTAGACCTAAGATACATAATGTAAAAAATATTGAACAAAAACATGATTATATTTCATAATGTTTCTGCTATGAAGCATTAAAATTAAAAAAGCTGTTTTTTATACCCATTTAACCCCGGGTGACCCTACATTTTAAAAGCAACGTTAAAAATGCCAGAATAAACAAAAATTTCTTGTGAATTTTTGTGTATTCTGGCGTTTTTAACGTTGCTTTTAAAATGTATATCATTCTGCGGCATGTAGCATCTTAATAATTAAGCTGAAACCATGCTATGTTTTGAGAGAAATGAACATATAAATCAAATAAGCTTTCCATGGATTACTAGATGTAATATAATAATGCATTTATAGTAAAATCGGCAATGCTAATTCAATTCAGTTACCCTTGAGTATTCGCCTGGAGATGGGCAAGATTTTTTTTGCCGATTTTAAATTTCTTCATTTGTAAATTTTTTATGTTAATATCCGAATCTTTTTTACCTGTAAATTTGAAATATATACTTTTAAAAATGAATATTTCCTTTATTCTATTGTTTTAAAATTTATGTATATTTGCTGTCTGCTATTTACAAATTCCCCCTCCCTATTTTTCTTTTTACAAATGAGGTTTAGAATGCCGATTTCTGTTTAAAATTTTTCCATTTGGATTGTTTTGTTGTTGTTATTTTTAATATTTGAATTTTCGAAAATTAAGCTTAAAGTGGTTATAAATGAAAAAAAAAAAATAAATAAATAAATAGATAGCGGACTGAGGGCGAATACTCAAGTACCTTCATACTACCTTTAATTCTATAGCACTTGAATATTAATGCCTGCAAATTTTATGCGCATATAAAAATGACTTTGTTAATGCACCAAGAAATTCACACTATTCAGAAGTATTATTAATTTTTTTTCAAGAAGTAATATTAATTTTCAGAAGTATTTTTTTATTTCAAGAAGTAATGGTAATTTTCAGAAGTATTATTTATTTTTTCTAGAAGTA
Source organism: Maratus speciosus (assembly GCA_963932465.1). NCBI lineage: Eukaryota > Metazoa > Arthropoda > Arachnida > Araneae > Salticidae > Maratus > Maratus speciosus. Next base: position 333,643,122 of record OZ010799.1, read on the forward strand.
ATATTAATTTTCTGAAAAAAATTTTTTTTTCAAGAAAAGCCTTAAATGTATTTAATGTTTTGATATGCAAAAACACCTGCATAGAAAAAAATATATATATATCGTAATAAGAAGTTCAAGTTACCTACCCTGTTCAGAACCTAAATAAACATTGATAAATATTAAATTAATGTGAACAAATAGCGAAAAAGGTGTGTCGAAAAACGCGGCTATTTTTCAAATTTATTTTTAAGTGGTTAAAGAAGGAATTTAAAATGTCAGCTTAAATTAATGTGTCTATAAAAAATCTTATACGCTTACTGTTTATTTTGGAATTAAGAATACAATTCATTTAATTCTGTCTGTTTTAACTTTAACATATATTGTAGTTTTAATTCAACTGACAAGAATTGCTGACATCTTTTTCCTTCTATTCCACGTTTTAATCGTGCGATGACTAGGCCTAATTTCTTTTTTAAATTTCATCTTAATAAAGTAAAAGTTTTTCTAACATAATATAAATATATAGACATAATAGTTATAAAGAAATGCATTACAAAATGAAAGAAAATTCTTACCTTACATCCACATTCACTTTCTTCATATTTGAATTTGCCATGACCAGCGACAGATCTCATCTAAACAAACATCGACGGACGGAGGAATCAAAATAAACGCCATTTCTCGTAAGTAGGTTGGCTGGTTTCACGGTTGCATTCTCGAGATCCGTCTTGGAATATCCTCCGGTCGTTTTGAGGACGGTTGCAGCTGGACGGTTTCAATTGGTCCGTTCTTTAGTATTCTGCGGACATTCACAGGATAGTTTTATAGGATATGACGACTACAGGATTTTTAGGATCATTGTAGAGCGTCCAAAGGACGACTGTGGTTGTCTGGGAAGTTTGTGGAAAATCCAAGCAATAGTTCTTGAGATAGAGCTATTGCGGAAATCACACAAAATACAGCATAGCAGCGCCACCTGTTGAGCGATTTACACCAAACTGTATAAAATGTCAATTCATGTCAAGGACTAACTGATTCTAAAGTTTGATGAAAATTCGTGCATTAGTTTTTGAGATACACCTATAGTGGAAGTTCTGAAAAATACAGCATAGCAGCGCCACCTATTGAGCGATTTACACCAAAATGTCAATTCCAGTCAAGGATTAACTGATTCTGAAGTTTGGTGAAAATTATTGCAGTAGTTTTTGAGATACAGCTATAAAAGTGCTTCTGAAAAGTGCAGCATAGCAGCGCTACCTGTTGAGCGATTTGCACCAAAACACAAACAGCACTAATTCATATCAAAGTATACTCGAGTCTGAAGTTTGATGAAAATCCAAGCATTAGTTGTTGAGAGAGAGCTATTGCGGAAATCGTAAAAAATGCAGATAGCAACGCCACCTGTTGAGCGATTTACACCAAAATTTACAAAACTTCAATTCATGTCAAGGACTAACTTAATCTGAAGTTTGATGAAAATCCGTGCATTAGTTCTGGAGATTGAGCCATTGCGGTAATCGTGAAAAAGGCTGCATAGCAGTGCCACCTGTTGAGCGATTTACACCAAAAACTAATCAGCAGCGAGTTATATCAGGGACTAACTGAATATAAATTTTTATTAAATTCCGTGCATTAGTTCTTGAGATAGAGCGCCCACAAAATTTTTGTCACATACAGGCAGACAGACATTTTGTAAAAACATGTTTTTCGGAATATTTGACCCCTAAAACGTGTAAATCTGTCGAAAACCGAAAGTCGAAAATTTTCACGAATCCAGTACTTTCTTCTTGTAAAGATAGAAGAAAGTAAAAACAACAAAAACAAAGATATAATTACTTACAGTGGCATTAATTTTGGGATAAAAATTCAGGCTCCCCTATGGATTGATTAAACAATAGGCGAATTGGGTACTGACACTCCTGATTTTAGTGGCCGCCGAATTTTGGTTTAAGAAATTTTTATGTCGCTGAAATTTCAAGATTAGAATTTCTAGATAGCGCCCGTCAAGATTTGACGGTAAATAACATGAATGTTTCATCGGAATAATTCTTGAATTTTTAATTAGTTCTTTTTAAATTAATTATTGAATGACGAATTTCTATATTGCATAAGTGATTCCTATTTCTTTAAGGTGATAGAGGATGCTCTCAATCTAACCTATTCACTGAAGTGAAAGAATTTTAAGTTTATAACTTACAACCAATTATGCTTACTTTTTATCAGAAATTTACCTAAAAATGCCGGGTAGAGAATTTATTTTTACTTACTACGGCCTCTTTTTTTTCTAAATAACAATATTTATTTCCATTTATTTATTTATTTAAACACGACGATTAAAAGCTGCCATGAATTTTATTTTTATCTGTCTCATTCTCTAAAAACCTAAATTTGAAACTTGATGCAGCTAACTATTTATAATATACATTTTTTATTACTTGAATTTTATTATACATTTTTTAAATATTAAACCTGGATATCAAGGTAATTTCTTTTATAGCTCTTATACTATTATTTTTCTTTCTTTACATTTTATTTTTTAAAGAATGACAAACTTTTCTTTCTGACACACACACACATATATATTCGTGAAAATGGTCAAAAAATATAACGAAAATTGTAGATCAGCTCAACTTATTTAATTGATAATTACATGCAAAATATCTTAGCTTATATATTTTAAATATAAAATCATTAATGTTTCAAAATGTTTTATAAGGCATCGAAAATGTTTAGTTTTTTTAAATAACGGTACATAAAGAGGCGGGGAGAGGGGGGGGACAATATCAAGCCCCTGGACGCTCTTTGTCCGATCTGTGGAATTATCTGAATATTGGAAAGCTCGCTCCTATTTTTTTCCCCGTAGAAGAACTCTTGTCCATTTCTTTCTGTGTCCAAGACTGCCCTAAAGGAGTTTTCTTCCCTTACTTGGCCCCCAACCGCTTCCCCTCTGACCCCAACTCGTTGACAGCTTCATAAAGTCATAGGCGTGTTTAGAAAGGGGGGAAAGAAAGGACACAAGCAGAACTCAGATCCGGAAAAAGAAATGAGTGATACAAAGCCTTAAGGCTTTGTATCACTCATTTCTTTTTCCGGATCTGAGTTCTGCTTGTGTCCGTTCTTCCCCCCCTTTCTAAACACGCCTATGCCTTTATGAAGCTGTCAACGAGTTGGGGTCAAGCAGGGGGTCAGAGGGGAAGCGGTTGGGGGCCAAGTAAGGGAAGAAAACTCCTTTAGGGCAGTCTTGGACACAGAAAGAAATGGACAAGAGTTCTTCTACGGGAAAAAAAATAGGAGCGATCTTTCCAATATTCAGATAATTTCACAGATCGGACAAAGAGCGTCCAGGGGCTTGATATTGTCCCCCCCCTCCTCTCCCCGCCTCTTCATGTACCGTTATTCAAAAAAACTAAACATTTTCGATGCCTTATAAAACATTTTGAAACATTAATGATTTTATATTTAAAATATATAAGCTAAGATATTTTGCATGTAATTATCAATTAAATAAGTTGAGCTGATCTACAATTTTCGTTATATTTTTTGACCATTATCAAGAATATATATGTGTGTGTGTCAGAAAGAAAAGTTTGTCATTCTTTAAAAAATAAAATGTAAAGAAAGAAAAATATTCGTATAAGAGCTATAAAAGAAATTACCTTGATATCCAGGTTTAATATTTAAAAAATTTATAATAAAATTCAAGTAATAAAAAATGTATATTATAAATAGTTAGCTGCATCAAGTTTCAAATTTAGGTTTTTAGAGAATGAGACAGATAAAAATAAAATTCATGGCAGCTTTTAATCGTCGTGTTTAAATAAATAAATAAATAAATAAATGGAAATAAATATTGTTATTTAGAAGAAAAAAAAAAAAAAAAAAAGAGGCCGTAGTAAGTAAAAATAAATTCTCTACCCGGCATTTTTAGGTAAATTTCTGATAAAAAGCAAGCATAATTGGTTGTAAATTATAAACTTAAAATTCTTTTACTTCAGTGAATAGGTTAGATTGAGAGCATCCTCTATCACCTTAAAGAAATAGGAATCACTTTGCAATATAGAAATTCGTCATTCAATAATTAATTTAAAAGAACTAATTAAAAATTCAAGAATTATTCCGATGAAACATTCATGTTATTTACCGTCAAATCTTGACGGGCACTATCTAGAAATTCTAATCTTGAAATTTCAACTATATAAAAATTTCCTAAACCAAAATTCGGCGGCCACTAAAATCAGGAGTGTCAGTACCCAATTCGCCTATTGTTTAATCAATCCATAGGTGAGCCTGAATTTTTATCCCAAAATTAATGCCACTGTAAGTAATTATATCTTTGTTTTTGTTGTTTTTACTTTCTTCTATCTTTACAAGAAGAAAGTACTGGATTCGTGAAAAATTTCGACTTTCGGTTTTCGACAGATTTACACGTTTTAGGTGTCAGATATTCCGAAAAACATGTTTTTACAAAATGTCTGTCTGCCTGTATGTGACAAAAATTTTGTGGGCGCTCTATCTCAAGAACGAATGCACGGAATTTAATAAAAATTTATATTCAGTTAGTCCCTGATATAACTCGCTGCTGATTAGTTTTTGGTGTAAATCGCTCAACAGGTGGCGCTGCTATGCAGCCTTTTTCACGATTACCGCAATCGCTCAATCTCCAGAACTAATGCACGGATTTTCATCAAACTCCAGATTCAGTTAGTCCTTGACATGAATTGAAGTTTTGTAAATTTTGGTGTAAATCGCTCAACAGGTGGCGCTGCTATCTGCATTTTTTACGATTTCCGCAATAGCTCTCTTTCAACAACTAATGCTTGCATTTTCATCAAACTTCAGACTCGAGTATACTTTGATATGAATTAGTGCTGTTTGTGTTTTGGTGCAAATCGCTCAACAGGTAACGCTGCTATGCTGCACTTTTCAGAATTTCCATTATAGCTGTATCTCAAGAACTAATGCAATAATTTTCACCAAACTTCAGAATCAGTTAATCTTTGGAATTGACATTTTGTACATTTTGGTGTAACTCGCTCAATAGGTGGCGCTGCTATGCTGTATTTTTCAGAACTTCCACTATAGGTGTATCTCAAGAACTAATGCACGAATGTTCATCAAACTTTAGAATCAGTTAGTCCTTGACATGAATTGATATTTTATACAGTTCTGTGTAAATCGCTCAACAGGTGGCGCTGCTATGCTGCATTTTGTGAGATTTCCGCAATAGCTCTATCTCAAGAACTATTGCTTGGATTTTCCACAAACTTTAGATGCAGGTGTACCAGGACATGAATTAGTGGTGTTTATGTTTTGGTGCAAATCGTTCAACAGGTGGCGCTGCTATGCTGCATTTTTCAAAATTTCCCCTATAGCTCTATCTCAATAACTAATGCACGAATTTTACATCAAACTTCAAATTCAGATTTACTTTGATATGATTTGGTGCTTAATTGATGTAATTTCTTGTACTATTTAAATGATTTAATTGACGTGATTTATATAGAAGAAAGTTTTGTGATGGCCACAACATACTAGTTTCATATTAGAAAATATCCTGAATTACAGTATTTTTTTTTTTTCTCAGCTGCTTGTTAGTTGCTCATGGAAGATTATCCGAAAACTAATTTAACTGCTAATACTTTGGATAGATTTTGTTGGAGCATTGGATTTGTACATTCGAAAGGTCTCTTTTATTTATTTCTCTATTTATTAATACTTTTTTACTATGACTATAAAATGAGAAAATTGTAGCAATATAAAGAACAAGAAAACTGCACATAACTATAAATGTTGAGTTCGGATTAATTTTAAAAAGAATTATTGGATTCGAGTCGGGCATAACCTGGCGTGCGTTAGATTCTAGAATGTGATCCATATTTGTTCTAATTTCGCTGGTCTTGTAAATTTTAAATCTTTTACGTATTTTTTTTTCTTTTCTTGTTAACCCTTTGTCTACCGACAGTACTTATAAGTATCATTAAAATAACTTGTTATAAAATTTATTTAATACATCGATTAGTTGTGATACAGTTTAGAATGAGTTATAGATACATTACTTTATCTTAATTATGGGTTACACAAAACAAAAATATTTTTTATGATTTATTTTTCCTTTGCATCTTTTCAGATTTCTTGGCATAGGGCAGGGTTGGCGAACCTTTTGGTTGCTGCGTGCCAAATTCTATCAAAAAATATTTTACATGACTATGGCGTGCCAACTAAAAAATAATGGTTTAAAATTACTTAAAATTCTCTATTAAAATTTAAAAAATATGAGTAACATATATGTAGGTATTACAATATAATAATTATGGAAACAAATATATTTTTGAAAATAATCTAAAAAATTTAATGCGGTGTAATTTGATTTCTGTTGTTGCATCTTAATATCAAGTTAATTGTAATGCAAACTGAACCGGATTTATCTGACAAGTGCTTTCAGTTTCAGTTTTGATATTATTAATTTGTGAAAACAATGACTTGAAAGAATAGATAGGAAGAAAAGCTTAAAATAGCAAACGCCAGTTTCTTTGAAAAGCTCTGAAATAAATTCTAAGTTTCCACAACTTTACTATCGGATAGTAATGTCTAATAACCAATTCTTATCTATAGTTTTCAAATATCGTATTTGTTCGAATAATTTTTGAGACCATAATTAATTAGATTGGAATATAATATGACACGATTTAATTTTTTCAATTTACATTTAATCGAATTTAGAAAAGATCAGTCACAATTTTCTGTATTTTGATTTAGAACCATAGCAGTGCCGTGCCAAAAATATTCTTTCGCGTGCCAAAAGTGGCACGCGTGCCATAGGTTCGCCGTCCCTGGCATAGGGGGTCGAGAGGGGGAATTTTTCAATTCGGAAATACTTTTTATATTTCTAATGTAAGAATATTATGTTTGTACATTTCCTAATTCTACAGAATACTAATAAAAGTGTGAGTGGTGTTATAAATATTGCACAAAATCCCTATAAATTCAAATTTAATTAATCCTTCTAAATCTTTCAATCCTTCTAAAATTTATTAAATGATTATTTAAATCTTTTAATGTAGTTTAAACAATTCACGAAAAATGCTTTAGAAGATGAAATATTCATAATTCAGTACATAAATTATCCTAGTTACAATTAAATAGCATATTGAATTGATACTCATTGAAACAAGTTTGAATTTTCTTATTTTATTATTCAGTAAGATTTATAATCTTCTAAATATGGTATTGAAATATTTAAATGGATTCTAGACCGAAAGTAGGTTTTTAAATATTTTTAATAATTTAATAATAAATTTAATAATAAATTAATAATAACATAATTTAATAACAATTTTAAATAACATGATGAATTAATGAAATAATGAAAATGATTACTATATAAATAAGCAATCAAACCTTCACTTAAATTGCAAATTAACATGGACGATATTTTAATTTCTTTTGCTGTTAATTTTTTTTTTTTTTTTTTTTTTTTTTTTTTTCAGACATTCTAAATAAGTTATAAATAGCATAACAGTTTTCCTTTCTTTTTCTTCTTGCAAATGCAAATAATGTATTTTTCTGAAAACGGATATTTTAAATTTATTTTAGAGAAAGAAAACACAAGAAAAAGTGACCTTGTCCTCTTACGGACGTGTGTTTATATTGGCTGACGTTATAATTTCGATATCGAAACGCGTCCTTTAAATTTTATGGTGATTTACACAAGGTTTTATTACTTCATAGCTCATAATTGTTTGGATTACATTGGTCTTTTTAAATTTTTAATCTCTTATTTACCCCTTTCTCTCTAAAAATTATCCTAGATACTATTGCATTGCATATTGAATTGATACTCATTCACACCAGTTTCATTATGAATTTTCCTTTTATTATTCAGGAAGGTTTATAATCTTTCAAATTTTGAATTGAAATATTTAAATGGATCCTACACCAAAAGTAAGCTTAAATAACTTAAAATACGTGGATAGTATTTTGAAAATGATTAGTATTAATAAGCAATCAACAGCCAGGCTTGCCAATTTTGTGTCTTTACATTTAAAAATGAGTCAGAAAATGTATCAAAAAGTATCTCGTTTGTTGAACCATAAATTTGAGAACCATCTAAAATTTATTTTAGGGGAACAAAAAAAAAAATATATATATAGATAGATAGATATAGTTATTAATTTTTATTTTAAAAGGGTGTCACATATTTAAAGGGTATGTGTGCGTCGGCGGGGGGGGGGGGGGGAGGTAAAAACTACTTGTTTCCTTGAAACCTAATAAGATCTGAAATTCCGATGCATGCAAGGATGAAAATGTTTTCGTAGGTGTATCAAAACTACTTGTTGAAAATTGAAGAAAAGCGTATATATTTAAAAATATATGCGTATAGTGTTTTACGTAGTTTTATTTTCTAGAAATTATAATATGTTATTCAGAGAAAAGACGTTCGGGGGAAAAAGCAGTATTTAGAGGAGAAAAAATGTTTTGCTACGTTTTAGTAAACGAAGCAACTGAAACGAAATATAGAAATATAATTTAGCCTTTCACATCGACAAAGCAGAGAATTATAAATTAATCATGTAACATTTATATAAAAGGCAATTATAATCTAATGCACAGTAAGAGACTTCTATGTATTATTTGAAATCTAAAAGCTCTTTATATGTATTTTCAATAATAACAATAACAATAATAATAATAATACCATACTTGCCAACTAAATTTCGGTAAAACTCAAACGATTTTGCGCAAAAAATCAGAAGAAATCAGAAAATTTTGGCGAAAAATCAGAAGAAATCGGAAGATTTTTTAAGTTTTATAACACTTTCAGTAAGGATTAAAAACAGCTGAATCTTTATAAATAAACAAATTTCAAAGAGAAACTCGAATAAAATAGTCACTAATTTGCAATTACACAATATATATTATGACAAAAAAGAATAACTTGAATGTATTAAAAATTACTATATATTTTTTTTTCTCTTTTAATATTCATAGATATCCCACCTTTCACTTTAAAAGACACTTAAAACTTCTGATTCCTATTTTTTTTTAGGGTGATTCTGAGTAAAAAAAGAAAAAAAATTCTGAAATTCACAGCAAATTTTCTGAAAAGTTACAGCAGGAAGGGGGGGGGGGAATCCACTTCCGACACTAGCTATGCGTTTTTTTCAGCGGCCCTTTGGCGAAATTCGTGATCTTTAGACGAAATTTTTGTTTTTTTCGCGATCTTTTGACGAAATTTGTGGCGGTTTTTCGCAACTTTTTGACGGAATTTTTTTAGCGATTTTTTGATTAAATTTGCCGTTTTTTCGCGATCTTTTGACGAAATTTGCCGTTTTTTCGCGATCTTTTGACGAAATTTGCCGTTTTTTCGCGATCTTTTGACGAAATTTGCCGTTTTCCATGCGATCCTTTGACGAAATTGGCAATTTTTCTGCAAACAATTGACAAAATTAATTTTTTTCGGCGAAGATGTCGAAATTCGCGATAATTTTTATGTCCGAATTTTCAAATTGGTGGCCGATTTTTTTTAATTTTTGGAAATGAATGCCTTAAATTTTCGAAAAATTCGGACCAAAATCACCCCTACGCGTTGTTTACGCAATCTTTTGACGAAATCAGCGTCTTTCCGCGATCGTTCGGCGAAATTTGGTCTTTTTCCGCGATCCATCGATGAAATTTGGGTTTTTTCCGCGATCCTTTAACGGAATTCGCGTTCTTACGTGATCTTTTTACGGAAATAGTGTTTTTACGCGATCTTTTGACGGTGCTTTTTTACACGATCTTTTGACAAAATTCGCGTTTTTTCACGATCTTTTCACGGAATTCGTGTTTTTACGCGCTCTTTTGGGAGGATTCTCGTTTTTTACGCGATCTTCCGACAAAATTTGCGTCTTTCCCGCGAACCTTCGGAGAAATTTCAGGTTTTTCCGCGATCCTTTGACGAAACTCGCGTAAAAAGCGTAAGAAAAGGCCGAAAATCGGAAGAAAATGACGAAAAGCGGAAGAAAACCCATTACGCGAGTAAAATCGGAAAACATGCCGATTTTTCGGAAGAATTCTGAAAAAATTGGAAGTGTTGGCAGCTATGTAATACCATACAATTATATAAAAGAAATAAAGAAGAGGTTAAGCATATGATTAAATTTTAAGTATTTTCATCAATAAGGAATTTTTTATCATAAAAAATATTCACATATTTACTTTTCGCATGTGCTAAATTTTATTATTTTAGCACTTTTATAAAATTTTGCTGACGTACTAGACGATATACATGTAAGAAGTAAAACCTATAAGTAATAAATAGTGTCTCAAAATGATTGCAACGCATTTTAATTTTTCAACTGTTGGAGATATATAAACAATGTAAAAAGCAAAAGTGTGCCAAATAAGGCAGGGATTAAGATTGTATTGATGAAATAGCCCTGCCATTCATTTTCAAAAGGGTACATATTTTAAACTTTTATACGGTACCTAGATCCTATTAATTAATTATATATATATATATATATATAATCAAACTCTAGCAAGTACAACAGTACCGAATTAAGAGACCTTGAATTTGAAAAATTTTAATAATCTTTTGAAAATTAATGGCAGGACTATTTCGTCAACATAACTTTAATTTGTACCTTATTTTGAACACTGTTGCAATTTACATATGTATCTCTAACATGTTAATGATTAAAGTTTATTTCTATCTTTGTATTGGGACACTCTGTATACTTAATTTTGTACAATATATTAGTCGAAGTTTTCCAAACTTTTCAATTTTTTCTCTGACATCAAACACAAAAATAGCAAAAAATAAGGACAAATTCTGCATTTGTGATTGGCAGAACAATAATAAGGAAACAGCTATTATCTTCTACACTTAGAATTTGAAAGAGATTGGAGAATGTGTTGGATAAATAACACAATTTATTGTGTTTAAGTTAGTTCTATTATTTTTTACGAACATTTTAAATTTACATTTATGAGAAAAGAAAACTATAAATTACAAAATACGCGAAATTAAATTCTACATTATGCTACAAATGAGGGGTGAATAAAATTTATTTTAAATAAATAAAAGTTAATCACAAATATTTTAATTGCCTTTCTTCTTTTAATTTATTCATTTTGCCGTTCATCCCCCCCCCCTTTTTTTAACTGTGAACTTCAGGTGTTTTTAAAATATAGGGTTTATCTCTTATGGGCTTGGAAATTGTACGGAATGGATCAATTATTTTTGGTAGAAGACAGTCAAAATAAATATTTTATTTCTGTCTCACGGAAAGCGAGTATTTATTCAACCTTCATTTTGGTGTCCAAAAGACAAAAGCACAGGCATCCCTTTTTTTAAATATGCAGTTGCCCTTGCAAGTGATATTTATGTTTTTTATTTATTTATTTTACAACAGATTTCGTTTTATCAGTTTTCAAAATGCTAGTATTCTCTTAAAAATAATTTGCAGAGCAAAAAATTTTACAACTCTATACAAGTTCGGACTTTTTCCACTTATAAGATAAAGCTAGAAAATACCCCGCCGCGACATTCGACCTCTTTGATGTCAAAGGTCAACTCCCATCCTCTCTCCTCGTTTGATGGATGTTCTGAGGGGGGAGAGGAAATTTTCCAATATTTGTCGAATATCTGAAGTTTAAATAAACTTAAACGAAAACTTTTAATTTGTATGAATGGATGAAAATACAGGCTTTCTTGTGTTGTTTTCAAAATTTTAAAATTCCAAATAGAATTGAAGTTATTTAATGTTATTTACATTTCGCATACTTCTTAAGACTTTAGCATTAAATTAAAAAATAAGTATACATTTTAAAATTATTTTGCCAACTAAAACAGAAAGCGACATCTTTTAAGAAGTGCACACAGAAAAAATGAGTTAAAAATATTAATTTTCTGATGAGATATTAGACAAATAAAGAGGCATTAAATGGCCATTGGTTTAACATTGGAGAGGGAAATCTGAAATCTGAGTGATAAGGGGCCTTAACATAATAAACCGGTATACCAAATTATGAGCAAATCAAATAATTCTGCATGAAAAGCCCATTTATCTGAATTAAGGGGGGGTCTAGCCCCCTTCTCCTCCTTTATACTTAACCCGTAAACCTCCAAATCTAATCAAGGCAACTTCTTAACATAATGAACCGGTATACCAAATTTGGAGCAAATCGAATAATTCTGCATGAAAAACCCATTTATCTAAATTAAGGAGGTGGTCTATCCCCCTTTCCCCCCTTCATACTTAACTAATGAACCTCCAAGTTTAATCAGGGAAGCTCCTTAACATAATAAACCGGTATACGAAATTTGGAGCAAATCGAAGAATTCTGCATGAAAAACCTATTTATCTAAATTAAGGAGGGGGGGGGACCAGCCCCCTTCTCTCCCTTTATCCTTAACCAATGAACCGTCAAAACTAAACAGCGAAACGCCTTATCAGAATGAACATAAAAAAAATTGAAGCAAATCGTACATTTTAATCAAGGGTTATCGCGTTACGTACATACATACGTACGTACGTACGTACAGTACATGCATACACACAGAACCGACGGGTACATTAGCTCTCAGGCTTAGATAGCCTGTGAGCTAAAAAGAGATTGGATAAGCAGATGGACTCCTTTGAGAAATTATGACTTAAACCAGAAATGCGGTAAGTTTGACTCTGAAAGCTTCATTTCCATCTCGCATTTCGGCAAATCTCATCTCGATGATTTTTCCAGCATTTCGACGCTTCCAGATGGCAAGCTGCTCGATGGTTGGTTCTCTCGCGGTTTTAACCCTAGATCTACCGGGAATTTTATTCAAGTTTTAATAAAACGTTCTACACCAGAATTTTTATTTAAAACTATTTAACTTATTTATTTACCTTATTTTTGTCTGGTTTATATACTTAGTTTATTTTAAAGAAATTTCTGGTTTGAATGAATATTTTGTATGTACCTGTCGGGTCCAATGGACCCGTCTGGTAGACGGAGGGTTAAACCTTTCGGGATGGGAAGTCTCTCGAGAGTTTCCTCTCGCCCTTTTCAACCTTTCCCGATGGGAAGCCTCTCGCTTGTTACATTCGTCCTTTTCGAAATCTCCCAATGAAAAGCCTTTCGAGGATTTCTCTCGCGCTTTTCAACATTTCGCTATGAGAAGCTTTTCGAGGATTTTTCTCGTCCTCGGCAGAGAAGAAAAGTAAGAAAATTTATCGAGAGTACCAAGGTACGAGATAGAGAAAAAGGCATGACAATGAGCTGTGAAATGAAGCTTTAATTTTCAAAGTTTCTCTTATTTTAGCCCTACCAAGATGTCACATTAGTGATGGGCGATAACGAGATGTTTTTCTCGATTTTCTCGATTGTATGGACATCTCGATATTTTTCGATTGTATAAATTTTTTCTCGATGACTACAGTTTGCAAATTTCTTTTATAAATCATATATTATGTATTATATACGTCATACATTTATCAAGAATAGTCTGCGGGTGAACTGGAATGAGTCGATGTTAATAAAGACTAGGTGACTTCGACCGCTAGTGGGCCCTTCCTTTAATTGGGGCCCCTAATTTATACGTAATCTTGTAATATGAAATCACGAACAGGTTACCCGCTATATACGGCACTGATATATTATAGCAGGCGGGTGTGGTGTGCACGCACTACAAAATCTTGTAAAAAATATAATATCGAAACGAATGAACGCCGGACCAGATCTCTTGGGGGAGGGGTCAAAGCGAGCGGAGGGGCACAACAGCTGCATAATATGATTAAGTCGTCACAGGTCTTTAGGCCTTTCCAACCATATGTCACATGAGAAGCTGGATCTGAATTTATAAAAATGCCCTCGCCGTGGGGGGAAAGGGGGGGAGGGGTGCGGGAGGTGGATAACATGAGTAAGCGGTCATAAGCCTTTCCAACAATATGTCACATGAGGGGTCTCGGCTAAATTTAGAAAAACACCCCCGTGGGGAAAAGTGGGGGGGGGGACGGTCACCGGAGGTGCATTACATCAATAAGTAGTCACAGACCTTTCCAACGATATCTCACATGTGGGGTCTTGGCAAAATTTGGAAAAGTGTCCCCCCGGGGGGGGGTTCAAATTGGGGGAGACTGTCACCGGAGGTGCATAATATCAATAAATAGTCACAGACCTTTCCAACGATATCTCACATGAGGGGTCTTGGCCAAATTTGGAAAAGCGCCCCCGGGGGGGGGGGGGCAAAGTGGTGGTGGGGACACCGTAGGTACATAACATCAATAAGTAGTCACAGACCTTTCCAATGATATCTCACACGAGGGGTCTTGACTAAATTTGAAAAAGTGTCCCCCAAGGGGGGGGGGGGCAAAGAGTGGGGGGACTGTCATCGGAAGTGCATAACATCAATAAGTAGTCACAGACCTTTTCAACGATATCTCATAAGAGGGGTTCTGACTAAATTTGGAAAAGTGTCCTCCGGGGGGGCAAAGTAAAGGGGGCGGCCACCGGAAGTGCATAGCACTAATAAGTAGTCACAAACCTTTCTAACGATATGTCACATGAGGGGTCTTGGCTAAATTTGGAAAAGTGTCCTGAAATTTCATATATTATAAATAATATTTAGCGGAGGGCTCCATAAAAAAATCCGATCTAAAATGATAAAAACGGAAAAAACTACCCTCGCAGTGGGGGCCAAATTGGGGAGGGGAGGAAGAAAGTCTCATAATATGAAAGAGTCATCCGAGAGCTTACGGATGACATATCACATGACTGGTCCAAAAAAAGTTTGGAAATTGCTCCCCCTCTCTCCCCCCGTGGGCCCACTCTTTCACCCCGGAATTCACACAGCCGCCAATTTAAAATTTTTATGTTCAATAAATAATATTTACCGGAAGACTGCATAAAATACTCATATTTAAAGTGATATTTAAATTTATTATAGAAATCGGCTACGGTTTTAAAAATTTGTTCGCCCCTTCCCCACCCCCCCTTTGGGCGAAGAAAGGTTCATAGTATGAAAGAGTGGTCAAAGGGCTTTTCGATTATATGCCACAGGAAGGGGTCGGTAAAATTTTTCAAATTGCACCCCATCAGTCCACTCTCACGTCCTCCTCTCTCGAAATCACCCGACCCACCTTCCTCTTTGAAAATTTTATATTTAATAAATAATTTTTATCGGAGGGTTCCAGGTATGTGACATCTTGGTAGGGCTAAAATAAGAGAAACTTTGAAAATTAGGGCTTCATTTCACAGCTCATTGTCATGCCTTTTTCTCTATCTTGGTATACCGGTTTATTATGTTAAGAAGCTGCCTTGATTAGATTTGGAGGTTTATGGGTTAAGTATAAAGGGGAGGGGCTAGTCTCCCCTTAATTTAGATAAAAGGGTTTTTCATGCAGAATTATTGGATTTGCTTCAAATTTAATATACCGATTTATTCCGATATGGCGCTTCCTTCATTAGATTTGGAGGTTCATTGGTTAAGTATACAAGGGCGAAAAGGGGGCAAGTCCCCTCCCCTTAATTTAGATAAATGGATTTTCATGGAGAATTATTCAATTTACTTTAATTTTTTTTCTATGTTTGTTCTGATAAGGAGCTTTCCTCATTAGATTTGGAGGTTCATTAGTTAAGTATAAAAGGGTTAAAGGGGTTAGACCACCCATAATTTAGCGATATGTTTCTTTTTTTCATGCAGAATTATCTGATTTGCTTCAAATTTGATATACTGATTTATTATAGTTAAGGAGTTTCCCTGATTAGATTTGGAGGTTCATTGGTTAAGTATAAAAGGGGCAAACGGGGGGATATTTCCCTTCATTTATTTTTTGAGGGACATTATTCTTTGAAATAAGAGTATAATATACAGTTAGTGTTAATAACCTGTGAGCTCAATGCCATCAGTTTAACTGGCACTTATCATTTTATTGCTATTAACCGATGTGGGTTATGAAGCATAGTGGTTTATGTATTCAGTTCTGTATAGTCCTAGTTTCAAACTTTACTGTTAAATTTAGTGTCCTTTTGCCCCGAATTTTCAATGTTTCTCTTATTTTAGCTCTGCCAAGCTGCCCCATACCTGGAGACTCAGATAAATACTATTTATTAAATATAAAAAGTTCAAAGAGGAAGGTGAGTGAATTCTGGGGTGCGCGAGAGTGCACAAAGGGAGGGGTGGGGGGCGGGTAATTTTCAAACTTTTACCAAACCTCTCCTTGACATATCATCGGAAAGGCCTTTCACCACTCTTTCATATTATGAACCTTTCTCCTCCCAGAGTTGAATTCCGGAAGGGGTTCGGGGGGGGGGGGGGCGAGCCGTGCGGGGTGACTTTTTTTTTTAATTGTAGAGATTTCTACAATAAATATCATTAAATGAGGTTTTTTAATGGAGCTCTCCGATAAATATTATTTATTAAATATAAAATTTTGAAAGTGGGGCTGCGTGATTTCCGGGTATATTCTAGGATAAAAGAGGGAACCCGCGTGGGAGGGGTAGATTTCAAACTTTTTTTGGACCAGTCATTTGATCTATCATCGAAAAGTTTTCGGTTATCATCGCAAAGTTACTCTTGCATATTATGAACCTTTCTTCTTCCTTCCTTAGTTTGGCACCCCGAGAGAGGCACTTTTCGAACTTTTTTGAAATCGTAGCGTATTTAAACATTTTAGATCGGATTTTTTTTACGGAGCCCTCCGATAAATAATTTTTAATATATGAAAATTTCAAAGAGAAGGATGGGCAGGGTATATTTCGGGGGGGGGGGGGGGGTGCAGGATAATTGGAATCCTGGGAGTTGGGACTCTTTTCTATCTTTTGCTGACACCCGTCATGTGATATATCATTGGAAAGCTCTGTGACTACTATTTCATTTTATATATCGCCCGCGCCCCTCCCCTTACTTTGCCCCCGAGCGGGGGCACTTTACTAAATTTAGCCGACACCCCTCATGTGCCATATCGTTGGAAAGTCCTGTGACCACTTATTCATATTATGCACTTTCCTTGCCCCTCCCTCCTACTTTGCTCCCCGCGGGAGTTCGTTTAATGTATTCCAGTCGAAGACTTTATAAAAATGGGGAAATTAAAGATCCAATCTCAAATGACGTAGAAAAATCAATAAAAAATTTTGATCCCTTTTATCATCCTTTAGTTCATATTTCTGCCACTAGGGGTGCTTTTGATTCTTATTTCTTTGGCCATTTTGGTGCTAATTGCCGAAAAATTCTAATTTTTGATACTTAAACTCCCCTTACCGCTTCATAGCTACTCGCGTTTTTTCAGCTTTTTTCAACCAGGGGGCACCCTTACAAGACTTTTCCAGTCTTATGGCTCCTTTATAGTTTCCCTTTGGTTTGTTGTTTTTTTATTCCATCTGTTTTCAGTTACCCTATATTTAATAAAATCTGCCTTATATATATGTAAAAACAATGATTTCAATAATCGATTCTAGAACATCTCCTTTGTAGATTCTCGAAAGTAATCGATGACTGTATCGATTATGTATTTTACGATAACGATTTTTTTCGATTGGTAAATTTTCGAGAATCGCCCATCACTAAGCCCTATCACTACTATGAAATTGTCGGCCAGAATAATAGCTAAGTTTTCCAATAACTGTTTTTAGCTTTTCTCGTTATAATCGATTGTAAAACATCTCGATTGTAGATTCTATGAATTAATCGATGGCTGTATCGATTGTGATTTTTTACGATGACGATTTTTCTCGATTGTCGAATTCTCGAGAATCGCCCATCACTATGTCACATACCTGGAACCCTCCGATAAAAATTATTTATTAATTATAAAATTTTCAAAGAGGAAGGTGGGTCGGGTGATTTCGAGGGACGAGGACGTGAGAGTGGACTCATGGGGTGCAATTTTAAAAATTTTACCGAACCCTTCCTGTGGCATATAATCGAAAAGCCCTTTGACCACTCTTTCATACTATGAACCTTTCTTCGCTCAAAGGGGGGGGGGGGCGAACAAATTTTTAAAACCGTAGCCGATTTCTATAATAAATTTAAATATCACTTTAAATATGGGTTTTTTATGCAGTCTTCCGGTAAATATTATTTATTGAACATAAAAATTTTAAAGTGGCGGCTGTGTGAATTCCGGGTTGAAAGAGTGGGCCCACGGGGGGAGAGAGGGGGAGCAATTTTCAAACTTTTTTTGGACCAGTCATGTGATATGTCATCGGTAAGCTCTCGGATGACTCTTTCATATTATGAGACTTTCTTCCTCCCCTCCCCAGTTTGGCCCCCACTGCGAGGGTAGTTTTTTCCGCTTTTATCATTTTAGATCGGATTTTTTTATGGAGCCCTCCACTAAATATTATTTATAATATATGAAATTTCAGGACACTTTTTCAAATTTAGCCAAGACCCCTCATGTGACATATCGTTAGAAAGGTTTGTGACTACTTATTAGTGCTATGCACTTCCGGTGCCGCCCCCCTCCACTTTGCCCCCCCCCGGAGGACACTTTTTCAAATTTAGTCAAGACCCCTCTTATGAGATATCGTTGAAAAGGTCTGTGACTACTTATTGATGTTATGCACTTCCGGTGACAGTCCCCCCCACTCTTTGCCTCCCCCCCCTGGGGGACACTTTTTCAAATTTAGTCAAGACCCCTCGTGTGAGATATCGTTGGAAAGGTCTGTGACTACTTATTGATGTTATGTACCTACGGTGTCCCCACCACCACTTTGCCCCCCCGGGGGGCACTTTTCCAAATTTAGCCAACACCCCTCATGTGAGATATTGTTGGAAAGGTCTGTGACTATTTATTGATGTTATGCACCTCCGGTGACAGTCTCCCCCAATTTGCCCCTCCCGGGGGACACTTTTCCAAATTTAGCCAAGACCCCACATGTGAGATATCGTTGGAAAGGTCTGTGACTACTTATTGATGTAATGCACCTCCGGTGACCGCCCCCCCCCACTTTTCCCCCACGGGGGTGTTTTTCTAAATTTAGCCGAGACCCCTCATGTGACATATTGTTGGAAAGGCTTATGACCACTTACTCATGTTATCCACCTCCCGCACCCCTCCCCCCTTTCCCCCCACGGGGAGGGCATTTTTATAAATTCAGATCCAGACTTCTCATGTGACATATGGTTGGAAAGGCCTAAAGACCTGTGACGACTTAATCATATTATGCAGCTGCTGTGCCCCTCCGCTCGCTTTGACCCCTCTCCCAAGAGATCTGATCCGACGTTCATTCGTTTCGATATTATATTTTTTACAAGATTTTGTAGTGCGTGCACACCACACCCGCCTGCTATCATGTATCAGTGCCGTATATAGCGGGTAACCTGTTCGTGATTTCATATTACAAGATTATGTATAAATTAGGGGCCCCGATTAAAGGAGGGGCCCGCTAGCGGTCGAAGTCACCTAGTCTTTATTAACATCGACTCATTCCAGTTCACCCGCAGACGATTCTTGATAAATGTATGACGTATATAATACATAATATATGATTTATAAAAGAAATTTGCAAACTGTAGTCATCGAGAAAAAATTTATACAATCGAGAAAATCGAGAAAAACATCTCGTTATCGCCCATCACTATTCTAAACTATGTTACTACTAATTGATGCATTAAATGAATTTTATAACAAGTTATTTTAATGGTACTTATAAGAACTGTCAGTAGAAAAAGGGTTAAAAATAGGGATGCAACGGATATCCGGCTGATTTTTCAATATCCGAAATACCGTCGGATATCCGAATCACAATCATCGGATATCAGACTTCTCTGCCGGATATCCGGCAGAGTGCAGCGAAGCGAATGTATAAGGATAACAGAAATCGTTTGACCCGAAACAATGCCGAACAATTTGTTTACAATGCAAAATATGAAAGTAAGTTCACTATTTATGAGTAAAAGGTAATTCTCAAAAGTTTAAAGAATTGCCAGGTTTCCTAACATTGATATTTGAACTCTTTATAATAAATTTAAGAATTTATGTTTACTTCTTTTAGAAAATTGTATCTTTATTTTCAGAATCTAAAACAAAGTTTGAAGCTGTTTATTAAAGTATGACTTTATTAATTTTCTTTCTTTCTTTTAAGTTTAACAATTAAACAGGCCTGTTTTTAGAAGAAATTATTGTAATAGAATTTTTTTCGATTTCCGGTTTTCGACGGATTTAGATGTTTTAGGAGTCAGATATCCCAAAACATATTTATACAAAATGTCTGTCTGTCCGTGTGCCGCCATCGTACCATCAATAAGTGAATGAAGTTATGCATAGAATTGAACCAAATTTTTTGTGCATGTTTTTGGCTATAGCCAGGCGGCTCTCCTTCAATACGGAAACATTCCACTGGAAGGAGCACTGTAATCGCGATTTTTGTGCCATTTTCATTATTGTACCATCGAAAAGTGTATGAAGTTATCCATATAATTGAACAATTTTTTTTTTTTTTGGCTATGTCCAGCAGGTTCTACTTTAAATTGGAAGTATTCCGCCAGAATGGGGCGCTGTAATAGCGATTTTTGTGCCACTTTCATTCTTGTACCATCGAAAAGTGTGAAGTTATGCATAGAATTGAACCAAATTTTGGGAGGTATGTTTTTGGCTATGGCCAGCAGGTCCTCCTTCAATTTGAAAATATTCTGCTGGAAGGGGCACTATAATACGGATTTTTGTGTTATTTTCATTATTTTATCATTGAAAAGTGTATGAAGCTAAGCATAGAATTGAACCAATTTTGTGTGTATATTTTTGGCTATGGCCAGCAGTTTCTCCTTGAATTTGGAAATATTCCGCCAGAAGGTGGCACTGTAACAGAAATTTTTGTAAAATTTTCTCGATTTTTCGCAATTTTTATTTTATTTTATTTTATTTTATTTTATTTTATTTATTTTTTTTTTTTTTTTTTTTTTTTTTTTTTTGTATTGTATATTGGCGGCTCATGAAGCGAAGGGAACTTCGCATCCTGCTAAGCTGGATATTCACAAACAGCTGATGTACAACAGAATAACGAAAAAATTATTGATTTTAATAAATATCATGATCAAGATTAACTTATTCTTATTCTGATTAATTTAATGGAGCAGAAATTTTAGATCAAAATCAAAGTTGGTATAATATTGAACTAATAATATTGAAGTATTAACATTTGGAACTACTTTTAGAAATATTAAGATGTATGAGATAGAAGAAAGTTTTGGGATTGGCAAATCCAACTAGTTATTTTTGTAACTTCATTATAAATATTTCAAATTAAAAGTAATTTTCTTTTTACTTATAAATATCAAAATAACTTAACTTAAAATAAAACTAAATGTGACTTAGAGCAAAAACAATATTAAATAATTAAAACAGAAAAAGGGCATCAACTAAACCTATTTGGAGAAAATAACTTTTTAATCATGGGTAATCATGATCATGGGTATATTAGTAGATATTTTATGTTTAAATTATAAAAAGAAAGTATGTAGTATTTCTTTGTGAAAATACTCTACAATTATACGCATATGGTTAAAATTTGTTGTACAAATTATCTGCATTTCATTGTACAAATTAATTAATTATCAGCAATTATCAATATAGTCAATCCCATATCCAAATCCAGTAGCAATTATCAACATTTCATTGTTCAAATAAACAGGATGTTTTAATGTTTAAATTACATTTTTTATGCAATATTATTAATATACATTACAGGGCTTGGATTTCGAGACGGTATGGCAGGATTCGTGCCCTAAAGATTATTATTGTGGCCTATTTATTATGCCCTATTGTGCGCGGTCGGCTCCTGTTTCCAAAAAATCATTTTCCGAAAATGTTTCTTTAGCTGCTATCAGATTCACCAACTTTTCGAGCAACCAACTTTTCAGCCGATTTTAACCCCAACGTTTTCCAGGTCAAAGGGAGAAAAAGATTACAATTGTCGTTGCTAAATTTGGAGGAAAACTAATACTACTAGTACCAGACGTCAATATTTATTGCCTTTTCGTATCAATCGCTTATCTCTGATTCGCTGAAATTTTGAAAGGTGGTAGGAAATGTTGCAGCTAGCGCAGACTTTTTTGAGATGCAGATAAAAAGTTGGGGATATTGCTGTTTGCTATCACACAGGGTGTCGAGACAATATTTCGCGAAAAGTTGGAGGAAATCAAGAGTTGGCTCAAAAATTGCTCGAAAAGTTGGCGAATTTGATAGTAGCTTTTGTAATACGACGATCAAGTCTCAGGACCGACTGACAAATTTCGTGATATTTTCTACTATCGATTGGCATATTTCACAGTTTCTTCTTACGACAGATTGACAAAATTCATGGTTGTTTTTCTGCATCTGACTGAAAGAATTTGCGTTTTTTCTCCACAACCGACTGACGAATTTCACGATTTTTTCTAGAGACCGATCGGTGAATTTCATAATTTTTCTTTCTCGAGATCAGTTGACAAATATAGCAATTTTATTCTGTGACCGATTGGCAAATTTCCCTGTTTGTTCTTGCGACATACTGATGTAAGTAACGATTGTTTTTCTGCATCCGATTGAAAATTTTCGTGTTTTTTCTCTGCGACCGGCTGAGGAATTTCACGATATTTGCTCGTGACGGACTGGCAAATTTCACAATATTTTTCCATGATCGACTGACAAATTTTGTGATATTTTCCCGCTGCCGATTTCCCATGAACTTCAGTTTTCTTCTTGCGACCGGTCGACAAATTTTTTTTATTTATTTTCACCATGATTGACGAAATCGGCGATATTTTTTATGACCGATTTATGTATTTTGCGATGTTTTTTCCCTGTGCCCAAAATAGGAAATAACTAAAAGGGCAGGAATGGCCACCGGAGATAGAGCCCTACCAATTTGGTCAATAGTCAGCACTCAACAAAATGAGATTACACTTGTGGTGCACATGAAGAAATAAAAATTAGTGAACTTAAAAAAACATGTTTAGAAATAACTAGTTGATTCTTGCAATTCACAGAAATTAGGACATGACTTTTTGGGATCAACCTTTTATCATGTAATAGAAGAAATCAATTGACTATTTCCTTTTCAAACTTTGGATATGGATTTAAAATTCCAATGCATAGAACATAGTTCAATTAACAAAAATACCAGGGATTGCAGTTTTGACTATAATTCCATTAATGATATAATAAAACAAGTTTGATCAGAATTGACATACAATTACCGTAGGATATTGACAATAGAATCACCGATATGCATTATTATACTATGCGATATGCAAATAAGTTAAAAATTAATGCACATCAGATTTTGCAAAGTTTTCTAAAAATTTTTAACAGAGCATAACCATGCGTTTCCGATAATTTCTAAAGTTATAAAAGTTGGTCTGTGCTGTTTGTCAAAAGCGTAACTTGTGAAAGAGACTAAATCACGCAAAATGGAATAAAATCTAAATTAAGAAATTCATTTAGCAACCCAATTATTAATTGCCCATAACATTAGGTGAAAGTTGAAAAATAGACATGGTATATATAAAACTTGATTCTGTTCCTTTGTTTTAATAAAAATAAACATTTTGGATAATTATCTTGAGTTGTTAATTTAAATTATTTCAATGGTATTTTGTCATGTCTGTATAAATGTAATTCTTTAAGTGGCACATAAAAAATAACGGGGTTTAAAGATTTTTTTTTTTATCCTTTCTAACAGTTCAACTCCCCTGTATTTTTAAATGTTGGGTGGGAAACTCCCCTCCTGGGGAAAACTTGAATTTCAAGCCCTGATATTCAAAGATATATTGTTTTTGTAAATTATATTTCAATGCATCTAAAATGTTTTAATGTGTGAAACATGTTTGTAATTTATTGTTCTGAGATTGCGTTATATAAAGAAATAATTCACCATATAACTGAAAACATATCTAGTGTCGGATATCCGAATCCGGCAGGCAAAGGGACTTCGGATATCCGGTATCCGGCAAAATCAATATCCGGTGCATCCCTAGTTAAAAAATAACATAAATAAGCCGTGTAGTTTCGGAGTAATCGGTGAACATACATTAAAAATTAATAAATAAATGCAAATAAATACCTTTCAGATCCTTCAGCTTTTCAAGTTGGTCAGAAAAGCTATGTGAAATATTACTTGTTGGCAGTGAAGGATTTGGTGGTCTGGCAGGTAAAGATGGATGCGAAAGGCTTGGATCCAAAGGTGGAGGAGTTTTAGGAATTTCTTTAGTAGCCGAAGACATTGACTTAGATGGAAACATTACAGTAGTTGTCGTTGCTGGCCGAGACGCATACCTGGAGATTGGGGCTGAAAGATTAGGTGAGATTTGGACTGAAAGATTAGGTGGTCCGGCAGGTAAAGATGGAGTCGATTCCGAAAGGCTTGAATCCAAATGTGGAGGAGTTTTAGGAATTTCTTTAGTAGCCGAAGACATTGACCTAGATGGAAACATTACAATAGTTGTCGTTGCTGGCCGAGACGCATACCTGGAGCTTGGGACTGAAAGATTAGGTAGTCCGGCAGATAAAGATGGAGTCAATTCCGAAAGGTTTGGATCTAAATGTGGGGGAGTTTTAGGAATTTCTTTAGTAGCCGAAGACATTGACTTTGATGGAAACATTACAGCCATTGTCGTTGCTGGCCGAGACGCATACCTGGAGATTGGGACTGAAAGATTAGGTACGATTTGGACGGAAAGATCAGATGGAAACATTATAGTAGTCGTTGCTGGCCGAGACGCATACCTGGAGATTGGGACTGAAAGATTAGGTGGTCCGGCAGGTAAAGATGGAGTCGATTCCGAAAGGCTTGGATCCAAATGTGGAGGAGATTTAGGAATTTCTTTAGTAGCCGAAGGCATTGACTTAGATGGAAACATTAGAGTAGTTGTCGTTGCTGGTCGAGACGCATACTTGGAGCTTGGAACTGAAAGATTAGGTGGTCCGGCACGTAAAGATGGAGTCAATTCCGAAGGGCTTGGATCCAAATGTGGAGGAGTTTTAGGAATTTCTTTAGCAGCCGAAGACATTGATTTAGACGGAAACATTACAGTAGTTGTCGTTGCTGGCCGAGACGCATACCTGGAGATCGGGACTGAAAGATTAGATGGTCCGGCAGGTAAAGATGGAGTCAATTCCGAAAGGTTTGGATCCAAATGTGGAGGAGTTTTAGGAATTTCTTTAGTAGCCGAAAACATTGACTTTGATGGAAATATTACAGTAGTTGTCGTTGCTGGCAGAGACGTATGCCTGGAGATTGGGACTGAAAGATTAGGAGTGCCGGCAGGTAAAGATGGAGTCAATTCCGAAAGGCTTGGATCCAGAGGTGGAGGAGTTACGTATTTAGGAGTTTCTTCAGTAGCAGAAGACGTTGACGTAGATGGAAACATTGCAGAACTTGTCAAAGCTGACAGAAACGCATAGCTGTTGGAGATTGGGTCAGGGTCAGGCAATGAAAAGTTACACATCCTAAGTGCATTTTCAAAACGTTGACAACGATCTGTAAAGAAGATTCTATAAAAATTACTAGAAAATGGGTTAGACATGAAAATATTCAATCACTACTGGCCACATAGTAATCAAATAAAAAAACCAAATTTTTTGAAATATCTCGACACACGTCGCCTTAGCATATTATTTGTCAATTACAATACTAAAGAGGATAAAATTATCGACAGCTTTTTTATACACACAATAGCAAGCGCAGTACGCCATTTCAAAAATAGGACAATTTTTGAAATTTTCTTAAAGACCGTGAAAAACGTAATTCTTCCCCGATTATTTAAATGTTTCCCACGGATTTAATCGTGTATGTCAACTTCTATGTATTGGTTGTATTAAATTATGTGTTTCATGGCCAAAACTAACCTTTTTTGCACCCTTGACAAACATGGATTTTGCCCCCCCCCCCCCCCTTAAAAAGAAAATGTACACCACGAGAATTTTAATAGATCTCTAACAGCCGGATTTTGAAAATTTTAAGTGTGTAATCATTAAATACGGAATGCTGAACTACGTGATCAGCTTTTTGAAATATCGATTCATTAAAACCTTGAAAACCGAACCGAAAGAAACCGAAATATAGGATCATTCCACGTAAAATGAGCAAAAATTAAAAAAAAGTCGTGGCCACATACTAACCAATTTTAATAAAATTCGATGCACAGGTTCAATTCATAATCAAAGTAATGCTCTGCAAAATATCTTGACAAAAAATAAATTTTTTTAGCATTTTCGGACATTTAAAAAACTTGTGATATAGAATGGCATGAGCGCAATCGTCCAAAGTTGCAAGTTTGAAGTTCTGTATCTTGAAAACTATTTAAAAAGGAATTTTTTTTATAATTTTGTAAACTCTGAAAAATTATCTTCTTATTTACTGAGTAATAATAATCTAGTAACACCATGATTATTTATAAATTGATTGTAAAAATTTAATTTTTGTGAATTTTGAGAAAATTAGAAACGTTATAAAAATCAAAGGAATTAAAAAACATCTGTGAAATTAATGCCTGATGCAGTATGACATATGGAGATCGAATTCCCCAAGTTTGAAAGTCGTCGTTTATTTCCTTCATCTTAAAAAAAAATTAGAAATTTAAAAAAAAATTACAAAATTATGCTTTTTCCACTTGTGTATGAGCAAAAAATAACTAAAGGACAGATCCGAGATTAACAGTATTGCATAGACATAAAGATTAATAAGTCCATGATATGCTAAAAAAAAAAAAATCAAGATTACCTTTTGATTCCTAGCATAAGAAAAATGGGTTCAAAATAGTAGTTTTCTACATTCAATTCACTATACCTCTTTGAATTCGCCCGCGTTTCTTAAAATATAGCACGATTTCATGGGAAAACAAACTTAATGCTGCCATCTAGTTCTTTTTATTTGAATTTAGAATTGGTATATAGTTTTTCGTTTAGCTCGGCCAGTTCTTTCTACTCTAATTTAAAATTCTCTTGAGGCAAAAATAAACTGAAAGCAAGAATAAAAGTTTCTATATTTAAAGTATACACTTTTTGTATAATATAAAATAGTTTAAAAGTTTAATAAAGCTTTCCTTCACTTAAAAAAAGGTAATAGAAATATTGCATTTTACCCTCAACATTTTCTACTATTTATTTTTTTTTCTCATTAAGGAATAAAAAGGCAAGAATGAAACTTTCGATATTTCAAATATATACATTTAGCTATAAGGTGTAGCAATTTGCAGCTTGTAAGAGCTGTCCTTCGTGTGTAAAGAACGAATAGGAATATTGCTTTTTTCCCTCAAAAATTTTCAAAAATAATTTTTTTCTCGATACGGAATAAAAATACAATTACTAACTTACGTCAGTCTGTTAATTATCATTCATTCCTAATTATAAATCATTTTTAATATATTCTTTCCATTCCAAAGGCTAATAATCCAAATTGAAATTTTAAGCACGTAGACAATACCTCGATTTTGCATTCTCTTTTAATGTAAATTTTAATGCTTAAATTAACAATCCAGAAATCTATTATTTTACATTTACTCATAAATAGATATGATCTACAGTCAACTCCCTCTAATCCGCACAGCTTGGGACCAAAGGTTGTGCAGATTATAGAATTTTGCGGATTATAGGTCATTATTTTGTTTACATTTTTTCCTGCCGTAAATTAATTATTATTTAAAAAATATTATTATTATTGTTTTTGTCTGTTTTTATAATTATCAAGCATAGTATGAATTCTAGTATTTGTATGAGAACTTTTGATTTTTGGTCTAGCATTTTTTCTTGAAGTTTATGCATAGTCATTATTTGTTGTTCCGAAATTAAACCCTGTTTCTGAAGAAAATCCAGATATTTATAACCAATTGTGAAATCCTGCTCAAGAGTTACTATTTCACCTTCATTGTCAGAATTATCCTGATTTTCAGTAAAGTTTAACAGAGTAGTACTTACAATGTGTGAAATTTGTGTGAACATCTGTGAAATTTCCATGTCTAAAGTTTCATCTTGGGAGGACATCCATTCAATTATATTTTCCCCATTCAAGAAATCAGGCAGAACAGTTAGTGAAATTTTTGCAAACATAAAATATCTGCCGATTTTTGTTTTGCACTATCCAAACTGAAGCCACCAAAGTCAATAATCACCATCACTGTGTAAATGCTGGCCAAAAAAAACCCTCCTGACTTTTGATATATATATTTTTTTCATTTGAAAAATGAAGTTTTACTTCATTGAAAAGCAAAAATTTAGGGGAGCAAAAACTGGATATCAGTCATCAATCCAATTGCCACAATTTTAAATTTCTCTCACAAATTTAAGATAACTGAATTTTCAATGTTTACATCTTGAACAGTGTGCGGATTATAGAGTTGCGGATTAGAGGGAGTTGACTGTACTTATAGACTGATTTTCATTAAAATCTGTGACATGTGTGCCACAGCTGATTTGCTCATTTTGCATGGAATGACCCTATACAGTAGAGCGCCGATTATCCGAACAAGTCGAGACAGACCCTAGTTCGGATAAACAAAAGTTCGGATAAATGGACAGACAATTTAAGGGATGGTTCTGATTATACTAAAACCTTCACACGTTTTCGAAGTTTAGGACTAGCAGCTCCAGTTAGTGCTGGCTTGTTTAGAAATTGTTTTTCTTTTTTTTTTAAATTATTAGTTATTTATTTTTCTCTTTTTAATTTTTTTTTATTTACATTTTTATCATTAAAAAAACTTTTTTTTCTCTCTATTTATCATTTTCTGAATTCCAGAGATTATAATTTAAGCAAAAAAGCTTTTGATTATTGCTTGCTTCAACGAAGACATTCTTTTCAATGTTGCCATATCTCAAATTCTTGTTAAATACCTTAGTTGAATAGGATCAGCGCTCTTCTGCCGTTCGAGCCATTTCATAGCTGTTTCCATACATTCAAAGACTTCGTTATGTGATGGAACCGGGTCATTTTCAAAGCATACGTTTTCATTTTCTTCAATTTCTTTTTCATCTTGAATCTCATCCACAATCTCATCACCATTTAAAATCTGATATCCAGAGTCATGTACGTCACTATTTAACAGCTCGTTAATTTAATTTTTTTCATAACTTAGGATTCTTCCCATCTCCTTTATTGTTTTACATTCCTCATTTTCTGATCCACTATCAGTTTTTTCTTTTTCTAAAATTTTATTCGAAGCCAATAGATAATTGGGAGTTCGGTTAAAAAAAAATTGGCAGAAATAGGCTGTTCGGATAACTGAAAGTTAGGTTAAAAAATAAATAAAAAATAAAAGAGAAATAGGCTGTTCGGGTAATTGAAAGTTCGGTTAATTGGAGTTCGGATAATCGGCGCTCTTCTGTATTCAACTTTAAGTAGATTTCCATCTTAGCAGGTATAATTGTTCATATTCTTTCTCTTGAAAATATATAATTTTTCTTTAAAGACCGGATTCCGTATGTACAGATTTCATTTTCAAAGATTTCACGGTAGTTGTAGTATTTAGGGGTTTAACTATAGCTACACAGTTACATGAATTATGAGACTAAATTAGTCACAAGAAGACTTTCGCAAAATAATATTAAACCTATGGAAGCGTTCTTGACAAATATCTCGCTTCCATTTTATTTATTACTTTTAATTTTTTTTTTTTTTTTTTTTTTTTTTTTTTTTTTTTTGCGGAGTACCTGAGATCAATATCTAATGTTGTGTTTTTGTACTTTTTCGGGTTTGGTTGCATTTTTTTTTTTTTTTCAATGTTCGGACATTTTCATTTTTGGAAAACTGCTTGGAACCCGATCTGAAATTTAAAGTATCTTCATTAAAAAAATGCAACCATATTCGAAAAATTAAAAACGCACAACATTAGATATCGACCTCAGGTATGAAAAAATAAATAAATATTGAAATTCAAGCAAGAATTCTCAAAAGAATGCTCCCATAGGTTTAACATTAGCGTGCAAATGTTTTCGCGGGAGACTACATTAGTCACCCGAAGAAACTGGAAGAAAGTGCAGGAAAATGCTGATGAATGGGAAGTATTAGGCTTTATACCTTTTCTAGATGATCCAGATACCTGTTTTGTTCAGGATAAGAATATTCATTTGAAACGGGATGCTAATAATCCTACAACAGTGCCATCAAAGAGAAGAAAATATTGTTAAATAGCCTGCAGAATTTATTATTATTAAAACACATTTTTTCATTTAGCTTATGCAGTCATAAGCTACGAAAAGTAGAGTTGAATGAGTCTGGGGATCAATGCGAAAACAAAAATGTTTATATGGCCTACAATCATAAATAAATCGGTATTTCATTTGATAAATGGTATCACTGAGATCATTAAACATATATAGTTTGAAAACAGTACATACTACAGAAGATTAGAATATTCCACAAAGCTTATTTTTCAACAGCAAAAGTAAGTTTTCTGTTTGAGCTTAGATAATCTTAAAGTTTTATACATTTTTGCATGCTAAAATGATATAATCTCTTGTTATATTTATTGTTATAAGTGGAGAAAAAAAATTTGACAATATTTTTTAAAATTAATCTTTTAAATATTTTTATGAAACTAGTGATCTCAAATATTTTATTAACAGAATTTTTGTTAAAATTCATCCTTCCTACAATCCGTTTTGTGTGAGAATCTATAATAAATCTTCATTTACTCAAGAAAAATGTTTTTGAATGTGAAATATTATATACTACCATGTTTGTGAATATAAAATATGCTACAATATATACGTTGTGAAATTATATTAAAATACACCGTTTTTTGGGACGTATGGTACAATGTGTGTTTGCGAATATACGTGACAATAATAACTTTTCCTCAGTGTTTCATAAAAACTTCTTCTTTGCTGCAGTAGATGGAGACTGTTATTGTTTGCGAGCATAAACATGAATTAAAAGTCGATAGCTTTAAACTTTAATATAGTGGACTGCTTTATTTAAATTATGAATGCGTGCTCTTAGAGCTGCGACTGCCTTGGCGGCGTACAAAACTACTACTGGAGGAATTATGAAACATCTGTGGGAGGGTAAATACTGTGACGTCATAGCAACATACAGTGGCGCCAACATACCGCCCCACGTTGAAATAACATTTCAATATTCAATATATAATATCTAAATTTACAATGAATAACATACAATACAATAAAATGCAGAATAGAATAATAATGAATATAACAATGAATAATTAAATATGCTTCAAACATTTGTTTACATAAAGTTTACAATTGAATGGTTATACAGTGTCAAATTTAATGATAATATGTCAGTTTATTGACAAGGCAGCAAGCATAATTTCGATATGCCTCTCTTGAAAATACCATGAGGCGTTTTCACAAGAACCATTCTAACCTTACCATCTTGTCCTTTAACTACTTCCGAACTCTACCCATTGTCCATCTGCAGGGTGGAAGATTATCCTCTTTTAAAAGGACCATTGAATTTGGAATAATATTATCCTTCTCAAATTGCCATTTATGTCTGGCTTGTAAGTTGTTAAGATAGTCCAATTTCCACTTTCGCCAAATAAATTGGACCATTTTATTTAATTATTGCCATTGGGACAAATAATTATCACGTTCGCCAGTCAGGTCCGGTTCAGACACACTGCTCAGAGGTCTGCCTATGAGAAAATGGCCTGGAGTAAGAATTTCAAAATCATTGGGGTCAGAAGACATGGGTGTGAGAGGCCGACTGTTTAAAATGCCTTCAATTTGCGTGGTAACTGTTAAAAATTGCTCAAGAGTTAATCGCGAATTTCCTACAGTTCTTTTTAGGTGGTACTTAAACGACTTCACCCCAGCTTCCCACAAACCACCGAAATTGGGTGACCTGGGTGGAATGAAATTCCAGGCGATTTCCTCACTTGTTAAATAATGAGCCAAAACATCTGGGGTGTTTCTAATCATGTTCGCCAAACGTTTTAATTCTGCACTGGCTCCAACAAAATTTTTGGCATTGTCAGTACAAATAGAAAAACTTTTACCTCTCCTACTGAAAAATCTTTTTAAGGTTGCTATCATTGCTTCTGAAGTTAAGTCGGTGGCCACTTCTAAATGAATCGCTTTTGTTACGAAACAAATAAAAATGGCAACATAACATTTATGGTAAATACCCTTCCTTTGACCCTTATATTTCATATAAAACGGGCCACAAAAATCAATCCCTACATTAGTGAACGGCGAAATAGGAGTAATTCTCGCAGAAGGAAGATTTCCCATAATCTGCTCAGTACATTTAGGCTTGTTTTTGAAACAAACTATGCAATCATGAACAATTTTTCTAGCAGTATTTCTACCACCCAGTGGCCAAAATTCTTGCCTTACAAGATAAAGTAAAGTTTGGGCTCCAATGTGCAAGTATTTAAGATGAAAATATGTCATTACCAATAAAGTCAATTTGTGATCTTTAGGGAGCAATATTGGGAATTTCTTATCAAAAGATAAATCAGCGTTATTTAATCTACCGCCTATCCTTAACAAATTCTGTTTATCAAGAAGGGGATGTAAACAACTCACCTGTCCCTTTTTGGGAATTTCTCCCTGTTCAAGCGTTTTTATCTCATAATCGAATGCTTTTACCTGTACCATTTTGACTAAAAAAGTCTTTGCGATTCGAAGTTCCTCTGTTGTGATTGGGCCACGACGTCGAATGGCATTTTTGGCATTAAATAGGAATCTGAAAATAAAACTTAGAATACGTATTAATTTTAAATAATTGTTACTTAAATTAAGAAAATCATTCACAAAGGAATTTTCAGAAGTGGAAATTAAATTGATATTGTCCATTTTTTAAGTTCTTGCGCATAAAGTTCGTGCGATAAAATGTCAGTATTGTCACTAGATTCATCAGAAAGTTTATGAAAGTTCAGGGGGCCATCCCACCAAAGATTCATTTTGGAAAGTTCTTGAGGACCTAGTCCGCGTGATATAATATCTGCTGGATTTAAATGCGATGGGACATGCTTCCAATGATAGTTCTCAGTCAAAGTTTGTATCTTGGATACTCTGTTGGCAATAAAGGTTTTTAGTTTGTTTGGCGATGTATTGATCCAAGCAATTGCTATTTTTGAATCGGTGTGCAAATAGATATCACTCACTATCATTTTTAGAGATCATTTTTAGACGAATTTTTTCTATAAGTTGAGAGAAAAGAAGGCAAGCTGACATTTCGAGGCGGGGAATGGAAATTGTCTTTAAAGGAGCTACACGCGATTTACTAGCAATCAGTTTAGTTGATACAGTACTTGTTTCACTTGTGCAATACATATAAACTACAGCTCCATAAGCTAATTACGAAGCGTCTGCAAATCCTAGCAACACTAATTCCTGAAAGGAATCGGTTAGAATGTATCTGTCGATTCTGATCTCTTCGATTTGTTTCAGGGACGACACAAAATTTATCCATTCACTTGCAACTGGATTTGGGATTTCATCTTCCCAACCTAATTTCATGAGCCACAATTTCTGAAGAAATATCTTTGCTCGTGTAATAATTGGTCGTAGAAGACCTAAAGGGTCATATAGCCTTGCAATGGTGCTTAGCACATCTCGTTTCGTGTATGATGATTTCTCCGTTATTGAAATCTTGAACATAAACTGATCTTCAACGGGTTTCCAGATAACCCCTAGAGTTTTACTTGTTGATTCTTCATTTATGGAAAAGTTATGTTCTTGAACTTCCAATGGCTTACTGTTCATTAATTCCCTTGAATTGGAATTACATTTATGGAGGGACATACCGCATGTTTCTAATATGTTGCATAACTGATGTTGGAGTTCTATAGCTGTATCTAGATCATGTGCGCCTGTCACTATGTCATCCATATATACATCTTCCTTTATTACTTCCGCAGCTAAAGGGAATTGCGATGCTTCATCTATGGCTAACTGTTTCAAAGTCCTTATTGCGAGAAATGGTGCGCTAGATGTACCATATGTGACAGTATTCAATCTGTAAGTAACAGTTTCTTCATTCTCGTCTGTCTTCCACACAATTCTCAGAAGGTCGCGTTGAGATGGATCTATTGAAATTTGTCTGAACATTTTTTGAACGTCCGTCGTAAAGGCATACCTGTAAACACGAAACCTTGTCATAATTTCAAATATGTCTTCTTTTACTTCTCCTTTCAGCAGACAATCATTGAAACTGAAGCCAGATTTAGTGGCAGCTGATGCACTGAACACCACACGTAATTTAGTTGTGGTTTTGTCTGGCCTGAGAACACCATGATGCGGCAAATAGTAATATGAGTGATTTTCTGGATGTTCGGAATGAGGCTCTGCAACCTTCTCCATGTGACCTAATTCTAAGTATTCTTGCATGAACTGCTGATACAATGCTTTCATAGTTTTATCCTTAAGCTAATCTTTTCCATAACTGATTCAGACGTTTTTTGCAAGCTCTTTAGAATCACCTAAATTTTCCAAATCCTTGTTTGGCATCTGTACGATGTATCTACCTGCGTCATTTCGTTTATGCGTAGTTTTGTAATGCTCTTCACAGTATTCTTCTTCTTTACTAAGGATTTTCGAAGTTTCATCAATGGTTTCTAACTTCCAAAACTTTTCTAAACATTCATCAATGCTTTGCGACTGCGAAACCAAACCACAATATTGCATTTGGCTGACAGATTCTATGCTTCCTGTTACGATGTATCCGAATACTGAATTGTGAAACACTAAATTGCTGTTTGAAATGCGAATTTCTCCACCTTTTATTATATGAAAGAAGGATTCAGCGCCGAGCAGCATATCAATTTTGCCAGGAACGCTAAATTTCGGATCTGCTAACTGATGAGGAATTTTTAAGTTATCAATGTTTAAGTTTGTAACTGGGAGTGAGTCCGTTATTTTTGAGACAACAAGAAAATCCAATGACGTTTCAAAAGATCCATTTCCGTTTAGAATTTTGTATTTAACGTTCATTTCATTTCCACCTAAGCCTGAGATGGCGATGTTCAATCTCTTTAGTGGAATTCCCAATCGATTAGCGAATTCTGAAGTCACAATATTGGACATACTTCCAGAGTCCATTACTACACGTGCTTGTTAATAACTTCCAGAAAAAGGATTAAAGACCCAAACTAAAGCAGTGGAGAGAATGACAGATTTATTTCTGTTATTAACGCACGATAAAGAAGATGATACAGGTGATTTAGTTTCTGTTTGTCCGTAAAACTCATCTGCGTTCGGATTCA
The DNA here is from genome assembly GCA_963932465.1 of Maratus speciosus. Lineage (NCBI taxonomy): Eukaryota > Metazoa > Arthropoda > Arachnida > Araneae > Salticidae > Maratus > Maratus speciosus. The sequence goes on from OZ010799.1 coordinate 333,678,217, forward strand.
ATTTATGACCTTGCGCGGTGGGGTTAACTTCATCAACTTTGCTCGGAAAAGAATTGTTTATATTTCTATGAAGTAGTGTGTTTTGTCTTGCCTGACAAATGTTGCAGGAACTTTTAGACTTGCAATTAGCAATCTCGTGTTGACTACTTAAGCAGTTGAAACAAAGCTTATTTTTCATTGCTACATCTTTTCTCTGAAAAGCATTTAATTTCAAAAATGCGTCACATTTATAAATTGCATGATTTTGCTTACACATTACACAGAAATTAATTGAATTGGTTGACTTAACAAAGAGGGATTTTTGTTAAAAATTACGCTCTTGATTTGATTTCGGTTTTACTGAAATGGTTTTACTTATGTTTTCCAAAATTTGAGAACGTTTTTCTAAAAATAAAATTAAATCATCTAACTTTGGAACTTCATTTGAACTTATTGTCATTTCATAATTTTTCCGTGTATCTTTATCCAACTTTTGAAGAATGATATTTAAAATTAAAACGTCGGAGAGATTGTTTCTGTTGTAATCTAAAACCTTTAATGCGCGAATGCATTTCTTAACGCTGTCTACTAGATTTTTTAGATCTTTTGCGGAAGGCTGTGTTTTATCTGCATCTAAAAGTGAGTTTATGTGTATTTGTACTATAACTCTTTCATTTTCGTACCTGTCTTTTAACGCTTGAAATAAAGAAGAAAAAGTATCTTCTGTTGTTTGCAAAGCTCTTGCGTCATTTACTAAAGCAGCTGATAAATAATGTAGTTTTTGAGCTTCTGACAACTGCTCGATTGATGTTATAATATTATCAAACTGTAATTTAAATGTACTCCATTCTCCAGGTTTTCCGGAAAATTTAGGAAGCGATATTTCCGGTAATTTAATGTTTAGCGCATTGTTTGTAAGAGTAGGTTTTAATTGATTTTCATTGAGAACCTTACCCACTTCTAAATGCTTAATTTGTTTCTTTATTTTGAATTTAGTTTTTATAATATTTTCACTGTATTCTTCACTAGTATTAATATCATTTTCATAATCCTTAGGAATGCTTATGGCAGCTTCTATTTCGCTATTTAAGCCTTTTAGCAAATCTTCCTTATCATTTCATTGTTCCAGAATTTCTAAATAGTAAACGGTTTCTTTATTTTCATCATTTATTAACGTTTCAAATTTAGTGATCAATTTAGTAACGGATGTTCTTAAATATGCACGTTTCTTTTTTAATTTCTCAAGCGGTTCCATTTTATAAAAAACTTATGCAATAATGAAAAAAGAATAATCAAATATTTCGTACCTTGTTTCATGAACAGACGATTTCGTTTTGGCTTTAATCCATTATGGAAGCTTGCGCAATCACTCTTCTAAAACTGCAAGTATAAAACTACTTCAAATGAAAGAAGGGGAACTTTTCCTTTCAACTGCGATGTTCTTTCACTATTTTAGACTAAATTCTTTTTTAAAATAAATACCTGAGGCTCGACTTAACCAAATGTTATTGTTTGCAAGCATAAACATGAATTAAAAGTCGATAGCTTTAAACTTTAATATAGTGGACTGCTTTATTTAAATTATGAATGCGTGCTCTTAGAGCTGCGACTGCCTTGGCGGCGTACAAAACTACTACTGCAGGAATTATGAAACATCTGTGGGAGGGTAAATACTGTGACGTCATAACAAAATACAGTGGCGCCAACAGAGACAACAAAACTTTCCATTTATCAATTCTTCAAGACTGGTTCAGATAACTGTTCGCAGGTGACAGCACCCGACTGCTCTGAAGTTAAACATTTAATTAAACTCTATTTCATACAATAAAAACTGCTGACTTCAACAAGAAGCTTTGTCTAACGAAAAGGGTATCCTGTTTCTGCTTTGTGTGCCCCAAAGACAGTCACTCACTGCCAAACTTTCCTGCATGTCAGACGTGCAGTCTCATCTATTATGCTTCTATTGTTTTAAACAAAATACGGTTCTCCGCAACATGGAGAAATCCTAATCTTTGCTGAAAATGCAGCTGGAACCTGTCATAACCGTTCTTATGTAATTTACTCATATTAATCCTTATTTTATTTCTTCCTTTTGCAACAACTAACCTAGAATTAATAAATAGTATTTCGACATGAAGACACTGGCAAATGGAATTTTCATTTGGTAGCGTGAAGTCCATCTCTACTCACCATTGTTGCAAATAAATATTATTTTCAGATGTAAAGAAAATCCCAGCTGCTCCTACAGAAATCACAGGTAGGAAATTTAATATTTCATCTCATATGATAAATATATTTTCTAAATCTGGGTTATTTTGGCCACTGCCGTTAATAAATCATCTCCTGTTCCCTTAAAGTCTTTACAGATTCTGAGCCATGAATAAGGGACGTGAGATATATATAAACATAACCCGGTAAAATGCGTAATAGTATTTAATAAAATGAAAAGTAGCCAGTAACGCACTTTATGAAAATTAGGATATGCAAATGTGAAAAAATAAAATATGATATGCAAATGTGAAAGAAAAAAAACACAAATTTATATTTATGAATATTGAAAATTAGTGATATATGCTATATGCATACATATTAGCATATAGCATAATAATTTAATATATATAAAGGTGTTTATATGACATTATAACATATTGTATATCTGAATATTATAAATTGGTGATATAAATAAGAAAAGTTATAAAACTTCCGAATTTAAGTATAATATATTGTGATATATAAATTATTGAGAGTTATACAATGGCTATGTCTAGGGATTTAGCATCCATTGAGAAATTAAATAATACGGATTATCTTAATTGGGCATTTAAAATCGAAAATCTACTCATTAAGGACGACAACTTTAAGTATTGTCTAGAGGTCCCGCCCGATACACCGGATGCAGCATACTTAAAAAATAGCATAAAAGCAAAAGCTATCATTAATCTTTGCATTGAAGACAATCAGATCGTCCATGTAAAAAATCTTCTAACCCCCAAGAACATCTGGGACAGGCTAAAATCCATACATCAGCGCGCGAATCTATCTTCGAAATTATTCCTTCTTAGGAAATTATACTTCCGAAAATTGTCAGAGGGAGGTAATATGAATGATCATATAAACAATATACTAATAATAAGAGATAGACGCTCGGCCATTGGCGAAGAGATCAAATGAGTCACATATTGTGGCTATCATGCTTTGCTCCCTGCCTCCAACTTACGCGACTATGATTACTGCGCTTGAGACGCGTGATGAGAGTGACCTTAAACTGAAATTTGTGAAGAGTAAATTAATAGATGAATTCTCACATCGTACAGAAAGTAAAAACACTAGTTCGCATACTAGACAAATGGCGTATAATACAGAGAACAGAAACACCAGTTTACATCCCATCGACATGGCGTACAAAACCCATAAAACAAAAAAATTCTGTAGCTTTTGTTCACGTAATGGCCACCTTAGGAATGAATGTTTTCAATTGAAAAATAAAGAGAAATATAATTCCCAGAAGAATAATTACAAAAACGAGTATAGCAGGAATAGAAACTGTAATAACGGCAGTGGTTACAGAACAAATACCGGGAACTATAAAGGTCAAGAAAGTAGTAAAGATCACTCATCGAATTTTTTCTTTAATAGCAAAATAAACACAGCTAGTGAGAAAAACCACTCGGACGTTCCTCTTCCCCCAGTTGAACACAAATTTGAAAATGAATCAACGCTAGTTAACGAAACACAAACAAGAAACCCTAACACATACATTATGGATTGAGGCTGTACAAGGCATGTTACATCCACAAAAGAGAACTTCATAACATTTACACCAGGGAATTTTGGTAACATCACAATAGCTAACGGGAAAAGATTAAATTCTCAAGGTTTAGGTGACGTAACACTAAATACGGGTCTGAAAAATAGTATAACACTTAAGGATGTACTGTATGGCCCGGAATTAAAGAGTCTTTTGTCAATAAAAAAGGCTACCGACAATAATATAAAAGTGATTTTTGAGAAGGAAACATGTTTTTTCGTTAAAGATAACAACACTACCTTAGCTGCTAAACTGAACAACCTCTACGAAATAAATCCCAGAGATGAGTATGGTTACACCTTAAGTACACAAACCTCATGTAATAACGAAAACTGTATATATAAATGACAACCGGAGATTAGGTCATAAAAATTTTGACGCAATTAAATATTTAGTTAATCATAAATTGGCCAAGGGGATAGTTATAAACAACTGTAAGCATGAGACGCACTGCACTAAGTGTATTGAGGGGAAACTCTCAGTTTTACCCTACCCAAAATTAGCTAAAAACAGAAGCAGAGAAATATGCTCTCTTCGCATTCCGACGTTTGTGGGCCCATGCAGACACAAACTCCAGGAGGAAAGCGTTATTTCATAACTTTCACAGGCGATTATAGTCGGTTTACTATGACATACCTATTAGCACATAAGTCTGAAGTGGTAGAGAAGTTAAAGCAGTATGTAGCCCTAACTAAAAATAAGTTCGGGAAAGTACTAAAATCTAAAAGATCAGATAACGCCAAAGAATATCTTGGTGAGAGATTCGAAAACTACTTGGCCAAAAACGACATAGAACGCCAATTAAGTGTCCCGTACAGTAGTCCACAAAATGGCGTTTCAGAAAGATAAACAGAACAATCGTTGAAATGGCACGTACTATGCTGTCAGATGCGAAATTGCCTAAGCATTTCTGGGGGGGGGGGGGGGAGCGGTGATGACAGCCACATATTTAACCAACCGACTGGCAACAAACGCAAATGAAAATCACGCCACACCGTACGAATTGTGGAATAATAGATAGCCCGACCTATCTAATATTAAGACTTTTGGGTGTAAGGCATTTGCCTACGTGAATAAATCTAAAAGAACCAAGTTTGACGAAAAGGCAATTAAGGGGGCCATGATGGGGTATGATTTTCGAAGCAAAGGATACAGAATTCATACGGGAAATAACAACATAATAATTTCAAGAACCGTAAAATTTATTGAAGAGGGGGCTAAATGTGAGGAAGTTAATGATATTACAGAAAACGAAAATGACGCTCAAACATCTGCGGAAAATATCAAAATTGATTTAACAAATGATAACGAAGAACAAATAGAAACCCCAACGCAAGATAATCTCGAACCGAGAAGGTCACATAGGCAAAACAGAGGCGTACCTCCAAATCGTTTTGGAGTAACTGTAAATTTATGCAAATTTGAGGAACCTAAATCATGGACTGAATTACAAAAACATTGAGGACACAGAAATAAAAAATAAGTGGTTGAAAGCAACGAATGAAGAAATGAAATAGCTACATCAAAATGAAACATGGAAATTAATTAAAGTTATACTCGGATAGCGCGTCATAGGGTCGAGGTGGACATTTAAAGCTAAAAGAGGGGCCGATGGAACTATAGAGAGATATAAGGCCAGGTTAGTGGCCAAAGGATACTCACAAAAATATGGATGTGATTACGACGAAATCACCCGTCGTATCACATACCACATTGAGAGCATTTTTAAATGCAGCCGTTTATAAGAATTTAGACGTGACGCACCTTGACGTCAAAACCGCTTTTCTGCACGGCACGCTTGAGGAGGAAGTTTATATGTACCAACCGGAAGTGTATTTAAAGAAAGGGGAGGAACAGAAGGTATGTAAGTTGACTAAAGCAATTTATGGCCTTAAACAGGCCGCCAGGGCATGGAATTTAAAAATTAGCCAATCACTAAGGAACTTAAAATTCACAGAATGCGAATCAGACCAGTGTCTGTTTAAGAGAATAACAAATGGAAAAGTCGCATATGTAATTGTCTATGTGGACAATATTCTCGTAGCGGGTAATAAAGATGATACGCACGAGATATATACCCAATTATCCTGGGAATACGAAATTAAAAACCTGGGACATGTAACACAGTATCTAGGGATCAATATAACAAAAACAGAAAACGGTAACTTGGAACTCGATCAAGAGCACGAAATAATAGAAATCGCGGAAAAGTTCAACTTAACCCTTAGCAAACCCACCTACACGCCGATGTGCACTATATATTTTAATTTGGATCCAGACGGAAAACTAATGGAAAATAATACAAGGTATAGACAAGCAATAGGCGGATTATTATACATCGCGACATTAACAAGACCCGACATCGCGGCAATAGTTAACCTCTTGGGGAGGAGGAATGAGTCTCCAAGACAAGTTGATTGGGAGGCCATTGAGAAACTCATTAAATATCTGATGACTACCAGAGAATTGAAATATGTGATCGACAAGTCAAATCCACCTATACTGACAGTGTATAGCGACGCCGACTGGGCGAATGATAGAATTGATCGGAAATCTACCACAGGCAACCTATTTAAATTAGGCAACAATCTCTTAGCTTGGCTTTCTAGGAAGCAGACGAGTGTAGCACTCTCATCGACAGAAGCCGAATATATTGCGGCGTCAACCGCTACGCAAGAGATCAAATGGTTACTAAACCTACTCAGTGATCTCGAACTGCCCCAACAGTTACCAACAGACATTTACGAGGACAATTTGTCCGCCATAAAACTCGTGAAAAATGAAACAGCACAAACTAAAACAAAACATATAGATGTTAAGTTTCATCATATAAAACATCAATACGAAAGTGGCATAATTAAAATTGTTTACTGTCCTACAAAGTAATGCTTGCAGACATCTTAACCAAGCCACTCCCAAAAACTCAGTTTGAATTTCTAAGGAAAGAACTGCAACTAACAGTGTCATAGATTCTTCACCCAAAAAGGAAAAATGTTAAAATTCATCCTTCCTACAGTCAGTTTTGTGTGAGAATCTATAATAAACCTTCATTTACTCAAGAAAAATGTTTGTGAATGTGAAATATACTACCATGTTTGTGAATATAAAATATGCTACATTATATACGTTGTGAAATTATATTAAAATACACATTTTTTGTGACATATGCTACAATGTGTGTTTGCGAATATACGTGACAATAATAACTTTTCCCCAGTGTTTCATAAAAACTTCTTCTTTGCTGCAGTAGATGGAGACACCAAAATTTTTCATTTATCAATTCTTCAAGACTGGTTCAGATAACTGTTCGTATGTGACAGCACCCGACTGCTCTGAAGTTAAACATTTAATTAAACTCTATTTCATACAATAAAAACTGTTGACTTCAACAAGAAGCTTTGTCTAACGAAAAGGGTATCCTGCTTCTACTTTGTGTGCCCCAAAGACAGTCACTCACTGCCAAACTTTCCTGCATGTCAGACGTGCAGTCTCAACTATTATGCTTCTATTGTTTAAAACAAAATACGGTTCTCCACAACATGGCGAAATCCTAATCTTTGCTGAAAATGCAGCTGGAACCTGTCATAACCGTTCTTATGTAATTTACTCATATTAATCCTTATTTTATCTCTTCCTTTTGCAACAGCTAAGCTAGAATTAATAAATAGTATTTCGACATGAAGACTCGGGCGAATGGAATTTTCATTTGGTAGCGTGAAGTCCATCTCTACTCACCATTGTTGCAAATAAATAAATATTATTTTCAGATATAAAGAAAACCCCAGCTGCTCCTACAGAAATCACAGGTAGGAAATTTAATATTTCATCTCATATGATAAATATATTTTCTAAATCAGGGTTATTTTGGCCAATGCCGTTAATAAATCATCTCCTGTTCCCTTAAATTCTTTACAATTTTTAAATTTTACAAGATATAAATGCATAACATTAGTTAGTGAAATAATCTGTTGTCATTTTTATTGGAGCTGTTTTATAAGGTAAAAGTATTTATTACATAAAAGATATTTATTTTTTGCGTCCCCCCTTTTACATGGAATCCAGTCTTTGCTATCTTTAAAACAGTAAAACATTAAAACATGTTATGAATAATTGGTAAATAAAATATACCATTGTAGTGTGGAATAAAATATATTTTTCGCAAATTTTCATACCTATGCCATTGATACCTGGAAAAATATGTATGCATTATAAAAATTATTAAAATTATAAAAGTATAAAAATTATTAAAATTAAGCAAGAATTCTTTCTTAATTGAAACTATTGTGCCAATAAGTTACTTAACATTGAAGTATTTTTTAAACATTTAAACAATGGTTTGAAGTTAATGTATACACTTAAAGTTACTATCTAAATATGAAAATTGTCTCATTCAGCTACACTCAGCCCTACTTTTAAAATTATATAAATTTATTGAATATAAAATCAGGGGTCGATCCACGCGAAAATTGGGGCCTGTTTAGGGCCCTTTCACAAAAATCTATTTAATAAAATAGGACCCTTCACAAAAATAAACTTAATGAAATGGGCCCCTTCACAAAAATAAATTTCATAAAATGGGCCCCTTCACAAAAATGAACTTAATAAAATAAGCCCCTTTTGTAACATTCTTTTTCATAAAGACTGTTTTAAAATGTGTAATTTTAAATAAAATCAGGTCACGAAAAACAAAAACTTTAGCAGGGGGATTTAAAGAAGTTTTTGTTAATAAATTCTTGGTTCGAATTTGAGTAACTGGATTTCAACTTTCGTTACAAAATGTTATTTTACACAAAAATAACTTTTACTTTTCACAAAATGGGCCCCAAAAATAAAAACCTGCATCGACCCCTGAAAATGTCTGTTGCGATGTAAATAAAGACATGAGTGTGCAAATAATAGATAATTTACTGCTACCAATTTTTAGAAGTCGATATACACGATTAAATCCTCGAGGAACATTTGAATAATCGAGACAAAACTACGTTTTTCACGGTTTTTAAGAAAATTGAAAAATTTGTTCTATTTTTGAAATGGCGTATTGCGCTTGCTATTGAGTGTATAAAAAGGTTATAAATATAAAAGTTGTAGATAATTTCGTGTTCTTTAATATTGTAATTGACAAAAAATATTCTACGGCAACAAGTCTCGAGATATTTAGAAAAAATAAAAAAAAAAGTCAAAAATTTTGGCCACAGAAAATTTAGCCTTGAGAAATTTTGTTAGAAAACTTGGTTTTTCTACGTTGGCATCATTATAACCAATTCAGAAAAATAAAATCTTCTATCCGACCTTTTGCAAGGTAAAATGTACATTTCCCCTGGACTATTAATCTTATGGGAGATTTTTTTTTTTTTTAATATCTCATTTCCATTTGAGATAACTTTAATTTTTATTTATTAAATTTTAGATTAGATAATCATCCATTCCAAATCATTTTAATTGCCAAGACTGCCAATTTCATGCTTTTGGCACTAAAAAATAATTCTATGAATGTGCCTGAAAGTTCCGCACTGTTAAGGGGTCTCAGGACTCTTAAATTTTCGAAATTTTAATTTTTTTAGATGTTAAACTTCTATGCTTTCTGAACATTTTGATATAATTGTTATCTTGAAATTCCCATTAGAACAGAAGTTATGGCATTTAGAATTATACTCGCTCAATAGCTTAAGCGGTGTTTCCAAAACTTTGAAGTCATTTTTCTCCAAATGACGCTTTTGGGCATAACGCGCACGATATCTCAAACATTTTTTAATATTTTTTCATGAAATTTTCAAAACATATGTTTCATGTTAGTCTGTATAAACTGAACCTAAAATTTCCTTTTTATGGTAAAAAGAAAACATTTTTTTAGGGGTTTATATTGTTGAAATTTTCTAAATTTTGCATTAGCTAAATACAACTTTCTATTAAAAATATGAAAATGCTTTAAATATAAATTTATTTAGGTTCAGTGTAATTATTATAATCTGAGGTATAAGTAGGCACCAAAATTTTCATTCTAGTTTCAAAATTTATTTTGTAATCGTGCGCATAAGCTGTTATACCGATTTTCTGCTTGTCAAATGTCTGACAGTTTAGAGCCCCCTGTAAATGCTAATTCTGCATAATGCAATTTTTCAAATATTTGAAATGAAAGAACATACTTGTATCTTTCATTCCCATTTAAAATTATTTTTTAATATCAAATACATTTTAAGATATTAAAAGTTGAAAATGGTCCTTTTTTTTTTTTTCATTTTTTCAAATTTTAAGAGTCCTGAGACCCCTTAAGACGTTACTCGCTGTTAATCTTATGGGAGAATGTTTTTAAAAATATCTCATTTGCATTTGAGATAACTTTAATTTTTATTAATTAAATTTTAGATTAGATAATCATCCATTCCAAATCATTTTAATTGCCAAGACTGCCAATTTCACGCTTCTGGCCCTTAAGGCTGTTCTCAACTGCTCTGTTCAACAAGCGCAAAACGTTTTGACACATTTACAAATTCATATTTTAACGGAAAGAAATAAAATTGGAAAGCCTGGCCAGGGGACCTATTCGGGATCGAACTGTGTTTGTCCATTTTTTGATCCATCAGTTACCTATTGAATTATAAGCGATTTTGGTCACGTGACACGACATTTTTCTCCCCTGACTGACTGGATTTTCTTCCTTCGTTCGGAAGTTCAGTTCAAAATGCCAACTTTGACAGTATTTTCTGAAAGATCTATTGCGTTTACAAGAAAATGGAAAAAACAGTTCGATGACATAGTTTCTGAATAACAACACCTTCTAGTTTCATGCGTTTCGAACAAAAACGAATTAAAACTTATGACAGAAAGTTGACCCTTTGGATTTGAGAACAGCCTTAAAAAAAATAAGTCTATGAATGTGTCTGAAAGTTTAGCGCTTATGGGAGAATTTTTTTTAATATCTCATTTGCATTTGAGATAACTTTAATTTTTATTAATTAAATTTTAGATTAGATAATCATCTATTCCAAATCACTTTAATTGACAAAACTTCCAATTTCATGCTTTTGACCCTTAAAAATAAGTCTATGAATGTATCTGAAAGTTTCGAGTTGATAAGAGGCTACTCGCAGTTAATCTTGTGGGAGATATTTTTTTAAATATCTCGTTTGCATTAGCGATAACTTTAATTTTTATTAATTAAATTTTAGATTAGATAATCTAATAGGATTTTAAATTATGTATCATTTTGTACAGAATTGCGACTGTTCATTTTCATCATTTCATTTAACAAAAATTCTGTTATTTGTTAACTATATTTTCAGTACAAGTATTATATTTTGCTTTAATATGTCTGAATGAAAATAGATCGATATGTACAAAGGCCGTTTTTTACTTACTTTTCGATTTTGTTTACAGGTATTTTTAATGAGGGCACTTTCTTTTTCGGAATCGGTTTCGAAAGTAAAAGCATCCTCATAAAAAAAAATCCGCAATGAAAATAAAAAAACGGCCTGCATACATACCAATCTCAACTATCCAATGAAAGAAATCATTTAAAAATATTGAAATACAACCGAGATATCTTTATAAATTTCTTCCATAGGATTAGCATTAGCGAACGGGTCTTTTCGCCTGACTGAAGTAGCCTCTTAACAGTAAAAATCATCACTATTAAGCCACGTAACTATTTTTTTTTCACATCAAAATCCTGAGTTAAATATTTGGATTTTTAAACTAATTATATCACCCTTAAATCCAACTATACGACAATGGAATCGATATTCGATCATTAGCTAAAAAGGTTAGTATATAATATTTTAATTTCAGAGCTATTGTACAAAATTAAGTAAATATATTTTTAATCAAAACATGCGTAATGTTCACCCTGTTGATAAAATCCTAACCGTAACCTAATTGTAACATAACCGTAACCTATCTGTAACTGCAACTTAACCGTAACCTAACCTAACCATAACTGAAATATAACATAAATGTAACTTAACCTTAACCTAACTGCAACTTAACCGTAACATAACTGTAATCTAAGCGGAACTTAAATATAACCTAACCTAATTGTAACCTAACCGTAACCTAATCGCAACTTAAATGTAACGTAACCGTAACGTATCTAATCTAAATGTAATGTAACCTTACCTTAACCAAACTGTAACTTAACACTAACCATAACCTGACTATCCTAACCGTGCACGTGCTGCAAAGTACTTTAGTTTAACTTTCCACCGCCACGGGGCACAATATGTTTTATACGGACAACCGACACGGGACATCGTTGCTGCGACCGGGTATACCAGGCGTGCTACGCACGCTTTGCAAAATCTTTTGGTTTCACTTTCCACAATCAGGATGCCATACTCTTACGTAAACAAACCTATATCCGAACAAAACTCCGATTTTCAACCTATCCGTAGTTATGTTACCCGACGGGGTGGGGACACAAATAAGAATTTAAGTAATTTGCTGAAATTTTTATTCGGAAATAATGGTAACCACCGCTCATTTAAGACAAGAGCCCAATATGGTCTATAAGAACCTCCGACACGGCTCGCTGCTTGATGCTTCACCGATATAGCAAGCGTTCTGTGCAGGCTCCGTAAAATATGTTAATTCCACTTTCCACCTCCGGGGGGCGCACTCTGCTCTTAACAAACCTACATCCAAACGAAACTCAGTTATTAAACCTATTTGTAGATATATTAGTCAAGGCGGTAGGAGAATGATAAAAAAAATTTAAGAAATTTGAGGAAAATTACTATTCGGAAATAACCACTACTCATAAATTAAAGATGCAATAAGTTCTGTACGAACAACCGACATGGGTTCCCATTGCCTGCAGCACTGTAGCAGGCGGGTGATAAATTCGGAATATTTTTCTGTATTTAAAAAACTGAAAAGAGCAATTAAAAAATGCGTTTAAAAATGTCTTAAAAAAAAACACTTCTGAAAAAAAAAATTATTAACAGCATCAAAAATGATAATTTAAATTCTATTAAAACTTTTGCTACTTGCTACAACAGCTGAAAGCATTAGAATGCAAGGACTTATTGCCAATTTCTAATTTCTAGCGGTAAAAGAGCCAGTAAGGAGCATAGATTAACATACAAGATCAACACTTCCATAGAGGGTAATGGTAATGCGATTGCGATCGCAGTGCCTTTAGTAACAATGGGGAAGAAACTTTCCATCCTTCTAATATTTTTGTTATTGAGCGTCTACCTTATTGTGATCTTTCTTTTTTTTAATGTTGCATGTTTACGTTTTCAACAGAATGTTACACCGATACATAAAGCATAGAATAGACATTCTATTCTATATATCTAATATCTATTCTATGTTCATGCACGGATATACAGTAGAACCTCGATTATCCGAAGTAATTGAGTCTGACCTTCTTTCGGAAAATCGAAATTTTCGGATAATCGAGAATGCTTCACTTTTAAGATTAAGGACAAATAAATACGTTATTTCTTATTATGGTAACAAGTCAGGGTTGGGTTTTTGACGTCAAAAACTGGTTTTTGACATGACAGTGGTAAAAACCGTTGTAAGAACTTTACTAATTACCCCTAAAGACTATTTATTCACGAACTATTATTCGAGAGAAGATTCCTCTGAAAGGATCTTCTAAACTTTCCCACGCTAAATCTCATCGGTCATTTCTGAACAAAGCCATGGTGCCATCAAGGCTAGAAATATAAATGGAGAAGACAGTACAATTTCGTTCCGGCGCGAGTTGAACATTCCATGGAATCACAGAGAAAGCAGGAGCTTCAGCCGTCCAGTAAATGAGCGGTGGCAACGACTAAGGGGAGAAAAGACCATTTCTCCTAGAGCGGCGAGCTTCAGCCTTCGAGAAATAGGCGGTGGCAACGGCTAAGAGGGAAAAAGACTAGTTTCCCTAGGACCGGTAGTTTCAGCCTTCGAGAGAGGCGAGGTGGCAACGCGGGAGGAAGGAAGAAGGAGTTGAGAAGTGGGAGAGCGAGGACGCTGGCGAGGAGGTCTTGCTGGACCTAGTGGTGAATGAGCGAAGCGAGGAGATGAGATAGATGGTCGTCCGATCAGTCTTCTCTCCGATTGAAGCACTATATCTGTGGAAGCAGCCCGTTGATGGAACTTTTTATCCTGTTATAATGACAAGAACCCAAACAAATATTGTTTAACTTGTAAATATTCATATTTAATCGAGAAATTGTTCTAAATAAAGGACTTAGATTTTAGTAACTTACGCTACCATAGACTCTTGTCCAATGATATCTAAGTCCCTACAGTGGTGGCAGCTAAAGTGGGATTAAGAACTGGTGAAAATAATCTATCACAGTTCGTCAAAAAACAGGAAGGGCCGCAACCAGGCCGCAAGATAGAAGGACTCGTGATCACCAGACTAGAGTCTTCGGCAAATCCAGCAGGGATTCCAGAGCCAAGGCAATCCGACGCCGTGCAAGAGGTTCCGGAGAGCTGAAATCGACAGACGGAGATTAGAAAGGAGACCTTGATCCCCAGACCAGAGCCTTCGGCAAATCCAGCAGGGATTCCAGAGCCAAGGCATTCCGACGCCGTGCAAGAGACGTAAGACGTTCCAGAGATCCGAAATCGACAGACGGAGGGTAGAAAGGAGACCTTGATCCCCAGAGCAGAGTCTTCGGCGAATCCAGCAAGGTTTCCAGACCCAAGGCAATCCGACGCCGTGCAAGAGACGAGAGACACCCGAATGCAGGGAAGTCGAACCCGCCGGATGGTTTAGCCTACAGACGACCGGAGCTGTACCAGTCTAAGACGGAAATCAGAAGAGCAGTCAACAATATCTCAGGTTAGCACTCTTTATTTAATTCATTACAGAGGTTTAATCGAAATAGTATAGTTAATAACAAACATGTTTTTTTTAATCATTGTATATTTAATAGAGTTTAGGAAGTAAGGAATTTGATAATAACATTTTGTGAAATTTTTCCAACTGGATTCTAAGAAATTTAGGTAAATATTAATTTTCTAAAGTTCCTTAAAACTGTTTTAAATAAGTATCACTTGTACTAAAGGTTAATAATTCAGTGAGGATAATTTAAATTGCTTATGAGAGGTGGCGCATCGTTTGGATGCACTGAATGCAAATAATTTAAATTCTCTTTTGTATGTGAATTTTATTCAGAATGTATGTTTTCAAAATTTAAGAGACTTTCTGAGCAATTTACTTAAAAGAAATGATACCAAAGAATATATAAAGTTATATATGAAAACTTGGTTGGTTAAGGATAAGGCTGTTTATCATATTAATATTATTGAAATTGTTGTGATATTTTTATGTCGCGAGAGTTTGTGATTATCCACAACTAGGGAAATATTTAGAGGCTTCGAAGTGGATAATTGCATGATTGGCATAGCATTTTTTATAACTGTTAATTAGTAGGAAACATGTCAGTGTTTGCGGGTAAGAAAAAGTGCGATCTAAAAGAGTTAGCTATTGAATTCGGCGCGAGCATAGAAGAGTCGGATAATATAGCCAAAATTATTAAAAAACTCGAAGAAGCAGAGGACCATGACGAAACGTTAGCACTAGCCCAGCTAAAAATCTTAGAGAAAGATAGGGTTGAGAGAGAAAATGAAGAAAGGTTAGAACGAGAGCGGAATAGGGCCTTTGAGAGGGCAGAAAAGGCTAAGGCTTTGGAGCGGGAGCATGAATTGTCGAAAATTAGGTTAGAACGGGAACCAGATGAGTTTAGTTTAGCTTCTAGCCAAAATGAGAGAGAGCCGAAAATATCTTTAAAATCAGTCCTGCCCAAATTCGACTCCGATAAGTCCGAAATATCAATCTATCTCAGTTTATTCGAAAGACAAGCGCAGAAAGCCCAAATCGAGAAAAGTCAATGGGTTACGCATTTACTAGGATTGTTACCGATGGAATTGGGGAGCTTATCTTGAGAGAACCACCCGCATGTTCCGACGATTTTGATCATGTAAAAAAGATGTTACTAGAAAGGTTCCAGCTTTCGGCAGAAGACTTTCGACTAAAATTTGTTACGACACAAAAGCCCGAAAACAAAACGTGGAAAGATTACGTATATGAGGCTTCCAATTACTTTGATCAATGGTTAAGTGGTTTAGGTGTGGGAAATTTCGACCAACTGAGAGAGCTAATAATCACAGATCAGTTAAAAATAAAGGTTAATCCGGAAACGAAGCATCATTTCATTGATGTTTGGGGCACGATAATCACTCCATTTGAGTTGGCAAAGAAATTAGATGCGTATGATTCGGCTAGGAAAACTATGAAACGGCTAGGGCCCTCGAAACTTCAAAACCTTTCCCAACCTCTAGAGCGAAATAAATTCGCGGGGCAATCAAAAACGGAAAGTAGATCGGAAGCGAGTAGAACTAATTGGAGGGATAAAGACAACTCGAAAAATCGAGATGCAATTTTCGATAAAAGAAAGGAAATTACGTGTTTTACGTGCAAAAAAACAGGGCACTATAGTTACTCCTGTAACGAGTCAAAAAAGACTGAAAAGGCCGAAGCAGTTTACCATATCGCGGGCCTACAAGACTTAGAAAGTGCCTTTGAACCCTACGTCAGTCGCGGGTTAATTAATGGGAAAGAAATGACTATTCTACGCGATAGCGGAAGTAATTTGGACTTAATATCGGCTCACGATGTACATGAGGACCATTTTACGGGAGAAAGTGTATGGGTTAAGCAGGCATTGGATAATAAACTTCGGTGTTTACCTATTGTAGAAATAGAAATTAATCTGGGTACCGGTGATACTATAAGGACAAAGGCGGCCGCAGTAGATAAAGAAACGGACATGGTTCATTATTTGTTAGGGAACAAAACGCAGCAATTAATTGACAGGCGGAGACGATACCCGTGTTCAATCATCGCAGTTCGCACTGGGCCACGAGCGCACCCCGGAAACGCGGATACGAAAAGCGAAACTAAATCGCAGAGCTCGTCCATTCCCCCTACCGTAACGGAGAGCGAAAATGAAAAACCAGCCGGTTCACCTACAACGATGGACCAGCCAATTCTCCGCGCCGAGGTAGAAAGGGGAATTTTTAAGTGCGACCCCCCGAGGTCAGGGAGTAACCCAGAGGAGGGAATCTTTGTCAAATAGAAAAGGGGAATTTTTCTACCTGTAGTTGAGAGCGCACAGCCCGTACCGAATTTGAATCCCTTTAATGAACAGGTTTTGAACTTGGCTGAGAGAGGCGATTTAGCTGGAAGGGTGAGGAGAGTCGAGACTTTAAAATTCAACCCCCCGGACGCAGTGGGAGAAATAGGAGCCAGTTTAGTAACGGAGAAAAAGCAAGAGACTTTTCTAAGACTAAGCGAGACCGTTCCGCGGGATGAAAACTTGACCCTAGGAAACAAAGAAAATGTGAGTGATGCGCAAGAGAATGTCAAGTTGGATTGTGTTAAGCAGAGAGCGGACGAGGTGAAATCACATTTTGAAATGAACGAGGGGTTGGGGATTAGGAAAATAAAAGATCCCAGGGAATCTGACCGAGAACAAATGGTAATCCCGTTGAAGGTCAAAGGAGATATGTTATCCTTAGGTAAGGAGAACGCAGGCAGACTTCTAAGTACGAAGAAGTCAGGTTATAAATTCTTGAATCGTTATTGTTGGCCAAAAACCGTAAACGAAATTAAAAAGTTATACGAGAGATGGAAAAGCGATGAACGTTCGAAAAGGTTAAAATTCATACCTAAATTGGATTTAATTAGACGCATCAGGCAATTTCGGGAATTATTAGTGGAAACGGGGACTAAAACTCGTGAGGTTAAGAAGAAGAGGGGTGTCTTCCAGATTGATCCGGGAGAAAACTATTCGAGTACGCACGACTTAGATTTAGGGGCTAGAAGGCAAGACAATTCGAATTATGATTCTCCTAAGATATTTGGTTTGTTATATTTAAACAACGCGAAAAGGGTTTCCGATTATTGAAGTAATCATATGGGACAGAGAGGAGTTGCATTAAACCGCATCAGAGGAGTAAAAATGAAAGTGAAACTATCTAGCAGAAAATAAGCGCAGATTACCAGTAAATATTGGGTAAGGTTGATAGGAAACAACGCCGTGAATAGTCCAAGATTGATCTACTGGTCATTGATGCGGCAACCTTATCATTATACAATCAGGCACCGCCCGGAAAAAGAGAGTGCACGATTGCTTAAGTAGGACTGAATAAATTTAGGAAAATTGTATATAATTCTCACAAAAATTGCTTGCATCATAAGGTATAAATAATTTTCATTTTGTATATATTGTTGTAATTGTCATAATAATGTTCCTGAAAAAGTGTGTAAATTTATGTGTGATTAGTACAAAAAAATGAATGGTGAACCTCTGTGGTGAAAGAATTTTGAGTGTAACACTGACTTCACTATAGATTTTCCAGCTACGTGAAAAATCTCTCTTGGAGGGGGGATTGCTGTAAGAACTTTACTAATTACCCCTAAAGACTATTTATTCACGAACTGTCATTCGAGAGAAGATTCCTCTGAAAGGATCTTCTAAACTTTCCCACGCTAAATCTCATCGGTCATTTCTGAACAAAGCCATGGTGCCATCAAGGCTAGAAATATAAATGGAGAAGACAGTACAATTTCGTTCCGGCGCGAGTTGAACATTCCGTGGAATCACAGAGAAAGCAGGAGCTTCAGCCGTACAGTAAATGAGCGGTGGCAACGACTAAGGGGAGAAAAGACCATTTCTCCTAGAGCGGCGAGCTTCAGCCTTCGAGAAATAGGCGGTGGCAACGGCTAAGAGGGAAAAAGACTAGTTTTCCCTAGGACCGGGAGTTTCAGCCTTCGAGAGAGGCGAGGTGGCAACGCGGGAGGAAGGAAGAAGGAGTTGAGAAGTGGGAGAGCGAGGACGCTGGCGAGGAGGTCTTGCTGGACCTAGTGGTGAATGAGCGAAGCGAGGAGATGAGATAGATGGTCGTCCGATCAGTCTTCTCTCCGATTGAAGCACTATATCTGTGGAAGCAGCCCGTTGATGGAACTTTTTATCCTGTTATAATGACGAGAACCCAAAAAATATTGTTTAACTTGTAAATATTCATATTTAATCGAGAAATTGTTCTAAATAAAGGACTTAGATTTTAGTAACTTACGCTACCATAGACTCTTGTCCAATGATATCTAAGTCCTTACACCGTGTTTTTACCGGTTTATTCCGTCAAAAACCTATCATTTTTGATTTTCCTCCAATTTATAGTGTAAGCGTAGCATACAATACATTTGTAGATTGATTTTCCCTTGTTGTTCTTGTTATTATTATTCCCAATTACTATGTTAAATTTATTTAAAAGAAGGGCATTTCCAAAATGGGAAATTTTTAAAATATAAGAGTAAAAGGAAAGAACAATATTTGTCATAATCTCTACTAATGTAGATTCTACTAACTGCAATGAACATTAATATTAAATGATAATAAAAGGCTATTTATAATTATTAAATAATATTCAATATACATTTTTAATAAAATACATTAAAATGATTTTAAAGATGTAAAAATGCTGTTATATGGTGTGACAATAGATGTCAAGCATGGACTGTGGTCATTGAATAAATTTGAATATTTTTAGATATATTTTAAAATGCATATCTTAAGTATTTCATAAATGCAGTTATGGTTATTTTCACTTCAATAAGCAGAATCTTAAAATTTTAAATTAACAATTTTTATACAAACCTGTAGGACCTGATTTCAGATGAAAGCTCTTAGACTTAAAATTTAACACAACAAAACAATATTTAAGAAAAAACAGAATAGAATAATAATTTATATATATTTACACACTATAGTTTTTTTTATGTCCTGTATACTTTTTACCTAAAATTATTTAGGCATTATTTAAAGTGAATTGAAAGAAATAACACACTGCATATTTTTATTACCTACATATGACTGTATGAGTAAAATTCTGTTACCTTTAAAATTATTATTAAATTTAGAGAGATTCTTGAATGTTTTATTTATTTTTTAATGCTGTTAATTTTTTAATTAATGGATCTTTAGAGATCTACATTTCTCCTTAAAAATATTTATTTATTTACTTATTTATTTAGTTTAAGGAAATGACTAAAATAAACTACTTAACAAAAATATAGTTAAAAAGTGAGTTTTCACATGGTTTAAAGTTTAATATTGTTTGCAAATTTTAATCTCTACAAGATTTAACTTTGAAGAACAAGTCTTATTTCTTTCTTCCAAAAGATGTATGTAATTCTCAACGTTTAAAATATATTTTATTTCATTTATTTCTATTTAGAAATAAAAATAATCAATGAACAATTTGGATTTAACACTTTAGGAAAACTTACTACTGAGGAAATTTCTGAGAAAGCTATTTAGTTTTAAACAGCGTACTACATTCTGCCGAAATTATACACCTTTTTTAATCTTATACTTATGGGTTATCAGGGTCCGATTGGGCCAGGCAAAAGGGCGCAGACCTTGGATTTTCAGAGGGCGCAAAATTTTAAAGAACACAATTTTACTGGATTGTGTTGTATCTGGTTTAACACATTCGCGCATTACCAAGTATGAAAATGGCTTATTATATCTTTTTTTCTAAAACGAATAATGTAATATCTAAAAATTCCAACAAGGTGAACATAGATTTGCCTGTAATAGGAGACTGATATCATGTAACATATAGTTTTTATTCCAAAAATGTATCATATTTTTAAATATTGCCTTTATTTAATGATGGATTTTGTCGTGATTAGATTAAACAATCTTTTTAAATACATACAAGTTTTTCTAATAGTTATTTTACCATGAAAAATATGTAATTAAATAAAGAGAAGATTAGTATTAACCGAAAGTTGTGGTGTAAATTCTGTGAATGGAAAAACGCTGGCCGCAAGATTTCACAGCCTGCAGGATTGTAATCTAGAAGTGTCCTCAAATTTTTATTCCTCGAAAAGAAAGATCATATTTTTGATCAGCAATAAAACCCCCACAAAAAGTCTTTTTCCTTTCTGATACACCTTTCTTTCTTTTCTCAAGTTATTTTCAAAAAGCACGGTTTCAAATATAGGTGCATTCAGGGCCGGCTTTAAAGGGGATGGAGAAACAAGGTAGTAAAAGCAGAAGGAATGAAAATATGCAAAATATTTCTTTAAAATTAAATTCTATAATATATCATTCAAAGAACTGATGAAAAAAATCTAGCCTAGGACGCCATGGCTATTAAAGCTTTCCCTGGATGCATGTTTTCACTCTCAATCGCAGGCCGACTTTGATTTTCGATCCTATCTTTAATTTCTTTGTGATAATAAAAAATAGTGCTGTTTGTCTATGAAATGATTGTTACTCCCTAAGCGAATTCTCGAAATTTAGTACATTAGTCAAAATGTACAATGAGGTAAAAATATTGGTGCGGCTTAGGGCGCGAATTTTTTCCTTGACGAGGGCGCACCGGCTCTCGGGCCGATGGGCCGGCGGCCAGTCCGAGCCTGTGGGTTATAGAATTTCTTCAAAAAATATAATTTTTATAGAATATGCCAAATAGCTTAAGATTATTGTAGAGATAGAGATAGGTGTACATGTATATTCTAATGCAATTATTTTTTGTTACAACGACTTAATACTAAAGATAGTTTGTTTTTACATTATTTTTTTTTTCATTCTACTACTAAAAAATGGCTTTTTGACAGTTTTTGACAAAGAGGTTTTTGACATGACGGTAAAAACCATGGTAAAATCCGGTAAAAATCGTCATGCGTCAAAAACCTGCCAACCCTGTAACAAGTGCTTAATAAAAATAAAGCAATAGCAAAATAGAAACACGAATAAATTACCTGAATTTTTAATTTTGAAATTAAGTACCTTTTACATATTTCACAAAAGTTTCGAAAAAAGTTTCGTTTGTCGCAATTTCGCTTGCCTTTGCTTTGCAGCTCTATCACAAGGGGTTTTTTTATATATTCTTTTAGTTCACCAGTATCAGTCTTTTTGCTGCTCCAAACATGACAAACCTTTTGTAAAACATTCAAAACCTTCAGAATTGCTAATTTGTTCCTTTTCTTCGCCCACATCGTTGTCCTCGTCTTCACTTTGACCAATGTAATATCAAAAAAAAAAAAAAAAAAAAAAAAAGGTTTTGCACACGAAGAATATGATAGTAGAAAAAAAAGGGGGGGAAAGCAAGCTTTAAAAATGGATTTTCGGTTAATCGAGAGTTTCGGTTAAAAGAGTTTCGGATAAAAGAGGTTCTACTGTATATATATTTTTTCCGTACATGATGAGTGAACGATTTAAGTCCACCGAAATACAAGCTAAAAATTTCGTCTTGAATATTATACGTCGAGTAAATATGATATAATTAGATTAAAGCTACACGATGTACACCATCGTGTACATCGTGTAATGTAAAAATATAAGAAATATTGTACTCTACAAGTCCCAGAAAATTTTATAAATATTACCATTTGGTAGAAAATTTTTTACAGTCGATGTTTAATTAATTTATGAAGTTTAATGTATTAAACAATCGTTAGAATAATCTTTTAAAATTAACGCATTTTCACTTTCTCACAGATAAGATAAAAAGATTGTTTTTAATGTAAATAACGTACAATCAGTTCAATAATATTTATGAAATTAAGATATAATAAATAATAATAAAATTACAGATAGGGAAAAATTCCCTTTTTAGAATTATATAAATCTAAAAGTAAAAAAAATATAGAGATACTGATATTACGATAAAATTGTATTCGATGTGAAAAAATTAACACAATACCCGAATTTAATTTCTTACAATTTTATCTCATTAAGTGACATATTTACCTTTCAAGAGAATTTTCTGGGTTTTTTCTTTTATATTATTATTATAATTATCACTTTGTAAGTTAAAGGTGAACGAACAAATAGGATTAAAAAAAAAAAAAAAAAAAAAAAAAAAAAAAAAAAAAAAAAAACAGCTAAATAAATCAAACATAAATACAATATCGTTTGCCTCTGCTTCGCTTAGGAAATAATAGATATTCAAAACATAGAGCGTAAACATATTTCCTCAACATAAGATAAATTTCGGAGGCTTGGTAATTCTTCCCCCTTGTCGGTAGTGACGCTAGTACTGGTGCCATTACAGATTTTGCCGTAAATGTCCCATCTCGTATGTTAATCTATGGTAAGGAGTATTCTGATCTTTTATTTAACGTTTAAAAACTACATTTCTTGCTATTTAAATAGATCAGTATCAAACAGGCACCTCCAATTTTCTGTAAACCAACCAAAATCGCCGATTTTTTAGCAGATATTATCGCTCAACGAATCAAAGTAGAGAAAAAACAGAAAACAGCGTGGCAAACAAAAATCCTGCCAGGTTGTCAATTTGGTTGCTAGGTTGTGACGTCATTTAAAACTAATCTATTCTCTTAAACGTTCATTATTATTAAATATGTTTTCAAAGCATGTGTTTCACCTTCATGCTAAAATTTAATGTTTAATTGTAAAAACAGTCACTCTTGAAACATTAAACACTCAAATTGGTTTATTTAATTGTATCCCGGTTTACTTAATTGTTTCTGCGAAAGTTTTATACAACCAACCAACCGAATGCAAGCAGAAAGAAAGAAAGAAAGAAACGGATTTTTTTTATGAGCGTTGTTTATAAACCAACCAACCGAAAGTAAGCGGAGGGAAAAAAGGCGTAGTTTTGATGAGAGTGATGTCCGAATAGTAATTAATTAGCTAATATTTAGAATATTAAAATTCTGAAGGTATGGTGCATCATGAGACACTTTGGGCTAGCCTCAAAAAATTTTTGAGCCTCGTACGTTCCGTAGATTTTGCTAGCCATCGCACACAGACAGAGCGATTTGTTCTTTTATTAGTATAAGATTCTTTTTTTCAGCAAAAATATCGTTTTCAATAAACCTGTCTTGCCCCTTTTTAAAAGAAATGCGAGCATTAGTGGTACTTGTTAGTGGAACTTGGTATCTTCTGCTCTCAAATAAGCATTATTTTACAATTAAAATTGTATCTTGCATTTTTACTTTTAAAAAAGTAATGAACATTTCTCTTAATATTTTTAAAAATATCTTATTTGAGTGCAAATAATACAGGTTTTAATTCATTATTTAATTATTATTAAAACAATAATTAATGCATTTATTTTATTTTTTCCAAATAAACAAGTTTCATTTATTTCTTTAAAATAAGAATTATTATTGATGGGGACCCGCATTTGTAAAAAAGGGACCCAGATTTTTCAAGTACAGCGACATCACTGTTCAAATATAATAAAATTCGATGCACAGTTTTATTTGTATATGTAAACCAAACTGGAATAAAAAATATTGGGTATTTTAATGGATGTGGAGTGAGGCTGGGACATTTTGAAAGTTTATGATAACGCTTAAAATATTCAGGATAATTCCTTATTTCTCCCCAAATAATTTTTTTTTAATTTCTTCTGTGATAAGTATATGCCATAATTAATATTGTGTGCTTGAATAGTATTTAAGGTGCAATTAAAAAAAAATTAAAAATGAGTTTGAAGGTCCCTAGTTCCCTTAAGGCCTCAAATCCAAAGGGACATGAGTTTGAATTCATTCTTGTTCGGAGACGCATGAAACTAGAAGGTGTTGTTATTCAGAAACTGTGTCATCGAACTGTTTTTTTTTTTTTTTTCGTTTTCTTGTAAACGCAATAGATCTTTCAGAAAATACTGTCAAAGTTGGCATTTTGAACTGAACTTCAGAACGAAAGAAGCAAATCCAGTCAGTAAGGGAAGAAAAATACCGTGTCACGTGATCAAAATCGCTTATAGCTCAATAGGTAATTGATTGATCAAAAAATGGAAAGTACAGTTCGATTCCAAATCGCTTTCATGGTCAGGTTTTCCAATTTCATATCTTTCCGTTAAAAAATGAATTTGTAAATGTGTCAAAACGTTTTGCGCTTGTTGAGCAAAGCAGTTGAGAACAGCCTTAAGATACCTACATCAAAATGGTCGTTTCGGTTAAAATTTTCGAAAAATGTTTTATTTGAAAGAACAAATTTTTACGATTCCAAATCTGTTTTAATTTTATTTCTACAAGTAGTAGCAGATGTGTTATCGCGAATTTAATAAACATGAAGTAATGAGTCAATACCGGAAGTGGGCGTAGGAAGGCCAGGAGAAATGTAAACATTGTTTCTAAGGATTTTCCTCGGATCGACGCGGATAACTGAAGTTAATTTGATCGCCCAACATTCCATATTCTAGGAAGAGTAGCTGTGAATTACGGAACAACTTGCGGATTCGCCCGGAGTTCACCATCTTGTTTCTTTGTTGGTCATTTATAACCACTGTATGTTTAATTTTTGAAAATTTAGAGATTAAACATGAACAACAACAAAACAACATAAACAACAACAAAAATAAAGAAAGAAATCCAAATAAAGAAATTTAAAATCGGCGATGATCAACAAAGAAAAAGATGATGGTCTCCGTGCGAATACGCAAGTAGTAGAGGTCTGCACGGACCCGGGCTTGCCCCGAGGCCCGTACCCGGCCCGACCCGCGGTCCGGGCCGGCGGAATGAAGGCGAATTTTGCAACGGGCCGGGCCGGGCCGGGCCGCCAAAAAAATTGAACGGGCCTGCAGGGCCGGGCCGATAAAAAAAATTAATCGGGCCTATCGGCCCGATATAAGAATTCAAGCGAAGCAGATAAAATACGAGCCATTTTTAATGAATATGATTTTCTCGAGAAGTAGAAATGTGCGTCAAGAGCCGATGCGAGTTTAACAACATCAATACAGATATGTAACATGTCCATTGTAGAGATCGGCATCGTACAGTTACAAGATGTCTGATTCCGAGTTTAATTTTTTTTTCAGCAGACTCGTCCCAGGACGGAACTGGTCTTAATCGATCTCAGGATGTGTAGGACAGGCATTATGTTTTGTAAAAGTATTAATAGTGATAATGAACTTCTGTTAACAGTATCTTTGGAAATATACCTTAAGGGGTTCTCATATTCACTGCTCAACAATGCGAAACTTTCAAACACATTTTCTGACTCATTTTTAACTATAAAGGCATAAAATTCACAGACCTGACTATTGAAGGCATTTGGAAAGGAATAGCTTTCTCCATATTTTATAAATTACTTACAGAGATTCTTGTCATGTGACTGTACGTTTTTCTCCTTTCCTGTGCTATCGCTTCCGGAAATTCGATTCATAACGCTAACTTTGGCAGTATTTTCAGAGAAAGATATATTGCTTTTATCTATGAAAAAGACGGCATTTACATAGTTTCTGAATAAGAATACCTGCCAATCTTACGCGTTTCCGAAAAGAAATGAATTCTCAAATGTGTCGAAGTGTAACTTCTTTCGATTTGAGAAAAGCCTTAAAAATGAGAGAAATATTTTCGCAAATCTACTTTTTATCATACAGCTTCAAAAGGTATCATGTTTTTAATCCTTTATTCTGAACTACATTAACTTTTTAATGAATCCTTATTGGAATTTCGAAATGTCTGTAGAGCCGATGACTAAAACACTGTGTAATCGTTAAGGCCCTACTTCAGTCACGCGAAAAGACCCGTTCGCTAATGCTATTCCTATGGAAGAAATTTATAAAGATATCTCGGTCGCATTTCACTATTTTTAGATGATTTTTTTTGCAGTGGCTAGCTGGGGTCGACCTGTATGCAGGACATTTTCTGCTTTTTCAATTTCGGTTACAAGTATTTTTAATCAGGACACTTTCATTTTCAGAACCGGTTCCAAAAATGAAAGCATCCTCTTGAAAAAAATCCCCAATGAAAATGGAAAAAGTAAAAAACGGCCTGCATACAGACTGACCTTAGCTAGCCATTGCAAAAAAAATCATCTAAAAATATTGAAATGCAACCGAGATATCTTTATAAATTTCTTCCATGGGAATAGCATTAGCGAACGGGTCTTTTCGCGTGACTGAAGTAGGGCCTTAATGTTTACTATTGTGTGTTTTCTGCTTTGCGAACACTTAGTAATCTAAAATATACTGTAAAATTTTCCCATAAATATGTACGTAGTATTCATTAAAAGAATCTTAATTGTATGTCGAGAAAAAACGGATTTTTTTTGTAGAAATTGAATCGGGCCGGGCCTGTTTTCACTAATTTTTGTACGGGCCGGAACTGTAAAAATGCAAACGGGCCGGGCCAGGCTCGGGCCGAACTTTTAATTTTTACACCGGGCCGGGCCAAGATAGCTTTCGTTCGGGCCGGGCCGGGCCCGGAAATTCCGGCCCGTGCAGACCTCTAGCAAGTAGTACCCTGAACTGTTTATTTTGTTTTAAGTGGAAATACAGGTTATTTCGTAATGGAGCCTGCACGCGATGGAGAGAGATTAAAACAAAATTAATGCTTGGAAATT
This sequence comes from Maratus speciosus, assembly GCA_963932465.1. NCBI lineage: Eukaryota > Metazoa > Arthropoda > Arachnida > Araneae > Salticidae > Maratus > Maratus speciosus. Next base: position 333,705,346 of record OZ010799.1, read on the forward strand.
ATTTTAAAAGCAATAATTAATCAGTCAATTGAGTTTTCAAAGAAATTGCATTGGAAAGCAGATTTTTTTCCTTATATGACGGTGCAAAAATGGAAAATGTGCAATTTTAAAAATAAAAAAAATTGCAGTAGCAAAAATCGCAAAACCGAAATTTCATCTTCAAGTGTTTCCATTCGTAAAATTACGTCAGCCTTACGCACGGACACGTTTGCCCTTTATAATATAGATAGTAGATAGAACAATGGCGGATCCAAGGGGGAGGTCACGGGGGTTATGACACCCCACCCCCACCCCCTGAACAACAGAAAAATGCTAAAAATTATTTAAAAAATGAAATATATCTTAAATTCTTTCAATCACTCCTCCCCACCCCTTCAACAATGCGAATCTCTCTAACTCTTTAAGGCATATCCCACACTGAGACGACAGAACGACATGAAGCGCAACATGAAGTGCGAAAACCGGTCGAAACAAAGAAGGAAGTTGTTTCAAACTTGTTTTAAACCAGTTTTACCAGCGAATTCAAGCGACATGTCTTATGTGTCGGCTTAGTGTGTGACTTGCCTAAGGGTGTATTCCAATCCAAACTGCTTATTTTTCTGATTTATTTCTAAATTCATTTTTGCTCTCAAACGTATCAAACTGACAAATTCTCTTATTTAGAAACTACATAATGTACCGTGCTTGTCGATTTTTTGATAAATGCAGAAAATATTGCAAAAAATGCTGTCAAAGTGGGCGTTTTGAACCGAATTTTCCGAAGCGAGAGAGTTGGGAACGGAAAAAGGGTCATACTGAGAAAATAATTGTTTATAAATGAAGTTCTAATTAATTCAGCGAAAAAGGAAAAACACACGGCCTCTTATACATCTCTTCAAAAATCACTTTAGAAAGGTTCATATTTTTCCTTTTAAAAATGAGTCTGAAAATGTCTCAGAAATTTTCGAGCTGTTGAGGGTGAATAAATGTTTTTTCGAATACACCCTTAAAGCTCTACTGAAATCAAAATTAGGTAATTTCTGATACATCCGTGAAAATATTTTTAATCTCAAGAAATTTGCAAGTGCACTTCTTCAGAAACTATGTGATCAAAAAAGTGTTTTCCATTTTTCAATAAAAGCTAAGAATCTTTCCAAAAATTCCATAAAATTTGGCTTTTTAAACTAAATTTCCGAACGCGAATGCTAATTGCTTCCTCGTGACAACATTTCTGTGACTCTCAAGTCCTAAAAATTGGCTGAAAATGCTAACTTGACAACATTTCTGAATCATTCTTCGCATGCATATGATAATGGGAAATGATTCTATTTCTTGATATCTGAATGAAATCTCTAATAATATATTTTTACGACTACTAATGCAATTTTTTTTGTATTGATAAATGAAAATGAATTCGCGAAAGTATCAGAAAATCGTCAGTTTTAATTTGGTAATAGTCTTCAATAATATAAAAATTTATCATGAAGTAGTGTGAAACACCCCCCCCCCCCCAAAAAAAAAAAAAGCCGCCCGCCCCGCCCCATAAATTGAGGGTTGGATCCGCTCGAGATAGAATAGAAATACAATTACTTACAATTTTTTCTTTCCTGTTCTCTCGCTTTCTGTTCTTTTTTTGTGATGTCTTTCCTTTCTATCTCCACGAAAAAGAAATAAGGTGCTTTGGACTGCAAAATTGATTCAAGTTCTGCCTCATCAATCAGTCTGTAAACTTCGAAACCGAATTTTCCCAATGGCTTGGCTTTTTCCACAGCAACTTCTCCAGATTCTCCAACAATGCCTATTAGTACGGTGAAGAGATCAGCCAAAGAATTCCTTGGATCAGCAAAAGCATGGGTCGTGATGCAGTCGGCGCTGTATTCTCTGTGAATTTTTATCGTAAGTGCGTTACCACCAAAATCGATGGCATTAAGATAAGCATTTAAACTCCAATCATCATTTTGTAGTTGGAAATGAAAAGTGGATCTCCAAACTAGTGTTTGCGGGAAAGGAGTTTCTAACGAGCGAAGTCCATACGGTAGAATTTCTCGTAATCGCCAATATTTTATTTCTCCTCCCTTGCCTTTTCCATCGAAACCTCTCCACAGTGCCATTTGAGAAAGGTTAGCTGCTTCAATTCACTATTTTTAATTATTTCAATCTTTCGCAGTGACTGATTCCTTCTTATAGCATCTTTAAACTAGTTAATGTGACGAAGTGAGATCGAAATGTCTTCTTCTTTCGTGGAAAATATTAAAAGCTTCAATTTCTGAAAAGAAAAGAGAAAGAAACTTAGAGAAAATAATTATAAATGGACGTGAGGCATTCTCACATAATTTTGACTTTTAAGTCCCTGCATAATATTTTTTATTTTAGTACATATTCTTGAGGCTTTTATTTCTTATATTGGAAATAAAACATTCCACTGCATGGCTGTACAACAATATTAACGAGATAAATAAGTTTGGGACGATATTGGGGGGTCCAAATATACCACGAAATTACTTACCGCAGGGGCGATTGTGAATTCATGAAAAAATACCTGAAATTTTAGCGAGAAGTTTTGGTATGGAGAGAGAACATACAATTTATTGCAGGGAGGTCCATTTCTCTCATTATAAAATATATTACTTTTAATTATGTTTAATAATCATATGAAATTGATATTTTACTGTTATTTTATTAATTTAACTATCAGAAAAACGAATTCCAGTATTGAAAATGAAATAAATACCTGAATTCAGGTGTATTACCTGAACACAATCACCCCTGTTACCGTCCCGTGTCCCTGATGCTGATTTTTAAGTTTGGAGCTGTCTGTATAAAATTGATTCAATAAAAGAAATTCGATGTAATTTTTTTCGAAACTGAGACTATCATTCTATATAAATATGTATCAAAATATATAAATTAGTTATTGGGTTATAATCGATTTTAATCACTTCACGACAGATTTTTATCCTTTCCAGAACTGTCGCGTCCGGAAATTCGGTTCAAAACGCCCACTTTGACAGTATTTTCTGATATATCTTTTATCATTACCAAAAAATGGAAAAAGCTATTCAATTACATAGTTTCAGAATAAGAACATCTGCCCATTTCATGTGTTTCCGAACAAAAATCAATTCCAAAATGTATCAGAAATAGGGATGTAACGAATATTCAGCCACTATTCGGTATTCGACCTATTCGACCCTTTTGCCGAATACTCGGCATGGCCGAATATTGAACAGCTGTTTGGCCGAATACCTGTAGCCGAATATAATTAGATATTTTGCAGAATAGTTGCATATTTTGCAATTGGACCGAATATTCCAAGATATTTGGTTAAACAAGTTCCAGAAAATCAAAACAAAATGTGATTTTAAATATTTTCAAAAAACGGTTTTAAAAAATTATATCTAAATGTAAATACATTAATTATTAAAAAAAAAAGAAAAAAAAAGAAAGAAAAAGAAATCCTAATACTTATTCAGTTTTAAAGCTTCATGACAACTTATAAATAACTGTGTATAATGATATTACATAAATTTCAGGAGTCATCTGATTGTGAAATATGGGGTGGAGGAAGTATTATGAGGGGCTTGTTAATTTTGAGAGAAAGAAAAGAGAAAAGTACATCTTGGTAGCAGAACAGAATAATTATATTTTAAGAAAACATTTTGTCTTTACATACAGAATGTAAATTTACTAAGTTTGAGTTGAATGACCAAGGATACAGTCGAACCTCGTTAGCGCGAAAACTCAAGGGGAAACTTTTTTGTTCGTATTAAAAGTAGTTCAACTTAAACACATTACATAAAACACGACGGAGCAATCGGAAACAGTTCCTGCTAAAAGTAATTCGCGTTAAGCGCGTTCGTGTTAACGAGGTTTGACTGTATAAAAAGACAGAGGACACATGCAAATTCTTATGTTTGGGGGGTGAAATGATTTTACGAAAATAAAAAAAGTTTCATTTTTACAGAGGTAATGAGTTTCTATTTTAGATAATATATATATAAATTACTAGAACTGTCTATGGGTTAAATAAAAAATTATGAATTAAATTATTATTTACATTTTTAAAAGTCATATGTTATCTTATTGGCATCAAAGTATTTAAAATACTACAAAAAATACATTCAGCTGTTATGATTTTTGAACACTCACACAAAAAATTAATTTCAATTAGTCCTTAATTTAATTTTTTATTTTAAAATTGAGAAAATAAAATAAAATGAACAATTAAAATATTTTTTAAAAAATCAGTATTCGGCCAAATCACTATTCGTTACATCCCTAATGAGAAAGCAGTTATCTGTACTGCTACGTTGACTGTTATCTACGTTGAAATGAGTACTTTGGCGAAAATTATCGATTTTGTTTTTATTATTTCTTTTCAATGTACTTTTTTTTTAATTTTAAAGCTGCTTTGTTTTTGTCCCTACTATGTTTGGAACAGAAGTCGATTATTTTGTGTAGTAAAAATACACTAATTTAACGTTTAAATGCATTATTCTTAAAGTTGATTTTTATACGAAATAAACTCACTTCAAAAATGACAACTCAAAATATTATTATCACTTTTCTATAAAACTTTGTGAACTTTGTCTATGCATGACTGTCTAGTGCAGGGATGGCAAACCTGTTTGAGCGTGCGTGCCAAAAATTTCAAAATTATTATGTATCAACATTCTAACGTGCCAAAAACATTTTAACTTAGATAAAATCCAATAACTAATTTTTATAGATTTTTTACTTAAATATTTTTACACTTATACTAAATTCTGTTCCTAACTTATTTATTACTAGAAGGTAGCCCGTCAGAATGACGTGTTTGCATATTCAAAAGAATGATATAGAATTGTATTATAAAAAGAATTATGAAGTAATAAATTTTATCTTATCTGACTAATAGGATCAGGTGGGAGTAAAATAGTTATAAAAACAGCCCATTTATAATTGAAACTTAATTTGCAAGAAAGAACTTCACTCACAAAATTTAAAGAACTACTTCACAAAAAACATGCAAATTAGAAGTAATAATGCTATTTTAAAATATATTGTCAATTAATTTTCGTCTTCGTTCACTGCTTAAAAGAAAAAACAATAACCTTCAATTTCTTATAAATCAGAATAATAATAATAATAATAATTAAATAAGAGTCCTTGACGGATTAATTGCCGATAGCTGACGCCGAAATAATAATTATATAACTTAAATTTTAAAAAGTTTAACTCGGATTAAAACCTCATTTTTTTAAAAACATGCATAAAGAAACCTATAATAAATTTTGATCATCTATTAATTGCATTAACAGATTTTTTTTTCTCAAATTCTTTTATTAAATTACAAATTTATTTTCTCTACAAAATAGAAAAATGCAAAATTTTATTTCCATTGTCATATATATATATATATTCTACACGGCATTAAGTATCCCTGATAGTCAAATTATATTTTATAAGAAATACTATTCATTTTTTCCCTAAATGTCTTCCGAGTTCAAAGAATTTCAAAAAAAAAAACTTCTTATTTATTTTAAGTACCGCTAGATGGCGCCAACAAAGTTCAAATTTCACAATGAATGCGACACAAATGAATGTTTACTTGTGGAGGGAAAGGGCCAAACTAATTTAAACTGAAGTTATCTCAGAATATGTACATAATTAAATGTAAGTCATCTCCCAAATGTTAATTTATTTTGAATAATCTTTCTAAAAATGTAATTTTTATGAAGTTTTCTTCGAAAAAATAATTTTCAATAAAAATGGCCGAATGAAATACGATAAAGCGAAGTGGAATCCGGATGAGTTCAACCCCGGAAGCGTTATACACTTTGTGTTATTATATATATAATATAATATAATATAATATAATGCTGTATTTACTGAATATTATAGCCATGTCGTATCGGATTTGTTTTATTAATCTATAAATGAGTTTTTCTTTTATTGTACGCTTCCGAATGAGATCATTTTTAGTTAGTAACGTAAAAGCTTGTTAAATAGATACATAATTATTTACACTAACAGTTAACATTCAATTTTCAAAATTAAAACAAATATTTTAAAACTTAAAACCCTAAACCTAAATAAAATAAAACCTAATCTGAAGCAGAAGTGTGTCAATTAGGTATATTACTATGCAAACTATCTCTCAAAATCAATTTTTAAAAATAAAATCTTTGAAATTTGATAGAGAAGCAAAATTATTTGGAAATATTATATTTTGAGTGGTTTGGCAAGAAAATTGCGCTATAGGGCGCTATGATTGAAATTTATAATACCTTAACTCATTTAAAAGTAACGGATTATTGTAAATTATATAGGGTCACCCTGGGTAATTCCTGGTCAGCAAGTTTCTGGGGTAATTCCTGGTCACAGTCCTTTTTATGTTTTAAGAACGCTTCACCAAAATGAAAAAAAATCATAGAGGTACTCTGAACTATCCTCATTGGAATTTATTACTTAATTATGAGTTTATTGTTTATTTATTTTGAAAAAAAAAATCTTTTTGAAATAGCTTGTTAAATTTCTGTAAAATAACATTGGCCTTAGTTATGATACATTTTTACAAAGATCTTTGTCACATCTCAAATTTTAAATATTTTTCTTTTCTTTCTTTTTGGTTCAATTACCAACTACTTTAGCTATTAAAAAATAGTCTTGAAATTTTTCATACTATTTTAAATAATTTACAAAAGCTGGTCAAATACTGCCTCATGTATCTGGGGTAAATCTTGGTCACTGGGGTAATTCCTGGTCAATGTTTTTATCATCATTTAATTCCTTTTTATTGTCATATTTAGTGATTTTAATTTTCGCAAATCCTTTGAGAATTAACTGCAACCACAGTGTTCACCACATTTTAGTTAATTGTAGTTCTTAATAAAATAGAGTCACCCGTGGTAATTCCTGGTCACTGAGTTTCTGGGGTAATTCTTGGTCATTTTCGCTTTTGTTATAAAAATAACAATTTATGAAACTGTAAAAAATCTCAAAGATACTTTGAATCCTTTGCTTTGAAATATATGCCTTAATTATTCATTTAGTTAAAATTAAATATTTAAAAAAAAAATCATTCAAAACTGCTACTTAAATTTCTGCAAAACATCGATCTTGATTTTTACACATTTTACAACACATCATTGTCATTCTTGAAGTTTTAATTGTTTTATTTCAACTAATGACATATCACAGTCTTTAAAAAAGATTATAAAATTTCCCTCTACTATATTAAACACTTTTAAAAGAAGAAAACAGGAAGTGCTGAGAGAATAAGACACACTCTATGACTGAACAATTTAAGTAGAAATACTATCTCATTGCAAAATGGCAAAATGGTGCATAAAAATATATATAATGCAATAGAGGAACTTGATTATTATGCTGTGTATTATATTAAAGGTCTGCATTGAAAGTTGCTTGAAAAGGGAGCCAAAAACTTCAGTTGGCCTAAATAAAATAAAATTGATAACAAACATCGTTATATTTTTTATGGACCAATAAATTTGAAAGTTATTAATAAATCCATTCACATTGGGTACTAATGAAGCAATAAATACTGCTTATAAATGTTGTAAAAATGCATAAAAATTCTTTGGCTAATTAATGTTTTGTAAAAGGTACAAAAGTCTTTTGCACATCAAATAACTTTGTATTTATGCCCAAAACAAAGTCTATGCTTTATTAATTCCACAATTATGAGATGAACAAAACTTTTAGAAGATTGGTTCTACTTATTTTATTACTCAGTCATAAAAAAAAAATTAACTGTACTACTTTATTTACATGAAAAAGGATGCTGACCGATAATTACCCCGAAAGTGACCAAGAATTACCCCATTTCTGGGGTAATTCTTGGTCATTTAAAAGTAATTATTATTTTAATTATAAGTGCATATATATTTAAGTAAGCATTTTATAATATAGCCATGAGAGGGGGCTTATTCCACAAAAAAATTGGGAACAATACCTTTAAAAGTTTTTATAATAAATAAATGTTGATGCTTTTTGACCAGGAATTACCCCGAGTGACCCTACCTATTATAAACAAAACTATACTTGTAAAAAAATATAAATGGATTGTTCTCCGTAAACTTAATATAATCTATAAGTTTTTTCGCGTGCCAGATAAATTTTCTTGGGTGCCAAATTCGGCACGCGTGTCATAGGTTCGCCATCCCTGGTTTAGTGCATCTATTAAAAGAATTTTAATTGCGTGAATTTTTTCAAAATTATGTGCCTGTTACAAAAACTTGATAAAACTGTTCAAAATCTTACAATTGACTCTTCGATCATCTCTGAAAGTTTTATTTACTAAAATACCATTTAACTTGTAGCAGGTGCTATACATAAAAGCTTATAGTTTAATTTAGTAGTAATTTTTTTCTAATAAGTTTATTAGTTTCCCATGTAACATTTTTCAAGTTTTTCAAAAAATTCCATACATATTTAACATTTTTGTAAATTCATAGGGGTATATATATATATATATATATATATATATATATATATATATATAATTTTAGAAGCAAATTATTAATTTTTATTAAAACTAAATCAAAAAAAGGTCTCAGGACTCTTAAAATTAGAAAAAATGAAAAAAAAAAAAAAAAAAAAGACAGACAGACCATTTTTAACATTTAATATCTTAAATGTATCTTTAATATCTTAAATATCTTGTACATGATTTTAAAACACATTTTTTATTGGGATGAAAGATATAAGTATGTTCTTTCATTTCATGTATTTAAAAAATTGCAAGGTGCAGAATTAGTATTTATAGGGTGCTTCAAACTGTCAGGCACTTGGCAAGCAGAAAATTGGTCAATTATCTTACGCGCAGGATTACAAACAGGGTTGGGTTTTTGACGTCAAAAACTGGTTTTTGACATGACAATGGTAAAAACCGTGTTTTTACCGGTTTATTCCGTCAAAAACCTGTCATTTTCGATTTTTCCTCCAATTTATAGTGTAAGTGTAGCATACAATATATTTCTAGATTGATTTTTCCTTGCAGTTCTTGTTATTATTCACAATTACTTTGTTAAATTTATTTAAAAGAAGAGAATTTCCTAAATGGGAAAAATTTAGAAATAGAAGAATAAAAGGAAAGAACAATATTTGTCATAATATCCACTAATATAGATTCTAGAAACTGCAATGAACATTAATATTAAATGATAATAAAAGGTTATTATAATTATTAAATAGCATCCAGTATACATTTTTAATAAAATACATTAAATTATTTTAGAGATGCAAAAATGCTGTTATATGGTATGACAATAGATGTCAATCATGGACTGTGGTCATTGAAGAAGACTTAAAATTTAACACATAACAAAACAATATTTAAGAAAAATCAGAAAATAATAATAATTTTTATATATATACACTATAGTTTTTATTTGTTAACTTTGGTGCAAATATATATGAATCTTATAGACAGACCATTCCAGCACCTATATTTCTAGATATAAATTTATACCTGAATAGTCGTGAAATACAGGGTATCGAAAAATAATACCTAGATTTTAAAAAATCATAACATCGAAACCTTTTATGTTAAATGAGTAATTCTTTCACTACACGATAACTGGTGAACGCAAGTTTGGTTTTAGTACACCAGAATTCGTTTGCGTGTCTGAGTTATGCATGGATTATTTGCGCAGTCATCAAGGTCAGCCGATGCGCCAGGCTGCAGCTGCTCAGTACGATGTTGACCGTGCAATAAAAAGCACTATGTCTGATTTGGTATGTGGAGTCAAAGTCAATAGTCAGTGTACAGCGGCTTTTTCGGAGCTTTTTGTTACACGGTCAACATCGTACTGAGCAGCTGCAGTCTGGCGCGTCGGCTGACCTTGACGACTACGCAACTAATCCGCGCATAACACAGACACGCAAACGAATTCTGGTGAACTAAATTCAAACTTGCGTTCACCAGTTATCGTGCAGTGAAAGAATTACTCATTTAACATAAAAGGTTTCGATGTTATGATTTTTTAAAATCTAGGCATTATTTTCGATGACCCTTTCCTCGCCCCTTGGGGACGAGCGTCACGTATATGCTCGGGATTATTCCGCAATGAATATTCCTACCAGTTTTTTTTTTTTTTTTTTTTTTTTTTTTTTTGTCTTATTTAATCAAGGCATTTTCTCGATTCAATTAGTCAAAAATTTCTGTTTTAAAATACCGGTGATAAAAGATTAAAAATTCTGTAATAGATGCTCGTCGCGAAGAGGATTAAATCGAAATTTATTAATGCTACCATAAAGACTAACTATTTATGCCCTGTATACATTTTACTTAAAATCATTTAGGCATTATTTAAAGTGGCTTGAAAGAAATAACACATTGCATATTTTTATTACATACATATGACTGCAAGAGTAAAAATCTTTTACCTTTAAAATTATTCTTAAATTATTATTAAATTTAGAGAGATTCTTAAATGTTTTATTCATTTTTTAATGTAGTTAACTTTTTTAATTAATGGATCTTTAGAGATTACATTTCTGCTTTAAAATAATATTTAATCATTTATTTACTTATTTATTTATTTTAAGGAAATAATAAGACAAAAATAAATTACTTAACAAAATATTGAGTTTTCACATGGTTTAAAGTTTAATATTGATTTGCAAATTTTTATCTCTATAAGATTTATCTTTGAAGAACAAGTCTTATTCCATTCTCACAAAAGATGTATGCAATTCAACTGTTAAAATGTATTTTATTTCATTTATTATATATATATATATATATATATATATATATATATATATATATAAATCAAGTTTTGCTATATAGAAATAAAAATAATCAATGAACAATTTGGATTTAACACTTTAAGAAAACTTACTTCTGAGAAAGCTATTTAGTTTTAAAGAGTGTAATAAGTTCTGCCAAAATTATACACATTTTTTAATCTTATACTTATGGATTATAGAATTTCTTCAAAAAATCTAATTTTTATAGAATATGCCAAATAGCTTAAGATTATTGTAGAGATCTGCTAACTGTGATGTATTATTCTAACGCAATTCTTTTTTTTCCCCCCTCGGATGGATAAATATACTTTAGAGTCTTTTTGATATTGAATATTTCATGTAAAACAACTTATACTAAAGATAGAATGGAAAAAAAAATAATAATGTAAAAACAAACGACTACTAAAAAATGGGTTTTTGACAGTTTTTGACATTTTTGACAAGACGTTGAAAACCATGGTAAAATCCGGTAAAAACCGTCATGCGTCAAAAACTTGCCAACCCTGATTACAAAATAAATATTTTAAATAGAATGAAAATTTTAGTGCCTACTTATAATACTTCAGATTGTAATAATTACCCTGAACCTAAATAAATTTCTATTTAAAGCATTTTTATATTTTTAATACAAAATTGTATTTAGCTAATACAAAATTTTGAAATTTTCAAAGGTATAATCACCTAAAACATTATTTTTTTGGACAATAGAAAGGGAAATTTAGGTTCAGTTTAAACAGACTAACATATGAAACTTGTTTTGATAATTTCATGAAAAAAAACATTCAGAAGTTTCTGAGATATCCTGCGTGTTGTTCCCGAAAACGTCATTTGGAGAAAAATGATTAGTTTCGGAAACGCCGCTGCTATTGAGTGGGTATAATTCTAAAAGCCATAACTTCTGTTCTAATGGGAATTTCAAGAAAACAATTATATAATGTTACGAAGAGATAGGAGTTTAACATCTAAAAAAATTAAAATTTCAAAAATTGTGAAGCTTAATGGCAAAGTATAAAATGATGCATGAAGAATATTTGGACCCATGTAATACATTTTTTAAGTAACCAAGGGTCGATCCAGGCAAAATTTGGGGCCTATTTAGGGCCCTTTCACGAAAATCTATTTAATAAAATAGGTCTCTTCACAAAAATAAATTTAATAAAATGGGCCTCTCCACAAAAATAAATTTAATAGAATGGGCCCTAATAACTCTTTCAGAAATTTCTTTTTAATAAAATAGGCCCCCTACATAACATTTTTTTTTTTTCATAAAAACTGTTTTAAAATGTGTAATTTGTAAATAAAACCAGGTCATAAAAAACAAAATCTTTAGCAAGGGGATTTAAAGAATATTTTTGTTCATAAACTTTTGGTTCGAATTTGAGTAACTGGATTTCAACTTTCGTTACAAAATGTTATTTTTCACAAAAATGTAATAAAATTCACAAAAATGACTTCTACTTTTCACAAAATGGGCCCCAAGAATAAAAACCTGCATCGACCCCTGGTAACACATAAACAACTTTTTAAACATTTTAAAAACCACATATTGGTAAATAACAAGAGTGATGACCATTACAAAGATAGTTTTATAATGGAAGAAAAAAAAAAAAACACTCATTAAAAAACTTATTTTAAAGACATGTACATGTACATTCTTTTTTTATTTATTTAAATTTTGCTGTTTAAAGAACGCATGAGCAAATGTATTCAAAACATTACTTTTCACATACAATGAAAATTAAAAGATACTTTCTGGTGATTTCTCATTCCTCTGACAAAACAAAATATCGACTTTACAGTCAGGATTTACTTTTATGAAAAGCAACTAAAAAGTACTTCTTAATTTAAAGCTTGTTCTCAAATCCAAAGCAGCTATTTTCTGACACATTTCTGAATTCATTTTTGTTCGGAAAGGCATGAAATTTGTAGACGTTCTTATTCAGAAACTATGTAATCAAAAGACGTTTTCCATTTTTTTGGAAAACGCAAAAGGTATTTCAGGAAACACTATCAAATTGAATTTTGAATGGAATTTCCGGGCGCGACAGTACTGGAAAGGAGAAAAATCGGTCGTCACGCGACAAAAATCCCTTAAGGCTGTTCTCAAATCCAAAGGGTCAACTTTCTGACATAAGTTTTAATTCGTTTTTGTTGGGAGACGCATGAAACTAGAAGGTGTTGTTATTAAGAGACTTTATCATCGAGCTGTTTTTCCGTTTTCTTGTTAACGCAATAGATCTTTCAGAAAATACTGTCAAAGTTGGCATTTTGAACTGAACTTCCGAACGAAAGAAGAAAATCCAGTCTATCAGGGGAGAAAAATGGCGTGTCACGTGATCAAAATCACTTATAACTTAATAGGTAATTGATAGATCCAAAAATGGAAAACACAGTTCTATTCCAAATCGTTTCCATGGCCAGGTTTTCCAATTTTATGTATTTCCGTTAAAAAATGAATTTGTAAATGTGTCAAAACGTTTTGCGCTTGTTGAGCAGAACAGTTGAGAACAGCCTTAAAGCTATGCTGTACTCGAATCCAAAGGGGCTATTTTCTGATACATTTTTTAATTCCTTTTTGTTCGGAAACGCATGCGATTGGCAGTTATTAAGAAACTGAATCAAAAGACGTTTTTCCATTTTTTGGTAAACGCAAAAGATCTTTCAGAAAATACTGTCAAAGTTGGCGTTTTGAACCGAATTTCCGACGCGAAAACTCGAGAAAGGTGAAAAACTTGTCACCTGAGCAGAATCGCTTATAACTTGATAAATAATTTTTTTATCAAAAATTGAAAAACTAGTTTTGATTTGAAATCGCTTCAATAGCTGCTAATTTTATGCCTTTACGTTTAAAAATGTGTCAGAAAAGTTTCGCGTTGTTGGGCAGGGAACTTGAGAGCCGCTTTAACTCAATAACTAATTTGTTTATCAAAAAAATGGAAAACTCATTTCGATTCTAAATCGTGTCAATAACAGTTTGTCTACAGAAATTGCAAAATAAAAGTTCCCTGATATTTCCACGATTTCACTGACTACCTTTATCAGATTTCCCTGATTTCCATTACAGTCGGCCCCACTTAATTGCGTACAGTTGGTTCCACTGAATAGTAATGCATTTAAGCGGGGTATGCATTTAAGCGAGGACAGCAATTAATGTTAACAGTATACGTTATTATTTCATTATATACCACACATATGATAAATATTAATGGACAATAATTATTTACCTAATAAATTAAAAACTATTGTATTAATAACTTTAATAAATAATTTATTATTACTCTGTATATAACAATATATGTAATAAAGTATGAAATATTATAACACTATTTACGGTACATGGTTTAATTTTTCATTATAATTTATGTGAAAATTAAAATGAAAGTTATATAAATAATTTTTGCTTTTAAATCATACCTTTGAAAATGAAAGTTTCTGCTTAAATTCTTTTTATTTTTCAATTATTTGCCAATTTCTCTTTTTTTTTCTTTCGCCTACACAAAAAATCCTTTAGGATTTTTTTTTTTTTTCATATCTCGACATTGCATTTCTCCACTTCCAGCGTCTTTTATTCTCTTGACCGTCTCGATTCTATTTTCCCCCGATTCCAGAATTTTTCAAAAAGTACCCCCAGCATCTTGAGTCACTGTATGTATTAAAAAAAAATACATAATACCGCAAGCTTTTTTAATACCGCAAGCTTTAAAAGAAAAACACAGTTGTCCAAATTCAACACTCTCATAAGTTTTCAGAATTAAGATAAATCATGTTTCACGACGATTTCCGCTCTTCGATTGTAAATATAACAAACCATTGTTACAAAAAAAAAAAAAAAAAAAAAAAAAAGTCCTTCATTTTTTCCCATTTATCACTATACTATAACAGGAATTCATAAAATCCGGATTACTAGTAGTAGATTGGAGATATTTATGCAATTAACCGGGGATTGTTATGCGGTAAAACGAGTATATTTAACATTAGCCTTATGGGGAACGTTTCTGTTCCCTGGCATTCTATGCATATAAGCGGGGTATGCAATTATCCGTTACCCGATTAAGTGGGGCCGACTGTATTAAGAATACGCATACAGTATTTTTTCATGTATGCCGATTGATTCCTCGTATAACACACTTATACAGCTTGCTAATATCTCATTTGGGAGAAAAAACAAAAGAAAAACATAAAAATTGCCTCATATTTATTAAACATTGGTTGACAGTTTTATAAATCCGAACTCAAAATTTAGCCCAACAACTTCATACAGTGGCCAATGGATATAGGGTAACCAGAAAATTTCCTCATTTTCTGAAAAATATTAAATTCTAAGACATTCTACATCTGACGGGATAGCTAATTGGATTATGCTGGCCATCTGGTCAGGTTATGCTAATGCATCATCAAAAAATGGGTATATTCAGTGCCTGCCTGTTTACCAAATAGGCCCGTGAAGCCCGTGCTTACCCACTGAAATAGAAAAGGGGCCCCCAAATTTATTTTTCAAAACTAATTTAGAAAAAAAAATTAAATCAGGGTAAAAAATACTTTTTTTCTAACAAAACTTTAATTTTCTCTCACTATGCTGCAATTTGTCAGTCATAAAAGATATTTTGAAATTCGAATAAGGATGTGAGTTTCAAAACTCGCCTTATCCAAAATTTAAAAAAATTGTGTTTTTTCTATCAATCTAGTAAAACTGCACGAAAAAAAAAAACTACAATCTGCAAAAAAAGTAGTTTTATCCTGTTTTTCTGGCATTGTAAAATCTTGCTTTGCAATGAAAAACAATGGGCGCAGTTAGAGTTTTTTCGCAATTTCCTAAAATTTTATTTTTTGGATAAGGCGAGTTTTGAAACTCACGTCTTCAAATATTCTCAATTGTAGTTCCATATTTGTAATTTACAAAATTAATTGGTTATGTATAATTATGTATGTGATACAATACTTTTTTATATGTATATAGGTTGTTAGTTTTAGTTTAAATATAAAAGTGTTATTTACTCGAAATTTTTATGCTAAAATTTCAAATTATTTTAGCATACTAAAACTGAATTTAGTAAATAAAAAAGCAATTGGAAGAGTAATAGAGGGCCCCTGTGTGATGTCTGGCTTCCCCTACTTCTGACTCTTAAGCGGGCCCTGGGTATATTGCCTTCAATATAAGTGCTATCTACAGAAAATTAGGAAATTTGATCACCTTAATTTGCGTTCAGTACCAAACACTCATGTGCATCTTTTTAAAAATATTGGGAAAGACTAATCAACATGTGAAAAAATATGGTGTATTGTATAAAATACACGAACCAGTCTCGTTGACAAGATGAAAATGCAAATATTTTCGCATATAGACAAATTTCCCTGAGTTTCGAGTATTTTTACAAAGTTCCTTGACTTTTCCATGATTTTTCCATGATTCCCTGATTTCCAGATTCTGTAGACACTCTGAATATTCAGCCCTGCGAATTTTCTGCCTTTAATGTTTAAACATGAGACAGAAATTTTCGCGTTTGATTAAATTTAGTAGAAACTTGGCAAAAAAGAGAAATATAAGTTTCTTAAATCTAAAAATGTACATTTTAAACCTAAAATGTAAAAGTTGGCAAATATACAATAGTCATACAACATACTTATTTCAAAGCACAATATATCAGAAAACTTACCTCAAACAATGCTCCTTCGTTGCATAATCCTAAAAAAATTTATGTGGAAGATCATAAAATGCGATACACTATCTATTTGTGTAGAAGTCAGCTAGCAAGAGGGTACTAGAAGCACACGACAAAATGTGTGTGAGTTGCTTGTTGCTTTTTACTTTTCATTCAGTGTGTACATACAGATGCAGGTGCAGAGGCGGATTTCATTGATTTCAACTTAGAAGGAATGAAATTGTCCGTGTCCGAACTCAAACTTGTTTGGACCACAGACTTACTCACCCCTCAGTTTTCAATTGGTTACCCATGTTGATTCCCCCCCCCCCCCATTTGCAGCAAATGACCTTTACCACCTTCCTTGTTGACCTCTTGCAGGGGAAATGGAAAACGGAAGAGAATCGTTTACTGTTTGTATGTACCATAGGTATAGTAAAAATAACCCATTTTACTAGATGTTACTAATAAAAAAAAATAGACTGTTATTTTACTAGATCTATGGTATATACAAGGGCCCTTTAGTTCGTTTGGATAGAAAGAGGCTACTTTAGTCAAACGAAAAGACGCGTTCGCTAATGCTAATCCTATAGAAGAAATTTATAAAGCTTTCTCGGTCGTATTTCCATATTTTTAAATGATTTTTTTTCATTGAATTACTGAAATCGATCTGTATGCAGGCCGTTTTTTACTTTTTCGATTTTGATTGCAGATTTTTTTTTTTTTATTTTTTTTTTTTATGAGGATGCTTTTACTTTTGAAACCGGTTCCGAAAAGAAAAGTGCCTTCATTAAAAATACCTGTAAACAAAATCGAAAAAGTAAAAAACGGTCTTTGTACATATCGATCTCAGCTATTCAATGAAAAAAAATCATTTAAAAATATTGAAATGCGACCGAGATATCTTTATAAATTTCTTCCATAGGATTAGCATTAGCGAACGGTTCTTTCCGTTTGACTGAAGTGGTTTCTTAAAAACATAAAATCACGAAAATTCAAGGATATATACGGGTCCAAGTGCAGCCCCCCCCCCCCCCCCCCCACCAAAAAAAAAAAAAAAAAAAAAATACATTCGTCTAGAAATTTTTTTGATTAAATATAAAAAATCATTCAACACGGATTTTAAGTATATTGAATATTACCACGGGTTCGGGAACGACGGTCCTAGTGTAAACTAAATAATACAAGTTGGAAATTGCACGTCAAATGAGGTACGTTCGTACTATAACTAGTTTTATAAACATTTTTTGCACCGTATATTGTACTGAATGTATATTTTAGTGCTCTTCATAAGTGCATATCCATTTCATTCTGTTCGAAATGCTGTAAAATCTTTAAAATGCACTTGAAATAATATTTTCCCATTGGCCGTCATGCAACGGAAAACTTTTGACTGTCCCTGTCATTAAACTATACATCCGATTTTCATAAAATTTGGAATGATTCGACAAAATTTTGCAATAATTATATATTTAAAATTTCAAACCATTCGGTTGGATAATTTTTTCTCTGTTATATGAGGACGGACGGACCGAACGACGACTATGGGTGCTACGTATTTATATAATTACGAACGCACCTAAAAATGAAAGTAGAAGTTTTTTCTAAAAGAAAGGGTTTTTTTTAATAATGCACACACACACACATACATATGATGACGTGAGTTTCAAAACTCTCGTTATCCAAAAAATCAAATTTTGGGAAATCGTGAAAAAACCTCCAACTGCAGCCATTGCTTTTCATTGTAAACCAAGATTTTTCAATGGCAGGTTTAAGCATATTTATTGTTTTTTCGGTGCAGGTTTAGCAATAGAAGAGACAGATAGAGAAAACACGATTTTTTTTTTTTCATTAGCCCCCGGTACGGTATGCTATTTCTTTCTCCCAGCTTATTTTGCGTCGTCTCCAAAAAATAATGTTACCTTACAGAAGCCAGCCGTAAAAGAAAGCAGTACGATTAAATACTCTATAGCATTTTTTTTTACTTCTAAGCATCGCACATTTTCGATTTTTATACTGCCGTATTGGAAAAAAAAGTATTTTTAAATGCAATTTGTTTGAAATATGTATCTCCATTTATTTTTGAAATATTAATTTTTTTGTAGTTTTCAGCACCATTTGTTTAATTTTGGCAACTCAAGTACTCTATTTATGTAGAAAGTAAAGGAAAATAGTTGAAAAATAGCAATTATATCTTTTTGTTGCCATTTTCTCATAACAACCGAAAGAAAATGTAATTAAAATACGTGCTATTTTGAAGAAATATAAACGAATAATTTCTGTTAAAACATGGAGCTATTATAAACTATATTTAATTTTAAGTATCTATAGACGCTTTCAGTGTGATGTCAGTCATGACATTTTGGGTGGAAACTGAGTCCAAACAAACGTTTGCTATGCGTAATTTCTTTTTTAATATAAATTGTGGAAAATGTTACCAGTACATATCAAGTATTAAAACACTTAGATGTGAGATATAGATATAAGATATAGCTGCAGCACACAAACAAAATAGAAAATACAACATAGAAACCGTTTGTTTGGAGTCAGTTTCCAACCAAAACGTCATGACTGACGTCACGACTGAAATCGTCTATATTCATGTTGCAAACAAATGAAAGCCTATGAATCATTAGATGGCCCTTTTTTTGTCGAGTTTCTTTAATGACGACGTCTTTTTGCTGCATTTGTATATTATTTTGAGGTAGTGACATCCTATGCATGCTTTAGTGTAGATGTTTAAGAGTGGATCGTAAATGTGGAATTCTTAAGCGGATGCGAATATGACATCATTTTACATAAAATAAAAGCGTGTGCTGTAAGTCTTAAAATTGAAATATGTTTTGTACTATTTATATATACATATATTTTTTTTTCATCTAGGGCGACACTAAATTCTGAAAATGCAGAATTCCTGTTTTCTATTTTTTTTTTTTTTTTTTTTTTTTTTTTTTTTTTTTTTTATAGGTAAAGCGAGTTTTGATACTCACTTCCACCCTGTTTATGTTCAACAAACGCGAAACTTTTAGACTCATTTTTAAACGTCAAAGCATAAAACTCGCAGGTCCAATCTTTAAAGCGATTTGGAAACGAGCGACGTTTTCCACTTTTTGATAAATATTGGATTATAAGCAAGTTTTGACACGTAACAACAGGTTTTACTCCTTTCGTCTACTCTCATGTCCGGAAATTCCATTCAAAATGTCAACTTTGACCGAATTTTCTGAAAGAGCTTTTGCCTTTACCAAAACATGGAAAGCGCTAACCGATTACATTATTTTTGAATGAGAATGCATTCCAATATCAAGCGCTTAATTAAGACGAACAAAAATTAATTCAGAAATATGTATAAAAAGTACACCTTTGGATTTGAGAAGAGCTTTAAATTAGCCTTTCCATAAATTTGGTACTTGGCAGATATGAAACTTTTCAGCTTTTTCACTGAAATCAGCTTTTTAGATGCGTTCGTAATTGTGTAAATATGTAGCAACTATAGTCGTCTTTTGGTCTGTCCGTCTGTCTGCCCGCATAGAAAGGTCAAAAACTACCCAGCCGAATCGTTTTAAATTTAATATATATAATCGCTGCAGAATTTTGTTGGGTCATTTCAAATTTTATGATAATCGAATCAAAAAGATATTAATAAAAGTTTTCTTCATTCTATTTATTCCTCTCCTACATAATTAATTCCATGATATCCCATGATAGGTAATGATTCTAGGTTGCCATGGTGATTATTCTGTTAAATTCTGTCCTACGTAATTAATTCAATGATATCATGATAGGTAATGATTCTAGAGGTTGGCTTGGTGATTATTCTGTTAAATTCTGTCCTACGTAATTATTTCAATGATATCATGATAGGTAATGATTCTGTCGGAGTTTCCTCTTAGTCCGCACAACTTCGAAGAAAATCCTTATTATTTATATGCTGCCACCACCGATATGATTACGTGATATCGGTCACGCACTGAGAAGATTGTTTAAATGAAAACCAACGCTTTCAATTAACTAAATTAACAGTTTATTTACACACTATTTACATAATTCAAAACACTATTTACACTTAAAACTCGGATGTAGGTGATCCGGTTCAACATTAAATTAAATACAGTAAATGCTGGCTGTGTACTGTTAAACTACGTTAAATCACTCTCACTCTACACACGTAAAATTACCTTTCCGGAGATCAAACTCGATCTCCCAACACATGGGCTCTAAGCCTAAGCTCTCCGAGCCTCTTTCAACCCTACGCACTCTCTCAGAGCTATCCAAGGAACTACTGTCCACCTTGCGTGCTACGCTCCAACTCACTATCTCCGCAGAAGAGACTGCCCTCCAGCAACCCCTTGCTCCTCTCAACGTAACCCCTCCGGGGTTTTCTACCTGGCTCCCATTCCAAACTCTTTTCTTCGTTCCTGGAATGCTTTTGTCTCCCCATATTCCACAGACATCTCAAAAGGTTGGGCACACCCCTCTCAAACTATCTTTTTCTCCTTCATACCATCTATACATTTTCATCGGCTTAGATCCAGTTTTAGATAAGGAAAGACTGTTATTTTGAAATTCCAGTACACAGCCCATACAATATATAATATATTAAGACTAGAACACCAGTTCTAATAGCAGATGTTTCTCAGAACCTGACAGATTCTAGGTTGCCATGGTGATTATTCTGTCAAATCCTGTCCTGCGTAATTAATTCAATGATATCATGATAGGTAATGATTCTAGGTTGGCTTGGTGATTATTCTGTTAAATGCTGTCCTACGTAATTCAATGATATCATGATAGGTATTGATTCTAGGTTGCCATGGTGATTATTCGGTCAAATGCTGCCCTACGCAATTAATTCAATGATATCATGATAGGTAATGATTCTAGGTTGCCATGGTGATTATTCTGTTAAATCCTGTCTTGCGTAATTAATTCAATGATATGATAGGTCGTGATTCTAGGTTGCCATGGTGATGCCATCCTATTTAAGATAGAGTCCTATTATTTCCGCATGACTGAATTTAATATACAGAATCGTACTAAATTTTGTATTCATGCATTTTTGCATAAGGGTGCAACAGCTATTGCACCAAGATCTGAATATTTATAAAACTAGTTATAGTACGAACGCACCTCATTTGCCTCGTTTGACGTACAATTTCAGACTTGTTTTAATGTCATTTTGGCTGTTTTGGAGATCGATGCGAAAACAGAGAAATCAGGACCTGGAAATTTTGAGGAGGTGGGGAATGGGATAAATAAATGAAATTGTATTGGTGTACAAATTTCTGTGCTTATAATTTTTCCTTGTAAAATGCAGTGAAGTCTCCCTGTGCGACAACCTCCATTAAGCGACCACTTCCCTGAACGACCATTTTTTCATGGAACGAAATTTATTCCCATAGTTTCAATACTAATTTTACCTCTATTCAGAAATCACCCCAATTGAACTCCCTTCGTGAACGACCCATTTCTTTGAAGAAAATGAAATAAATTCCGTTTTTTCCTGGTCGCTTGAAGAAGGT
This sequence comes from Maratus speciosus, assembly GCA_963932465.1. Lineage (NCBI taxonomy): Eukaryota > Metazoa > Arthropoda > Arachnida > Araneae > Salticidae > Maratus > Maratus speciosus. Next base: position 333,727,244 of record OZ010799.1, read on the forward strand.
ATTATTAGAATAATAATTCCAGAGAGCACGTTATTCATCAAACTTCTTAAATAAGTTTAGAATTTTTATTTATTCCGGTAACATTTAAGCGTTTAAACCCCGTTGTGCCTTTTCAGGCAATGAATTTAACTCTGATGACAAAGTAAGGATGACGGTCAATAAACTCTCCTGCCCTATTCTGTCAGGAAACTCTCAAAGAAATAGTAGATAAATTAATGAAATCGTTATAATTTGTTCCCGTCCAAAAAAAATTTGCATTTATTTACTGAACTTCGAAAGGACTTGGAAATAAAAGGTATAGAAGATAAAACCGTAAAATCAAAGCAAACGTCAGATTTTTAAACTCTGCACTAATTAACTTATGTAATTAACTTTTGTTTTGATACTTAAATTTTCATATTTTTTCCTAATATGGAAAATACATTTTAGTAACATTAATTGTTGGTTTTTTTCAACTATGAAAATCTAGATTTAAACATGACCTCCATTAAGAGACCATTTCTCAGAGCGACCCATTTTTATTGGAACGGAACGTGGTCGCTTTAGGGAGGTTTTACTGTATATAGCATTTTTAATAGTCATGAAAAAAGTCATAATAAGAGCTTAAAAACTGGTTTTAAAATACGTAATATATATATCTCTATATAATAAAAGGCAGGGTAACGCATCCAGGGTGAACCCATCGATCTTACCAGTCTCCGATAAGATGGAGCCACGTTAGGCTTCTCTATATAAGAAAAGACAGTGTAACGCATCCGTGGTGAACTCATCGATCTTACCAGTCTCCGATAAGATAGAGCCACGTTAGGTTTAATTACGATTTGAGATGCGTAAGAGAAACTTATCTGCCTAAATACAAATCTTTTATACCTGAAATCCCTTTTGTTCAACATAATTTAATCAAAACTAACAAAATTTGAATGATTTGCGCAGTTGAAAAACAATTTCAGAACTCGAGTTAAAAGCATACATTAGCGTAAAACGTAAACAAGCGGTAGCGACTCATTCACTTGATTCATTGAAGAAAAAAAATTAAACCATGGAGGTATACTTCTCTCGGCGCAAATCAACTTCTGTAAACAAATTAACTATGGTCTCCCTATCCGGCGACAAGAACAGAACCACGCTCCCTCCCGCATTACAGAACAGGTTCTCTAGAATAGACAAGGTCGAAACGGTTGCAAAGGGTTCTTTGGCGGTCATTTTCAAAGTGCAAATGGCAAAAAGCTTCGTTGAAAGGAATGAAAAAGGATATCCATTGCTATTTTTATTCACAGGTAAGTCTTATGAATGCTTTTCACTGTTCCCCCAAAATCTTAATTTTTCAGATATGTATGTAGTTTTTAAGAGTAGTAATACAAAGAAGAAAAAATTGTTAATGTCTGTTTTTAATTGTAGTGACTTTAATGTGTTGTAATGCGTTAAATTGTAGTGACTGTCTGTCTAAATTTTAGCTCAGTATTCCTAGAATTGTTTGTTATCTATTCATTTGCTAAAAAAATAGTTGTGTTATACTTAAGAGTAATTGACAGTCAGTCAGATGAGTGTAAGCAAAAATAATAAGATGATCGCCTCCGCTTTCGAAATTTTTTCTTGATTTCTGATAGCAAAACAAACGAGGAGGGCGGGAGTTTACAATATCACCAGAATCTCTTACGTGTATTTAAAAATAATTTAATGTGAAAGCATGGAATTTAAATAAATAACCATGAATATCATTTTAAATATTTATTGTAGCATAAAAAATTATTTATTTATATTTTGCATTTATGCTATTATTTTTATTTATATTTTTCATTTAGACTATTATTCATATTTTTTTAAAAAAAAGGAAAATCTGGTTGTGAAGAGATCTATACATACAAAAATTATAAACTATAAAGCTAACACATGAGTTTTCCATTCTCTAAAAAAATTATATAGTTTATGTGTTAATTGCAAAATATTATGAAAATACACATAATAGTCTATAACTTTATAATAATTAGTTATATAAATAAATATTGTATAAAATAACAAAATTACATTGATAAAAAAAATATCAAATTAAACATAACTAAAAATATTTAAATAATAATAATAAATAAACATTCATATGACTGATAAAACTAAAGTTTGAAGAGGCATATATTTAAAATCATTTAGTCAAATTGCTTACAAGTTTTATTGGCAGATTTAAAACACAATGAAAGTTTATTTCTTTAAAATTTATCCTATTTATTAATCAATATATATATATTTTTTTGGAGGGACGGGGGGGGGGGGGGGGGGGGTAAACCATACAAATACAATTTCAAAGTGTTATTTAAAAAAATTATTAATTATTAGTATTATTTCAATAGTTGCAGCACAGCAGACATTTTTTTAACTACGCAGTTTTATTGCATATTTGTTTATTAAGAAATCTTAATTTTGTTATGGTGTAACAGCCGGAAAGCCTGGTTTACCCTGAAGTATTCCAAATGCTAATAGTGTGTTTATCAGAACATAAACTAGCCGAACTTTGCTCATCTAAACGCTTCCATATTGTCAATTATTTATATCAGTTTTTTCAAATCTTAAGTGCAAAACACAATTTCTACCCACCATCCTAGGACGGGCATTTACACTAGTATATCTTATACTATAATGCGAGCAAAAATTGTGTGTGTGTGTGTGTATGTAAATTTTATCTTGAGAACGGCTCTAACGATTTTGATTAAATTTTGCACCCTACCGTTTTCGGGCACGAAAAGACCATTGGAATGGGTCTCGTGTTCGAGAAAACTCGATTAGTTGGTGATTTTGGGTCATAATGGGTCAGGGTCAAGCTAATTATATCTAAAGAACGGCTCAATCGATTTTGACCAAATTTTGTATCCAACCATTTTCGGGCACGAGAAGACTATTGGACTAGGTCACGTGTTCGAGAAATTTCTATTTGTGGGTCATTTTTGGGTCACTGTGGGTCTAGCTATTTTTATCTAAAAAACGGCTCTAACGATTTTCACTAAACTCATTATTCTACAGTTTTGGATTACGAGAAGACCATTGGGCTATGTCACATGTTCGAGAAAATTCGATTAGGGGGTCATTTTTGGGTCACCGTGGGTCAAGCTCAGTTTATCTAGATAACGGCTCTAACGATTTTGACGAAATTTTGCACTCTACTGTTTTCGGGCACGAAAAGACGATTGGGATGGGTCACGTGTTCGAGAAAATTCGGGCTAGTGGGTCATTTTGGGTCATAATGTGTCAGGGTCAAGCTAATTATATCTAGAGAACGGCTCAATCGATTTTGACTGAATTTTGTATCTAACCATTATCGAGCACGAAAAGACCATTGGGATGGCTCCCGTGTTCGAGCAAATTCGATTAGTGGGACATTTTGGGTCATAATGGGTCAGGATCAAGCTAATTATATCTAAAGAACGGCTCAATCGATTTTGACTAAATTTTGTATCTAACCATTTTCGGGCACGAAAAGACCATTGGGATGGGTCACTTGTTCGAGAAAATTCGATTAGTGGGTCATTTATGGGTCACTGTGGGTCAAGCTATTTTTATCTAAAAAACGACTCTAACGATTTTTACTAAACTCTATATTCTACAGTTTTGGATTACGAGAAGACCATTAGGCTAAGTCACATGTTCTAGAAAATTCGATTAGTGGGTCATTTTTGGGTCACCGTGGGTCAATCTATCTAGATAACGGCTCTAACGATTTTGACGAAATTTTGCACCCTACTGTTTTCGGGCACGAAAAGACCATTGGGATGGGTCTCGTGTTCAAGAAAATTCGATTAGTGAGTCATTTTGAGTCATAATGAGTTAGGGTCAAGCTAATTATATCTTAAGAACGGCTCAATCGATTTTGACTAAATTTTGTATCTAACCATTTTCGGGCACGCAAACACCATTGGAATGGGTCACGTGTTCGAGAAAATTCGATTAGTGGGTCATTTTTGGGTCACTGAGGGCCAATTATATTTATCTAAAAAACGGCTCTAACTATTTTCACTAAACTCTAAATTCTACAGTTTTGGATTACGAGAAGACCATTGGGCTAAGTCACATGTTCGAGAAAATTCGATTAAGTGGGTCATTTTTGGGTCACCGTGGGTCAAGCTCAGTTTATCTAGATAACGGCTCTAACGATTTTGACGAAATTTTGCACTCTACTGTTTTCGGGCACGAAAAGACGATTGGGATGGGTCACGTGTTCGAGAAAATTCGGGGTAGTGGGTCATTTTGGGTCATAATGTGTCAGGGTCAAGCTAATTATATCTAGAGAACGGCTCAATCGATTTTGACTGAATTTTGTATCTAACCATTATCGAGCACGAAAAGACCATTGGGATGGCTCCCGTGTTCGAGAAAATTCGATTAGTGGGACATTTTGGGTCATAATGGGTCAGGATCAAGCTAATTATATCTAAAGAACGGCTCAATCGATTTTGACTAAATTTTGTATCTAACCATTTTCGGGCACGAAAAGACCATTGGGATGGGTCACTTGTTCGAGAAAATTCGATTAGTGGGTCATTTATGGGTCACTGTGGGTCAAGCTATTTTTATCTAAAAAACGACTCTAACGATTTTTACTAAACTCTATATTCTACAGTTTTGGATTACGAGAAGACCATTAGGCTAAGTCACATGTTCTAGAAAATTCGATTAGTGGGTCATTTTGGGTCACCGTGGGTCAATCTATCTAGATAACGGCTCTAACGATTTTGACGAAATTTTGCACCCTACTGTTTTCGGGCACGAAAAGACCATTGGGATGGGTCTCGTGTTCAAGAAAATTCGATTAGTGAGTCATTTTGAGTCATAATGAGTTAGGGTCAAGCTAATTATATCTTGAGAACGGCTCAATCGATTTTGACTAAATTTTGTATCTAACCATTTTCGGGCACGCAAACACCATTGGAATGGGTCACGTGTTCGAGAAAATTCGATTAGTGGGTCATTTTTGGGTCACTGAGGACCAATTATATTTATCTAAAAAACGGCTCTAACTATTTTCACTAAACTCTAAATTCTACAGTTTTGGATTACGAGAAGACCATTGGGCTAAGTCACATGTTCGAGAAAATTCGATTAAGTGGGTCATTTTTGGGTCACCGTGGGTCAATCTAAGTTATCTAGATAACGGCTCTAACGATTTTGACGAAATTTTGCACCCTACTGTTTTCGGGCACGAAAAGACCATTGGGATGGGTCTCGTGTTCGAGAAAATTAGATTAGTGGGTCATTTTGGGTCATAATGAGTCAGGGTCGAGCTAATTATATCTTGAGAACGGCTCAATCGATTTTGACTAAATTTTGTATCTAACAATTTTCGGGCACGAAAAGACCATTGGGATGAGTAGCGTGTTCAAGAAAATTCGATTAGTGGGTCATTTTGGCTCACAATGGGTCAGGGTCAAGCTAATTGTATTTAAAAAGCACTTCAAAACATTTTGAAAACATTTTGTATAATACCGTTTCCGAGCATGATAAGACCATTGGGCAGGGTCTCATGTTCAAGAAAATTCAATCAATGGGTCATTTTGGGTCCTAATGGATCAGGATCAAAGTAACTTTATCTAAAAAACGGCTCAAAAGATTTTGACAAAACTTTGTACTAGACCGTTTCTGGACAATATAAAACCAGTGGGCTGGGTCGCATGCTCAAGAAAATTCTATTAGTGGGTCATTTTGGTGATAATGGGTCGGGGTAAAGCTAACGGCATCCATCTCAAAAATGTTCAAACAATTTTGACATTTTTTTTTTTTTTTTTTTTTTTTTTTTGTTATACCGTTTCACAGAACAAAAAGACCATTGAAATAGCTCACACGTTCGATAAATTTCGGTTAATGGTTTTTTGAATCAACGTGGGTCAAGCTTATTTTATCTAGAATATGACTAACGATTTTCACTAAATTTTGTATTCCATCGTTTTCAGGGTCGAGAAGAGCATTGTATTAGGTCGCATGTTCGAAAAAAATCGATTAGTGCGTCATTTTGGGTCACTATGTCTCAGGGTCAAGCTAATTGTATCTAAAACAGCAAGAATGATTTAGTGGAAATAATATATCGAGATACACACAAAGCTAATTTTGACCGAGCTTAGCTCGGTCATTCCTGCTAGTATATATATATATATGTTTGTGGTATCCATTTTTATTGCCATTTCACAATATTGCGGTTTTTGATGATGGTCGGTAATGTTTAATTAATGGTTATATATATATATATATTATATATACCATGCGTTCCCAATGTTCCCAGTTTTATCAAGTACAGTAGAACCTCGATTATCCGAAGTAATTGGGGCCGACCCTCTTTCGGAAAATCGAAATTTTCGGATAATCGAGAATGCTTCGGTTTTAAGATTAAAGAGAAATATATGCGCTATTCCTTATTGAGGTAACAAGTACTTAATAAAAATAAAGCAATAACAAAATAGAAACAAGTTAATAAATTATCTGAATTTTAATTTTGAAATGAAGTACCTTGTACATATTTCACAAGGGTTTAAAACAATGTTTTGTTTGTCGCAGTTTCGATTGCCTTTGCTTTGAAAATCTATCGCGAAGTTTTTTAATATTATTAGTTCACAAGTATCACAGTCTTTCTGCTGCTCCAGCCATGTCAAACATTTTGCAAAACTTTCAAAAGCTTCAGAATTGCTAATATGTTCGTTTTCTTCGTTCGTTTTGTTCGTTCCACTCCGCTTACGGGAGCTCAAGTTAAATTCAAAGGAACTCTAAGAAAGGGGATCGAAAATATTTGTATGTGCTCGTAGTTCGGAATGGATCGCTTGCACACAAGGAATATGATAGTTTAAAAAAAAATAATAATAAGCTTTGAAAATGGATTTTGCACACAAAGAATGTGACACTAAAAAAAAGCTTTAAATATGGTTTTCGGTTAATCGAGATTTTCGATTAAAAGAGTTTCGGAAAAAAAGGCTCTACTGTACTCTTTCAAATGCGAAATCAATGGAATAAGAAAAACAAGAACGAAAAATCATGCGTCGAGCAGTATTATGAAACCCCCACTTTCCAACACATTCAGAATACTCTAACAAAACTTCACAATTTATTAACCCATTTATGCCTAGCGTCTCATTATTGGGACGCTAGGAATTTTAATAAATTAGTATAATTTTCTTCTTCTTTGTAACGTGGAAACTACGTGAAATTATTATTTATAAATGTCTTCATCTGTTACTGAGAGATGACAGTATAAGATGGATATTTATTTTCTTAAATGAAGTGTGATGTAGTGGGCCAGGGCTTTTTGGTTCACTAAGCTCTTGTGAGATGATCGTTGAAAAATAATACATGTTTCTTACCAAAGTTCTTTATTAGAACAACTAAAATAGATTTGAAAAATGTAATAACAAGCTTTACCATTCATAGGTAGACACTCTCACTTTTTATTAACAGTTCTATACTTCTCATAGCCAACCTGAGTAAAAACGATTTTTACTCGCATCTCTTCCGTTGTTAAAAAAACACCTCACTTCATCAGTGTCACCCAGTCTACTATCAGCCTCCACACTAGCTTCTGCATGAGTCTCTTTTTACTTTCACTTTAGGGACGAATTCCCACACATTGTCCAGCCACCCTTATTTCTTGGAAAAGTTGAAATACCCTGTTGAGCAGATCCCAAGGGCAGAAGTATGCCAGGAATTTCCCCTGCATGCCTTTACACAAAAGACCATTGTCCTCCTCGGAAATGCTTGTTGCTTTCCCCGTCGAAAATGTGTGGCGAAGGTACGATATCACAACACCTCCCCCCAAAAGAGATTTCCACAGGAAATATTTGGCATGAATTCACATAATAAGCCCTTTTAATAGATTTCCCGAGAGGTCAAGCACACCATTAAATCAGCAATAAAATATCATTTAGACTTTTGACCCAATTATGAAAGTTCTACTTAAATTCAAGAATACCCACTCTCAGTTTCAAAGGACATACCAAAATATGAAATTTTTAGAATTTTCCTTACACATAATCAATCAAAAGAATAAAAATAATATACATTTTTGATGCTAGAACAATTAATTTAAATTTAAAATATTTGAATGTAATACTAACTCAAAAAAGAAAAAAAACACTATAACACAATCTAGGTAACTAAATTTTTACATACAGCACAATATCTTAATAAAACGCCCTAATTACAAGTATTAAAATTTTGAACACTAAATTCCAAACAGAAAATCTAACTCTGATTCTAAATCTTCCTACTTAGACCATCTGCATTTCCATGTAATTTTCCTGGCTTATGTGTAATTTCAAAATTTAATGGCTGCAAAAATAGAGCCCAACGTGTCAAACGAGAGCTTGTACCAACCATTTTCTTTAAGTACACTAATGGATTATGATCGGTTTGTATTTCAAATTTTTGCCCATCCAAATAATAATTTAACTTTTTTAATCCATATACTATAGCCGCTAATTCTCTTTCTATCGTGCTATAATTTTGCTCCGCACGAGAAAATTTTTTGCTAAGATACAAAATTGGATGCTCTTCACCTGCAATAATTTGAGATAAAACAATTCCTGCCCCATACAAACTCGCATCTGTTTGCACCATGAATTTCTGCTTAAAATCAGGCGCATATAACACAGGACTTTTCATTAATTTTAACTTTAATTCTTCAAATGCATTATTACACTTCTCGTCCCATATGATTTTTTCTTTTTTTATTTTCCCTTTTAAAGCATCTGTTAACGGTACTGCTATGGTAGCATAATTCTTTATGTACCTCGCGTAATACCCTTCCATTCCCAGATATGCTCTTAGCTGTGTTTTCGTCGTCGGAATTGGAAAATCTTTAATAGCCTGCAATTTAGCTTCACTAGGAGACCTTTTTCCTGACCCAACTTCGTGTCCCAGAAATTTTACGTGATCTTGCGCGAATTGGCATTTGGATGGTTTCACCGTTAGATTTGCTTCTTTTAACCGCTTAAGAACCGCTTCCACATCTTTTAAATGCTGTTCCCATGTCAAAGAAAATATAGCTATATCATCGATATACGGAACCGAAAATGACTCTAACCCATATAAAACTATGGCAATCAATTTACAAAAATAATATGCTGAATTTAAAAGTCCAAACATCATGACTTTAGGTAAAAAGGTCCCAAATGGTGTTACAAAAGCCGCATATCTCTGAGCTTCTTCCGTGAGAGGAATCTGAAAATAACCTTTCGTCAGATCCATAACAGTAATAAAAGGCGCTGTACTCACTTTCTCAACAACCTCTTCAATGTTTGGCAAAGGGAAAAATTCAGTTCTGGTCTTTGCATTTAATTTCCTATAGTCCACACAAGGGCGAGCGTCTTTACCCGCACTCTCAACTAAAATCATAGGCGAAGCATAATCTGATTGCCCGACCTCAATCACACCCAAATCTAAAAGCCTCCGAATCTCTTCACGCATAATCTCTAATTGCCTCGGCGACATACGATATGGTTTTGATCTTAACGGCACATCATCCGTTAAAACAATGTCCATTTTAACTAACGGGGTACTCCCAGGGTCCGTAGAAAAAACTTTCATATGACGCTCAATCATTGTCCTGAAATCTCCTATTTGCTCTGTAGAAACACGTTTTTCCAAATTACTTTCTTTTACTAATTCCCAAAAGTCTAATTGAGTGGGATCCGCAATGGGATAAGGAATTTCCGCTTGATCCTCAATTTCCTCACATTCCTCATCAATCAACAAATTTACAAATTCAGGTCTACTATAATATGGTTTAATTAAATTAACATGATAAATAGTAGACTTATTTCTCTTTTCCGGAATATCGATCGTATAATTAGTTTGAGATATTACGCTAGTAATAGTTCCCGGTCCTATCCAATTAACCGCCATTTTATTTGGTTTCGAAGTAGCCAGAACTAACACTTTGTCTCCAACATTAAATTTTCTATACACCGCATTCTTATCATACCATTGTTTTCGTTTCTCCTGACACTCTTTCATTCTTTTACACGCTAATTCTTGACAATGTTTCAATCTATTACTTAAGTTCAAAATATAGTCCACTACATTCTGATTTACCGTCTCCTTTTCCATCCAATTTTCATATACAAGAGTATGTGGCATTCGTAAATTCTTACCATGTACAAGCTCAGCAGGGCTAAATCCCGTGCTTTCATGACTTACAGTCCTCAAAGCAAATAAAGCCATTGGCAAGACTGCTTCCCAATATTTTCCTGCCTCCAAACATAATGTCTTTATAACCTTTTTTAAACTACCGTGCATCCGTTCAACGCTATTCGATTCTGTGTGGCAAACTGAACTATGTACAACCTTAATACCAAACCTATCAAAGAATTCCCATGCCAACTCACTTGTAAATGACCTACTCAAATCACATTGTACCTCTTTTGGATAACCAGTCCTAGAAAATATTTGTATTAGCCCCTCAATCACTGACGGAGAAGTTAAATCTTCTACTGGAATCGCATCTGGATATTTTGACGCAACACAAATTGAAGTAATCAAGTATCTATTATTTTTCTCGCTTAAACTCAAAGGGCACCATCAACATTTATCCTGGAGAAAACTTCTGAAATTATCGGCACGAGCTTCAAGGGAGCTTTCTTTTTATCTCTATTTTTACCAACCTTTTGACACAGATCGCAAGTTCTTACAAATGCCTCAATTTCCTTGTAACAATTTGGCCAAAAATAGCATTTAATTACCCTATCTTTTGTTTTAGTTGCCCCTAAATGTCCCGCAACTTCCTCATGACACATCTTCATTATTTTCTCTCTAAATTCTAATGGCAAACATAATTGTAATTTCTCATCCCCACTATTTGAATGTGAAACTCTTACTAATTTATTTCCCATTATTTTAAATTCCTTTTCTTCTACATTATTTGCCTTTTCCCATAATGTTTTTAAAGATAAGCACTGTTTCTGAGCTAAGCTGAAATCTTTCGCTGTAATTTTATTCAATCCCACATTATCTTTCACCTCCCATTTCGGTAATAACATAAGATCTTCGATTTGACTTTCATCCTGTCTATTCTCATCCATTTGAACTACCTGCGTTTCTTTGTTCTGTGAGCAATCCCCAATTTTATCTACCCTACCTTGTTGCTCTTCTAACTTTGCCTGATCAACAAACGACATTTCCTTATCAACATCCCGTTGCTCCATTCCTTTTTTTAAAGAATTCGTCTTACTACGGGTAACCACCATATTTATAGGAACACCACTTCCTTTATTTTGCTCAATAAGCTCCGCAGTTTTATTACCTAAGAGATAGTAACCTTGCTCCGACTCCGATGGTTTAATCGCCGCCTTAGTGGTGATGCAACCAAAATCCCCTTTTATAGTCACCCATGCTAATGGTAAACATTTACATTCATTATCAAGAGGTTGACGTACCCAAGTTATATCTCCAGTAAAATCCTCTGTTTTAACCCAATTTCTATCGCATAGATCAATCCCTGCTCCCGTGTCCCTCAAATAGTGTCTTTCAACCCCGTTTATTAGAGCTTTTTTTAGATAAGGTTTAAAACAATCCCCTAAATCAACATCATTACCTAAATGATTAACTGTATTGAACTCATTTTTCTTTTTTAACCATTCCGCACAATCTGGTTTTATGTGCCCTGGTTGATTACAAAAAAAACACCTAATCTGCCTTTTCCTCTCAAAAGTCTGGTCTTGTTTAAGTTTATCATTTTTAAATTTTTCCGTTTTATTCTCTAACTCCGATTTAGCTTTTACTTCACCCCTAATTTTCGGATTTAAATTGCTTCTTTGCATCTCTGAATAAGGTTTTTTTTCCCAAGATTTTTTTTCTGATTTCCTGAAACTACTTCTAATACTCTCATATTTGTCACATTTATCAGCAAGTTTCGAAGCCTCTTTCATTTCATCCCATTCATCATAAATTTTTCTTTTACTTCAAAAGGAACGCGTTTTTTTACTTGCTCTGTGAGCATGAGCTCTTTTAAAGACTCGAAATCCTTTATTTCTAATGATTCCAACCAATTATCCAAATAACCTCTTAATTCATATACCAAGTCTACCCATAACACTCCAGGTTTCCTTTGATGATTTTCAAACTTCTGTTTTAAAGCACCTGTTCCCAATCTAAAACGATTTAATAAAACTTTTTTTACATGTTGAAAATCATCTCCTAATTCTGCTGGTTGTTTCACTATAATTTCCGCGATATCTGATGGCAATAAGGGAATTAATTGGCTAACCATATCCTCCTGCGAAATTTTAGCTTTTTCCGCCTGTTTTTCAAAGATCATAAAGAAAAGAGTGATGTCAATTAATTTACAATCAAAACGTGGAACTAATTCTTTCAAATTAATTTTTGGATTCCTATGCGAACCTACATTCAAATCACTAGACGAAAGACTAACAGTTTCCGAAGAATTTTGAATTCTTAATTTTTCTAACTCAAATTGTCTTGTTTTTTCGCGCTCTTCGTCTTCCCGTTCCAAAGCTAATTTTTCCCGTTCCATTTCTTTTCGTTCTGCATCCTCCTTAAGAATACATTCTAAATTCGATTTAGCAAAACTCTCATTATAATCCGATGCTGCTAAAATAGCCTGAATTATAGTTTTTTTCTTATCAGTTGCCGACACGTTGGTCTCAAATTCCTCTGCCAGCAAAAGCAAGATGTTTTTAGTATATTTCCCTAGAAATTCTTCCATTGTTTTCCCCCAAAATATACTAATCACAACAATACACAAATATATACAATTTGTAAAACACAATAAAAATTGCAATAAGGAATAGAATTTTATCCTCTAGATATATTTCAATGCATAAAACAATAATACAATTTTCCTACCGAAAATTTTCGTGCACTTGTTATATCCTTTAAAACTGAGTAAATCCTCAAAATTATTTTGATACCCACAGCTCTATATAAATACAATTTGTATAAAAACAACTAATCCTGCTATTTCCTACAGCATACCCATAAAATTTCAAATAACTTTATTGCTGTAATAAACAAAAGCTGTATATGCCCCAACTTTATAACTAAAAGTTACATCCACAACTATGATTAATTTTAATGATTAATATTCTTTTATTAATCAACCGTAATTTACTATCCTCAAGTTAATTATGAAATACCTAAATATTAAATTTTCAAAACCAAATGAATTACCGTACAGACCATAAGAAACCCGTTTAATATAAAAATTCTAACTAAAAATTTCGATCCCAAATTAATAGCTACCCTAGACTTTTTATCTATTAAACATATACAAATTACCAAGAACAGACATATACAATATTAAATCCTAACAGACCTCTCTGGAAAATTTCATAAAAGGGCTTACCTTCAAATGTAGACCTTTCTCCACACTGCTCCAAGGCTTTCCTGCACTTTTTTTTTTTCAGGTACTGCCGTATCTCCGGATCTAACTTGATTTCCGCCGGGAAATTTACACACAAGCTGTCTCCATGGATTCCTAAGGGCGATCGATGAATAGTCTTCTATCCACTGCACTGGGTGTTTACTGAAGAAATATTCTATATCGTCGAATTCCTTAGTCCTTGTTACATACCAGCTAACATATTCGACACTCCAGATTTCACAGTTCCTCACCGGATACACTTGAAAATCTTTCTCGTCAAACACAAGATTTCATCACCGACTGTCCTTGTTTCTACACAGTTTCCTTCTGTACATCAAGTTCACGTGGGTCCAGTCTAATTTATGCTAGACCTAATTAATCCGTAAGCTGCCACCATTTATAATACTATAGCTGTGATGTAGTGGGCCAGGGCTTTTTGGTTCACTAAGCTCTTGTGAGATGATCGTTGAAAAATAATACATGTTTCTTACCAAAGTTCTTTATTAGAACAACTAAAATAGATTTGAAAAATGTAATAACAAGCTTTACCATTCATAGGTAGACACTCTCACTTTTTATTAACAGTTCTATACTTCTCATAGCCAACCTGAGTAAAAACGATTTTTACTCGCATCTCTTCCGTTGTTAAAAAAACACCCCACTTCATCAGTGTCACCCAGTCTACTATCAGCCTCCACACTAGCTTCTGCATGAGTCTCTTTTTACTTTCACTTTAGGGACGAATTCCCACACATTGTCCAGCCACCCCTATTTCTTGGAAAAGTTGAAATACCCTGTTGAGCAGATCCCAAGGGCAGAAGTATGCCAGGAATTTCCCCTGCATGCCTTTACACAAAAGACCATTGTCCTCCTCGGAAATGCCTGTTGCTTTCCCCGTCGAAAATGTGTGGCGAAGGTACGATATCACAGAAGGCTTTTTTCAGTGTTTACAGATTTTTCATTTTTCAGAGGGCGAAATGTAAAAATCGACTTTAGTTGTATTTTTTCTAGCAAGGATCCAAATAAATAAGTCATAACTTTAGCTTGCAGACTTCTTTGTAATAATTATTTTTTTAATTGTGAAATTATAGGTTCAAGCCTACTTTTTATGCATTTCTGTAACTTACAAAATATAGGGAGCTAGGCACGAATGGTTACCTATTTTTATTAGCCATTTAGGGGACAGTTATTTATGTAAAGTCCGTTTCAAGATTATTATGAAATAAATTGTTTTTAAGCCTCAAATACAATTATTCTTAGTTTATTATTACTAATACTTATAATGTTATTAGTATCTGTAAAGAAATAAATATATTTTTTAGCAATTCATAAAAATACTAATTGTAATATATAATATACAATTTAAAAGCTTTATAAATTTAGACAAAACATACAAATATGCATATTATACTATAAGGAAAAGGCAGCTGACGTCACTGTTGGTTGAATTACTGTTGGTCAGCAAGAAAAACCTGTTCATTCATTATGACTCCTACTTGTACCCATGAGCTAGGGAGATTTGATTGGTCTACGTTTAACAGGTCTCTGATATGATTGGTTTACGTCACGAAGACTATTCCTGCAATGATCGTTACGACAAAAATGAAGTTGGTAAATTGGTTGACGGAAATGTTTGTTTGTAAACATGCACTTTCCTTATATTATAAATATTATGTGCATATTCCCATATTTAGTATGCTTACATTTTATCAAAGAAATGCAAAATATTTTAAACATATATATTACTATATTTTTGTTATGTATTTTATGTGGATGTTGATTTGATATTTTATATGTAAATTGGAGATTTTCATTAATATTATAATTAGCTTAATTATTCATTAATCTAATTTACAATTATTTGTTATTAAATTTTAATTTACTAAGGACAATATCATATTAATTACTAATAGTATGCCACTCTTAGTTTAATGTTTTTGAATGTCCCACATTCATACTTTATGGATTTTTATGGATGTCTGAAAATAATCCTCATTCTATATTTGTACTTTTTAAGTAATGGGATTTTAAGTATTATTTAACCTTCTATATACTTCCACATGTTTTTTATTTCCTGTTCATTTTATAAATATCTTATATATAATTCATTGAAAAATAATTTTTAAATTATTTTTAATAATTATTTATATTAATTATTACTGAATTTATTTTGTTTTATAGCATATAGCTATATGCTATATATTATCAATGTTCTAGCATTATTTAAACTCTAGTTTAGTTTAAATCAGTTAGCTAATAGAATATATTGTATGCTTTTAAATTTTATTAACAATAGTTTTAAATACATTGTGTGATTTATATTAGGTTTATAATTCTCTATATATAAGGATTTGTTTGGTTTTGCTGTTTAAACAGTTATTTACACTCAAAAGCTTACAAATTTTTATCTTGCGATAAATATTAAATATAATTAATAACAGATGGCAGCACCAACTCTCTTGTCTCTTTCAGATTGCTCTAATTTTTATTTTTTCTAGCTCCATTTCAGTTATAATTTATACACCAGGGTGTATTTTTAGCTGAATTTTGACGATATTGTTAAACTGTTATCTATTAATTTAATAGTGCATTTTAAATAATGTAATTAATATCTATTTATTTTATATTAGATTAAATTTGTTTTACAAGGTATTTCAAATTTTATTTCAAAATGTATTAACTGCATCCTTTGGTATCATTTACTGTGATTTCTTAACTGTTTTATTCACCTTAATCTTTTTGATATACTGGTTGACATGTGCACATGGATTTTTGTAAAATACTGAAATATTAATCGGTATGGTGTTTATTATTTATATTTTATATCCTATAAATATTTAAATACGTTTTATTGATTCTTCCATTTCATATTATTTGTTTCTATTCTGCTTTCATTTTTAATCAATTCACTTGATTTTTGTGGTTGTTTGGGCACAGGGGAAAATTAATTTTAGCTTTAGCTTATTTTTCCCACAGAAAACAACCATTTTGCTTATATCATTGAATTCTGTGCCCTTGATAACGTAATTCAATGTATAAGCTTTTCAATTTTTGTCGGTGTCCACTTTTTTCTTTTTTCTTCCATAATAATTCTTATAATAATTTTTTTTTTTTTTAATACTTACAGCTTTAATTCATAATAATTGACGGTGGTAGGTTATGTTTAATTAATGTGATATATATATATATATATATATATATTAGAGAATGGATTGAAGGGAGATGATAAAAATATCTCGGTGACTCAAATAATCAGAAGGTTTTGTAGAAAAATAAACTTTATTAACATAACAACACATAGTCAAATATTCGCCATCGTCACTGACAGAATAATCTGCCGCTCTCTGCAGGGTTCGAATGTTACTGCGTCACGTGACTTCAAAAGCTCTCCGCAGAAAACGCGGGGGGAGGAAATGCGCCTCATTGCTATTGGCTGGCTCCTCGCGTGCGAGAGAGAGAGAAATAGCAGACGGCTACAGAGTATGCCCCCAGTGACGAAGTCGCGATTACAAAAAGGTAGCAATTAATAAGATACATAAGAAAGGTCTTGAGTAAAATTAAAGTACATATGATGCAAAAAAAATAGAAAATATATTATGCATTACATGAAAAACAATACTTTTGAGAAGGAAATAATATGCACACTATAAACATCAAATGTTTTAAACAATATAATCCGTAACGAGATGTTTCGGAAAACGAACTTTACGACCAGATTTGGTGGTAGGGTGTTCAACAGGAGTAGTTGGAATATTTATGGGCTCATTTTGTTTTTGAGGTTGGGAAGGTGAAATAGAATCTGCTAATTGATATGCAGGTTTAATGCGATCAATAGATACAGTACAGCGCTTCCCGTTTAATTCCAAGTCAAACGTTTTCTCAGACCTGTCAATCACTCGATGAGGTCCTGTATAAGGGGGTGATAAGGGAGGATTGACTTTATCTGATCTAAGAAACACGTGTGAACAGGTTTTTAATGAGGGATTGACATAGATTTTAGGATTGCCATGCATTGCAGTGGCAATAGGATTTAACTTTCTCATTTTTTCAGTTAACTCAGTCACGTATGTAAGAGTAAGTGGTTGATTTATAGTTTCAGTGTTTATGAGATCAGAGGGTAGTCTGATATTTGTGCCATAAACAAGTTGAGCACAGGTCGCTTGGATATCATTTTTAAGAGCAGTGCGTAAACCAAGTAAGACAATGGGGAGGATTTCAGTCCATTGAATTTGATTGTGAGCTTTAAGAGAACTCTTAAGATGGCGATGGAACCTTTCAATAAAACCGTTAGACTGTGGATGGTATGCTGTAGTTCTGATGCGTTTACATCCTAATCTATCTGTAAGCTCTTTGAAAAGAGTGGACTCAAAATTTCTACCCTGATCAGTAGTGATGGTAACAGGGGTTCCAAATCTGGAAATCCAACTGTGTATCAATGTACGAGCAGTTGTTTCTGCAGTCATATCAGATGTGGGTATAACTTCGGGCCATCTCGTGAACCTATCAATGATGGTCATGCAATACTGATTGCCATCGGATGATGGTAAAGGTCCGATAAAATCAATATGAATATGGGCAAAACGAGCATCAGGTTCAGAGAATGTACCAATTGGTGATTTGGTGTGTTGAAAGATTTTAGCTTTTTGACATTTCGTACAGCTGCGAACCATAGATTTTATGTCCTTACGCATGCGAGGCCATACAAATCGTTTGGAAATTAAATCTAATGAAGCTGAGATACCAGGATGCGAGAAATAATGCAAAGTTGAAAAAACTGATTGTCGCATACTTTTAGGAACAAATGGTCGAGGATGTTTTTGTGACATATCGCAATATAAATGTACATCTTCGAGTGGAAAATAATGTTTTTCTAATTTTAATGAAGTGGTGTCAAATTCGAGAAGTTGTTTTAGCTCTTCATCATTTGTCTGAGCAGTGGCAAACTCTTTAAAATCTAACACATTAGGAGAAATTGAATCTATCTCAATTCGAGATAATGCATCGGCCACAATGTTGTCAGAGCCTTTAGTATATCTAATATCAGTAGAAAACTGTGAAATATAGTCTAAATGTCTCAATTGACGTGGGCTACATTTATCAGGGTTTTGTTGAAATGCGAATGTAAGGGGTTTTTGGTCTGTATAAATAATGAAATTCCGACCTTCTAGCATGTGTCTGAATTTTTTTATAGAACAATAAATAGCAAATAATTCACGATCATAAGTAGACCAATTTTTTTGAGATTTATTTAATTTACAGGAATAAAATGCTATTGGTTCCCATTGGTTTTCGGAGAGTTGCATTAAAGATCCACCAATTGCGACATTGCTGGCATCGACCCATAAGCTTAGCTGGGCGCCAGGAATTGGATGTCGTAATAATGTAGCTCGAGCTATAGCTTCTTTTGAAGCAGTGAAGGAAAGAATGGCATCATCGTTCCATTGTAATTGCTCAGTTTTGTTAGCATTGGAACTGGGATGTTTTTTCTTATTTTTGTGTCCTTCTAAGAATTTAACGAGTGGAGCTAAAATATCGGCAGCTTTGGGAATGCACCGTCGATAAAAATTGAAAAGACCTAAGTAGCGTCTTAGTTGAGTTAAGGTAGAGGGCTGGGGGAAATCTAGGATGCATTTTACACGATCAGGTAAGGGTTCAATTCCTGCAGCTGAAAGTTTGAATCCTAAAAAATCGATAGTGGATTGGCCAAATTTACATTTATCAACATTAATACACAGACCATACTCTTTAAGTCTAGAAAACAACAACTCAAGGTGTTCTAAATGTTCAGTTTCATTATTTGATGCAATTAGAAAATCATCAAGAAATGCGTAAACAAATCCTAAGTCACGATTTACGTCATCAATAAATTGTTGAAAAGTTGAGGAAGCGTTACAAAGGCCGAATTGCATACGAGTGCTTTCGAAAAGTCCGAATGGAGTGCAAATCGCAGTTTTATGTACATCATCAGGATTTATGGGAATTTGATGGTAGGCTTTTACAAGATCAATGTGACTGAAGATTTGTTTACCATGTAATTCAGCAGTGAAATCTGCGATACAAGGGATAGGATATTTTTCTTTAACAGTTTGTGCATTTAGAGCACGATAATCACCAACAGGTCTCCAATCGACAGATCCTTTCTTCGGCACCAGGTGCAAAGGCGAAGAGTAATTACTTTTAGAAGGTCTCATATGACCGAGTTGTAGCATGTGCTGAAATTCAGCTTTGGCAATTTTTAACCGATCTGGAGCTAGCCGTCTAGGCTTAGCAGCGACTGGAGGCCCCTTAGTGTTTATATAATGCACAGTATTATGCTTAACCGGTTGGTTAGGATCCGGTAATTTCGTGATTTCAGGAAATTTAAATAATAATTTACCATATATATCATTTACAACATTGGGTTTCACAGAAAATATATTACAAGTACTTAATATAGCTGGAGCTTTTAAATTAGTAGTGGAATCAATAAGACGACGATTCCGTAAATCAAGTTTTAAATTAAAATTATGCAAAAAATCAGCTCCTAAAATAGCACATGAAACATCACAAATATAAAAAGAATATGTAAAATTTCGGCGTAGACCTAAGTTGATATTAATACATTTACGACCATACACATTAATTTTTGTGCCATTAGCAGCACGAAAGGTTTGGAGAACAGGCTTAGTTTTGTCATTTTTATTCGCGGCCACAAGTGAGGCATCAGATCCAGAATCGACTAGAAAACACATACCTGTATTTCTGTCTCTAACGAAAAGGCGACGAGAAGGTGCTGGGGAGAAGTCCGTCGCCGCTACTCTTCCCGCTTCTGGTTTTCCGAATAAGAACAAGGCGCTAGGCACTTTTTTGCTTTTTCTTGATATTTTTGGTGATACCAACACAATGTTACACCCCTATGGCGGGACTGAGAACGATTACGCTGATGGTTATCACTTCTAGATACACTTCTTGAACGACGAAGATGAGCGACCTCTTGGCGTAATGCTTGGATTTCTTTTACGAGCATATCAATGGCTGGTGGTGTCTGAGATTCAGTTGTTGGTGTTCGAATCGAAACAGAACTAATGTTGGAAGGCGTTAATTCAATTATTCTATCAGCAATATCCGCTGCTTTATCTGGAGTAATTTTTTCAATGGAAGCTAGAATCGTTTGCACAGTGGTTGGCATTTGTTGAGTAAACAGTTCTAAAAGAAGATCGTTACTAATATTATGGCTTTCAGCCCGTCTTTTCATTAATCGAAGTAATTCAGTTGGTTTTCTGTCACCCAGGCTTTCTCCAGCTAGCAGTTTCCGTATTTCTAAAGTACGACTTTCTCCGCAACGTTCGATAACTTTTGCTTTTAAAATCTGATAAGGATCAGTAGGATCAGGACTCATAATTATATCTCGAACCATAGTAGCAGTAGCAGGCGGTAGATGCGCTACAACATAATTATATTTTGTTTTCGACTCAGTGATAGCTTTAGGAGTAGCTAGTTCGAATGTGCTATCCAGCATATGAAACCATAATGTAGGGTCCACAGGGATATAGGGTGGAATGACTACGGCAGATGTTTCAGCAGTTGCCATTTTGCTAGTTAAACAAAACGTTCCATGAAACAGTTGAATAGTTCGACGTTCTATGAAACAGTTGAAGGTTCAAAATTCCGCGGTCACCATTTTAGAGAATGGATTGAAGGGAGATGATAAAAATATCTCGGTGACTCAAATAAGCAGAAGGTTTTGTAGAAAAATAAACTTTATTAACATAACAACACATAGTCAAATATTCGCCATCGTCACTGACAGAATAATCTGCCGCTCTCTGCAGGGTTCGAATGTTACTGCGTCACGTGACTTCAAAAGCTCTCCGCAGAAAACGCGGGGGGAGGAAATGCGCCTCATTGCTATTGGCTGGCTCCTCGCGTGCGAGAGAGAGAGAAATAGCAGACGGCTACAATATATTTCCCCAGTTCATTTTGCGACATTTTAAAGCGAGTTTACCAACAAATTTGAGAAAACAAAAAGTCAGGCTCAAATGGGTTAAGGTAAAACATGATGTCTAAATGAACAATTTGGAAAACACATAACGCATTTGAAAACACAATTTCTGCAATTACCAGCAATAGTTGGAAAAATATCCGAATTTTTTTTGTGCAACTCTGTATGTGTTCTATATACATTTGCATGTGTACTACATATACATAGTATGCTAAAATTTAGTTCAGTTAAACGCATAACACAATTGAAAATACCCATTCAGAAATTTCCATAAATAAACAGGGGTGTACTTGAGAACTTTTGTGTAGCCCTGTGTACCACCTATAGAATTTATACACACCAAGTAATATGCAAAAGAATAACTTAATTTTAACAAGTTGGAAATTGCTCGTCAAACGTGGCAAATGAGGTGCGTTCGTACTATAACCAGTTTTATAAATATTTTTGATCGCATATTCTATTGAATGTATATTTTAGTGCACTTCAATAAGTGCATATCCATATCCATTTCATTCTGTTCGAAAGGCTGTAATATCATTAAAATGCACTTGAAATATTTTTTTCCCTTGGCTGTCATGTAAACGGAAAACTTTTGACTGTCCCTGTCATTAAACTGTACATCCGAGTTTCATAAAATTTGAAATGACTCGACAAAATTTTGCAATAATTATATATTTAAAATTTCAGATCATTCGCTCGGGTAGTTTTTGCTCTGTTATATGCGGACGGACGGAAGGACAAACAGACAGACGGACTGAACGACGACTATAGGTGTTACGTATTTATATAATTACGAACGCACCTAAAAACGTGTACCGCAGCCGAAAACGCACTTCGAGCAGTACTGTATTATTCTCAGGCAGTACTGTTGCCAAGTTCTTTTACGTATCCCTGTAAATGAATGATAAATTCTATGCACACCTATTCTACAGTCCGTGTCTTGTAGTATACCGCAGCGATATATATAAATTTTATTATGTTTAAAATAGTGCTAATATCATTAAAATGCGCCGCAAACGATTTTTGCCTATAAACTGTAATATAACTGAATTCTTTTGAGTGTCCCTGTAAAAAAACCGTAAATGCTATAAATTTCACTTTCAGTACGGAACATGCCATAGTAAACCACAATAACATATATTAATTTCAGGTCAATCTCTCTATACCATGTTTACTCGCGTAATACTCGCAGCCCCGATTTGAAGCAGAAAAAATCGTCAAAATATTTTCTTCGCATAAATTGGATGGATGAAAAAATGATGAAAGATTGGGTTCGCAATTTTTGGAAGAAAAGGTCTGGAGCATTGCTCAAAAAAGCAGGCATGCTGGTACTCGATAGCTTCCGAGTAGAGATGGGCAACATCGTTCCTTTTAAGGAATCGTTCCATCCGGAGTCGTTCACCGAAAGGAACGAGTTCTTCAGAGTCGTTCCTTTCAGAATCGTTCCGAAAAGGACCGATTCCTTTTTACAGAATGGAATCGTTACTTCAGTTTCACTGCCGGAATCGTTCCTTTGGAGTCGTTCCTCAACAAATGGCACATCTCTACTTCGGAGGACATCTTGTTGACGATGTGAAGAAGGAACTTTCAGAAGGCAAAACAGATCTTGTGATAATTCCTGGAGGACTCGCATCGATTCTGCTACCGTTGATCGTATCGGTTAACAGAACACTTTGGATGGCAATGGGAACAAAGAAGAATGTCCCAGTGGAAAGGTAAGACGTCCATTCCCGGAACTAATGTGTACTAGTTATTTAGTTAGATATTATAAAGCTTGACTTTCATAAAAAAACGATATAATTTCTAAAAGTTCGAAGAAGACGGATATCTCCGATGCTTTGGACGGAAGCGAAGATGACATCTTATGGAATGACGGAGACTCTTCAGGCACCTATTCACATTACAACAGCGATACTGATACCTTCAGTGAAAGTGGTTTATTATTAGAATTTTTTGTCAAAAATTTCACAAAGATTATTTATTTAGATTATAAATTTTATGTCTATAAAAAATATTACCATAAAAAGATAAATGGTATTTAATAAACAGCACATAATCTGGAAACATTTGGTAAGTTACTAATTTTATTATACTGTGTTATTTTATGCCAGTAATGTTTTAGCATTAGAGTGTATGTACAATATTGTGTAGTAGATTTCCCCGAATAATAGTAGCACCTAGGCTTTCACAATGAAAAATTGGCAAAAAAAGTGCGACTATTACGCGATTAAACACGATATTTACTCGAGTTAGAGCACGGACAGACGAACCAGTGGTATAGAGTAGACCTGGAAAGAAAAGTGGGGGAACGTTCATAGTTTCGAACGTTAGGGTCTGTTCGTAACCTTCGAGATACGGTGTGTATCACCCATCGGGCAAACCTGATTTTGAATCTTTCTTTTCATTTTCATCTGCATGGAAAAGTAAATGAAAAATTAAATTTCAAAATTTTAAATTCCATTTAATTAAAATTTCTTTTTACTTTCATCTAACTTTACAAGAAGAAAGCATTGGATTCACGGAAATTTTTGGTTTTCGACGGATTTACACGATTTATGGGTCAGAAATTCCGAAAAACATGTTTTTACAAAATGTCTGTCTGTGAGTCTGTGACTCTGTCTGTCTGTCTGTCCAAATTTTGTGGGCGCTCTATCTCAAGAACTAAGATATAAATTGGTGCTGATTAGTTTTTGGTGTAAATCGCTCAATAGGTGGCGCAGCTACGAAGCATTTTTCACGATTTTCACAATAGCTCAATATCCAGAACTAATGCTCACAATAGCTCAATATCCAGATCTAATGCACGGATTTTCATCAAACTTCAGATTCAGTTAGTTCTTGACATGAATTGACGTTTTATATTTTTTGGTGCAAATCGCTCAACAGGTGGCGCTGCTATGCTGCATTTTTTAGAATTTCCACTGTAGCTTTTTCTCAATAACTAATGCACAAATTTTCCTCAAACTTCAGATTCAGGTATACCTTGATATCAATTAGTGTTGTTTATGTTTTGGTGCAAATCGCTCAACAGGTGGCGCTGCTATGGTATATATTTCAGAATTTCCACTATAGCTTTATCTCAAGAACTAAAGCACGAATTTTCATGAAACTTCAAGTTCAGATATACTTTGATATGAATTGGGGCTAAATTGATGTAATTCCTTGTACTATTTAAATGATTTAATTGAAGTGATTTATGTAGAAAAAAGTTTTGTGGTGGCCACAACGTACTAGTTTTTTCTTGGACGTTAAATAGCTTGCTGTAGAATTAAAAAATAATAATAATAAAAGTTTCTTCACGTCTGAATAAAAATAATTTTTGGTTGTGTCAGTGAATTAAAATTTTTGAGGCCAATTTTAATAGTAAATAACGTTCGTACTTAAAACAGACCGCGTATACAAAAAACACATCCCAAATCGATTATTTCAATTAATTCAAAAAATAAAAGGAAATGATTCAAATTAATATTTTTACTTTCTTCTATCTTTCCAAATAAAAAGTTCTCGATTCGTGAAAAATTTCGACCTCCGGTTTTCGATGAATTTATACGTTTAAGAAGCTCCTGACCACGATTTGATGGTTTTTAGAAAATTCCGTCTGTGAGTTTGTATGCGACAATAATTTTGTGAGCGCTCTATCTCATGAACTAAGGCACAAAACTTTAGATTCAGTTAGATATTGATATAAACTAGTGTTGATTACTTTGTCGTGTAAATCGTCCAACAGTTGGCGCTGCTATACTGTCCTTTTTACGATTTCCGCAACAGCCGTATTTCAAGAACTAATGAATGGATGTTCCTAAAACATTAGATTCAGTTAGTCCTTGATATAATTTGGTGCTGATTACTTTTTGGTGTAAATCGCTTAGCAGGTAGCGCTGCTATGCTGCATTATTCATGATTATCTCAATAGCTCTATCTCAAGAACTAATGCACGAATTTCATCAAACTTCAGATTCAATCAGTCCCTAATATAAATTAGTGCTGGTTAGTTTTTGGTGTAAATCGCCCAACACGTGGCTCTGCTTTGCTGCATTTTTCACGATTTCCGCAGTAGCTGTATCTAAAGAACTAATGCATGAATTTTCATCAAGCTTCATATTCAGTTAGTCCCTGGTATAAATTGGTCCTAATTAGTTTTTGGGGCTAGGCGCCCAACAGGTGGCGCTGCAATGCAGAATTTTTTACGATTTCCGCAATAGCTTTATATCAAAAACTAATGTGCGGATTTTTATCAAACTTCAGATTTAGTTAGAAGTTGACATAAGTTGTTTATGATTGGATTTTTGTGTAACACCATCTAGTTTCATGCGTTTCCGAACAGAAAGGAATTGAAACTTATATCAGAAAGTTGACCCTTTGAATTTGAGAACAGTCTTAAAAAAAGGAATTTGTAAATGTGTCAAAACGTTTTGCACTTATTGAGCAAAGCAGTTGAGAACAGCCTTTATCCAATGCTTGTAGTTTTTTCCTGTCCGTTATCCTCCAATCTATACTTGGGGAAGGACAAAGAAGATAGTAAGGTGAAAGCCTGATACTGCCTATTTACATCCCCTGGGTTAATATGGTTGCAACATCTGGCGATGTAGCACTCATTTCGGCGACATAAAATTAATTTTGAATTGCGTTTGCAAAAACCTTATTTCAAAGATTTTTTTTTTTTCGTCATTCTTTGAAAAATTAAATACAATTGGTTATTTGCAATTTATCACCAAGGCATATTTTTTAAATTAGAATAAAATACATTATTTTCCAAGAACATTTCAACTTTGACAGTAATCTTGAGAATTAAAATAAATTGAAAGGAAAAAAATAAACATATTGTTGCAGTTTAACATCACCTATAATTTATTTGGGTGAAATTATAGGTGATCTCTAGCTTTACTGCAGCTCTAACCTTCATAGACATCTATAGGCCTCATCAAAACAGTGTTTATAGATAGGAACTAACAATTAAACACAACTTAAAACTCATCAATACAAGTAAACAAAAAAAGTTAAATAATATAAAAAAAATAGTTTCACATTGATGAGAAATAATTAATTAGTTCGTTTTTTATGCAATCGGGTTTCTTTATTTTTTAAATTTAACTTTTACTTGTTTGTCATTTAGGAAAGTAAGTATTTACACTATTTTACCCCCATAAGAGTAAATTTTGACTCCTGTCAATATTTTAATATTTAGCGATTTTTAGTGCATTTTTCAATGCTGCTTTTAGCGGTTTTTCGAGTAACACGGCGGATTTTCGACATTCGGAAAAGGAATTTTTTTCAAACTTTTAGCCTAATATAGTAAATTTTGCGATCTAGCTATTTTAATGCGGTTTTCAATGCGATTTTTACCGCTCTTTCTAGATTTTTTACGTTCCGCTTTGACTTTTTGTCATTAATAAAAGATTTCCGATTTCAGTGTTTTACCCATGGTAGTAAATTTTGTAAGGGAGTCATAAGTGTTTCGTTGAGAAATGTTTTTTAGAACTAATGCAAATGTGTTTCTAATCAGGTTTAAAGTTATATGTATGTAACACGTAACAGGTATCTACTATCTAGCATTGCTTAATGTGCAATTTTGAAGAACCACATGAATTCACATTTGTATTTTATATAAAGTCTTTTCATTCCAAATGCTGGCAAGATCTAGACAACTATTAAAAATTAGGTTAATGAATATCTTAATTTATCTATAAATTCCCTAGCACAAGCTAACAAGAGTGTTGGGCGCACCCTTTTCTCCGAACTTACTTGATCCAAAAGAAAATCTATCTTATAGGGGCCTCTAATTATAGAGGACCTGGTGATCGTAAAGCCTAGTTAGTTAATAGATAACCTACGGTCATTTACCTAAAAGGTTATCTTGGATAAATAAGACAATGCGTTGTGAAATGTTTAGAAGATAACTAACCTATGGCCAATTGGTTTGAAGGGAAATATATAATAAAATCAAAACCACTAAATATAACTCCCCAATTTTCAGACAAACCAACCCTACAAGATAAATTTAATTATGGCTTTTACATATATGGTCTAATAATAATATTAAGCAGTCAGGTAATTTCTAAATACGTAAAATAAGTAATTAGCAAGACTTTTAACAAATAATAACAAAGAAGGGAATTAATAATAATAAATCATTTATTTACACCACAGGCAAATTATATTAAGTTACAATTAAATAATTCATACTTTTACCATCCAAAATAATAACTCATGAAAAAAAAACACTAATTTGGATATTAATTGAAGTTGACAAGTTCTCCTGGGCACCCTATTCCCAATTCAAACATTTGATATTAATACGGTACACAATAGAAAAGAGAACATCCATAACATCGTACCTTTTTCCCCATTGGGGTCACAAGATCCTTTTAGAGTTGTAGACTTGACAGTATATATATATATATCCAAAAGTTCTTTTTTTTTTGTTTGTAGAACCACAACACACATATTCGTGTTCCGTAATTTTAGTTTTATTTACACTAAATTCCACCCAGCATTCATATCTCTGCACGGACTTCACAGAGTTTTGAACACTACGGAAGAGGTGAATCAGGGAGCATAGAGGAGAAGCCCCAGTGCCTTACAGATCTGCAACGTCCAGCCGTTGGAGAGGTTTTCGGTGTTTGATAAGGACATCGGTCCACTTGAAAGATGTTATAGTTCCTGTACATGGACTTTCAAGTGCTTTGTGTTGGGGGGAAGTAATGTTGGCATGATTTCAACATTTTGGATATTTAGAACTATTTTTTTTGAAGGAAAATGATATATATATATATATATATGAATAAGTTTATTGTCGATATCATCTATGTATATATTTATCTAAGTGATTATTTTATATAATTGATTAATTTTTTAATTCAAGTTTTTTTTTCAATGTACAGTATTATTGTTTTTATGTATGCATTTATTAGTACATTATTATTATTTTATTAAGGATGGGTACCAAGAGCATTAAGTATTTTCCCAGGCAAGTGTTTTGCTAAGGGGAAAGCTTAATTGCCAGTTACTATCTGTATGTATGATATTACGATGTAAAGTAAAGAATTGGACAGTTTTGGTACAAAAGAGGGACTTTTATGACCTCATGTTTTATGGGACAGCTGCAGGATCGAGCCCGCGGTCTCGTGAGAAAGTGGGGTTTGAAATATCGGATGTAGGAGGGTCGGAAGGCCCTGTGCATTCCGGGGACCCACTGACCACTGGCCGACACGAAGGCGGGTCCAGGCAGCGGCGAGTGGTTGGAGATTTTAATTATGCTGAATATGTTAATTCTCATCCACCACTCAGGGCCGCACATGCAAATTTTTAACAGAGAGAGATTTTCTTTTTCTCGAAAAAATAGAGATGTACAAAAAGAGTTCCAGAGTGCGGTGGTTATTTTTTTCAAGCCCTTTTGGCTGATCTGCCCATGTTTACTTGCTCTGTCTATGACGAGCAATATAGTAGTGTTAATTTTTTTTTAAAAAATGATTTAAACATTTTTGCTTTTGGCCCAGACCTGGGTGGAAAGCAAAAATGTTTAAATCATTTTTTTTAAAAAAATTAACACTACTATATTGCTCGTCATAGACAGAGCAAGTAAACATGGGCAGATCAGCCAAAAGGGCTTGAAAAAAATAACCACCGCACTCTGGAACTCTTTTTGTACATCTCTATTTTTTTCGAGAAAAAGAAAATCTCTCTCTGTTAAAAATTTGCATGTGCGGCCCTGAGTGGTGGATGCGAATTAACATATTCAGCATAATTAAAATCTCCAACCACTCGCCGCTGCCTGGACCCGCCTTCGTGTCGGCCAGTGGTCAGTGGGTCCCCGGAATGCACAGGGCCTTCCGACCCTCCTACATCCGATATTTCAAACCCCACTTTCTCACGAGACCGCGGGCTCGATCCTGCAGCTGTCCCATAAAACATGAGGTCATAAAAGTCCCTCTTTTGTACCAAAACTGTCCAATTCTTTACTTTACATCGTAATATCATACATACAGATAGTAACTGGCAATTAAGCTTTCCCCTTAGCAAAACACTTGCCTGGGAAAATACTTAATGCTCTTGGTACCCATCCTTAATAAAATAATAATAATGTACTAATAAATGCATACATAAAAACAATAATACTGTACATTGAAAAAAAAAACTTGAATTAAAAAATTAATCAATTATATAAAATAATCACTTAGATAAATATATACATAGATGATATCGACAATAAACTTATTCATATATATATATATATATATCTTTTTCCTTCAAAAAAAATAGTTCTAAATATCCAAAATATTAAAATCATGCCAACACCAAAAAAAAAAAAAAAAAAAAAAAAAAAAGAAAGAAAGAAAGAAAAGAAAGAAGGAAAGAAAGAAAAATAAAGAAAGAAAGAAATAGAGAAAAAGAAAAAAAAGAAAGAAAGAAAAAAGGACAATTGAACAGTAATTTCATTTTCGTTAGAGAGGGCCACCCTTCCTGAAACCCCGTTTAAGATATACCGTCCGACCTCGTTATCCCGACACCCGGTTTTTCCCGTCATTCTGCTTATCACGTCAGTTTTTCAAAGTCCCGATTTTCTGTATATAATTTTAATGTAAACTCCGGATTTTATGTCATTGAATAATTTGCAACTCCCTATATCCCGAAGGTTTAGGAAAATTGTCCATTTTCCAAAAAGCAAGTAGTCATAAATCTGATTTTTATTCTTTTCAATTTTGTTTTTGCGTTTATTCTGTTAAATAATAATGTTTTATTGCTTAACCCCTTGAGGGGCGGTGGGGTATATTTTATCACACCTACGATTAATGAAGATTTGCACCAGAAAAAATTTATGAAATTTTACTTTTCTAACTTTGATGGAAAAAAGTTGTAAAATTGCTTTTCCTTATTTTGAAATAAAATGTTTCTAAATTTCCGGTGAGAATTCTGCATTGCACAAACGTAATTGTTTCACCTTCAAGGGGTTAAAACTGCAAGAACAGTTATGAATTTAAAATTGTGTTAAATTAATTTAAAATGCAGCTTTTTATAAACATATTTTTCTCCGACACCGGTTACCGCGACACTCCGCTTATGACAACACTTTTTTCTGTTTATTAGAGTGTCCGGATAACGAGATTCGACTGTATTTAAAAATTTTGAATGTAAGAAGGAAAACAAATCTAAAGGGAAACAAATTATAGCATGTATGAGTATACACTATAAAAATATGTAAAATAAACTTTTAAGCTTATTTTTATTATCAATATTTTCCCTTTATTTTTAATTCAATCTCATATTCATGCCAAAACTTCTGTACTACATTAGCATGATTATGCATTTTTTTTTTCAAATATTGCCTATAACCATAAAAATTCCTGTGCAAGACAATTTTTAAAACATATAAAAATAAAAACTAACTTAGGAATTTAACAATTAAATAATATTTAATATTCAGAAATAAATTTATCAGGATTTAAAGAGAAAAGAGAAAAAAAAATAAAACAAAAAAAGTATTAAACAGTAATGTTTTTAACTGTTCTTATTTTTTTCAAGGATTTAGAGTCCTCCCCTCTTTCCCCCCCCCCCCCTTGCATATGCCTATGTTTCTGTTAAAAATAACTCGAATTTGCCAGTAGAAAAATTCGTATTCGAGCGGAATAACCTTCTTCAACTTTTTTATTTACCACCTCAGCATTATAAATAAACACCTTTCTATTCCATTTATTTTGCATTTTTTATTGTTTTAAATATTTTATTGTCATGCTTGATATCCATTTGGGTTAAAATTTTCCGATACGTTCAAATCCACAAAAATTGTTTCAGTATTTTAAAAAGTTTCAAAAATAAAAAATATATATTGCAGATTAAAAACCGCAATCTTAGAGTAATTATCTGTTAACACACCGGAAATTGAGAAGACGTTATCTCTAATAGGTTTGCAATCTCTGTACAACACATGTTCATTAGCGCCAAAATTTCGCCAAAGCGAATAAATACATTTTTATATAAATTTAATGTATACATATCATAATAGTGACAAATTTCAACTTAAATCAGTTTCATTTAGTCAATGAATCGCTTTTGCATTAAAATTTTGGGGGAAAAAAAAACAGTTATCGGGTGAGATTTTATTAAAATAGTCCACGCACTTCTTCTTGTCGCGGAAGTATAACGATCGCAGTATATTCAATACTATCAAGTTCTTCGTTCCCATCAGGGAATGATAATGACAATGTGAACGATAAATGAAGATGGGAGAATGGGGGCAAGGTTTTGGGGGATTTTTGCACTGCACATTATCAGGAGTTGCCGGTCTGCATTGATGTCCCTTTTGTTGATTTTTTCTGTAATCGACTGCAGGTGCCATACCGGCCATTTGAGGACCCCTACTAACCGTATGTGACAGCTATGACAATCACCCTGAATATCTTTAAAGACCTTATTTACTGACTAATGGAAACATGCTGTTGTTAATTGTCATGCGAGAAAAACATGACCAGGCTTTCAAAACTGAAACATCTGTATATTTTTAAAACTGAGACTGCTGTGTATCTTTTTCGGAAAGCTTGTGTGGTCTTTCTGTTAGGAGCTGGAGGAGAATAGGGCCGAAACTGGAAGAGTGCAGATGGGTGCATAGGCCCAGGTGCCAGAACGAAAGGCGAAGGGGGTCGCCAAATGAAGATTTTGTTTGTAATTTCATACAAAAATGTATATTATATATGAAATACAAAGAAACTCGTAAGCTAATGTTAAACCTATCGGAGCGTTCTTTTTAAATTTGTGAAAGTGAAAGTAGCTTTATATATAAAAAACATCTGCAAACAAAATCGAAAAAATAAAGCTAACCCGGTTAGAATTCAATCTCGGCTATTCTAAGCAAGGAAAAAAAATCATTTAATCATTAAAAAATCATTAAGGCTGTTCTTAACTGATCTGCTCAACAAGCGCAAAACATTTTGACATATTTACAAATTCATTTTTTAACGGAAGCTATAAAATTGGAAAGCCTGGCCATGGAAACGATTTGGAATTGAACTGTTTTTTCGATCAATCAATTACCCATTGAGTTATAAGCGATTTCGATCACGTGACAAACACGTTTTTCGCCCGCTCTTGAGTGATTATTCTACTTTCAGGCGGAAATTCGGTTCAAAACGTCCACTTTGACACTATTTTCTGAAAGATCTCTTGCGTTTGCAAAAAAATGGAAAAACAGCTCGATGACATAGTTTCTGAACAACAACACCAGCTAGTTTCATGCATTTTCGAACAGAAATAAATTAAACCTTATGTCAGAAAGTTGCCCTTTTAGATTTGAGAACACCCTTAATTGTCATGCGAAAAAACATGACCAGGCTTTCAAAACTGAAACATTTGTATATTTTTTAAACTGAAGAACCTGTGTGGTCTTTCTGTCAGGAACAGGAGGGAACAATAGTTTTCGATTAGAGAATTCCAAGTAAAACTATTGCCGCATCTGAATGAACTAATATTAGCCCGGTATTTCACTACTGGTAATTATGATGAAACAGCAAGCAAAAGAGAAAGAAAACTTTCTTTCTCTTTTTAACATTCATGTGAAAATCACTTTGTTTCTAGAAAAGAAGTATTTTTATTTGCGCTGCCTTGGAATTGGCAACAATAGTTTAAAAGACAATCCAGAAATGTGAAATGCCTCGTGTAGATATATTTTTTAATTTAAACTGTTTGATAATATTATTGTTTCGTCATTTCAAATATGGCGCCATTTCCTCCATTTACGATTTTAACGCATATTAATGAATTTATTATTTTACAACTTTCTTTTTCTTTTAAAATTCACGTGTAATATAGTTTATAAGACGTAATTTTCAATATTTTCCTGCATTTAATACGTAATCACTGAATTCTAACTTTAAAATTTTTTTCTGTTTATAATAGTCACGCGTAAAGAAATTTTTAATCTGAAGGAAATATTATTCTTTGCGCTGTTTTTAAAATTGGCAACAATTTAAAATAATACCCATTTCTAAATGATGTAAGAAGTATCTCTCGAAATGTTGAAAATTTGAATTTAAAGTGGAAATAAATCCTCAAATAATGAGTCAAATTAAAAAAAATAAATGCATTCTGCACACTGGGAACTTTTAATGTATATCCTCAGCATTCCTATGTATAGTTTTTGCTAATATAAAACTTTTTTAATGGAACGATTTTGACCAAATTTAACATTATATATATCTTTAGTTATTTTTTTTTTTTCTTAGAATAGAGAGATTAATCTATTTAATTATTTTACTCTAAAAAAATGGATTATATTTTATTTTACTGTTCGCTTTTTTACTATAATATTATTTTTTTCATATCATGAATATGGTTAATTTTGAATTTTTACGATTTCTAAATAATGAACAATTACTAAGCGAAGCTTTTTGACAAGACTTTTTTAAAGTTACTTTGTATTTATTAGAAAACGCTATTCGATTCCTTGTTATCAGAATAAATATGCCTGACAATTCCATTCTTATAGGAATAAAAATGACTTCTTGTCAGAATGTAGCGTGTTTGGATTTCAGAGTAAATTTAAGGCTGTTCTCAACTGCTCTGCTCAACAAGCGCAAACCGTTTTGACACATTTACAAATTCATTTTTTAACGGAAAGATATAAAATTGGAAAGCTTGACCCTGGAAGCGGTTTGATTTTGAACTGTGTTTTCCATTTTTTGATCAATTAATTACCTATTGAGTTATATGCAATTTCGATCACGTGACAAACACGTTATTCGCCCTTTCTTGAATGGTTATTCTTTTTTCGCGCAGAAATTCGGTTCAAAACGCCCACTTTGACGCTATTTTCTGAAAGATCTATTGCGTTTGCAAAAAACGTAAAAAAACATTTCGATTACATAGTTTCTGAAGAACAACACCTGCTAGTTTCATGCTTTTCCGAACAAAAATAAATTAAAACTTATATCATAAAGTTACCCTCTTGGATTTGAGAACAGCCTTGTGAAACGTGACTTTCTCCTACCTGACAAAGAATCGAATACTGTTTTACATTTTCCTGCAAATGCCAGGCATCGTGTTGTAAGTACACTTATGACATACTTGCCAACATTCCCTTAAACTTCAGTAAAATGTGAGTTAAATGGACCCAGGTTAAACACGTTTCGAACCAGAAATTTACTAAAGAAATTAAATTAAATAGATTTCATAGAGAAACAGGATTTTAAATATATAATGACACGTCAAATAAATTTTCTGGGTCAAACTCACATTTTACGGAAGTTTAGTTGAATGTTGGTAAGTATGCTTATGACCACCTTTCTTCAAGTTGTCGAGACCCAGATGTCAACTTAAAACGAAATTTGGCAATATTTATTTGAACAGATACTTTGTCTTTGCAGGGAAATTCTATTCGATTCCTTGCTATCAGAATAAATATGCCTGACAATTCCATTCTTATAGGAATAAAAATGACTGGTTATAATTTGATCATATACCACAGATATGATAAATATTAATGGACAATAACAATTTACACAATAATTTAGAAATTACTTATTGTAATAATAACTCTAATCAATAATTTATTATTACTCTGTATATAATAATATATATTCTAAAGTAATAGTGTATTATAACACTATTTATGTTGCAGTGTTTAATTTTTCAATATAATTTATGCGATTTATGTGAAAAATTAAATTAAAGTAAAATAACAAATTTTTGTTTTGAAATCCTACCTTTGAAATTAAATAAATTTCTGCATAAATTTATTTTATTTTTTATTATTTGTCAATTTATCCTTTATTTGCTGCCTACAAATAAATCCTTTATAGATGTTGTTTTTTCTACTTCGGACACTGCATTTCTCCACTTTCGGCTCGGCGCTAAATATTGTTTTCTTATTCTCTTGACCGTCCCTATTGTATTTTCCCCCAATTCCAGTATTTTCAAAGATGTACTCACAAAATCTGTAATTCTAAATTGGGGATGTTTTATGCAATTAACCGGGGATTGTTATGCTATAAAACGAGTATATTTAACATTAACCTTGTGGCGACCGTTTCTGTTCCACGGCATTCTATGCATATAAAGCGGAGTATGCAATTATCCGTTACCTGATTAAGTGGGGCTGACTGTAATTTTAAACGATGACTTACACCCGAGAAATATCAATTTAATTGCGTGAATTTTCATTCTCATTGCTAACAAGGCATAAAACAAGGTGTCAGGCTAGGTGCGTCGTTCCAGGTGGCTCAGATAGAAGTTTTGGCGCGATGAACCAAAGACCCAGGTCCGAAGCCTGGCCTGGATACTTTTAACCCGACTGCCAAGAAGGGTTATGTGTTTCACGCGTATCTGGGTATGTGGATTTCTTTATACCCTCGAAGACGCCGAGCGCAGTTCATACAGGGGGAGGCAAGAAGGGTCGGCACAGGCGCAGTTAGCCGGTCTCCTTCAGAATACAGTAACAAAAACCACAATTTATTAAGGCTGTTTGTTCTCAACTGCTTTTCTCAACAAGCGCAAAACGTTTTGACACATTTACAAATTCCTTTTTTAACGAAAAGATATAAAATTGGAAGGCTTGACCATGGAAGCGATTTGGAATCGAACTGTGTTTTCCATTTTTTGATCAATCAATTACCTATTGAGTTAGAAGCGATTTTGGTCACGTGACAAACACATTTTTCACCCTTTTTTGAGTGGTTATTCTTCTTTCGCGTGGAAATTCGGTTCAAAGCGCCCATTTTGACTCTATTTTCTGAAAGATCTATTGTGTTTGCAAAGAAACGGAAAAAACAGCTCGGTTACATAGTTTCTGAACAACAACACCTGTCAGTTTCATGCATTTCCGAACAAAAATAAATTAAAACGTATGTCATAAAGTTGCCCTTTTGGATTTGAGAACAGCTTTAAGGGGAAACATAATATCTAAATGAACAATTTGGAAAACGCATTTGAAAAATCAATTTCTGCAATTACGATCAATAGTTGGGAAAATATCCGATTTTTTTTGTGGAACCCTTGTATATGATCTATAGATTTGTATGCATACTACATAGTATGCTAAAATTTAGTTCAGATAAACGCATAGCACAGTTGAAAACGCCATTCAGAAATTTCCATAAATAAACGGAAATGTATTTGAGAACTTTTGTTTAGCCATGTATACCATCTATAGAATTTATATAAACCAAGTAATATTCAAAAGAATAAGTTAAACTTAAAAACGCTTAATACAGCTGAAAACGCACTTCCAGCTAATTATAGTTCTGAGGCAGTACTGTAGTCAAATTATTTTGAGTATCCCTGTAAATAAACGATAAGTTCTATGCACACCCTATTCTACAGTACAGTCCTCCCCAGTTAACCGGGTCACGGATAATCGAATACCCCGCTTATTCGAATATAATCCTCCGGAACCGGATTTATTCCTATTGGTTCTATGTTATTTTTCCCCGCTTATACCAAATACATTTTACGAACGTTCCCGCTTAATCGAATAACAGCTGTGTGACCGATGTTTGAAAGTAAACATGGAAAGCAAGTTTCAGCTGGAATTTCCTTCCACTTTTTGTCATTTTCTGTTCCTTGACGCTGAAAACAAATTTTCAGTTCTTCCTGCAATGATTTCGGCCGGCAAATGCATAATGGACAGGTCAAATGATTTCCCCACCGTCACTTCTTGCTGTTAACCAGGCTTTGATGGCAATGCGCTGTTACTTCGAGACTCGAGATGGTAGTTGTGATATTTTGCACTCATTCGAAAAATAGCTCGATATTTACTCCTTTAAAATTCCACTTAAACAAACCACTTTAAATGATTTTTTTAAGGCAGTATAAGTAACGTAAATTAGAAATATCAAAGTTTTCACCCAATTCAAACGAGCTGCATTAAGTGTGATGTAAATCATATGAATGTATGTACTGACATTAAATTAATGCCTATTTACTTTATATTAGCATTTGTGTTTATTTTAGTTTATATTATTCTATTAACGATTTATTATGATGTTAATTAAATATACCGCAGATAGTTATTTTGCCTTTTTATTACGCATTAAATATTACAGTTATTAATCCCCGTTTAATCAAATACTGCGCTTAATCGAATATTTTTTCTGGAACCGTCACTATTCGTTTAAACGGGGGCGACTGTACAGTTAGGGTTGCCATATTGTACTTTTTCCCGTAAGTTGTACGTTTTTTAGCAGTTTTTAAGCCTATCGTACAGTGTACGTTTAAATTTGTCCCGTACGACGATTTCTTCCGTTTTTCTACCTACTCTTACTTTTGATAGTTTGAAGAATTTTTTCTTTTTCAGTTTGCTTCAAAATTTCATCTTTCACCGAAAAAAATGTTATACACATGCACATTAAATGTAAAAACGGTTTGTTTACGATCAGGATGACAAAAATCTTGGGAAAGTTGTATAATAACTGCACATTCACAAGCTCTTGGGTAGGGTAGGATTAGGTGCTCTGAAGTTGACACTATTATAGACGAATCTAGGAAAAAAGGTGACCGGAAAAAACGTGACAGAAAAAACAAGTGCGGAAAAAACGAGACAAGGAAAAAACGGGACCGGAAAAAACGGGACAAGGAAAAAAGGTGACCGGAAAAAACGTGACAAGGAAGTGTTAAATATTGAACTTGTCGATAAATAAATGCCAAAAACTAAAGTAAATTTTTTCCACTGTCAGTTTCTTACAGCGTAGGGGGTGGGGGTGGGGGGGCAGAGTTAATGGGTGAGTTAGACAATTCTAAGATTTGGTCCAAGAAAATACAATTTTAACATTTCATTAAGAGAAGTTTAGTATGACTTCTACAACGGACAAGTTAGTGCTTTCTACGGAGGGGGGAGGGGGTATAAAGAAATACAATTTATTGATTCTTTCAATTCGCTATTGATACTTTATATATGAGCAAAGATGTTTTATAAGGCGGAGGGGGAGGGAAAAAATTACGTACACAGCTTGTAAAGGGAATAAAATAAAGACGAAGAGAGGAGGCATTTTCTTTAGAGGAATTATTTCATTATACTGCTTTTTGCTCGCAGGCTATCAAAGCCCAAGGGCTAATGTGCACGCAGGTTCTGTATGTATGTATGCATGCACTTATGTCTGTATGTACGTAACGCGATAACTCTTGACAGAAACATCCGATTTGCTTTAATTTTTTTTTTCGAGGTTTATTCTGATAAGGCGCTTCCCTGATTAGTTTTGGGGGTTGTTGGTTAAGAGTAAAGGGGGGGGGGGACTACTATGGGTTTTTCATGCAGAATTATTTGATTTGCTCCAAAATTAGTATACCGATTTATTATGTTAAGGAGCTTCCATGATTAGTTTTGGAGGTTCATTAATTAAGTATACACGAGGGGAAAGGGGCTAGACCCCCCCCTTAATTTAGATAAATGGGTTTTTCATGCAGAGTTATTCGATTTGCATCACATTTAGTATACCGGTTTATTATGCTAAGGAGCTGCCTTGATTAAATTTGGAGGTTTATTGTTTAAGTATGAAGAGGGGGGCGGGGGCTAGTCCCCCCTTAATTTAAATAAATGCGTTTTTCATGCAGAATTTTTCGATTTGCTTCAAGTTTGATTTATCGGTTTATTCCGATGTGGCGCTTCCTTAATTAGGTTTGGAGATTCGTTGGTTGTATATAAAAGAGGAAAAGGGGGCAAGTCCCCTCTTCTTAATTTGGATAAATGGATTTTCATGCGGAATTATCCAATTTATTTTATTTTGTTCTATGTTCATTCTGATAAATGGGCGGGGCTGGTATGAACGTGAGGCGTTAACTATAATTCGTTGATCAAGAAGAGGACTCTTTGGGTCTTAAAATACCTTGACCAAGAACAGGGCTCTCTTGATTATTGAATATTAATTAATTTAATTTACTTAATTAATATTTGAAAAAACTGGATCAACACAAGTGTCATCCACTACAAGTTTAAAAAAAATTATTTGAGCTTGATTAAATGAATAATAAGTATTTTATTAACGATTGAAAATTTGAACAAGATATATATAGCGAAAGTGTGAGCTAATAGTAGGAATTGAAAAAATAGTTTCACATTGATGAGAAATAATTAATTAGTTTCTTATAGAAATGTTTATTTTAATTTATTTTGTTTAGTTTAAATGTTTAGAATAATATATCTGGAAATTCCATGATGAAACCTAAAATTGCAAAAAATTAGACTTCAATCAATTGCTTAATATAACAACAACAACAAAAAAGTAACAAACTATTCTAATTTCTAATTTTAGGCATATCTTAACAAAGATATTTACTTATTATTATTTTTTCTTTATTTGTTCTGTTAACATCTGAAAATACTAATGCCACTGATCAGGACATAAAAAATTATAAATTGATAAGTGATTCAGAAAGTCTAAAAAATGTTATCATTATTATTATTAATATAATTTTATGTTAATAAACAAAAAATTCAAATAGCGTTAAATAAAATAAAAATAATAAAAATAAAACTTTCCAATCGAATCTATTATAACTAACTTCTTAAAAAAAAAAAAAAAAAAAAAAAAGAAAAGTTTATATGATATTATACATGCGTAAGTCGAAAAACAAGTTGTTATGTAAACGAGCATTCTCGTATGCGAACACACAACATTTTTCAATATTTGCATTCTAATTATCAACGGAAAGCATTCTTATTCACATAATGTCCAAATTAAGTAGTAGTGTAAATGTGAATTTTCATATGCGAATATTCAGGAATTTTTTTTTATAATAGCATTCTTAAACACCAACGGAAAATATTGGTATTACCGTTCGCGAATATCAAATACCAAGTAGTGATGTTAATTAGAATTATCGTAAGCGAATTTTCAATTTGTTTCAATATTAGCATTCGTAGACATCGACGAAAAATATTTGGATACGCGTTCGCGAATCTGCAGTTGAAAGAATCTATAAATTGTATTTCCTTAATCCCCCACCCCCCCCCGCCCCCGTAGAAAGCACCAGCTTGTCTCTTGTAGAAGTCATGTTAAATTTCTCTTAATGAAATGTTAAAATTGTGTTTTCTTGGACCAAATCTTAGAATTGTCTAACTCACCCATTAACTCAAACATCAACGGAAAATATTGGTATTACCGTTTGCGAACATCAAATATCAAGTAGTGGTGTTAATCAGAATTATCGTAAGCGAATTTTCAAATTTTTTCAATATTAGCATTCGTAGAAATCGACAAAAAATATTTGTATTGGCGTTCGCGAATGCGAAGTTGAAAGAATCTAAGAATCTATAAATTGTATTTCCTTAATACCCCCCCCCCCCACCCCCTCCGTAGAAAGCACCAGCTTGTCCCTTCTAGAAGTCATGTTAAACTTCTCTTAATGAAATGTTAAAATTGTATTTTCTTGGACCAAATCTTAGAATTTTCTAACTCGCCCATTAACTCTGCCCCCCCCCCCCCTACGCTGTAAGAAACTGACAGTGGAAAAACTTTACTTTAATTTTTAGCATTTATTTATCGACAAGTTCAATATTTAACACTTCCTTGTCACGTTTTTTCCGGTCACCGTTTTTCCTTGTCACGTTTTTCCGGTCCCGTTTTTTCCTTGTCCCGTTTTTTCCGCTCTTGTTTTTTCTGTCACGTTTTTTCCGGTCCCGTTTTTCCCGGTCACCTTTTTTCCGTTTACCATTATAGACTATAGTATCTACATTACAGTTTTTTACTTTCTTCTATCTTTACAAGAAGAAAGTATTGGTTTCGTGAAAATTTTCGAATTCCAGTTTTCGACGGATTTACACGTTTTAGGGGTCAGAGATTCCGAAAAACATGTTTTTACAAATTGTCTGTCTGTGAGTCTGTCTGTCTGTCTGTCTTTCTGTCTGTCTGTCTGTCCGTCTGTCTGTCTGTCCGTCTGTTTGTATGTGACACAAATTTTGTGGGCGCTCTATCTCAAGAACTACTGCACGGAATTTAATAAAAAATGATATTCAGTTAGACCCTGATATAAATTGGTGCTGATTAGTTTTTGGTGTAAATCGCTCAACAGGTGGCGCTGCTATGCAGCATTTTTCACGATTTCTGCAATAGCTCAATCTCCAGAACTAATGCACGGATTTTCATCAAACATCAGATTCTGTTAGTCCTTGACATGAATTGAAGTTTTATGCATTTTGGTGTAAATCGCTCAATAGGTGGCGCTGTTGTGCAGCATTTTCCACCATTTCTCAAATAGCTCAATCTCCAGAACTAATGCACGGATTTTCATCAAACTTTAGATTCAGTTAGCCCTTGACATGAGTTGAAGTTTTATGCATTTTGGTGTAAATCGCTCAATAGGTGGCGCTGTTGTGCAGCATTTTCCACCATTTCTCAAATAGCTCAATCTCCACAACTAATGCACGGATTTTCATCAAACTTCAGATTCAGTTAGTCCTTGACATGAGTTGAAGTTTTATGCATTTTGGTGTAAATCGCTCAATAGGTGGCGCTGCTGTGCAGCATTTTTCACGATTTCTGCAATAGTTCAATCTCCATAACTAATGCACGGATTTTAATCAAACTTCAGATTCTCTTATTCCGTGACATGAATTGAAGTTTTATGCATTTTGGTGTAAATCGCTCAATAGGTAGCGCTGTTGTGCAGCATTTTCCACGATTTCTCAAATAGCTCAATCTCCAGAACTAATGCACGGATTTTCATCAAACTTCAGATTCAGTTAGTCCTTGACATGAATTGAAGTTTTATGCATTTTGGTGTAAATCGCTCAATAGGTGGCGCTGCTGTGCAGCATTTTTCACGATTTCTGCAATAGTTCAATCTCCAGAACTAATGCACGGATTTTAATCAAACTTCAGATTCTGTTAGTCCTTGACATGAATTGAAGTTTTATACATTTTGGTGCAAATCGCTTAGCAGGTGGCGCTGCTATGCTGTATTTTTTAGAATTTCCTCTATAGCTGTGTCTCAAGAACTAATGCACGAATTTTCGCCGACGGATTTACAAGTTTTAGATGTCAGAGATTCCGAAAAACGTATTTTTGCAAAATGTCTGTCTGATACTCTGTCTGTCTGTCTGTTTGTCTGTATGTATGTAGCACAAATTTTGTGGGCGCTCTATCTCAAGAACTAGTGCACGGAATTTACTAAAAATGTATATTTAATTAGTCCCTGATATAAATTGGTGTTGATTAGTTTTTAGTGTAAATCGCTCAGCAGGTGGCGCTGCTATCAAGCATTTTAATTTACTGTATGTACTACAAAAATTTCGTGAATTGACGTTTTGCCCCTTGTGGTGTAAACCGCTCAACAGGTGGCGCTGCTATGCTGTATTTTTTGAGATTTCCGCCTTAGCTCTATCTCAAGAACTAATGCTTGGGTTTTCAACAAACTTCAGATTCAGGTATACCTGGATATGAATTAGTGCTGTTTATGTTTTGGTGTAAATCGCTCAACAGGTGGCGCTGCTATGCAGCATTTTTCACGATTTGCACAATAGCTCAATGTCCAGAACTAATGCACAGATTTTTATCAAACTTCAGATTCAGTTAGTCCTTGACATGAATTGATGTTTTGTACCTTTTCGTGTAAATCGCTTAACAGGTGGCGCTGCTGTGCTGCATTTTTTGTGATTTCCACAATAGCTCTAGCTCCAGAACTAATGCACCAATTTTCATCAAACTTCAGATTCCGGTGTACCTTAATATGAGTTAGTGCTG
Source organism: Maratus speciosus (assembly GCA_963932465.1). Classification (NCBI taxonomy): domain Eukaryota; kingdom Metazoa; phylum Arthropoda; class Arachnida; order Araneae; family Salticidae; genus Maratus; species Maratus speciosus. The sequence goes on from OZ010799.1 coordinate 333,770,223, forward strand.
TTTGTGTTTTGGTACAAATCGCTCAACAGGTGGCGCTGCTATGCTGCATTTTTCAGAATTTCCCCTACAGCTCTATCTCAATAAGTAATGCACGAATTTTCATCAAACTTCAAATTCAGGTATACTTTCATACGAATTGGTTCTAAATCGATGTAATTTCTTGTACTATTTAAATGATTTAATTGACGTGATTTATATAGAAGAAAGTTTTGTGATGGCCACAACATACTAGTTTTATTTAGTATATCTATATCTTAAGTTTTAATATTTTGTTTGTTTTATTATCTGTCTTTATGCTTATTTTTCTAGGATGTCCATTACTGACATTTTCATGATCATCGTTGAATTGTAGGATGTTTTGACTTATTTTTGTTCTTACAACTCAATTGATTTTCATTCATAGGATGTATGACTGCAAATTTAGTTAAACGATGTTAATAGAATAATGTAATATAAATACAATTGAAAAATAAAGATTAAATCGACTAATTAAGAACCTCTTTTTAAACAAATTTGTTGCCGAAAACATTACTGGGACGTTCAACATAGTTTAGCATGGTACAAAAAAAGATGACAGCACGATAAAACCAAAATTAACTAGTGTCAATCGAAATCTTCCGGGTTTTTTTTCTGAGATAAACCTGGCAACCCTAAGTACAGTCAGCCCCACAAGGGGTATTCCAATCCAAACTGCTTATTTTCTTATTCATTTTTGTTTTCAAACGCATCAAACTGGGAATTTCTCTTATTTAGAAACTGCATGCCGTGCTTCTCGATTTTTTGAAAAATGCAGAAAATATTGTAAAAAATGCTGTCAAAGTGGGCGTTTTGAACCGAAATTTCCGAAACGGGAGATCTGGGAATGAAAAAAAGGGTCATACTAAGAAAATAATTGTTAGAGAAAACAAATTCTAATGAATTGAGCGAAAAATGAAATCACACGGCCTCTTATACATCTCTTCAAGAATCACCTGAGCAAGTTTCTTTTTTTTTACTTTTAAAAATGAGTCTGAAAATGCCTCAGAAAATTTCTAGCTGTTGAGGGTGGAAAAATATTTTTTCGAATGCACCCTTATATATATAGAATGCCGAGAAACAGAATCAGTACTTGTTTTATCGCATAACAATCCCGAATTAATCGCATAAAATATCCCCAATTCAGTAATCCGGATTTTGGTGGATTCTTGTGGAGGCGATGAATGGGAAAAAATTAAGAACGTAAATACTTTCTTTTGTAATAATGGTTTGTTATCTACAAAATCGAAGAGCAGAAATCGTCTTCAAAGAATAGACTTTATTCTCTTAATTCTAGGAAGCGCATGTGAGTGTTGATTTTGAACAGGTGTGATTTTCTTTTTAAAGATTGCCATACATTTATAGCGACTCAAAATGCTGGTGATTCTTTGAAAATCCTGGAATTGGGGTAAAACGAGGGGTAAAATACAATAGAGACGGTCAAGAGAATAAAAGAACAATATTTAGTGCGGGAAGTGGAGTAATGCAGTTTCCGAAATAAGAAAACAGAAACTTCAATAAAGGATTTTTTGTTAGCTACAAATAAAAGATAAATTGGTAAATAATGAAAAATAAAATGATTTTTTGCAGAAATTTATTTATTTCAAAGGTATGATTTAAAAACAAAAGTTTCTTATATTACTTTCCTTTTAATTTTCACTTAAATCACATAAATTATAATGAAAAAAACAACTAAACCATGTACATTTACAAGTTCATTTTTTAACGGAAAGGTATTAAATTGGAAAGCCTTGCCATGGAAGCGACTCGGAATGGAACTGTGTTTTCCATTTTTTTTTTATCAATCAATTACCTATTGAGTTATAAAAAAATTTGATCACGTGACACGGCATTTTTCTCGATTTATTCCAAATTCGCCGAAAAATCTCCCCAGAACCCCCTGCAGTTTCTTGGTAGGTCCTATTAACGAACGGCGATGACACGTATGAAGCGAAAAAAAAAGGTTAAAAACACAACACAAAAAACTCAAATGCTGATCTTCACAAATGCGACATTTCGATCCTTTTTCAGAAAAATATTCTCCCCAAAACATCTGCAAGCCAGGTGGTCACTAATTACAAATACTCAACGAGGTTCTGGGTGATGGTTATTCTCAAGATGGCACTTCTGAAAACCATTAATCGTTTCCTGTTGATTATCTTTCTTAACAGTTCAACTTGAAAAATTCCATCAAATTTTATTTTTTTCAGCTAGAAACAAATATGGTTATTTTGTATAAGTACTAAATTATTAAATTTTAATACTTGTATTTTATATGCTTAGTCTGAAATACAAGTGAGAAATTCGTATGTTTTTCAGACAATTAAAAATGAATTTGTTACAATCTTCTTTGCTAAAAATAATTAAGAAATGTCTTTATCGCGAATATTTAATGCATGGATGATAATAATAGTAATAATAATAATTAGTAACTTCTTGATTTCTTTATCTTAATTGCATGTTAATTGTAACGTATATAAATAAAGTTTAATGTCTCAATAATTATAAAAGTTGAAAATAAAACTAGAATGATGGTGAGGGGCCATTTTGGCCCTTACCAAATGAATATATTTTGTTCCGATTCAGAAATTTATTTAGGAATTAAGTTTAAATGATACAAAGAAAGAAAGGGTTAATTAAATAACTCAAACAGTTTTAAATAAAAATTCTGGTATTAAATATTTTTATGAAACTGGAGTAAAAATTCCGGTCTTTCTATGTTAAACTTTAGTTTAAAATAATATTTGTTTTAAGAGTTAGGTTAGCCAAAATATACTATTGATTAATTATTGTAATTATTTTTCTTAGCTTTTTATAAATTCAGTCAATCACTGTCTTTTAAACATTTTCATTCGTCGAATCCGCCAAGTTATTAGTGTGTCGACTCGCAATAATAGTAATATATAATAATTATTATTTAATAATAAAATTATATAATAATTATTATTATTACATTATTATTATTAGTAGTAGTAGTAGTAGTAATAGTAATTTCTACAGATTAAACAAATATTGAAAAAAATTGTACTTAGTTTTTGTTACTAGAATAAAAATAAAAGGGGGAAAAAAGACCTTTCTGTCAGATTTCTCTCTATTCTAAAAAAAATATACACCACCGCCGCCGGTGTAAATGAATTTTTTTGTGACCGGAGGTCTTTCTTCGCTAATATTAAGAAAACTACTACACACAAAAATATGAAAATTGGTAGTATTATATGAAATCTTATATAAGTACGCTAAAGTAGACAATTTTTAAATCGAAGAGCTATTTAAAGTGATTTTCAATGTTAAAGTCTGTCAGAATAGGTCCATTAAAAAAGTTCTTTAGGAACAAAGCTATGCATAGGTTGGTTAATTTTTGACGGCCGATTATCTACACGAGGGATATAGGCCATAGGGGATGTGCCCTCCTTGGGGGTCTTTCTAAGGGAACCCAACCCGTATTTACGCATGAAAATCCAAGGTTTCGAAGAAAACCACGAAAACTCCGAAACGGTTAGGCCGACGGGCGCGATTGGGTTCGAACCCAGCACTTTCCGTCTACCAGCTTCGAGAGCAGAACCTCTCAGCCACGCTATGCATAGGAGTTTAATATATGTTTCTAGGGATATACTTCTTTAAGCTAGTGGTGTGAAAACTGCGCTTATTATTATTTTTTTTTAATTTTACTAATTTTATGAAGGGTTTTTTTTTTTTTTTTAATCTTTTATTCGAATTTTCATTATTTCAAGAGAATTCTTTTCATATTTAGAAAGGGTAATTTTTTATGTTGATGCTAATTTGTAAAACAGCAGAAAGAATTATATTGCCTCTCAAATAAGAAATGTATTTACACGTTACTGTTAAAAACAGAAATGAAACTTTAAAGTAATAATAAAATGATCAATTGTTAAAAGCAGAAAATATGGAAAGTTATGTCATACAAATTGTATTTACACGTGAATATTAAAAAAGTAAGAAAATCTTAAAATAATTAAATTATTGCTCGCGAACCGCATTTAATGGGAACAAATACGTCATATGTAAAATTAATGTTGTCATATGAAAGATGCCTAAAATAATTAAATTATTATGCGTGAAAAACTTTTAATAGGGAAAATTAGGTCATATATTTAAAAAGTTCAAATACTGATATTCCCAAACACTTTTAAATGGAATAATATATTTACACGTGAATATTAAAATAGTGGGAAATAAAAGCTGTAATTAAATTTTTGCACACGAAACGCATTTAACCCTTTCAGGGGCGGTGGTATGTTTATGTAACCACTTAATTTTAATTCTCAAATGCGATAATGGCACCAAGATTTTTGCATTATTTTTTTTTCATTTATTACATATGTGAAAAATCGCTTTTTGTTATTTGCAAATAAATTTGTACGTAAATGATGGTGCCAATCATTCATTTCAACATTTTAGCAATGCAAGTGCTTTGCCCCTAAAAGGATGAAAATTACATCATACATTTAAAATTATTTTCTTATGGACAATATTAATAGGATCTCACATTGCAAATCACATGGTGTACGAGTAGTGCGGCTAGCAAATAGAAAATTTGTTTATAGATCACTTGATGCAGCATAAATAAAGTTAAATGCTTGCACAAAATACTTTCGATTTATTTTATACCAATTGCTATTCGATAAATACATACTAGAAAATTCGTATCTACTTATTAATTAAAATAAATGATTTACATTTTAATAATAACATGGAAATGTGCATGATGATGCAATAAAATAGAGAAAAGAATTCATGCATAAGCTGTACTTGTTCCTGAAAATATTTAAAACTCGATCAAAACATGAAATATAAGCGAAAATTTTCAAAACGCAGCGCTTTTCAACCCCGTGGTTCTGAATGCTATTCCGAAGCAGACGAAAGAAAAGAAAAAAAAAATTGACACTGTTAACTATTTCATCAGGTGATGGTGGTACGTGGGGGGGGGGGGGTGTCAAAATTAGCAAAATGTTGATAAAGTTATGTATGGACAGCCCCCCGCCCTCTCCACGAAAGTGGCTACCTTCTGTCACGATTGCTCGATTGATTTGCAATCTTAAACTGAAAATATCTTCAAGTATTGACATTCACAAACTGGGAAATCGTGCGGTGGTTTCCAATCTTTGGTAAAAGCAAAGGAAATTTCATAAAATCCGTTAAATTTGGAGCTTATTTTGAAGTAAACATTTTAGTAAAATTCATAATTTATATTATATAATGTAATAATAATAAGACACGGCATAAAATAATTAAAAAGAAAACAATTTCGAAGCAAATCGGTATGTTCTATCTAAATTATATATACCATGTACCTACATATAGGGTGGTTCGTCAGTAATTGACCAGTAGGAAATGATTTTTTATTTCTGAATTCTACAATGGAAAAGAAATGTGCAACTGCTGACGGAATTTCATTTTTCAACATTTACCGTAAATATAAATAATGCAGAAAATGAAATAAGGAAAAGCTTCCGATAACTAATATTTTCTTTATATTTAGGAAATTTGCAGAATAATGCTTTAATAATTTTGTTAGAAGAAAGTATCTGGATAAATTTCTATTAAACAGTAACCGTGAAAATACGGTACTAAGCATATGAAATTAGTCTCGCATTATTTGAAATATAATATCAAGAGAAAGTGCTTTTATATATATTTTTTTATATTTTTATTAGAAAAAAAATAGCTAGATAAATTTCTGTTAAATAGTTAATAACAGTGAAAATATTGTACTAATAATGTGAACTTAGCCTCACATTATTTGAAATACAACATCAAGAAAAATGCAGGAAGAATGCAGTAAATCAGTATTAAAAATAATAGCAACCATATTCAATGTGCAGTACATGTTTTTGTTGTTTGAGCGCGAAAAGTGAAAATTTCTGGAGCTTGTCTTGATCCTATTTCATTTCTCATAAAGCAAGATCAATCTCTTCCAAACTTTATTGCAATATTTTCACTTTTCTAAGGTTATTAAAAGAAAGGAGAGAGAGTAAACATATTTTATGGGGGAAAAATATTTAAAAAAATGAAAAATTACTGAAACATTGTAATCCAAACTGGCTGCTTTCTGACATATTCACAAAGTTATTGTTAATGCAACAAATGCATTAGTGATTATTAGTATTAGTGTAAACAAGTGTATTAGTGTGTAGTTTATGTTAATGCAAAAATTGTTCTTCATGAACTAAGAAATCGAACAGCATTTTTCATCTTTTTATAAAGACAAAAATATTGCGGAATATGCCGTCCAAGTTTGTGTTTTAAACCGATTTTCGGGATTCTACAGCCCGCGAAAGCTTGTTTTTAGAAAACAATTAATTAGAACTTAATATGATATACAATCATCAAAAATGCAAAATGTTGTTTGATTTTAAATTATCTCAATAGTAATGACTGATATTTCCATGCATTTATGCATAAAATGAGTCGGTGAATACATCAGTTTTGAGTTGCTGAGTTGTGAGGGAAAAAAAAAAAAAAAAAAAAAAAAAAAAAACGCCTTAAGTGTTATAGTCGTGCATAAAATGTCTAATTCTAAAGTAACGCATTTCAGAGGTGAGGGGGGGGGGGGGGGGGTGAATTAGCAAGTATGGAACATTTTTATTTTAATCATATGTTTTATTTCAAGGAATTATTACATGATAATATCTTGAAAATTAATTACTTTACTATTTCGATTCATTCAAATGTATAAATTATCGTCAAAATAAGAGAATTTTCATCTTTTATTAACAGATTACCGATATTTCACTGCAAGAATATGGTATTATCAAATTGTTTCACCCACAATAATAGTATTTCAAAGAGTAATTTTTAATAGAATTATAATCCATCATAACATTTGTAAGTTTAAATAACATGCTGCTAATTATTAGAAAGTACCTCGTAAATTATGCGCCATATAAGTATTGTTAAATCAACTGTTTTTTTCCTCAATCCCCGCCCCCCCCCCTTCTTTTTTAAGAACAACTCTAATACAACATTTCTCCCTTTTTTGTAATTTAATGTTCCAAATTTTATGATTAAAATAATTTCTACTTTTAATACAGGCTTTTTTCTACAACCAATAACATATATAGTGAGTCTAAAGTCAGGTTTGTATGCATATAGTATGAAAATTAGCAAAAATTAATGAACAGAACATATCTGGTTCCCTGAAGAGTTTTCTTAAAATATTTGTTAACGCGAATAAACACTATGCAGACTACCTGATACAACTATGAGAACACAAAATAGATAAAAAATATTCAACATTTAGCCTAAAATAGTTTCATTTTTTTTTAATGGGCATATTTATAACAATATCGTAAGATGCTTTTAAAGGATTTGATCATGTTATAAAAGAAAATCAACTCGATTTATTTTTTAAGAGCTGTTACTAATTATGTTTAAATTATAAATAATTTAAATTTTCTACAAAATTGACTGTAATTATTTAATTTAAATTATTTTCGGATGAAGTACTATTACTTATGTAATGGTTGTTCCTATAAAAAAATATGCATGCATTTGTAATAGGAGGCATTTAAAAAAACAAATACACAAGGTTTAAATAAAAGAAAAACTCGTTCTTGCTTAATACACATTTTACCTGCAATTAATTTCAACGTGTCTTTTAAATCTATGAAAATATGCAACAAACCAATATAAAAGTTGTATAATCTTGCATTACACTGTACAGTACATTTTCCTTTCTTCATTTGTATGATGCATCTGTAATATGCGTTTATGGAAATAATTTGATGAATTAGGGGATTGCGATTGGGAAGCAAAGAGATCCTCCGATATTAACAATTATCTTACATTTACCGTCTAATAAAAGTGTACTAGTATGCACATATTTATGCAAATATTAGAGAATTTTCGAACTGAAAAATAGCAATAAAAATCTTGAACATTTCACACACCATTACAGACAACGTAGAACGCGTTAGTGTAAGATAAGTTTCAATTTCATCAGACTTCGGTGCATATGATTTATTTGACAGAAAATTAAAGTCATAAAAATTTAATAAGCAGATCGTGAAAATTCTTATGTTCAATATTTCACAAAAACTAACATCCAAATACATGAAACAGTGCAGTGCAACTGAGACGTATTTGTGGTTCGCAGTTTCGCAGTAGCACCTAAACTAGAGTCCTAGGTGGGCCCGGTCGTACCCAATCTGAAACCACCAAAATAATTTTCATCAACCCGCAACCCGACCCGAACCCGAAATGAAATGAAAGTAAATCATGTTTACTTTACTAAATCTAGAATTTATCTCCTATACCAATCTTAAGTTTTATTAATAAAAAAAAAGAACAAATCTATATTTTTACTATTTAAATATAGTAAAACTTCTAAATATTGGACACTCCGGGATTGTTGAATAAAAGTCCTACATCGGATCGGGCCGGGTTGTCCCTAATTTTCTTTTAGGTAGATTTCTTATGAAATACTACCTATTACATTATCTCCTACGTAGGAATTTCTGAAAAAATTTTGCATATCTACACCGATCATGACCCCTAGAAACCAAAACCAACCTCAGTAAAAAAACTTTATACATATATAATATCACTTTTTTATGGACACGATAACTTCCGTAATTCTACACAAATTTCTTCCAAACTGATGCATAAAATCAAGGGGCATAAAATCTCGGTCAAGTTCGTTAATGGGCAAAATCGGACCAAGGGGATGGAAAGTTTTGTGAAAACCGGAAAAATGCCATAATTTCTTAATTTTTGTACATATCAAATTAGTTTAAAGTTTTTATTACTTCTAAAAATGAGGCCAAAATTTTATATATCACAGATTATTGATAAAATTAAAAATGGGCTCCAGGGGCGCAAAAAGATTTCCCGCCCCTTGATTTTATGTATCAGTTTGTAAAAGATTTGTGCAGAATTACGAAAGTTATCGTGTCCATAAATAAGTGATGTATGTATATAGATATAGTTTTTTTTGGGGGAGGGGAGGTTTTGGGTTCTAGGGGTCATGATCGGTGTAGATCTGCAAAAACTTTTCCGAAATTCCAACATAGGAACGATCCCAATAGGTAGTATTTCATACGAAATCTACCTAAAATCATCGTTTGAAGGGTGTATTCAAATCCAAACTGCTTATTTTCTGACTCACTTTTAAATTCATTTTTGCTCTCAAACGCATCCAATTGGTAGATTCTCATATTCAGATACTATATAATGTATCGTAATGGTCAATTTTTTGATAGAGATAGAATATACTTCAAAAAATGATGTCAAACTGGGCATTTTGAATCGAGTTTCCCGAAGCGATTGTGTTGGAAACGAAAAATATTGTCTTACTGAGAAAATAATTGTTTATAAATCAAGTTTTAATTAATTGGAAGAAAATTGAAAACACAGGTCACTTATAAATATCTTCAAAAATCACGTCCGCAAGTTTCATAATTTTTCTTTTAAAAATGAATTTGAAAATGTGCCAGAAAATTCAAAGTTGTTGAGCATGGGAAAATATTTTTTTTAATACCGCCTTAACATGATTCTGATAAAACCAGCTCTTATACAAAAATGAACTAAAAACTCGTCAACAGCGGCCAGATAAAATTGTTAAAGTGGGTTTATCTCTAATCATGATTTAGTTTTTGTTGTTGACATTAGCACTTAACTTCGAAATCTACCTGCGCCTGTAGGCCGAGCCGAAAGAGATTTTTTCCAGGTTGGGGTGATTCTTATTTTCTTTCTGCGAGTCGGGTTCAACTTAGAATAATTTTTGCGTGTCATATTAATATTTCTTGCAAGTAGTCAGGTTGTTAGAATTTTCACAAAAAGTTTAAGCAGAACTATGCTTCAGATGAAAATGAATTTTTAATATGCACTACTTTTATTGTCAGTACCGAATTAAGGCGGCACACGTTGGTTGTGTTTATGACGGCCAATTATTAGCACGAGGGTATAGGCCATAAGGTGGAGAGTGCCCTTATTGGGTGTCTTTCTAAGGGAATCTAACCCGTATTTACGCTTGGAAAACCAAGGTTCAAAGAAAACCACGAAAACTCCGAACGATTAGGCCGACGGGCGTGATTGGGATTGAACCCAGCACCTCCCGTCTACCAGCTTCGAGAGCAGAACCTATCGGCCACTGGTGGGGCTAACGGGGCACAGTACTTTTGAGTTTGTCGAAACGATAAAAAACATCGCCTTTTTCAATGTATCAAAACACAAATAATATGGAATCCCTTTCTGCCTAAAGCATATATCCTTGGCTATATTATCCAGAAAAATAAATGCTGTATATACAAAATTGATATTTAAATTTAAAAATTTAACTCACTGATGCGTGAATTAAAATTATTAATTGGTGCGGGCATGATAAAACTCTAAATTATGCATATAGAAAACAATTTTTGAACAAAATAGTATCACAACACACCTACTTCTAAAGTAAAACCATAATATATGCAAAAAGGTTTAAAATTTAATTTTTGCACAAAAGAAAAAAAAAATAAGTTTTTCAATTGCCAAAAAAAAAAACTAAATAAATAAATAACCAAAATATGTGAATTTTTTTGGTTTTAGCATGAAGACTATAAAGAAATGGATATTTGGCTAATTTTCTAAAGCTGTAGCTTGCATAGTTTGAAAGTAATAATAAAGTAAAAATAATACAGTTAATTAATTCATATATTTATTATGCGGAACTCTCTGAGCGCGAGTAATACTCGCTCTTGGTCGTTTATTTTGAAGAAGTTTCCTTTTTTTTTCAATTCGCCAAAAAGAATAAATTATTTGTGAAATGCCTTAAATTAAGATTCAAGGTGTAATAAGCAACTCAAAAAACCTCTTGAATCTAGTTATAAAGCTGTTCTCAAATACATACTTGCTGCTTTCTAATACAATCAAAGAATTTATGATTATTTGTATAATTTACGAAATTTGCAGAAATTTTTATTTGGATATCAAGAAATCCCAATACATTTTTTTTCTATAAAGACAAATTACCTTTCATAAAATAGTTTCAAAGTCGATTTTCAATCAATTATAACTCAATATGTAATAAATTTATCAATAACTGAAATCCACTGTTTGATTCCAAATCATTGGCATAGTTTGGCTCCTAATTTTATGCTTTTAATAAGATAAATAACTGTCTGTCAACTATATTGAAAGATTTTAAATTATAGAGCGTTATTTTTTAAAATCAGCATCCATGGTTCAGCATTAAGAACTGTATTTTAATTCAAAAACGATAAAAAAAAAAAAAACAATTTTGTCTTTATTTCGATTCGTTATATAAATAGTTAAACAAAAAGATGTTTACGAAATCTTTTTAACAGGAAAAGGTAAGCACGAAGATACGCGGGAGAAAGATGGATTGGTGTTTTGGTGATTTGAAACATTATACTTATTGAGTAGGGTTACTCCCTAATGACATTCACTAATGGATTTCTGGTTTGGGGGGAGATTTGAAATAGTTAAGTTTGCAGGAGAAACAAAATGGCGGGCTTGGTATTTTTTTTATCCTAAAGTACATCGAAGACGACTTCAGGTCCCTTCCTAACGGAAGTACTTGATCGATCACTTGATTGACATTGATGGATCTAAATTCGGCAGGTTAGGAAAACATGTTTTTCTCCCCTTACTGACTGCATTTTCTTCTTTCGTTTGGAAGTTCAGATCGAAATGCCAACTTTGACGTTATTTTCTGAAAGATCTATCGTGTTTACAAGAAAACGAAAAAAAAAAAAAAAAAACAGTTCGATGACATAGTTTCTGAATAACAACACCTTCTAGTTTCATGCGTTTCCGAGCAAAAATGAATTAAAACTTATGTTAGAAAGTAGTCAGTTTGGATTTCAGACAAACTTAAGAAATAGATCTTCAATCCAAAAAATCTAACAGCGTTTACCATTTTTCTGCAAGTGCTGTATTTTTTCAATCGTAATTAATTGCTTTCTTGAGACACGAAAGTTAGCGTAAGACTGTTCTCAATTGCTCTGCTCAACAAGCGCAAAACGTTTTGACACATTTACAAATTCATTTTTTAACGGAAAGGTATAAAATTGGAAAGCCTGACCATGAAAGCGATTTGGAATCGAACTGTGTTTTCCATTTTTTGATCCATGAATTACCTATCGAGTTATAAGCGATTGTGATCACGTGACAAGGCGTTTTTCTCCCCTTACTGACTGTATTTTCTTCTTTCGTTCGGACTTTCAGTTCAAAAACGCCAACTTTGACAGTATTTTCTGAAAGATCTATCGCGTTTACAAGAAAATGGAAAAAAACAGTTCGATGACATAATAATAACAACACCTGAATAACAACACCTTCTAGTTTCGTGCGTTTAAGAACAAAAATGAATTAAAACTTATGTCAGAAAGTTGACCCTTTGGATTTGAGAACAGCCTTAAAACACTTTTGACTTTATTTTTTTTGAAAGATACCTTTTCTTTCATAGCGTAATGGAACACACAATTCGATTCCAGTTACATTACAATAACTAAATAAACAAACTTAAATTAACTCTCTCTCTCTCTCTCCAAAATTTTCATTTCTCTTTTTGCCTCTCTCCTTCCACGTATAGGTTGCTTAGAATCTTTGAAACACTTCATTTAACCCTTAACTGGAAACGTACATCTGTGAGATGGTTGCGTTTACATATCTACCCTTAATATTTTCTCTCTCCGACATTCCAAACTTATTTTTATGCTCTTATATTAAAAAATTGGTCCTGTTAAGGGTGTATTCCAATGCAAACTGCTTATTTTCTGATTCATTTTTAAATTCATTTTTCCTCTCAAACACATCAAACTGGAAAAATCTCTTATTTAGAAACTACATAATGTGCCGTGATTCTCGATTTTTTGATAAATGCAGAAAATATTGTAAAAAATACTATCAAAGTGGGTGTTTTGAACCGAATTTTCCGAAGCAGGAGATCGGGGAATGCAAAAAATGGTCATACTGAAAAAATAATTGTTTAAAACTCAAATTCTAATGAATTGAGCGAAAAATGAAATCACACGGCCTCTTATGCATCTCTTCAAAAATCAGCTCAGCAAGTTTCATGTTTTTACTTTTAAAAATGAGTCTGAAAATGTCTCAGAAAATTTCGAGCTGTTGAGGCTGGAAAAATATTTTTTCGAATACACCCTTAATGCATTACTATTACAGATTAAATGTTTAAGTTCACTATTTGGTAAATTATTAAGTGTTCTGTTTGTGGCGGGATTTTCCCGTTTCCAGTTAAAGGTTAAGAAAAAAAAAAAAAAAAAAAAAAAAAAAAAGAATCGTCTGTTCTATTTTTTATTCGTTTATAAGTCAGTAAACACTAATCTATATTATCCCTAATTAGTCTCAAATTTACGCTTCTCCGTTTGTATCTTCCGCAGCATATAAAAAAAAATTTAAAATCATTAAAAAATTTTACTTAAAAAATAAATAAGTAAAACTCGCCGTATTTGTTGTTATCTACTAACAATAAATAGCTAATTTTCTAAGTTACTACCTTATCCTCTAAATTTTCGTTTTGAACCTTGTGTTTTGTGTTCTTCCCCTTCGCCCAAGCATATTGTTTAAAATTTTTAAAACTCTAATTTAAAGAAAAAAAAAAAGAAATCGCATTGATCAGCGAAAAATATTTGTTTGAAAATCGTCTTCAGATTTAAATTTTATCTAATAGCTATTTTTTAAACTCTCTAAAAAAAAAAAAAAAAAAAAAAAGATAGTAATGAAATCCGAATTGGGGTTTATGGTGCTGCCATCTTTTATGCAATAAAGAAGAAATACAGTTTTACCCAGACAGTGTTGCCAATTAAGGGTGTATTCCAAAAAATATTTTTCCACCCTCAACAGCTCGAAATTTTCTGAGACATTTTCAGACTCATTTTTAAAAGTAAAAACATGAAACTTGCTGGGGTGATTTTTGAAGAGTTGTATAAGGTGCCGTGTGATTTCCTTTTTTCGCCCAATTAATTAGAATTTGATTTTTAAGCAATTATTTTCTCAGTATGACCATTTTTTTCATCCCCAGATCACCCGCTTCAGGGAATTTCGGTTCAAAACGCCGATTTTGACAACATTTTTTACAATATTTTCTGCATTTATCAAGAAATCGAGAAGCACGGCACATTAGGTAGTTTCTAAATAAGAGAATTTCCTAGTTTGATGCGTTTGAGTGCAAAAATGAATTTAAAAATTATTCAGAAAATAAGCAGTTTGGATCGGAATACACCCTTAAGCGGATTTTTATTAAAAACATCTACCACTTTTACCTAATAGATTCCTCTTACTTAACCACAGACATTCCGTTATTAAATAAAGTGAAGATTCTTATTCGAAAAGTGTAATAAGTATTTTTAATAGAAAAAATAAATCGTTAAATTGCCAACATTGCATTCTACCCCCATACGAGCTTATAGTGCTGCCATCTTTCAGGAATTTAAAGGGATTCTCCATTATAATGACAATAATAATTCTTCGCTCAACAACTTTTTGACGCATTTAGTTTACGAATTCATTTTTAAGGGTGTTCTCAAATCCAAAAGGGCTACTTTCTGACATTTTTAACTTATTTTTGTTCGAAAATGCATGAAACTAGCTGGTGTTGTTGCTCAGAAACTATGTCATCGAGCTGTTTTTTCCATTTTTTTTGCAAACGCAATAGATCTTCCAGAAAATAGTGTCGAAGTCAGAGGGGTCGCGATGGGGGGTTCTGAGGGGGAAGTCCCCCCCCCTCCAATATATGTGAACTTGGGAAATTTGAGCTTAGAGTTGGGAAATTCTAGATTTTTTAAAACACTTTTTCTTTTTTAAAATAAAAAGTAAAAAAAAAAATTAGAATTTTTCATTGTTTTGCTGATTACCTTTCTGAGTTCTGTAACAGCAAACTAGTTAATTTTTCAAAAGAAATACAAAAAAAAAAAGCCAGACTCAATTTGCAATTGTGTTTTTCTGTGCTACGAAAATATCATACATCTACCAGACCTGAATTTCCCTACTTTTGTACATCAGCAGTGTCTGTCTCTAATACATTTCCTCCAAAAATTTGTTCCTTTCTCAAAAATCTCAGCATATCATTAGGCTATTTTCGTAGGAAGTACGATTATGACTCGTACACAATTGAAGACAAAAACTTTTATTAAATGAACCAATAATTATAATTTTTATGTTTTTAGTTTCACTATTTTTCTTTGGAAAGGATTTTTTATGTATAAGTATCATTATCATTAAACACACATTGCGCATATCATTTTAGTTGGAAGCAATTTGTTTCAAGTTGGGAAATTTTTGAATTATAAGTTGGGAAATGTTTAAATTCCCCCCCCCCCTCGCCCCCCCCCCCCCGAAAAAATATTTGTAGCTACACCCCTGGTCGAAGTGGACATTTTGATCCGAATTTCCGCGCGAAAGTAGAAAAATCTCTCAAGAGCGGGCGAAAAACGTGTTTGTCATGTGATCGAAATCGCTTATAACTCAATAGGTAATTGATTGATCAAAAAATAGAAAAAACAGTTCAATTCCAAATCGCTTCTATGGCCAGGCCTTCCAATTTTATACCTTTTCGATAAAAAATGAATTTGTAAATGCGTCAAAACGTTTTGCGCTTGTTGAGCAGAGCAGTTAAGGGTGTATTCAAAAAAACATTTTTCCACCCTCAACAGCTCGAAATTTTCTGAGACATTTTCAGACTCTTTTTTAAAAGTAAAAACATGAAACTTGCTGAGCTGATTTTTGAAGAGATGCATAAGAGGCCGTGTGATTTCATTTTTCGCTCAATTCATTAGAATTTGAGTTTTAAACAATTATTTTTTCAGTATGACCATTTTTTGCATTCCCCGATCTCCCGCTTCGGAAAATTCGGTTCAAAACACCCACTTTGACAGCATTTTTTACAATATTTTCTGCATTTATCAAAAAATCGAGAATCACGGCACATTATGTAGTTTCTAAATGAGAGATTTTTCCAGTTTGATGCGTTTGAGGGGAAAAATGAATTTAAAAATGAATCAGAAAATAAGCAGTTTGCATTGGAATACACCCTTACAGCCTTAAACGCAAAGGCATGATACTTGAAGACATGACTGAATATTGAAGTGATTTGGAATGTACAACATTTTTCTCATTTTATCTTAAGTTAATTATGTTTTGTGTTACAGTCAGAAAATTTCTGTCACACTTATGGACTTGTTTTTAAATGTAAAAGCACGGATTATACTTTTTTCTGTAAAAATTCTTGAAGACGTAACTATTGAAGTGATTTGGGATGCAATGTTTTTCTTTTTCCGATAATTTAATTATATATTGAATTATAACAGGTGTTAGTTCATGACAGTGGGTTTCTTTTTCTGCGCTGTAGCACCTGGAAATTTTGCTGAAAAAAACTTTGACAGAATTTTTTAGAAAATCTTCTGCTTTACTGAAAATTATAAAAACTATTCAATTACGTTTCTGAATAAGATTTTGTTGTTGCATGTGCTTCCGAACAAAAAATAAATTCAGAAATGTGTCAGAAAGTAGCTAGTTCAGATTTGAGAATAGCTCTAAGAAAATATAATGTATTCTTATTCAATAAGTTTCTCTCACACAATAGCGCTAATTATTACGTTCAAACATACGTTCGATCAACATAAACACAAGGGTAAAATGTCTTGGAATTAGAAATTTATTTAGTATTTCTTATTCTACGTAGCCCCACCACTGGCCCAGAGGTTCTGCTCTCGAAGCATGTAGATGGGAGGTGCTGGGTTCGAACCCATTCGCCGCTCGTCGCCGGAATCGTTCGGAGTTTTTCGTGGGTTTCTTCGAACCTTGGGTTCCCATGCGTAAATACGGGTTAGGTTCAGTTAGAAAGACCTCCTACGAAGGGCATTCCGCCCCCCCCTCTTCGGGCCGCCCCCTCGGCACTATATCCCTTGTGCAGATAATCGGCCGCCATAAAAACAACAAGAACAACTTATTCTATGTAAAATATAGATCGCACATTTTACAATCACTAAGATTATATAATCATGGAGGGAGAGAGGGAGAAAAAAAAAGAGTACATCCCCTACTAACTCATCGTCTAAGATGACTGGTACAGCAATAACGTTTACTAATGAATGCTACATTAAAAGTTTACACAAGTCGTCGTCTTCGTCTAAATATAGAAAATGTACCAAACTTGAAAAAATTCGACGCTATCACTCAATTTTGACATCATATTTGGATTCTTCCTTGAGAGACTACTTCATTCACGCGGGAATACCTGCTCACTAATGTTAATTCTATGAGAGACTTTTTTAAAATATCTCGTTTGCAATTCCATATTTTGAAACGATTATTTTTCGTATTGGATAGCTGAGATTGATAGCTACAAAACAAAAGCCGTTTTTTTACTTTTTCGATTTTGTTGGCAGGTTTTTTTTATGGGAATACTTTCATTTTCAAAACCGGTTCCGAAAGTGAAAATATCTAATAATAATCTCTCTATTCTAAAAAAAAGTAACTACCGCTGTCACCGCCGCCGCCGCCGCCCGTTTTGATTTTTTTGTGACCGGAGACCTTTCTTCGTTAATATTAACAAAAATAATGCATACAAAAATATGAAAATCGGTGGTTTTATACAGAAATGTTTGATAAACACGCTGATGCAGACAGTTTTCAAATCGAAGAATTATTTTAAGAGTTATTTAATGCTAAAGTTGGACAAAATCGTTCCACTAAAAAAGTTTTATAGCAGCAAAAACTAGACATGGCAGTGTAATCATTTTTAGATCATTTTATGCGTTAGAATTTGCCGGAGTGCAGATTGCATTAATTGTTTTATTTTGACTAATTTTTTCAGGTTTTATTTCTATTTTAAATTTAAATTTTCAGCATTTCTAGCGATATTTTTTACAGATTCCAGAAAATTGTACTAATTTAAACTGTTGCCAACTGTATAAAAAGCGCAAGCAATAATGTTTGCTTCAAATTAAAAATTTATTTACACGTGACTATTATAAACAGGAAAAAAACTTTCAAATTAGAATTAAATAATTACGTATAAAAAGCAGGAACTTATTAAAAATTACGTCATATAAAGTATACACCTGAATTTTAGAAGAGAAAGGATATTGTAAAATAATAAATTCATTAACATGCGTTAGAAGTCTTAGGAGAAATTACGTCATATTTACGTCACATTATAGTTATTACATAAAATGAATACAAAATAATATTGCAAAAAAGTTTAAATTTAGAAATTGCGCTAGACATTTATTTGATATTTTGAGAATTAATTTAAAATGTCTCATTTAAAAGAACTTTCTTTTCGCTTTGTTAAAAAATACCAGGAGACAAAGACTCTCTTTACTTAATTCCTTTTATATTAGCTTATTTTGAAATGTTGTTACACGTGTATACGTCATCAAGTTATTTTTTTTCGACGTTTTATTTGTGTTTTTATTAATGTTGTACGAATTTATTTGTTCTTTCGTTATTTAAAATAAAAATTATATCAATTTGTATAATTTGGCGAGTGGTTTGGCGATTTATATAATTTGGCGAAATTGGTCGACAGGATAATCAAGTAGTACCGCAGCGGATTTGGCGTTAAAATTCCCCAATCAAAGAGAAATGAATAGGAATTCGTTTATAGGGAGATCGCCACTGTTTTTTAAATTATAATTCAATCTTTCGAAATCTTTTTAAAGCCGATCAAATTAGCGTGCATTTAGAGTCTGCGGTGTCTGGACGGGGGTTGGCGAGCGTAGCTCGTAGGGGGCCGAGCCCCCTTGTAATTTTAAAAAAAAACTGCAAAAAAAAAAAAAATCGAAGGAAAAATAACGGTCTTCGTAGAGATTAACCTCAACTAACAAATAAAATAATAATAATAAATAAATGAATGCAAACAAAATCGAAAAAGGAAAAAAAAGAACTGCAAACAAAATCGAAGGAAAAATAACGGTCTTCGTAGAGATTAACCTCAACTAACCAATAAAAAATAATAATAAATAAATAAATGCAATCAAAATCGAAAAAGGAAAAAAAAACTGCAAACAAAATCGAAGGAAAAATAACGGTCATTGTAGAGATCAACCTCAACTAACCAATAAAAAAACTAGTATGTTGTGGCCATCACAAAACTTTCTTCTATAAAAATCACGTCAATTAAATCATTTAAATAGTACAAGAAATAACAACGATTTAGCACCAATTTATATCAAAATATATTTGAATTTGAAGTTGGATGAAAATTCGTGCATTAGTTATTGAGATAGAGCTATAGCGGAAATTCTGAAAAATGTAGCATAGCAGCGCCACCTGTTGAGCGATTTACACCAAAAATAAGCAGCACTAAATGATATCAAGGTATACCTGAATCTGAAGTTTGTTGAAAATCCAAGCATTAGCTCTTGAGATAAAGCTATTGCGGAAATCGCAAAAAATACAGCATAGCAGCGCCACCTGTTGAGCGATTTACACCAAAAATTAAGTAGCACTAATTAGTGCGTCAATTCATGTCAAGAACTAACTAAATCTGAAGTTTGATGAAAATCCGTGCAATAGTTCTTGAGATACAGCTCTTGCGGGAATCGTGAAAAATGCAGCACAGCAGCGCCACCTGTTGGGCGATTTACACCAAAACTTAAACAGCACTAATTTATATCAGGGATTAACTGAATCTGATGTTTGATGAAAATTCGTGCATTTTTCCTTGAGTTAGAGCTATTGCGATAATCATGAATAACGCAGCATAGCAGCGCCACCTGTTGGGCGATTTTCACAAAAAAGTAATCAGCACCAAACTATGTCCTGGACTGACTAAATCTGAAGTTTTATGAAAATCCGTGCAGTAGTTCTTGAGATATAGCTATTGCAGAAATCGTGAAAAATGCCACGTAGCAGCGCCACCTGTTGGGCGAATTTCACCAAAAACTAATCAGGTCTAGTTTATATCACGGTCTAACTAAATATAAAGTTTTGTGAAATTCCGTCCATTAGTTCTTGAGATAGAGCGCCCACAAAATGTTTGTCACATATAGACTCACAGAGTGACGGAGTGACAGTGTGACAGCGTGACAGACAGACTCACAGACAGACATTTTCTAAAAACCATCAAATCGAGTTCTGGGCATTCTAAAACGTGTAAATCCGTCGAAAACCGGAAGTCGAAATTTTTCACGAATCCAATACTTTCTTCTTGTAAAGATAGAAGAAAGTAATAATAATAAATAAATAAATGTAAACAAAATCGAAAAAGGGAAAAAAAAAAAAAAAAAAAAAAAAAAAAAAACGGTTTTTGTAGCGATTTATCTCAACTTACCAATATATAAAAACAAAGATTTAAAAATATTGAAATGTAAACAAGATATTTTTAAAAATCTCTCCAATAGGATTAACATTAGCGAACGGGTGTTTTCGCGCACGTGAGTGAGGTAGCCTCTCCAGCACGAATTACACAAAGCTTCTTAAGTTGGACGCCTTACCTTTGGGTGCGAAATAAAGTATTATCGAATAGCATTTTTTGCACCAAATCTGACATTGCGCACAGAATTTTCGTTATAGTTTTAGATTAAGTATCATCCTACATATATTATTTCTCATGTCAAAATGCCTTTTCTATGCACATACAAAACGCACAACGATGAATGGGTGTATTATTATACGAAAATTTTTTGAACTGACATTTAACATATACACTCAAATAAATTAAGGTTAAAATAAATTGTCTGTAAAAAAAGGTGCATTTAAAAAGTTGCATTTAATTATAAATTAATGAAAAAATGTATCAGAAAATAAACTCAAACCTTCTAGAAAATTCAAAGGCCTCGCACGTGTGTACTGGTCCTTTTAAATTTCGTCATGCTTGAAGTATCATAACATCATTAAAATGCACCGCTAATGATTTTCCCCCCATAGATTATAATTTAATGGAATTCTTTTGTCAGTCCCCATAAATGAACTATAAATCCTGCGTATATTGTGTATTACTAAAAATCATACTGTAGTCTATCCCAGTGATCTCATTATGTTTGAAATATGGCAACATCACTAAAATGCAACGAAGACGATTTATCCCATAGATCATAATGTAATGAAGTTCTTTGGTGCATCACTGTAAACGAACTATATATGCAACATGTTGCATACTCCTGTAAAAGCATGTTGTAGTCCATCTCAGTGATCTCATTTTGTTAAAACTATCATAACATCAATAAAATGCGCTGCAAACGAATTCCCCCTATAGATCATAATGTAATGGAATTCTTTTGAGCGTCCTTGTAAACAAACTATAAATGCTACATGTTGTATACTCCTAAGAAAGTATATTGCAGCCCATCCCAATGATGCATATCAATCTCATTATGTTTGAAATGTCGTAACATCAATAAAATACACCGCAAATTTTTTTTTTCATAAATCATACTGCAACGGTATTATTTTGAGTGTTTCTGTAAACGAACTATAAATGCTGCACACTACATTTCCAATACAGAACGTTCTATCGTAAACTTCCAAATCTTAATAAAAAATTCATGGCAATCCGAGTTGAACTATGTCAGAAAGTATTAAAAAAAAAGTAACATAAACTAGAAAACAGGAATTTCGCTTTTTTCAGAATTTAGTGTTGCCCCGATGGAAAAAAAAAAAAAAAAAAACATGTATATAAATATAGATAGTACAAAACCTATTTCAGTTTTACCACTTAAAACACACATTTTTATTTTGTATAAAATGACGTCATTTGCTTCCGGAGGAAGAATACCTCTTTAACGATCTAATCTAGTCTTAAACAATATCTACATTAAAGTATGCATAAGACGTCACAATCGCTAAATAATACACAAATCCAAAAAAAGAGATCTCATCATTCAAGAAACTCGACTATCTAATGATTCACGCGCCTTCATTTGTTTGTAATATTAATATAGATACATGAAATTAAATATAGTTTATAATAGCTGCATGTTTTATCAGAAATCATTCGTTTTTATTTTATTTTTTTCAAAATAGCACGTATTTTAATTACATTTTTTTTTTCAGTTGACATGGAAAAATGGCAACAAGAAGATATAATTACTATTTTACAACTCTTTTTTCATTTACTTTCTACAGAAATGGAGTACTTCAGTTGCCAACATATATATATACACATATATATGGGCATGCTACTCTTCAGAATAATATTGTTCTTCCCAAAAGCACTCCATCCATTTCTTATTCTTCTATTGATTTCATTCATGATACTATTATCAGATGATATTTCTTGCCCAAGGTACACATAACTTTGCACTTCTTTAATTTCAGTGTTGTTGTAGACGATTTTCTTTTTTGATGCAAATGAATTGAACATCACCTTAGTCTTTTCCAAGTTTATTTTTAATCCCACATTAATGCTAGCTTCTGCCAAATCTTTTAGCATATTTTCCAATTCTTCAGGACTGTTACTGAAAATTAGAATGTCGTCAGCGAATCGGGCTGTTTAATAGCCTCTGCTTTTAACCAGGAGAAGACCCTTTAATTGCCTTCGAGGAGAACTTAAAGGAATCGACTGGGAGCGGGGATTTAATGTCCAATCCGCACCTTCCACCGGTGCAGCTTGTTAGTACCCTTGCCTAGTGGAACGAACGCGGATGGGCTTCCTCCAACCCGCTTGGCCAGCGTGGAGGAATTTGGCCACCTACCCCCCTTATTTTACCATGAATTCACAAAATAAATCACGGCCCTTAATTCCCGGTGGTCTGAATGTTCCTGGTTACGGCAGCGATCAGAAAGACATGAAGACAGAGGGTGCTAAGAATAAGCGGGCTCGGCTAGGCTGCCATAAGTTGATGACCTTGGCTACGCATAATGGACGATCCCTATCTTCGGAAAATCGTTTACAGGAACTTGGAGAAGAATTAGAAAGAATCAACTGGGACATCCTAGGATTATGTGAAGTAAGAAGAAAAGGAGAAGAGAAGATAGATCTTGCCAGCGGACATGTATTATACTACAGAGGCACAGAAAATGGAAGAACAAGTGGTGTAGGATTTCTGATTCATAAAAGGTGGAAGAATCACATCGTAGAATATGATAGTGCATCAGATAGAGTTGCAAGGTTAGTAATACAGGTGTCCAGAAAATACAAACTGCAAATTACCCAAGTTTATGTACCAACAGTAAGCTATACTGATGAAGAAGTTGAGGATTTCTATGAAGACGTAGCTTCAATGCATCAAAAGGGAAATAGCTACATAATATTAATAATGGGAGACTGGAATGCTAGAATTGGGGAAAAAGAGAAAGGTGAGTTATCAGTAGGAAATCATGGATATGGGGAGTGAAATGAAAGAGGAAACAGATTGATTGAGTTTGCAGAATGTGAACAGTTGTATATCATGAATTCATTTTTCAAGAAAAAGCCACAAAGAAAATGGACATGGCGTTGTGCAAATGGCTCAACAAGTGAAATCGACTACATCTTAACAAACAAAAAACATCTTATTCAGGATTGCAGCGTTCTCAATAACTTCAATACAGGAAGTGATCACAGCTTTGGTTAGATGCAAACTGCTGTTAAATACCAAAGTGGAAAGAATGAAGCTTTTGCAACACTCAAAGAAATCAATCGATATAATAAATCTCCAGAAACATAAAGAAGAATTCCATTTGGAACTTAAAAACCGTTTCCAAGTACTTCAATCAACTTTAGAAGAAGAGGAAGATGTTACAGTAGTGAACAAGAAACTAACCAATACTCTACAAGATATTGCAAAGAAGATAGCCGGCGATGCACAAGTAAAGCAGACAAAGAAAATAACAGAAAAAATTAGAAAATTGATGAAGAAACGCAGAGAATTTAAAATGAAGAAAAACAATCTTAAATCAAGAGTTGAATATGCTGAATTATGTAAAATGGTAAGAAAATGTGTTACAGAAGATATCAGAAAATTTAACTCTGATCTTGTCAAGAAAATTCTAGAAGATAATAAAAGTTTAAAATCAGCTAGGCGCAAACTTTGTGTTGGAATAAAAGGTATTTTTGCACTAAAGAGGGCAGATGGAACAATCACCAAAATCAATAAAGAAATAGTACACATTGTCGAAAAATTCTATAACGATTTATATAAATGTGAAGATCAAAGGGAAATCAACCTATGTGATCCACGAGAAAACTTAACAGAAACCGAAGCCATAATCCCAGTGATGACAGACGAAGTTTTACAAGGCATTAAATTTATGAAAAAAGGTAAATGCTCTGGAGAAGATGGAATTACAATCGACCTTATCAAAGAAGCAGGAGAAGAATTTGCAAAAATGCTATCCTTACTGTTTTCCAAATGTCTCAAGAAGTCAGATACACCAGAAGATTGGAATAATGCTGTGATGGTGCTACTTTACAAGAAAGGTGAGAAGGAAAACATTAAAAACTACCGCCCGATCAGCTTACTATCAGTGATTTATAAAATTTTCACCAAAGTTTTAACGACAAGACTTGAATCAGCTCTGGACTTAGCTCAACCTAGAGAACAAGCAGGATTCCGAAGTGGATTCAGCACAATGGATCATATCCAAACGGTAAGGGGACTCATAGAAAAACACAAGGAATATAATTTACCTCTCTGCCTTGCCTTTATTGATTATGAAAAAGCATTTGATTCGGTCTACACATCAGCAGTAGTAGAATCTCTGGAGGACATTGGTATAGACAAACCTTACATCAATATTATAAAGAAGATTTACAAGAAAGCAACAGCAACCATCCGCTTGGACAAAGGAAAAACAAAGATCAAGCTTGGAAGAGGGGTAAGACAAGGAGACACCATTTCGCCTAAGCTTTTTACTGCTGTCTTAGAAGATATTTTCAAGAAGCTGGATTGGGAAAACAAAGAAATTAGAATAAATGGGGAATATTTAAGTCATCTCCGATTCGCTGACGACATTTTAATTTTCAGTAACAGTCCTGAAGAACTAGAAAATATGCTAAAAGATTTGGCAGAAGATAGCATTAATGTGGGATTAAACTTGGAAAAAACTAAGGTGATGTTCAATTAATTTGCATCAAAAAAGAAAATCGTCTACAACAACCCGGAAATTAAAGAAGTGCAAAGTTATGTGTACCTTGGGCAGGAAATATCATCGGATAATAGTATCATGAATGAAATCAATAGAAGAATAAGAAATGGATGGAGTGCTTTTGGGAAGAACAATATTATTCTGAAGAGTAGCATGCCCAGGGGAGTAGCTACCGTGAAGCAGTTGGAGCAACTTGCTCCAGGCGCACGAATTCTAGGGGCGCAAATTTAGAAAGAACGAAATAAAGATTTGTAAAAATATTACATATTTTTCTCATTATTAATCATATGTAATGGAGATCTTGTTACAAACAGCATATTCCTATGATATTTTACCTATGCTATTTCTATTTAAAATATGTTTTTATACACAGTTAAAAGAAATTATTTTTATTCGTGAAGTTTTAATTCATTCCATATTGCAACCTCAAGTAACTTCCCTAACACCGTTTCTGCATGTCTGATATTTTTTCTGTAACTTTTAAGTAGGCGACAGTTAAAGATTTTCAAATCTTAAAGTAACTGAAGCTTATTTATAGGGCTGTCATCGGTCACTTCATTGACTACCGCTATTTCTGAACCATAATCTTCCTGGTACATTTCTATTGAAGAAGATTTAGAAATTTATCATGATGATTGCTATACAGGAAAAAATAGTAGTCAAAGAAGTCACCGCTGCTAAACCTATATATACGATGCAACAACAATGCTTTAGCTATTTTAAGATTTAATTAGATATTATTATTTTAAGATTTCACAAAAAAAAACAATAGTTTGACAAGTTAAAGAAAATTATTACAAACAAAAAACCAAAAAAATTTTGAAAATTTGAAGGGTTTTTGTGTGTGTGTGGAAACTAAACATGCATCAGTACAGATTACAAAACAATAAGAGTGCGATTTAGCCATATTTCGCATCAGTCCACGGCGACAAAATGTAAAGGAGGGGGGGGGGGGGTGCAGCGACCAAATTGTTTTTTGAGATTTTACCTAGTGTTTAACCTATGCTATTTCTATTTAAAATATGTTTTTGTAAGCAGATCAAAAAAGTAAATCTCAAATGCAGAATTGATAAACATCTCCTTTTAAAAAGAGAGAAAAAGTTAAGTATATCAAATTCAGTGTTCGAGGACCTGATTATCGAACATGCAACTTTACACCACTTTTTTCTAAATGTATTTTTCCGCAATAAATCTTATTTAATCTCAGAATTTTAGGATTAAATAAGGTAGCCAAGGATTAAATCAGGTAATTTTAGGATTAAATAAGGTAATCAAAAGGTATTTTTTGAAGATAGTAATGTAAGTTTTGCTTAGACTGTAAATCACAGGCTCTGATCTATCCGATATCGCATATTAGTAGACTATGAATATTTGAATAATAAAATGAAAAAAAAAATCTTGAGTAACTCCATTCAACTTTCGAACAGTTGATAAAAATACTGTGTGTTCAAAACAGTATGACAACAAATAAAAACTTAGATCTTAGTTTTATAGATAGGTGAAATATTTCCACTGGTGACAAAGACCTCGTGTTTTAAAGAAAACGTGCACTTTCAAGAAATAATTTTATTTTCATTTCGCCCGTACTGAAACAAGGCCCATAAATAAATAAATAAATAAATAAATAAATAAAAGGATTTTGCATTTCAAAGTCTGGTAGGCTGAGACCGGCCCTCTGGACAATTGACCTGCGGGTCGGTGTGATCTAAATCAGGTAAAGCTGCGCCCTCCCTTAGGTGAAGCTAATAGTTACAAAATATACTACAAGTATTAGATTTAAACAGCCTTAAGTTATTTAATAATTTTAAAAAATTCACTTTTTAGAAGCATTTTTTTAATTAATGATTTTTTTTTCCTTGCAAAGCAGAAGAATTAAATTTTTTTTTTCTTGAAAGTTTCTTTGTTTCAGAGGACCATTTAAATCTTTTAAAACCTAATGTATATTCTACAATTCTGTCCGTTACCAATGGCGACATGATCTGTCCCAACGATTTTCAGCCTGTCTAGGACCAAAGAGCTCTATTTAAAAAAAAATATATATTTATTAGTTTTTTGTAAAATCATTTATTAAGTATTTGTTTGAAATGTTTAGGCTTCGTGTATTCGGACTATTCTGTGATTGTAATTTCCTCTAAATGTTTATTATGCTGATTTTTGTGCTTGTTGAACAACAACAAAAAAAAATATTTATAAAGAATATTTTCTGCAAAGAAAAAATAGGTCAAACGTATTTTTTGTTAAGAATTACATTTTAATATGAAAATGAGACTGTTTGAATATTATCTATAAATATGATAATCAGAACGGCGGTCAGCTATTTTCTTATGTTGGAACAGCACTGCTCAACGCGGCGCCTTTTCAAGGTTCTGTTTGCGCCCCTTTTGTTAGGGGAGTTTTTATACATTCTGCATAAGACCAAATCTGTCTAACATAGAGCTTTAGACAGAGTTTACTGTATAAAAATCTATTTTAAAGATACTTTGCTTTAAAAACAAATTAATAATATTTACACTTTTTACTAGCAGGATTAAGAGTTTTATCCTGACTGCTCCAGAAAAAGTTTAAAATAGGTTTTATTAACAATAACATTCTTAATTAGTACGAAAATTCTGTACACTTTAGAATCCTAAACTAGCCACTCGCAAGCTAAAGTTAAACCAATGACAGCGCTCATTAGAAATTTCTCATTTACATTTCAATATTTTTAAAAGATATTTTTTAATAGAAAGTTGAGGTTGATGTTTAAATAGTTATGTGTATACTGTTTCGATTTTTTTTCTCTAAGGGTACTTTCAATTTCGGGTCCAATTCAGAAGTTGAAAAAGCATCACCCTTCCCCGCAAAAAAACTGGAATGGTAATGGGTATTATTGGTTTCTACAAGCAAGGTGATAAAACAGAGTTTCTAAAATGTTGCGCCCTCCAAAAATCCAAGGTCTGCGTACTTGACAATGACCTATCCGACCTTACGTACACTAGCGGCTCTTCAAGGGTTCATAATCCCTTTTATACCAGAATTTGTAAATAAAATTTGTTCTGTTTTTAATCGGGGAATTTTCAACGATTAAACAATGAGAAATTTTTTTCTGAAATGACTGGTAGTAATGTGATTGTGAACCCGTTGTCGAGCTACCACTATCTGCGTACTGAAACGTTGCTGTATGGATATAGGATGAACGTGAGCAATAAAAATAATATAATTGAGATATAAGAGAAAGTGTACATCAGGTATCGTCACTCAATGGTTGAAAAGTAGTTTAGATACCAAAACCATCAGCCGATTTTTTCGAAAATATTACAATTCATACAGATTTATAACATAACCGCTGACATCTTTAAAAACACACCAAATCATGCTCTGGGAATCTAAAGACTTGAGGAAATTCTAACATACACACACACATACACACATACATCTTGAATCGTTATAAAAATTGTGAGAACAGATTCAAGCATTTGAAAATGCAAAAATATACCATTATTTTTATTATGATTACAATACTTTCATATTTCCTTCTTTGCATTGTATGTGTATAGAAAGTAAAAACTGCAGTCGTGAATAATTGGTGTCAATCAGGGTTCTCGCTGCCGATCGCCACTGTGTCAAAATGATTCATTTGGCGAGAAAACTAAAGACTGAAATCGTCAAATTGCAAGAGATTTTTTTTTCTTTCGGTGACAATCTCAATGATGTTATTGTACGATTAAACCTTTTCTGTGTTATTTGAATTTACCTGGTTCAAAAGCCATTGAGAAGCACAGTGTCAACTTTTACTGCCGTTCATTGGCTAATTTTCTAAACCATTAGTTTTAGAAATGTAATTCTAATAGTAAAAAAGTTTCAATGTTGTTCTCAGTTGTTGAATTCAGGAGTGGCTCTGTATTATGCCCTACCCTCTGCCCCCTTCGGAGCCACAGAAATACTTCCTGGAGAAAAGTGTCTTCATCCTTTTAAAAGTAATTTATGTCAAAACAGTTGTTTTAAAAAGTTACGATGTTTACATTTTATTCTGTCCCTTGGTTCTATACGTTATATCTAAAAAATCTTCTCCGTACTTTAGCAGATAAAATAATAAAAAATTCTATTTTGTGCGACCAAAACTTACTGAGCAATTATACTTTGAATTTTATGAAATTTTAGTATTTTCTGGCACTAAAAATAGAAAATGCACTTCATCTGTATGTAAAAAGTAAAAAATATAAAAATCGTGACAATAGTGTGTTTTTATGTTATTCTACAATGCTTCGAAACTTTTGAAAAGAAAACAGATATAAGGGCAGCAGATTGTACAGGCCCATTGGCGCGTTTAAAATAAAAATCCCCCCCCTCCTTTCCCCGATTCGCAGAAAACATTGGTAGGTACTCCGGACTTAAACCTTTCATTTTTTACTTTTAATTATTTGGATTTAATACGTTGTTAAAATACTTTGACTTTCAAATAAAAGTAGTTTTAAGTCGAATTCAGATTAGTATATAAATTTTAAATTTCCAAACAAAATTACGCAGAACTTTATTAAGTGACAAAAGGGCGCACAAACATAACTTGCTCCAGGGCGCTGAATCTGTAGCTACGCCACTGAGCATGCCCCTTTGTTTGAAAAGAAATGTATTTAACCAATGTGTTTGCATGTGCTAACTTATAGAGCAGAAACATGGACGCTAACAAAACGGATGGTACAAAGATTACAAACAACACAGAGAAGTATGGAAAGATGTATGCTAGGTATAACTAGAAGAGACAGAAAAAGAATAACCTGGATAAGAAGTCAGACGAAAGTTTTTGACATCATTGAAAGAATTAAACGGCTAAAATGGAAATGGGCTGGGCACATTGCAAGAAGACAAGACAATAGATGGAGCACAAACACCCTACAGTGGTATCCCAGAGATGTAAAACGGCCAAGAAAACGACCTCAAGTAAGATGGAGTGATGAAATCAGAAAAGTAGCCAGTGTAAATTGGATGACTAAAGCACTAGACAGAAAACATTGGAAAAATCTGGGGGAGACCTACATCCAGCAGTGGACTGAAAACGGTTGATGATGATGATATATATATATATATATATATTTATAAACTGCAAAAAAATTAATATCTGAAAAATAAATTAAGATGCAGTTTTCAAACAAATTGCATTTGAAAGTACTTTTTTCCCCCAATACGACGGTATAAAAATTTAAAATGGGCGATGTTTAGAAGTTTAAAAAGTTGCAGTAGAGTATTTAACAGTACAATGATACATCTGCTTTCTTTTACAGCTGGTTGTACAACGGAACGTTATTTTTTGGAGAGGACATTTTAATTGCTGGACAAAAGAAATAGCATATCGGGGGCTAATAAGGAGTCAAGTAAAAACAGTATTTGTCTCAAGTATACGTCATGTTTTCAAAAACTTTAATACCGAAACAAAATCTCCAAATAAATTGGTCAAAAAGTCTATTTTCACATATAAATGGAAACACACAACTGTATTTTTATACAGTTCTTCCCAACCAACATATTTCGTTCGAGGAAGAAAGTTTTGAGAGATGGATGCTGCAAATTTTCCTTTTTTCAGAAATGTTGTAAAATTTTCTATTTCTGGCAACATAAATTATGAGATCAAGAATTTTTTTTTGTTTTTCACAAAAATATATTAGTTTGAGTAAATAACGAAAAGTAGTGACAAAGTTATAACAAAGCAGAACATAACTCTACTGTTTTTGGGTTATCTAAAATATTTTTTCAACTTGCTCGGCAAGGCGAATTTTTCTGACACAGTAGTAAAATCTTACTCTTTCATGGTGAAACAGATGTATGCATCAAAAACTCGAAAAACTTCGATCCAAATAAGTCCATTTTTTAAGTTCATTTTTTAACAATTTCCAACAAGGTTGAAAAGTGTTTATGCATTCGGTTTGTCTGTCCGCTTGTCCACGCTCTAACTCCCGTAAATATACTCGGAATTTCGTGCAATCGAAAAAGGTTATTTAGGGTCACCAAAGCATGTTTAGTATTGTATATGGAGTATGTAGGGTTAATAGTTCATTTACAGGGGCACTCAAAAGAACTCCATTACATTATGGTATATGGGGAAAAATCGTTTGCAGAGTATGTTAATGAGATTACGCTATTTCAAATGTACTGAAACTAATATAAATCACTGAATTTCACTACGATCACGTTAGAACAGGGTATTCAGGGCATTTTTTTATTCATTTACAGGGACACACAAAAGAAATCGGTTACAGTACTGTGAGTACACACTACTGAAGTGTACGGTTTAAAATTCGGTATGCACTTTTAAATTTAATTATTTTTTTGCATGTTACTCATTACATATAAATTATATACCTCGTATACAGGGCTGCACAAAGTATTCACGTACCATTCTCCTTATTAAAGGTGTTCTCAAATCCAAAAGGGCAACTTTCTGACATACGTTTTAATTTATTTTTATTCGAAAATGCATGAAACTAGCTGGTGTTGTTGTTCAGAAACTATGTCATGGAGCTGAGCTGTTTTTTCCATTTTTTTGCAAACGCAATAAATCTTTCTGAAAATAGTGTCAAAGTGGACGTTTTAAACCGAGTTTCCGCGCGAACGGAGAATAAGCACTCAAGAGCGAGCGAAAAACGTGTTTGTCACGTGTTCAAAAACGCTTATAACTGAATAGGTAATTGATAGATCAAAAAATGGAAAACACAGTTCAATTCCAAATCGCTTCCATGGCCAGGCTGTCCAATTTTATTTCTTTCCATTAAAAAAAATGAATTTATAAATGTGTCAAAACGTTTTGCGCTTGTTGAGCAGAGCAATTAAGAACAGCCTTAAAGGAAATTTCTGAAGGGGAATTTTTAACTGAAGTAGTTTTGTTACATTATGCTGAATGTGTTGGAAAGTGTTTCATAATCTATGCTTGACGCATGATTTTTTCTTTCTTGTTTTTTTGGCACACTAACGAAATCGGTTACCGTACAGTACTGTCTTTGAGTAATAATTGCTGGAGTGTACGGTTTAAAATTCGGTATGCGCTTTTAAATTTAATTAATTGTTTGCATCTTAATCGTTATATATAAATTCTATAGCTCAAATACAGGACTGTATAAAAGTATTCACGTACCGTTCTCCTTATTAGAGGAAATTGCTGAAAGTAAATTTTCAACTGAAGTATATGTATCTCTTATATGAACTAAATTTTGGCATGCATGTAGTTAATAGACTCAAATCTATATATCCTATACAGGGCTGCTGAAAAAATTCGCATAATTTTCCGATTGTGTCTAGGAACAGCTGGAATTGGGTTTTGAAATGTATTATGCGTTTGCATAGGGACGTAATATTTTAATTTTTTAAACGGTGCAGTTTTGTTACATTATGCTGAATGTGTTGGAAAGTGTTTCATAATCTATGCTTGACGCATAATTTTTTCTTACTTGTTTTATCATTATTTTGATAATTGTTTCATGTTTTGGAAACGAGTTTTGAATTTGGCATACGGGCTGGGGGCTTTGAATAGGGGATAGGGCTTTAATTTTTCTGTGCCTTTCTCTCTCTTTGTCGTAGGCTATATTTTTCCTTTCGTCTATCTTTACAAGAAGAAAGTATTGGATTCGTGAAAATTTTTGACTTTCGGTTTTCGACGGATTTACACGTTTTAGAGGTCAGAGATTCTGAAAAGCATGTTTTTACAAAATGTTTGTCTGTGTGTCTGTGACTCTGTCTGTCTGTCTATCTGTCTGTCTGCATGTATGTGACACAAATTTTGTGAGCACTCTATCTCAAGAACTAATGCATGGAATTTAATAACAATTTATATTCAGTTAGTCCCTGATATAAATTGGTGCTGATTACTTTTTGGTGTAAATCGCTCAAGAGGTGTCGCTGCTATGCAGCATTTTACACGATTTCCAAAGTAACTCAATCTCCAGAACTAATGCTTGAATTGTCAACAAACTTCAGATTCAAGTATACCCTGATATGAATTAGTTCTGTTTATATTTTGATGCAAATCGCTCAACAGGTGGCGCTGCTATGCTGCATTTTTCATAATTTCCACTATAGCTCTATCTCAATAACTAATGCACGAATTTTCACCGAACTTCAGATTCAGGTGTACTTTGATATCATTTAGTACTGTTTATGTTTTGGTGTAAATCGCTCAACAGGTGGCGCTGGTACGCTATATTTTTATGAATTTCCACTATAGCTGTATCTCAAAAACTAATGCACGAATTTTCATCAAATTTGAAATTAAGATATACTCAGGGCCCGACTAGCAAGTTTCTGTGCCCAGGGCACTTTCAATTTTTCGTGCCCCCTTAGACTGATTGATTTACAAATACTAGTTTTTTTACATATTATACATTTATTCAAAAAGTGACAACTTAAAAAAATTGAGTTTCCTGGAAAATTGAAAAATGGTTCTAGGTATAAAAAAATTTTTATTTTTGTCTATTATTTATTGAAATATGCTTTTAACCCCTTAATTCTCGCTCCCGTCATATTCTCGGGCTGTGTCTTTTACTCAAATTGTTTGATTCCCACCAGTTTTATAAAATAGTGAAATTGGCTATATTTTAGTGTCGTTTTCCCTGCCATTAAATAAGGTGAATATTTCTTTTTCATAAAAGTGGTGCCAATAAGCAATTTGAATTTTTCATCCGTAATTTAATTCGAGCGTTAAGGGGTTAATCATACATTGAGATATATTTTTGTCATTTCATCGTATTAATATATCAAAT
Source organism: Maratus speciosus (assembly GCA_963932465.1). Classification (NCBI taxonomy): domain Eukaryota; kingdom Metazoa; phylum Arthropoda; class Arachnida; order Araneae; family Salticidae; genus Maratus; species Maratus speciosus. The sequence continues at coordinate 333,803,957 of OZ010799.1, forward strand.
GTCACATTTTTCACAATTATGATTTTTTAAAGGAAATTTAAATGGAATTCTGAAAAATCTTATGCCCCTCAGAAATTTCGTGCCCAGGGCATGGGCCCCGGGTGCCCTTGTGATAGTCAGGGCCTGGATATACTTTGATATGAATTAATGCTAAATTGATGTAATCCCTTGTATTATTTAAATGATTTAATTGACGTGATTTATATAGAAGGAAGTTTTGTGATGGCCACAATCTACTAGTTCTTGTTGGGCTTCGGGTTGGTGTTTTGCACATGGTTGGTTTTTTGTACACAATATGTAGAGGAATTCTTTTCTTTTGTGTGCCCCTGTAAACAAACTATAAATGCTAGGTATTGTATACTCTTGAAAAAGCATGTGTATAGAGATCCCAGTGATCTTATTATGATTGAACTATCGTAACATCAATAAAATGCACCGCAAACGATTTTCCCCCATAGATCATAAAGAAATAGAGTTGTTTTACTCGTCTCTGTAAGCGGACTATAAATGCTACATATGTGCGTCTGAGAAAGTATAGTTATAGACTACCTCAGTGATGTATATCAATCTCACTATTTTTGAAATATCATAACGTCAATAAAATGTACCACAAATTTTTGAAGTGAAAACTTCTTTAGGCGCGTTGAGCTTTTTTTGAGATGGGGAAAAACCACTGATTTGGAGACACTGTAACGTAACCGACATGCTAGCATTTTGGCACATAGACACTAGCGCGCCAGGCGGTGAATGACAGGAACTTTTCCCTCTTCAGCTCAATCCGCAAAAGAACAAGGAAGCTAAAACTCACTTTTTCTCCCGGTGTATTGCTAAAACAAATTATTATTTTGTTTTTCGTCAGTTAAAATGAATTATACCGTATTCGTGACCTACCTATTTCGTGTAACTAAAAACCGATAACGCTGTATTTTATCGTGTTGATGGTCTAGTCAATGGCCAACAGTATTGGCGGGAATTTCGATTACGGAAGATAAAATACGGGGCACAGATGTCAGATACGCACTTGGGTACCTAATTGACAGCAAAATGGCGTTACTTTATTTTACAAGGTAACCCGGCTACTGTTGCTTATTTATTAATAAATTGTTCATTTACTTTTATTTTATTTTTTTTAAAATTGTACAATTGTTTTGTTCTATAGTTATTAATGAAATTATCGTTTATTTATTGTTGTTTACTTTTTAAAACAATAGAAAATAATTTAAAAATATATATTGTAACTGGTATTGGAAAACGGGCTTTCGCCAAATTGACGTTAAAAAATCGCGCCAAACCTGGTTCGTATATCACATCTCTGCCAAATTCTCGGTTTTTTGATTTTTCGACTTTTTACCCAAATTTTCCGGATTTTTTAAATTTTCCCTTTCATTGTATCCCAAACACTACCTTCATACCAAATTTCAAGATTCTAGGGATACAGGACGTACCTCTGAGTTTTGATGATCGGTGAATCAGTGTCGAAAAGGCGAAAGTTTAAGTTCATATATCTTCTGAAATAAAAAAGGTAGAAACGTGAAATTTCAGCATTTAGTTCCATTTCCACATTACTTTAGATTTACGAAGTTTCAAGTTTCTGGGAATCACCAACACAAAGATATTGGGGGGGTCAAAAGTACCCTGAGTTGCTTCCAGAAAAAGATGCTTACGACTGTGCTTTCAAGACTTGGCAGGGGCACTGCCGTGTCCCCAGATGCTTTCATTAGTGCTGCTACACAATTCAACGCATAAAACATTTCCTGACGATTAAAAAAACACACACGTAATTGTTGAAGTTTTCACTTCTATTGGCACTCCCGGAGTGCCACTGTTTTTTTAATTTTTTCCGTAGATCATATTGTAACGGTATTATTTATTATTAACGGAGTAAACGAACTATAAATGCTACACACTACATTTTCACTACAAAACATTCTATATCTATAGTAAGCTCTAATATCATATAAAAGTTTCATGGCAATCGGAGTATTATATTATGAGAGTTAGACGTCGGACCAACAGATGACAGACAGGCAGAACTATGATTTCAACTATGTTGGAAAGTGTTAAAAAAAGTAACATAAATAAGTGGTCAAGTAAAAAAAAAAAAAAAAAAATTACCTGAAGCACACGTCATTTTTTCAAAAAATTTTAACATTAAAAAGACCGGGACTTTTACCCAAGTTTTATAAAAATATTTGTCACCAGAATTTTTATTCAAAACTGGTTAACTTATTTATCTAATATTTTTCTTCTTATTTGTCCTTTAAACTTATTTTATAAAGACATTTCTGGTTTCGAAGCGATATATATTCATTTGATAGGAGTCAAATGACCCCTTACGGTCCTTTTAGTGTTAAAGTGGTCGAAAAATCTATTTTCACCATATGAATGAAAACACTCAAGTATATTTTTATATATTTCTTTCCAACCAATAGTTGCTGTTCGAAGAAAAAAGTTTCGAGAGTTGGATGCTTCAAATTTTCTCTTTGCAGAAATTCTCTACACTTTTCTATTTTTGACAACATAAATTATTACACCAAGAAATTTTTGTTTTCCTTTCCACAATAAAAATATATTTGTTTGAGTAAATAAAAATAAAACAGCGACAAAATTTATATTTTTGTCGCTGAGCAAAGCAGAAGCAGAGCATATCGATTGTTTTTGAAATATTTTTACTTTCTTCCATCTTTACAAGAATCCAAGAATCCATCTTTACAAGTATTGGATTCGCGAAAATTTTCGAATTCCGGTTTTCGACGGATTGACACATTTTAAGGGTCAGAGATCCCTAAAAACATGTTTTTACAAAATGTCTGTCTGTCTGTGTGTGACACACATTTTGTGGGCGCTCTATCGCAAGAACTAATGCTTGGATTTTCATCAAATTTCAGATACAGTTAGTCCTTGATATGAGTTGGTGCTGATTACGTTTTTCTGTAAATCGTCCAACCGGTGGCGCTGCTATGCTGCATTTTCCCTGATTCCTGCCATAGTTTTATCTCAAGAAGTAATGCACGGATTTTAATCAAACTTCAAATTCAGTTACGAAGTTGACTTAAGTTGTTTGTTATTAGGTTTTGGTATATATCGCACAACAGGTGGCGCTGCTATGCAGAATTTTTTACGATTTCCGCCATACCTCTACTGTAAAATTTCCACGAAATTACACGGATTTTCACGAAACTTTAGATTCAGTTAGAAGTTGACATAAGTTGTTGCTGATTATAGGTTTTGGTGTAAATCCTCTAACCGGTGGTGCTGCTATGCTGCATTTTTCAGGAAGTATTAACGTGTATGAGATAGAAGCAAGTTTTGCGATTGCCACATCCGACTAGTGTTTTCTTACTCGACAACGCTAATTTTTCTGACACAGTTGCGGAATTTTTCTCATTCATACGTAACGTAGTTAAAATTTTCAGATAGCAAGGGAATTATAAAAGTCCTCATAATACTCGTAAAGTTAATAAAAGTCGTATAAACACGCCCATAATTAAATTAATAACCATTATTAATTGCTTTAATTATTTAAATGCTAAAATTAATTGAATATCATAAAGCTCCGTGCTAATTAAAACATATTAAACAAATACGGCTGTTTCTCAATTGCTGTGCTCAACAAGCGCTAAACGTTTTGACATATTTAAAAATTCATTTTTAACGGAAAGATATTAAATTGGAAGGCCTGACTATGGAAGCGAGTTGGAATCCAACTGTGATTTCCATTTTTTGGATCAATCAATTTACATATTGAGTTATAAGCGATTTTGATCATGTGACAAACACGTTTTTTACCCATTCTTGAGTGTTATTCTTCTTTCTCGCGGAAATTCTGTTCAAAACTCCCACTTTGATGCTATTTTCTTAAAGATCTATTCGTTTGCAAATAAACGAAAAAAATAGTTCGATTACATGGTTTCTGAACAACAACACATGCTAGTTTCATACATTTCCGAACAAAAATAAATGAAAACTTACGTCACAAAGTTGCCCGTTTTGATTTGAGCGATGCGATAAAAATTAACTTTATTTAACCATAAATATATTCTTCTTTATAAGGTAAGCAAATTGGGACTTACCCTTTTTCAGGCGACCGTTTATAGCAAATCCACACTGTGTATTATTCAAATGATATCCGTTGACTATATTTTGTACCGTTTTCCACTTTTATTTGGAGAAGTAATTCTATTTTAGATTTTACAAAATATGACTTCTACATCATTTAAGGGATCTCGAGACTCTTAAAATTGAAAAAATCGAAAAAAAAAAGACCATTTTCAACATATAATATCTTAAAATGTAATTGATTTTAAGACAAAATTTTATATTGGGATGAAAGATATAAGTATGTTCTTTCTTTTCAAATACTTAAAAATTGCAAGATGCAGAATTAGCATTTACAGGGGGCTCCAAATCGTCAGACATTTGACGAGCGGAAAATCGGTATAACAGATTATGAGCACGATTACAAAATAAATTTTGCAAGTAGAAGAAAAATTTTGGGTCCTACTTATGCTTCCCATTATAATAATTACTCTGAACCTAAATAAATTTGTATTTAAAGCATTTTTCTATTTTTAATACAAAGTTGTATTTAGTTAATGCAAAATTTAGAAATTTTCAACAGTATTTTACCTATAAAGAATATATTTCTGAACAATAAGAAGGAAATTTTAGGTTCAGTTTATACAGACTAACATGAAACAAATGTTTTGAACATGAAACAAATGTTTTTGAGATATCGTGCGCGTTATGCCCAAAAACGTCATTTGGAGAAAATTGACTTGAAAGTTTCTGAAACGCCGCTTCAGTTATTGAGCGTGTATAATTCTAAAAGCCCTAACTTCTGTTCTAATAGGAATTTCAAGGAAACATTTATACCAAAATGTTCAGAAAAGATAGTAGTTTAATATCTAAACAAATTAAAATTTCGACAATTTTAAAGCTTTAAGAGTCTTGAGAGCCCTTTTGTAAAGGTACGTTAGATTATTTATGTATTATTAAATGAAGATGAACCGACATTTTAAGGGATTTAATTGACGCATACTTAAGTTGTATTATGAGAGCTTTTTATGTACGCTCTTTCTCCGACAGCTACATTTTTCAGAATGAATAAATGTTTGCATTATAAAATATAAAATAATAACAATAAAACAGTTTAGTTCATGAGTCTATTTTAGCCACTCAAAAGTCATTTTCTTCATCACAGGATTGTCAAGGTTGAACAAATTATCATTTAGAGAGATTTATGCCCAATTTAAAATGTCAGATTGTTTGTGTAACGAAAGAAATTAGCCTATTTCAGCACGTTTATTTATCTTGATGATGATTTATGTCCATCATAAAGGTCCGTCGGTCCGTGCTAATTAAAATATATTAAGGGGACAAGAGACCTTAAAATCCTAAAAAATAATTTTTTTTTTATTTTTTGTAAATTTCACCTAATTATTATTCAAGGGTACATTATATGCATTATGGCATGCAATTGTCACAAAAAAAAAATTATTTTTATGAAAAAAAAATGGAATTTTACCGTCTTAGAAATCTTCGAAATGCCCCCTGCGCATTCCATATCAACGAAAATCCCCAATATTTTTAATTAAAGTTTCATTTATATATATAAATAAAATAGAGCATCGAATTTTATATATTTGAATTTAAATGTAAAAAAAAAAAAAATTAAAAATTAAAAATTTTTCAATTTTTCAATTTTTTTTTAACTTTTAAATTCAAATATATAAAATTCGACGCTCTATTTTATTTATATATATATAAATCAAATTTTTATAAAAATTATTGGGGATTTTCATTGATATTGAATGCGCAGGGGGGCATTATCAAAAATTAATGCAATCCATTAACATTTCCCATAATGTCAAAATATTGAATATAGTAGTTATTTTGTTTAAAATTTTGTTTTCTTGAAAAATAGTTTATTTCTAATATTTTGAGGATAATAAAGAACAAAATTACAGATAAGAAAAAAAATCCATTTTTGGCACGTTTTTCTGAAATATGTTCCACAGGCAAGGGGTTAAAGTTCTATTACATGTATATATTTCAAGCGACAAAAATTGGCTTCGACAAGTCTTGACACGCGTCACGAAAGCGTCACACAAAGCAGGCAAAACAAAGAAAGGAAATCGGAACAACTTGCATGTTTCGATTTTGTTGGCTCGTGGAATTATTAATTCTTATTTTCTAATAATAATTAATAATGCAATTAATAGAGAAAACGAAAGATGCAGGTTGTTCGAATTTTTTTTCTTTGTTTTGCCTGCTTTGTGTGACGTTTTCGTGACGCATGCCAAAGCTTTCTCACTTATCTAGGGGTCGTTGCTTCGACTCGTCAGTTTTCCAGGTTAACCCGTTGTGTAACTTCCAAACTATTTGCAATATTCCACATAAAAAGCCCTCAAAGTGATACAAATTCACTAGATAAGAAACCCCACGTGTTTTCAAAAAATACTCGAAATTTCGTCTAAGTTCCCACTTTAGACGGCAAGATCAGAGGAAACAAATCAATTATAATTCATCTTAGAATATGGTACTTTGGAGATAGCAAGAATAAGGCATGGACCACTTGGGGTCCCTTTCAAGCGCCGGCATAGTGAAACTAATCGATACTTTCTCACGCTCAGTCGACCAGCGAGGTAACGGGTGCAAAAAAAAAAAAAAAAAAAAAAAAAAAAAAAATGCAATTTAACACATTACAACGACCATTTGGAAAATGATTTTTTCAAAGACTAAAATTTAAGACATAAAAAATAGTACGGAGTTGATCTTACATTACGTACGCCATGAATTAAACATTAATAGTGTTATTACACGTAAAAATTCCAAGCGACAGAAATCGCCTGCGACTCGTACGTATTAACCACGTGAAACTTACGTATTATCCAAGCATTTCATTGGCTGTTCGGGAAAAGGCTTTTCCATCGTCAGATTTCCAAGAAATCTGACGGCCTATTTTAAATGAATTTATTTCTTAAATTTCTAAACATCCCACAATATTACTTTTTATATCGTCGTATAGATAAAAAAATGTACTTTTAAATGCAATTTGTTTGAAAGCTGTATCTCAATTTGTTTCTGAGTTATTATTATTTTTTTTTGAAGTTTTTATTACTTTTTGTCATAGTGGCAACACTCTGTTGTCCATCTCTGTTGAAATTAAAGGGAAATACAGATTACTGTATAGACCCATCAGAAAACGAATGAAATGATGATTAAACCAATAAAAACCTTCAGATATGCTTTTGATTTCCTACCCTGACGAGGACAATAACCATTTTTCCAAATGGTTAAAAAAAGAAAAAAAAAAGTGGGTTGGATCTAGGCCAGCCTATTGGAGAACAACGAGCAGATGATTTTGACAGAAAAACAACGCTAGTGGGTAAAAAACTCTCCATTGTTTTTCGGAGAGAAATGAGAGAATATAAGAGGTCCTTGATGAGAAAAAGTTAGTTAGCTTCTGGACTCAAGAGAGTGAAGGTTTACAGGTCTTTACCTGGGACGAGGGATAAATCTCTCGGAGATCACTCATATATTTTTCTCGGAGGTATTAGGCCGAGGGTGAAAGAGACATCTTTCTCGCGGCGGGGAAAGCCGTGCAGTGAAGGAAAGCGACAGGCTGTCAACGGAGAAAAGAGTTCTTTACCTCTTCATAGTGACATTTCTAAAGAGTATATAAATAGAGCCTCGGAGACTTCTTAGCCCCCTGTATGCTATTTCTTTCTCCCAGCTTATTTTGTGTCGTCTCCAAGAAATAGCGTTACGTTACAGAAGCCAGCCATAAAACAAAGCAGATGTATCATTGTTCGATTAAATACTGCATAGCAATTTTTTAAACTTCTAAGCATGGCACATTTTCAATTTTTCTACCGTCGTATTGGGAAAAAAATGTACTTTTAAATGCAATTTGTTTGAAAACTACATCTCCATTTATTTTTGAAATATTAATTTTTTTGTAGTTTTTAGAGCCATCTGCTTAATATTGGCAACGGAAGTACTCCATTTCTGTAGAAAGTAAAGGAAAAATAGTGGTAAAAGAGTAATTATATATTTTTGTTGCCATTTTCTCATAACAACCGAAAGAGAGTGTAATTAAAGTACGTGCTATTTAAAAAAATATATAAACGAATGATTTCTGTTAAAATAGGGAGCTATTAAAAACTATATTTAATTTTAAGTATTTATATTAATGTTACAAACAAATGAAGGCCTTGGAAAAAACTGTTAACGTGTTTTTTTTAATACAGTAGAACCTCTTTTGTCCGAAACTCTTTTAACCGAACTCTCGGTTAATCGAAATCCATTTGGAAAGCTTTTTTTTTTTATTGTCACATTCCTTGTGTGCAAAATCCCTTTTGAAACTTTTTTTGTTTTGTTTTTTGTTTTAACTATCATATTCCTTCTTTGCAAGCGGTCCTTTCGAGTACATGTAAATATTTTCCTTACAATAAATATCCTTTTTCTTAGATTTCCTTTGAATTTAACTTGAGCTCCCGTAAGCTGCGGAGTGGAACGAAGAAAACGAACAAATTAGCCATTTAGAAGCTTTTGAATGTTTTGCAAAAGGTTTGACATGGCTGGAGCAGCAGAAAGCCTGTGATACTGGCGAACTAATAATATTAAAAAAATCCGCGATAGAGCTTCAAAGCAAAGGCATTCGAAACTGCCACAAACAAAACATTTTTTCAAACCCTTGTGATAAAATTAAAAGAAACTTAATTTCAAAATTAAAATTCAGATAATTTATTCTTGTTTCTATTTTGCTATTGCTTTATTTGTATTAAGCGCTTCTTACCATAATAAGAAATATTGCATACATTTCTCGTTAATCTTAAAATTGAAGCATTCTCGATTATCCGAAAGAGGGTAGGTCCCAATTACTTCGGATAATCGAGGTTCTACTATACATTAGCCACCGATATGCTATTTCTTTCGGGCAACAATTAAAGTGTCGTCCCTAAAAAATAACGTTCCGTTACATAAGCCAGTCGTAAAGCGAAGCAGCTGTATCATTGTACGGCTCAATACTGGTCATCTCTACTGTAATTTTTTTAACTTCTAAGCATCGCACATTTTCAATATTTGCACCTTCGTATACGGAAAAATGTTACTTTTAACTGCAATTTGTTTGACAACTGCAACTCAATTTATTTTTGCGATATTAATTTTTATATAGTCTTTAATACCATTTCTGTGATGTTGGCAACTGAAGGGCTCCATTTCTGTAGAAAGTAAAGTGTAAATAGTAGATTTACTATATCTTTTTGTTGCCATTTTCTGATAACAATTTAAAAAATATGATTAAAATTATAAACTATATAAGTTTTTAATATCCATATTAATGTTACAAGCAAATCAAGGCATATGAATCATTAGATAGCCGATTTATTTATTTATTTATTTTTTTCTATGTAGAGTTTACGACATCGCTTTTTGCCAATTTCTCGATAGTGACGTCATATGCATACTTTTCTACGTATGTTGTTCAGTGGCGTAGATACAGATTCAGCGCCTTGGAGCAAGTTAAGTTTGTGCGCCCTTTTGTCATTAAAAAGTTCTGCGTAATTTTGTTTTGAAATTTAAAATTCATGTACTACTCTTAATTCGATTTAAAACTTACTTTTATTTGAAAGTCAAAGTATTTTAACAACGTATTAAATACAAATAATTAAAAGTAAAAAAAAAAAAAATGAAATGTTTAAGTCCGGAGTACCTACCATTATTTTCTGCGAATCAGGGGGGGGGGGGGGGTATTTTAAATGGGCCAATGGCCTGTACAATCTACTGCTCTTAATATCTGTTTTTCTTTTCAAAAGTTTCGAAGCATTGTTGAATAATATGAAAACACACCATTGTCACGATTTATATATATATATATATATATTACTTTTTACATATAGATGAATTACGTTTTCTATTTTTAGTGCCAGAAAATACTAAAATTTCATAAAATTCAAAATATAATAGCTCAGTAAGTTTTGGTCGTACAAAACAGAATTCTTTATTATTTTATCTGCTAAAGTACGGAGAAGATTTTTTAGATATAACGTATGGAACCAAGGGACCGAATAAAATGTAAATCTCGTAACTTTTTAAAAATAACTATTCTGACATCAATTACGTTTAAAAGGATGAAGACACTTTTCTCCAGGAAGGATTTCTGTGCCTCCGAAGAGGGGGGGGGGGGAGAATTGTACTTTTTGACCATTGAAAACACAAAATCTCAAATCTTCCGAGGACCATCTCATTGCTCCGAGTGGAGTGTCCCCTCTCCCGAGCCACCCCTGAATTCAGCACTGAGAACAACGTTGAAACTCTTTTACTGTTAGAACTATATTTCTACAACTAATGGTTTAGAAAATTAGCCAATGGGCAACGGTAGAGCCTGTGAGCCTGTGATTAGGGATCAGAGCCTGTGATTAGGGCCTAAACAAAACTCACATTACTATCTTCGAAAAATACCTTTTGGCTTACTTAATACTAAAATTCTACGGTTCAATAAGATTTAATGCGAAAAAATACATTTAGAAAAAAGTGGTGTAAATTTGCATGGGCGATAATCAGGTCCTAAGGAACGCTGAATTTGATACTTAACTTTCTCTCTCTCTTTAAAAGAAGATGCTTATCAATTCCGCATTTGAGATATACTTTTTTTTCAAAATCTCAGAAATAATTTGGCCGCTGCCCCCCCCCCCCCCCCTTTAAATTTTGTCGCTGTGGACTGATGCGAAATATGCCTAAATCGCGCTCTTATTGTTTTGTAATCTGCATTGATGCATATTTAGTTTCCACACACACACACCAAAAAAAAAAAAAAAAAACCTTCAAAAGTTAATTTTGTTTTTTGTTTGTAAAATGGTCAATAATTTTCTTTAACTTGTCAAACTATTGTTAGTCTTTTTTGTGAAATCTTAAAATAATAATATCTAATTAAATCTTAAAATAGCTAAGGCATTGCTGTTGCAATCGTAAATATAGGTTTAGCAGCGGTGACTTCTTTGGCTATTATTTTCTCCCGTACAGTAATCATCATGATAAATTTCTAAATCATTTTCAATATAAATGTACCAGGAAGATTATGGTTCAGAAATAGTGGTAGCCCATAAGGTGACCGGGGATAGCCCTTTAAATAAGCGTCAATTACTTTAAAATTTGAAAATCTTCAACTGTTGCCTACTTAAAAGATACAGAAAAAAAAAAAAAAAATCAGACATTCTGACACGGTATTGGGGAAGTTACTTGAGGTTGAAATATGGAATGAATTAAAACTTCGCGAATAAAAATAATTTCTTTTTGCTGTATATAAAAACATATTTTAAACAGAAATAACATAGGTTAAACACTAAGTTAAATATCATATAGGAATATGCTGATTGTAACGAGATTCCTCCATAACATATGATTAATAATGATAAAAATCTGTAAATATTAAAAAAAGATTCATTTGCTCTTTCTAATTTTGCGCCCTTAGAATTCGTGCGTCTGGAGCAGGTTGCTCCAACTGCTCCACGGTAGCTACGCCCCTGATGTTGTTTAAGACTGGATCGCAAATGTGGAATTCTTCAGCGGATGCAAATGACGCCATTTTATATAAAATAAAGACACGTATTTTAAGTCTTAAAACTGAAATATGTTTTGTAGAAGTGCTTCATTTTCTCTCCAGCGGCTTTGAAAGTCTTCACAGGTGGAAATGCTTCACTTTTAAAAAATAACGCAATTGAAATCAAACACTGATAAAACGCAAAGTTTTACAAAAGTTAGAATATCTTTATAGAAGAGCAGTGACCTTTGGGTTAAAATAATATTTGTTTGAGAATTAGACTAAATTATATAAGATACTTTTTTTTTATTGTAACTAATTTTGTAGGTTTATTATAAATTAATGACACATTTCCTTCTTAAACATTTTCTTTCGTCAAAATTCGACGGGTTCCACCTTGTAACAATAATAGATATATACATTTTCCTCTCGGGGACGACACTAAATTCTAAAAAAAGCAGAATTCCTGCTTCCTGCTTGTTAGCCCCTGGGTATGCTATTTTTTTCTCCCACCTATTAATGTGTCGTCTCCAAAAAATAACGTTACGTTGTATAAGCCAGCCGTAAAACAAAGCAGATCTATCATTGTACGGAATAATCCCACTGCAATTTTTTTAACTTCTAAGCATGGTACATTTTCAATTTTTATACCATCGTATTAGGAAAAAAAAGGACTTTTAAATGCAATTTGTTTGAAAACTGCATGTCCATTTATTTTTGAGATATTCATTTTTTTGTAGTTTTTAGCACCATTTGTGAATTTTGGCAACTCAAGTACTCCATTTCTGTAGAAAGTACTGGGAAAATAGTTGAAAAATAGCAATTATACATTTTTGTTGCCATTTTCTCATAAAAACAAAAGAAAAAAAAATGTAATTAAAATATGTGCTATTTCGAAAAAAAAATATAAATGAATGATTTCTAATAAAACAGGGAGCTATTATAAACTAAATTTAATTTTAAGTATCTATATTAATATTACAAACAAATGAAGGCATATGAATCATGTGATAGCCGATTTTTTTGTCTAGTTTCTTGAATGACGAAATCTCTTTTTTTTGGATTTAAGTATTATTCAGCGATAGTCACGTCCTATGCATATTTTACTGTAAATGTTGTTTAAAACTGGATCGTAAATGAGGAATTCTTTAGCAGATGCGGATGACGTCACTTTACATAAAATAAAAGCGCGTGTTTGGAGTCTTAAAACTGAACTATCTATATTTATATACATATATTTTTTTTTCATCGGGAGAGACATTAAATTCTGAAAAGGTAGAATTCCTGTTTTCTAATTTTTTCTATTCTTTGGTAACTTAAAAAAAAAAAAAACCACACACACACAGAATCCTCTAAATTTCCTTATCTGTAGCTATTTAAAAAATCATAATGGCACTGTTCTTCATTTCTTTATCGGTGTTATAGTAGGAAAATTGTAAACAAACAATTAAAAAATCGCCAATTTGGCAATTTTTTGAAATCACGTCAAGTAGAAGTTAATTCTCTAGTCGCACCCACAATTTATTTTATTATAAAACACACACAATGTTTAATTTATGATTAAACACATACAATGTTTAAAATAATATTAACTCCCACACAATGCCGGGAATACAACTGGCTCAGCTATTAATATCAGAGGGCTTCGACAAATACACAAGATCTGATGTACCTCGTACCCAGGCAAAAAATCACCATTTTGGCGCCAGAAATGTACCATGGTGGGTCTGAGGCATCTGTACCCTTCAATCCGAATATAAATACTTTATTGAATGCAATATTACTGGAATGAATAACTTTTATTGAATTTAAAGTAAATGCGTTCAGGGGTGACATGTTGTGCCGTCTCGAAAAGGAAAATAATTTGCTGTTAGTAACATTTGCGCCTGACTAAGAGAAAATTGGCAGAAATTTCGGTACTACTTAGTTATCCCATCGAACAATTTCGCCAAATTATATATATCGCCAAATTATACAAACTGACATAATTTTTATTTTAAATAACGAAAGAACAAATAAATTAGTATAAAATTAATAAAAATACAATTAAAACGTCGAAATACAAATAACTTGATGACATAAATACGTGTAACTTGCTTAAAGTCAAGTGAATGTGACATTTACGATCAACCATTATTGGCATTAAATCTTATAGTTTGAAGATAGATTTTCGGTCAACGGGATAACTAAGTAGTACCAAAACTTTTGACTAATATTGCATAAGATTAAAGGTGTCCGAGATGATCTTCCATAGTCGAATCCACTGCCAATTGGCGTATTTCAACCAGTATGATTTGGGGCAACAAAGTGATTATTCTGACAACACTTTAATGGTATACACATCAACTTTAAATAGTATTTCGGTACTTGTTAGTTATCCCGTCACCAAATTGTAAGATTAAATGCCAATAATGGTTGATCGTAAATGTCACATTCACTTGACTTACACGTATTTACGTCATCGAGTGATTTTTATTTCGACGTTTTATTTGTATTTTTATTAATGTTATTCTAATTTACTTGCTTTTTCGTTATTTAAAATAAAAATTTTGTCAATTTGTATAATTTGGCGCGTGGTTTGGCAATGTATATAATTTGGCGAAATTGGCCGACGGGATAGCTAACAAGTACCAGTAATCAGTATTTCTCCTAGCATCGATCATGTTTCACGCTAATATTTTCTGTGCACCCGATCACGAAAGATTAGTTAGTGTTTGGAAAAAAATAGAGTAAAAAATAATGTAACTGGTATAAGAAAATTTATATAATCGAAACTCAGTTGATAAACAATAAGATTACATTGATAAGCAGCTTCTAGAAATCTGAAAATTTTTATAGTTGAATCTGTATCGACACACAAAAGTTTAATTCTTGCATCTCACGCATAAAAATTGCATTGAAGATTTAACTTTTCTTTCTGAACAGGAAGTTAGCGAGGGCCTTCCCTACGTCTCAAAAACTTGAAGATAAGGCGAGGAATGCTCTCTCTTTATCCACTCCCCTGTCCACAAGATTTCTTATCTTCTCTTCAAATTCTGAATTTGATCCTGAAGATCCAGCGTAGACTTGGGACCAGTGTTTTGCTGTACACTGATATAGTTCGTAGTTTTCCCTGAATTGCTTGGCCGCAACTCCATTTAGTGGGCTATCAGGCTCTGCTGCGGACAATAAGGCTTGTATGGACAGAAGAACAGTTCTCAAAGTTATGCAAGCGACCCAATCCTGGTTCAAAATATTTAAGCAGATTACACCAGTGACACTGATGTTTGGGTGCCAGATTTTTGTGAGGAAGCCGACTTTAACAGGTTTGAAGGGATAACCATCCGGAACTTTGATTTCTAATATATAAGTGCCTCCCTCATAAGGTGTGTCCGATGGTCCCAAAATTTTGCCTTTGAGCTTCATAAAATTGTCCTCTGTTGTTTCAACTGAAATGCCGCTTTTCGAGAAATCTTTTTTTATTATTTCTTTCAGCTCTCTTTGTATACGTTGAGCAGCTCTATTCATCCCTTTATTCGCCATTGTGAAGAATTTATTTTTTTTTTTAACTTCCCGATATAACAGTACACAAGGATATAGATTAGACAGAATAGAAATAATTGTTCCGTCACTTTCGAATTTTAATTATCCTGTTTAAAAAGTTGTAATCATGCACGCGCATTTCCCAATTTTTAATATAAAAGGAGAAAGAAAAAAATATTAATATTCAGGGAGTTAGTGAGAATCAGAAACTAAAGCTAAAAACAATGGACATTATCCGCTGATTTGAGTTCGAGGCTATAAAAATCACATGATTGGGGAAAACAAACCGGCATGTTTCCATGGTAAAGTATGGTGAAATTTCTTTTAGTAGTCTGAAAGTAAATTATTTCACAATGTGCCAAAGTACTGTGCAGCATATAGCTGTACAGCTGTTCATTTAATTCGTTTATAGACAAAAAAGTATTTCTTTCCATTACTTGTGTGTGTGTATGTGTGTGCAGCATACATTTCCATTGGGAATTAAAATTTTTACTCCATTTTTATATAGCCTCAATTTTTAAAATTAAATGTATAAACTACATTTATGTATAATTTACTCTTGACTATAGAAATATGCTTCCATAACTGCTCTCATCTTTTTAAAACAACATTATTGCAAACATCGCACGCTTATATTTTTTGGCGTTAAATCACATTGTTTGGCGACAAAAATTGAATCGAAAGCGTAAATAAACAAGTAACTAGAGAACAGGAATTCTGCTTTTTCAGAATTTAGTGTCGCCCCCGGCATTTCCATTACTTCATTTTCTTCTGGTGGGCTGGTGGCTTCTATTATTATGAAACAGCCATTATAAATGAAGCGTTAGGTGAAGATGAAAGGGCAGTCGTAAAAAGTTAGAACTCTGATTTTCTGGTCTGAATGGGGAAAAAAATGGCCATATTTTTTTTTTTTTTTTTTTTTTTTTTTTTTTTTTTTTTTTAATTATTATGGCCATTTTTTTTCCCCATTCTGACCAGAAAATCAGAGTTCTAACTTTTTACGGCTGCTCTTTCATCTTCACCTAACGCTTCATTTATAATGGCTGTTTCATAATAATAGAAGCCACCAGTCCATCAGAAGAAAATAACTCGATTAAGCGGGACTCGGATAATCGGGACTGTACTGCAAAATATTTTTCAGTTTTAAGACTTAAAGCACACGCTTTTATTTTATGTAAAATGACGTCATTTGCATTAATATAGATTCTTAAAATTAAATATGGCTTATAATAGCTCCATGTTTTATCATAAATCATTCATTTATATTTTTCTCAAAATAGCAAGTATTTTAATTAAATTTTTTTTTCAATTTTTATGAGAAAATAGCAACAAAAAAATATAATTGCTATTTTTCAACAATTTTTTCATTACTTTCTACAGAAATGGAGTACTTGAGTTGCCAAAATGAAACAAATGTCGCTAAAAACTACAAAGAAATTAATATTTCAAAAACAAATGGAGATGCAGTTTTCAAACAAATTGCATTAAAAAGTACTTTTTTTCCCTAATACGCCGGTATAAACATTGAAAATGTGCGATGCTTAGAAGTTTAAAAAAATGCTGTAAAGTGTTTAATCGCACAATGAAACATCGGCTTTTGTTTTACGTCTGGCGTATACAAGGTAACGTTATTTATTGGAGACAAAATAAGCTGGGAGAAAGAAATAGCATTCCGGGGGCTAACAAGTATAGCAAATACAGTTATTTTTAGTTACATATGCTAATATCTACTGTAACTCACATGATGGGGAAGTGTTACGTCAGATGGATAATGTCCATTACCTTTATATACTTTTACCAATACCTATGTATTTTTACCATAGCCCCAGTGCATATGCCGTGAAACATGAAATTTTGACGCAATAGTAGCAAATCGTGTCAATTTTATGAAATAAAATTCACGATTTCTTTGAGTATGACATCACTGTCGCCGCCCATGAAACAATCTCTCTCCTCAGTGCCGCACGGTGGAACGAACACCGTAAAAACACAGGCATTGATAAAAATTTTACTAGCCCCCGGTACGGTACGCTCTTTCTTTCCCCCAGCTTATTTTGTGTCGCCTCCAAAAAATAACGTTACGTTACAGAAGCCAGCCGTAAAACAAAGCAGTGCGATTAAATTCTCTATAGCAATTTTTTAAACTTCTAAGTATCACATATTTTCATTTTTTATACCGTCGTATTGGAAAATAAAAGTACTTTTAAATGCAATTTGTTTGAAAACAGCATCTCCATTTATTTTTGAAATAACAATTTTTTTGCAGTTTTGGAGCCATTTGCTTAATATTGGCGACGAAAGTACTCCATTTCTGTAGAAAGTAAAGGAAAAATAGTTGTAAAATATTAATTATATATTTTTTGTTGCCATTTTTTCATAACAACCGAAAGAAAATGTAATTAAAATACGTGCTATTTTGAAAAAATTATAAACGAATTATTTCTGTTAAAACATAGAGCTGTTATTAAACTATATTTAATTTTGAATATCTATATTAATGTTACAAACAAATGAAGGCCTATGAATCATTAGACAACCGTTTTTTTTTTTTTTTTTTTTTTTTTTTTTTGTCGAGTTTCTTTAATGACGGCATCTTTTTGCTGCATTTGTGTATTATTTCGTGATAGTGACGTCCTATGCATACTTTACTGTAGATGTTTAAGAGTGGATAGGATCGCAAACGTGGAATTCTTAAGCGGATGCGAATGACGTCATTTTACATAAAATAAAAGCGTGTGCTTTAAGTCTTAAAATTGAAATATGTTGTGTACTATTCATATATACATATATATTTTTTTTCATCGGGGGCAACACTAAATTTTGAAAAAGCAGAATTCCTGTTTTCTGGTTAATTATTGCTAAACTTTCGAACTAGTAATTTAGGACTTTGATTACCTTACCACATCACAAACTTCGTTTATCATCAAAAACTGTTATTCAACTTATTTTTGTTGAGTAAATATTCTGATATATAGCCCAGAAAAACCTTTTGTGTTTAACGCGAATAAAATCTTTTATTCTTCATAACTAAATATCTGTCATTTACGCATCTGAAGAGAACTACCACGCTCATCAGAAGCACCACAACCAACTAAAGTACCACTTTTTTCGTTTTTCAAGCATTTCATTGGTTATTCGGAAAAATGGTTATGGTTTCCAAAAAGTTTCATTAGACATTGTATTTGTTACATTTACAGTTTACTCATTACAGTTTTGTTACATTATTATGAATGTGTTGGAAAGTGTTTCATAATCTATGCTTGACGCGTAATTTCCCCCCCCCCCCCCCTTATTTTATATCCTGGTACCGATCATGTTATGTACCGATCCCGATAATTTGGAGTTGGATAACTGGAACTTTACTCTTATACGCAGAAAAGTTAAAAGCCATCAAATTATTTGATCGATTAACAAGTTCATTTCATCACAAAGGATTTAAAACTTGAATGTTGGTGGTGATGCAAACACGTGTTCCAATTTAAAATATTCCCACGGCTCGGCGAGGTTTAGGAAGATGACATTTTCAGCTCTTTCATCAGCCGGTTACAAAATGCTGAGAAATTTATCAGTGCAGAATAATTCTTCTATGACATGGTGACAACTTCGTCGCAAATGTGTTCTGTAATTTCTAATCAAAAGTATGTATTTCCCAATGGCGTTAGTTTTGAGGTAGAAATGAAATATACATTTAAGGCTATTTTCAAATCCGAACTGCCTACTTTCTGACACATTTCGGAATTAATTTTTCTTCACAAACGTATGCAATTCGCAGGTACTCTTATTCAGAAACTATACAATCGAAAAGTTTTTCCATTTTTAGGTGCGTTCGTAATTAATTAAATACGTAGCGCCTATAGTCGTTGAAATAACCTTGGCATCAGTCGCTCAGAATTTCAATATTTTAAATCATTCGAAGCAATTAAAGAGGTCCTGCTTTTTACGTCACAGTTTATTTCGATGAACATTTACACATCACAATAGCACAAATTACAGCACAGAACAATCCAATTTTTGATTTTTTTTTCAACCTGGCTTTCGCTAGAGTGTCTTTTACTCGGGACGTGGCCCGGAGACCTAAGAACCTTGCTTCCGCAAAAGAGTCGGAATAAGTGGAAGAATAAAGGGTTGAAGACGAAGAGGGGCCGCTCGCCGGGGCGGTTAATATATATATATCCTTCTATATATATAAAAAAGTTTTGATTTGGAAATGGACCAATGAAAATCTGCGTAGATATTCCCGGCAGATCGGCATCCAATTTGAATGCTTAAGCATGGCCTTCCTTCGTTAATATTAAAAAAACTATTGCATACAAAAATATGAAAATCGGTAGTGTTATAGAGAAATGTTTGATAAACACGCTGATGCAGACAGTTTTCAAATCGAAGAATTATTTTAAGAGACATTTAATACCAAAGTTGGACAAAATCGTTTCATTAAAAAAGTTTTATAGGAGCAAAAACTGTACATAGGAATTTAATCATCTTTAGGTCATTTTATGCGTCAGAATTTCCCGGTGTGCAGACTGCATTTAGTTTATTAATTTGACTCATTTTTGAGGTTTTATTTCTATTTTAAATTCAAATTTTCAGCGTTTCGAAAGATATTTTATACATATTTTAGAAAATTGTATTAATTTAAACTGTTGCCAACTGTATAAACAGCGCAAACAATAATGTTTGCTTCAAATTAAAAATTTATTGTACACGTAACTATTATAAACAGAAAATATGAAAAGCAGGAACACATTGAAAATTACGTCATAAAAACTATATTTACACTTGAATTTTAAAAGAGAAAGAATATTGTAAAATAATAAATTCATTCACATGCGTTAGAAGTCTTAAATATGGAGAATTTACGCCACATTTACGTCACATTACACTTATTACGTAAAATGAACAAAAAAAAATATTGCAAAACAGTTTAAATTTAAAAATTGCGCGAGACATTTATTTGATATTTTAAGATGATCATAATATTTCATTTCTAACAAAAGTATTTTTGCGTGAATATTAAAAAGAGAAAGTAAAGTTTGGAGAAAATTACGTCAGATTATAATTGTCAGATTCAAATTATAATTCAATGTTCCGAAATCTTTTTAAAGCCGATCGAATTAGCGTGCTGTTAGAGTCTGCGGTGTCTGAACAAGGGTTGACGAGCGTAATTCGTAAGGGGCAGAACTCCCTAGTGTTAAAAATAATCTTATAATTAATATCTGGGCGTTTTGCCGGATATAAATCATAACAATCACACGTCAGCCTTGGCTGGAATCCAAGTACGTTCTATTGTTTTTTCCCTCGGGACGGGACGATTGCAGACCGAAATCCCCCATAGGGATTATTCCTTTTTCCCCAAATGAGTTGCAACAGTCGTCGTTTGGTCCGTCCGTCTGTACGCATAGGTCAGCGCAAAAGCTACTCAACCGAATGGTTTGAAATTTAATATACAGAATCGTTGCAGAATTTTGTCGAGTTATTTCAAATTTTATGAAAATTGAATCAAAACTTAAAAAGATATTAATAAAAATTTTCTTCACTCTATTAGATCCTATCATACGTAATTCATTCAATGATACCCCATGATAGGTTATGATTCTAGGTGGCCATGTTGATGACGTCCTATTTAAGATGGAGTCCTATTATTTCCGTGAAAACAAATTTAATATATAGAACCGCAATAAATTGTGTATTCATGCATTTTTGCATAAGAGTGCAATAACTATTGCACCAAGATCTGAATATTTATAAAACTAATTATAGTACGAACGCACCTCATTTGTCCCGTTTGACGTACAATTTCAGTCTTGTTTACTTTTATATTTACTAGGGGCTCGGCCCCCTACGAGCTACGCTCGCCAACCCCCGTCCAGACACCGCAGACTCTAAATGCACGCTAATTTGATCGGCTTTAAAAAGATTTCGAAAGATTGAATTATAATTTAAAAAACAGTGGCGATCTCCCTATAAACGAATTTCTATTCATTTCTCTTTGATTGTGGAATTTTAACGCCAAATCCGCTGCGGTACTTCTTGATTATTCTGTCGACCAATTTCGCCAACTTATATAAATCGCCAAATTATACAAATTGATATAATTTTTATTTTAAATAACGAAAGAACAAATAAATTCGTACAACATTAATAAAAACACAAATAAAACGTCGAAATAAAAATAACTTGATGACGTATACACGTGCAACAACATTTCAAAATAAGCTAATATAAAAGGAATTAAGTAAAGAGAGTCTTTGTCTCCTGGTATTTTTTAACAAAGCGAAAAGAAAGTTCTTTTAAATGAGACATTTTAAATTAATTCTCAAAATATCAAATAAATGCCTAGCGCAATTTCTAAATTTAAACTTTTTTGCAATATTATTTTGTGATCATTTTATGTAATAACTATAATGTGACGTAAATATGATGTAATTTCTACTAAGACTTCTAACGCATGTTAATGAATTTATTATTTTAAAATATCCTTTCTCTTTTAAAATTCATGTGTATACTTTTTATGACGTAATTTTTAATAAGTTCCTGCTTTTTATACGTAATTATTTAATTCTAATTTGAAAGTTTTTTTCTTGTTTATAATAGTCACGTGTAAATAAATTTTTAATTTGAAGCAAACATTATTGCTTGCGCTTTTTATACAGTTGGCAACAGTTTAAATTAGTACAATTTTCTGAAATGTGTAAAAAATATCTCTAGAAATGCTGAAAATTTGAATTTAAAATAGAAATAAAACCTGAAAAAATGAGTCAAAATAAAAAAATTAATGCAATCTGCACTCCGGCAAATTCTAACGCATAAAATGATCTAAAAATGATTACACTGCCATGTATAGTTTTTGCTGCTATAAAACTTTTTTAGTGGAACGATTTTGTCCAACTTTAGCATTAAATATCTCTTAAAATAATTCTTCGATTTGAAAACTGTCTGCATCAGCGTGTTTATCAAACATTTCTGTATAAAACCACCAATTTTCATATTTTTGTATGCATTATTTTTGTTAATATTAACGAAGAAAGGCCTCCGGTCACAAAAAAATCAAAACCGGCGGCGGCGGCGGTGACAGCGGTAGTTACTTTTTTTTAGAATAGAGAGAAATAGAGAGATTTTACTTTTCTTTTCTTACACCCAGTGGGGTCAATAGGGTATAAAAGGATGGAGGACTGGGTGCAAGAAAATACAACGGGAAACCTACCAATGAACCATTCAAATCAGGTCTGCATGTGGTTTCTACGAAGATATGACTTGGCAGACCAGTGGCATTTTAATATGCTAATCGAGTTTTAACCCTTTACAATCGAAGTACCCCTCCCAGGCACAGGCATCTCTTACAGGAATTTATTCGGTTGGCACCACTTTTTTTTCTAAGAAACATTTTTACTTGTATTTTCACGACATGTGCAAGAGAAATTTACTAAAAAAATGTACTTTTAAAATAAAGTGGTGCAAATCTAATATATAAAAATGAAAATTTGTCTGCCTGTAATGCTATACAAATCCACAGTTTGGAAAACAGAATTGTGAAATGTTACGTACCTGTGTATTAAAACACGGCGGAGGCAACTAAAGTAATCCGTAATCAGAATAATTTATAGTTAATTTTTAATTAATTGAAAAACCACACATTTAACAACAATTTCCTATCAAATTGAAACATTTTTCGTTATAGTAGTTGCCAAGAATTAAAAGTTCACAATAAAATTCTTCCCACGACAAATATTTTTCTATTGCAATATTTCCACGTGAAAAATGAAAATGAAATAAATAGTTGGACGAATTTTTAAAAAAAGTTAATGTTACGTCATGACATTTTTATTGCAAGATTCCCACGTGAAAAATGAAAATGAAATAGTTTGAAGATTTTAAATAAAAAGTGAATATTACGTCATGTTGGAAGTATAATAGACTTCAGGAGGTAAATATATAGCGTCATAGGAGTCTGAAAAAATGTATTGAAACATGATAAAAATCCAATTATGGAAATAGTGGCATATTTTAACATTTTGAGGGTCTCTGAATTTCTTTTCGCTATTTTTAAATCGATTCCATACATATGCGTGTATGTATGCATGCATATTAGAATATACACAAAGTTTGCTACTACTTGGTTATGCCGTCGGCCAAAAATCTCTCGCCAAATGCCAATAATGGTTGATCGTAAATGTCACATTCACTTAACTTTAAGCAAGTTACACGCGTTTACATCATCAAGTTATTTTCATTTGGGCGTTTTACTTGTATTTTTATTAATGTTATACTAATTTATTTGTTCTTTCATTATTTAAAATAAAAATTACATCAATTTGTATAATTTGGCGAGTGGTTTGGCGATTTATATAATTTGACGAAATTGGTCGACGGGATAACTAAGTAGTACCCAAAGTTTTAGGTCCTTAGAGTTCATTCTTAGTGAAGAACTGAAATAAAGATGGCTTTATTGCTTTCTTTTATTGTTTATTTTATACTGTACGTTTAATTTTGAAATTAAGTTTTCTAAACAAACATTCTTAAAATTTCGGGCAACGCCGGGTCCTTTAGCTAGTTGAATATAAAAATAGAATCATGTATATAAAGCTTGGGCGGCTATTTCTCGACACTCGGTTGCAAAGGATTAACTAATCCTGGAATTTCAGCCTTCAACTCGATGAGGTGATGGATGGTATAATCCTCCGCTTTCTGATTTAGTAATATTACACATATTTGACACCAATCGTTGAAAGTGGGCTCAATTACAGAAGATTAACCAAAATATGAATAAAATTACGGCATAGATATCATATACGCCCCATATAGGCGCGATTCTTTTCCGACGCCATTTTGGTGAAAACCTCGTTACTATATCATCTATATCCGAGTAACCATATCAAGCAAAATAACGACATTTTGGCGCCAGTTAAGAATCCGGTGCGTATAAGACATGGCGCCAGAAAGAAATCGCGCCAATATGACATCTGTGCCAAAATTACATGCATTTTTTATTCGATAAAACATTTTGTCAGAAAACTACGCAATCATTTATCTCTTTTCAGCTAAATCTCCCTGAATCAGTTACAATGCCAATCTACGCATCTTAGTTAGCAGGTATGGTTTGATGCATCAGATTGCTTTCTGTGATAACCATTTAAAGCACACATATCCGTTAAACCCCATTGTTGGCAGCAACGCTTATATTTGACGCCAACCCATGTTTACTAAACCGCAGAATTAACGACTGCTTCTCTTATGACTTGGCGGTGCTGCGATAAATTCGCCAATTCAATCAACCTAAATATTCAGATCCAATGTAAACAAATGTAAACAAATAATGTAAACAATAATTTAAATAAATAATATAATCAAATAATGTAAACAAATAATATAGCAAATAATGCAAAGGAACAGATGTTATATAGTCCCGCGGCCGCCATCTTGGATTTTTTCTTGGCGTGAAACCCCCCTTCCGTCAAGTAAATGTCGCCAATTAGATTTATGCGCATGTTAGGCTTAACGGGGTTGCAAGAACACGTCACTCGTTGGGGTTGCCTTATCGATAAACGCCAACAAAACAACGCCGAGAAATCCAATATGGTGGCCGCGGGAATATATAATATCTTAGCCAACTCTTTCTTTAACACTTTCATCTTTTTTGTACCATACAATATTTGTTTCCATATAATTGATTTGATACTTTTATGGGTGCTACTTGAATATCCCGTCGACCAAAAAACTGTCGCCAATCTGTAAGATTAAATGCCAGTAATGGATGATCGAAAATATTACATTCACTTAACATTGAACATGTTACACGTGTTTGTTAAATCATCAAGTCTTTTTTGCTTATATGCCGTATATTCCCGCGGCCGCAATCTCGGATGTTTTGACATTTTTTGGCGATCTTTTTTTTGGTGATGTTGGCGATTTATTATTTACATTTTATTTTTGTTAAGCCTAAAATGCGCATAAATCGAGGCTTGGCGACATTTACTACTTCGCGGAAAACGGGTTTTCACGCCAAGAAAAAATCCAAGATGGCGGCCGCAGCAATATATGACATCTGTTCCGAAAGGTTATCGGGTATAACTTTGGACTAACAAAGTGTAAAATCAAAATATTATTCACAAAGCTGAAAAGAATACTATGATATTTAATAATCTAAAAAGAGTAATCTAATGATTCAAGCGTTCATGATACATTGTATTGGAATTTTTGAATAAGTTAATCTAATAATTCAAATTTTCAAGTAATAATAATTACTATATGTTTTGCTCTGAAAGATGAATTTTGAAGGACTAGAATGTTTCACGTTTAAAAAGAAAAAAAAATTGATGACATTATCATTTTGCAGTCAGATTGCGTTCGTTGTTTTCAAAATTTTGCGCTTCTAAACTTTTCCTGCAATCCTCTGACTTTATCTTGAATCTTTCTCAATTTTTCTTGCAATTTCATTCTCTTCTTTTCTTCTTTATCATTTTTTCCGTTCTTGATCTTAAATATAACATCCGCGTTAGCTTCACCTACCTTTTCAAACAGCCCTTCTTGAACGCCTTTTGTCAAGAACTTGTGAATCAAAGGATTATAACTTTTTATGTTGACTTTGTAATTTTCTCGAATATACTTGCCAATTTCTCTGCTCGACGCTCCCTTACCTTCTCTCAAATTTTTGAGTGATTCTAAGACCATTACAGAAGCTCTTATTTGAACTTTATCTTTTCTTATAGCATTTCTTGCGCTGATAATTTCGTTTATATCCGCTTGAGCACTTGTGCATGGTTCATCCATATTTTTTATCCAACAGTTCGATGGAAACATAGCTCAGATTGTAGACACTGCTAAATTTAGCTAAAAATAAAAGGACTTTTTAAAAAACCCTAAATTTAACTAAAGATAAAAAGCACTTTTTAGTTATATTCTAGAGATAAAAATCAAAAGCAACAAAACAGCTGAAAATCAGTGAATGGTTATCGATTTTGATTTCTTAACAGAAATTTAAATTCACGTTGAAGCATGCGCAAATGTTTATTAAGAGCATGTATAAAAATCACTTATAAACAGATTAAGTAAAATAATGCTATAAAAAGTGATAAATTGCAATGTTTTTCATTATGCATCATGTCTCGTGACATTGTTTACTATGTTTATTGTTTTTAAATTATGTAAAAATATTTTCTATCATAAATGATTTTGAAAATGTCGCCGTTGGTGCGACGAAACGATCGTCAATCTTAATAAAGATATTTTATCACTTTTTATAGCATTATTTTACTTAATCTGTTTATAAGAGTTTTGCACGTCTTATGACGTTTCCATATTTTCTGATCTATTGGACTACTAGCTGCACCCAGACACGCGTTGCTGTGGCTCGATCTGATTAAATGGAAAAGAAAGAAAAGAGAAAGCGCACGTTTCTAACATGTTTAATTTCACAGTGCTTGTGGGTATACAATATATTTTGTTGTTACATTGTCTGTGCAGATATAGAGATTGTTTGGTTTGCCGATTCTAGAGCACGAAACATATAATTGTCTGCGTGAGAAGCAATCCGTCTCTAGATCTAAACCGAGGAATTCTAAAGTTTGGCTCTTAGCTTTGTAAACGGAGATTGCAAACACCAATCAAATTAGGAAATGCAATCTCTTAAATTGAAATCGCACATCCATTGGAATCTAATGGTGTTATTACACGAGGGGTCAAAGACGCTTCAGATTCCGGGCGTCTCCATGCTTTAGTGTTATTACACGAGGACTCAAAGACGCTTGGAATCCCAGGCGTCTAGCGACAACAGCCGCCTCACGGTCCGTCTTTTCCAAGCATTTCATTGGCTGTTCCGGAAAAGGCTTTTCTATTATCAGATTTCCAAGCATTTGATTGGCTGTTACTGGCGACTCGCCTCGTTTCGGGCGTCAAAGACGCTCCGACAGAAAAAAGACGCTCGCTCTCCAAGCGACTCCCCTGAAGCCATACGATAACATGGAGACGCCCGGAATCTGAAGCGTATTTGACCCCTCGTGTAATAACACCATTATTCCTATGGCTGCAAGGGAGTCGCTTGGAGAGCGAGCGTCTTTTTTCTGTCGGGCGTCTTTGACGCCTGAGAGCGAAGCGACTCGCCAGTAACAGCCAATCAAATGCTTGGAAATCTGATAATAGAAAAGCCTTTTCCGAAACAGCCAATGAAATGCTTGGATTTCAGGAAATCTGACGGGCCGTGAGGCGGCTGTTCTCGATAGACGCCTGGAATCTCAAGCGACTTTGACAACTCGTGTAATAACACCATTAGGCATGCGAGGAATGAGGACATCTTCACCTTTGAAAGGTCCTGTCAAGATTGTTGCTTCTACGACGTTGCTCATTATTTTTTTACTACAAACCGTGAGCCGTTGCAAAACTTTGGCTGGTGGGTATTTCGCAACATGATAACTGGCACGCCTATTTTCAATTGCAGTACAGCGGTGGCATCCCTGGCCGATGAAGTGAATTAAAAAATTCTATTGGATAATTAACCGCTTCATCTGCTTCCACAACAGTGTCCACGGACTTGTATGTGACTGCGTCTCGCTTTGAATTGTTAGACTGAATAACGTTGTCAAGTTCGTAAACGTCTTTGTTCTTGGCCGCAAGAATACTTTGTTTACTCAGCCAGTCATGATTCTTATAATTGGTTTGAATATTGAGAGATAGCTGCACACGCATATTTGCAGTTCATTTTAACGTCTTTACGAGTAGACACAAAGTAGCGTATTTCAGGCAAGCATCTTTTTTGTCCACTGATGTCAATTGTGGAATTACAGGTAATGTTTTCCGGAAATATCTTGCAAGCAATATTAAGGGGTCTCGGGACTCTTAACCCCTTGGGGACGAGCGGCACGTATACGTGCCGCATGAAGCATTCAGAATCCTTGTTTTTTCTCACCAGTAAAATTTTACTGTAAAATTTGCCTTATTCAATCATCGGATTTTCTCGATTCAAGAAGACACAAATTTCTGTTTTTAAAAAACGATGACAAAAGATTAAAAATTTCGTAAAAGGCTCCCGTCCCGAAGGGGTTAAAGCCTTAAAATTTTCGAAATTTTAATTTTTTTAGATGTTAAACTATTTTTTCTGAACATTTTGATGTAATTGTTTCCTTGAAATTCCTATTAGAACTGAAGTTATGGCTTTTATATTTGTACACGTTCAATAGCTGAAGCGTCGTTTGGGAAACTTTGAAGCCATTTTTCTCCAAATGACGTTTTTGGGCATAACGCGCACGATATCTCAAAAACTTATGAATATTTTTTCATGAAGTTTTCAAAACATATGTTTTATGTTAATCTGTATAAACTGAACCTAAAATTTCTTTTTTTATTGTTCAAAACAATATTTTTTTAGGTGATTATACTGTTGAAATTTTCTTAATTTTGGCTTAGCTAAATACAACTTTGTATTAAAAATATAAAAAAGCTTTAAATACAAATTTATTTAGATTCAGGGTAATTATTACAATCTGAAGTATAAGTAGGCACCAAAATTTTCATTCTGTTTGCAATACTTATTTTGTAATCGTGCCCGTAAAGTGTTATGCCGATTTTTTGCTCGTCAAATGTCTAACAGTTTGGAGCCCCCTGTAAATGCTAATTCTGCATCTTATAATTTTTTAAATACATGAAATGAAAAAACATACTTATATCTTTAATTCCAGTTAAAATTGTGTCTTAAAATCAAATACATTTTAAGATATTAAATATTGAAAATGGTCTTTTTTTTTCTTTTTTCCAATTTTAAGAGTCTGAGACCCCTTAATGCATTCCCAAATGGTCTGATGTTTCCACGCAAATCTTGCAATGATCGATCAAGAGCTCCCAACGGTGTTTTGTGCGCCATTATGCATTCATCACAAACAATAAGTTTTCATTTCTGCAATACTTTTCCCATGCCGGATGCGTTGGAAATTTTGCACGCGATAGTTTCAATGAATTGCATGTTCAATGGCAATTTCAAAGAGGAAGGAGCAGTTCTTCTTCCTGGTAGAAATGTCTCAACTATTCCGGACGACGCGACGCAAGAGCTAAGGTTATGTCATTTTGGGATCAAATTGCTGCCATAATCAGTCTAATTAGGAACGTTTTACCAGTTCTTCCCTTCCCGGT
The DNA here is from genome assembly GCA_963932465.1 of Maratus speciosus. Taxonomy (NCBI): domain Eukaryota; kingdom Metazoa; phylum Arthropoda; class Arachnida; order Araneae; family Salticidae; genus Maratus; species Maratus speciosus. The sequence continues at coordinate 333,833,142 of OZ010799.1, forward strand.
GCATCTAAGGAGATTTCTCCAGTCCCGTTACTGACAAATTGCATTATTTGATCGTAAATTCCTTTTTGCTCAAGCGTTAGCTTAGGAATATTTGATTCACATATGACAAAAGATCACCCGTGTTGTAATTTTGTTCACGACGCAATTCTACATTGGACAAAGCAGCTGCAGATCAAATCGGGGATGACATTCCTAAATGATTGAGAACTTTATTCGTGATTACTAAGCACACATCTCCAACCGTTATCAACGCTTCGTTGTAGATTTCTACTGTGGAATTCATGTTCATATTTGAATATCAACGGAAAATAACTTCAACCATGTGCGATTTATATTTATCTCATAATTTTGTTGGAGATGAAGGAGAGCAGGCGGTGAATATCATTGCAAACAATGCACGAATCTGATTTGATTGTTACTTTTGCACGCGTGATTAATACATACATCCAAGTGTCGCTCGTTCTCCAATATATTCAGAGCTTAACATGAATGACATGCACTGCGGAAAGTGGCATGCGTAACGCCGTTGACAATTCTCAATTTTTGGAAAGATGCTGGGTCGGGCACATTTACCAACAGCATCTGAAGAAAGAAGCTCTCATCTTGGTTGGGATGCACGGTTTACAGTCTGCCTATCGTATTTTTTTTTAGTATGCCACATTATGCTTTCCTCATTTGCGTAGTTCAAATGATTTTCTATTCGCATTCCATGTGTAATACGTAAACTCTTCCGAATACAACGGTGTTTTCTTGAAAGCGTGATTTTGATATAACGTGAAGAAAGCAGTAAAACTTTTAGCCGGTGGATTCAGGGCTATTTGTTGCACATTTGTAGCTGTGAAATAAACGCGTTATCGATTTTCTAGATGTACTGGTAAGTGAACAATAGCTGGACTTCGTTCATGTATAGGAAACGAAAAAAGTCACAATTCAGCTTCATTGCTACTTAAGGGTATCTTCTAGCCTGACACTGTGCGATTTCATTTATATGTATAACCGCATTCCTATCACTTCTTTCTAGTTGCACGCCAAAAACTGCCATGTCGCTGCTTTTATTCACGTCCTTACAAATGTATTGATCGTTTTGACGGAGTTACAGTATTCCACGTTTATATGCGCTTTGTATGTTTTTGATAGCAAAGGCGAATATAGAACAACCCACCGGTTATCTACTTCGATGTCACCGTTTCGCATGTGTATGGTTGGTAATTTACCGCCATCTTCTGCTTATCTTCTTTTGTATAAAGGATATCCACCATTTCCAGCGTGCATTTAATTCATCACTGCATTCACCAATGAAATACATTTGTAGGAATTTATGTTGACCATCTGGGAACGGAGGCAACGAGCTGGTTTTATGATAAATTTGTCCTTTCACATTAAGTTAAATAATGCTATAAAAAGTGATAGAATATCTTTATTAAGATTGACGATCGTTCCGTCGCACAAACGGCGATATTTTCAAAATCATTCACGATAGAAAATATTTTCACATAATTTAAAAACAATAAACATAGTAAACAATGTCACCAGACATGATGCATAATGAAAAAAACATTGCAAACATAAAATTAAATTAAAATTAAATTAGCTATTCGCGAGCGTGGATTAATTTTCAAAACAATAACATGGTAAACAATGTCACGAGACAACATGCATAATGAAAAGTATTGCAAAATATAAAACAAAAATAAAATTATCTTGGCTATTTGCGTGGATTAATTTTTACTATTGTTATTAAAATTACATAGCAGCTCTTTCCAAATTTTAGGTAATTCCATGGACACTGAATCATTGCAAATATTGTTGTTGCGTAAAAATATCTCTATTGATTCTCGGATTATGGATGGTAAATAAAATCTTGATGTATAAATTAACTTGCTATTTTTAAAATCGATCTGTAAAGGTTCTTCGCTGCATAATCTGGCCAAAGCTGTGGTTCTTCTGTTGTATTTGATGTCTGCTATATGTTCTTTGATTCTAGTTTTAAGTTTTCTAGTTGTCATACCTATATAAAACTGCTTGCTTCCATCTTTGGTGAAAGGTATTTCGTATACTCCTGATAACTGGTTTGACTCAAATGGATCTATTTTCTTGTATACTACATTTCTTAATTTCATAGAAGGTTTTGCGACTAGGGAGAAAATATTGTATTTATTGAGTTTATATTTCAGACGTTCGAAGGAACCAGGAAAATATTGTAAAGTGGATAACATGGAATTTTGTGGATTGAAATTTCTTTTCTTTTTATTCTTTAAGCTCTTAATTAATTTTTCTATGGTGCTTTCTTTGTATCCATTGTTTCTTGCAATACCATATATTTTATTTATTTCGTTACTTAACTGCTCGGGGGTACAAACTGTGAAAGCTCTATGAATAGAATGTCTAAGTGCAGAAACTTTGTATGAAAAAGGTGCTTGAGCATTATGAGGGATGATGGATTGACTGGCTATGGGCTTTCTGTAAACAGTGCGTTCTATTCCTTGGTGCGTCTTGATTAGTAATACATCTAAATAAGGCAGCGTACTATTTTGTTCTATTTCCAATGTAAATTTAATTTTTGAATCAAGGCTATTAATCTGGTTTAAAAAGTTATTGAGTAAGGTATCTGATGTTGCCAAATGATGAAAATATCGTCCACGTATCTGATCCATGTATGGGGAGTATAATCCAATTTGTGTATATCTATTTGAAGAGGTTGTAATATGAATTCAGCTAATAATCCTGATATAGGGGAACCCATTGGAGCTCCGTTATTTTGTTTGTATATTTTGTCGTTGAAAGTGAAGTAATTATTATTAACTATAAGATTAAGAGCACTCTTAAGTGTATTTTTCATACTTTCATTAATACTCTTCATGCGGTCAATGCAGTTATTTATATTTGTAACGGCTTTTTGGGTATCAATAGATGGGCATAAAGAGACTACATCTAAACTGGCTATTAAATAATCCTGAGGTAAATTAATGTGATTCAAATATTGAATGAACTCATACGTTGAATTAATTACATGATCAGAGCTGGGCAAAATATTTTTCAATAAAACTACAAAAGCTTTTTCCATAAAATATGTCGGGCTTGAGCATTTAGTTACTATTGGTCTTATTGACATATCTAGTTTGTGATCTTTGAGTCTGCCGACAATTGCTGGGATTACTGCTAACATATTAATTCTCATTAGAACTTTCATATTATCAGGCCAGCTCCCTTTATTAACCAATTCATTAACTTTTTTGTTGATTATGTTAAGTGGATTCTTCTTGATTTCTTGACAATCCATATTGTTAATGCATTGTACCATTTTATTTTTATAGTCGTCTGTATTTAATATGGCTAATTTATTAGATTTATCCGTTTGGATTAAAAGGATTTCTGGATCAAGTTTTAGCTTTTTCAAAATATTCAATTCATCTTTCGGTATCCTTGTGGGTTGCTTAATTAACTTCTTCAGTTCATGGTACATAACATCGCGAATTTCTTCTTTATGATCGTTATGAGTCGACAGTACAATATTTTCAAGTTCTGGAATAACAGATTTTAAATTAGGCTTAGTTAGAAAAATGTATTTTGGCCCCCGCTCAAGTACTTTTATTTCATCTTCCGTTAATGGTCTGCTAGATAAATTCAGAAATCCCACTGGTTGGCACAGGTTTTTTTGTCGTTTCACTTTGAAAGTTAGCATGATTTGAGCTGTTACGATTTCTGCAATGAACGACGTCATTTGGAAGCGTCATTTGGAGTTCTATTTCCTGATGTTAGATTGGAAATTGCTTCATTCGGCGATATATCCCGCAAGCAAAGTTTTTAATGGCTCTGACGCTTCTCCAGGACGAGGCAGTTTATTTTTTCCGGCGGCGCAACACATTCCTATCGTTTCTCCGTTAAATTTTAGAGTTTGCAATAAGGACACACTTCAGTAATAGTGCCGATAAGAACATGCCGGCTAAAACGATAATCATCAGCTGGGTTGTACCGGAATGCAAAGCGATTGTAATCGCGTGATATCTGAGCACGGAATCGTGTTTGGTGCTGATCGACTGTTTCTCGCTCACGTCTTTCAACCACTCTCAGCAGGTCGCGTTCGTTCTGTTGAGAACGAAGCAGATCTACAGCTGTATAATGCGCTCGCCGTGCTCGCTACCGTGCATCCTCAAGTCTGGCGGCACGTCGCTCTGATGCTTTCTCGGCACATAGCACTAATCAGGGAAGCGCCTTATCAGAATGAACCTATTTATAAAATTTGAAGCAAATCGGATAATTCTGCATGAAAAACCCATTTATCTAAATTAAGGGGGGATTAACCCCCCCCCCCCCGTTATCCCCCTTTATACTTAAACAACGAACTCCCAAAACCAATAAGGGAAGCACTTTATCACAATGAACCTATTTACAAAATTTGAAGCAAATCGGATAATTCTGCAAGAAAACCCATTTATCTAAAATAAAAGGGGGAATTAGACCACGCCCCCTCCCCTTTACACTTAACTAATTAGCCTCCAAAACTAACCAGGGAAGCACATTATCAGAATGAACCTATTTAAAAAATGTGAAGCAAATCGGATAATTCTGCATAAAAATCCCATTTATCTAAATTACAGGGGGGATAATCCCCCGTTTCCCCTTTTATATTTAACCAATGAACTTCCAAAACTAATCACGGAAACGCCTTATCAAAATGAAGCTATTTACAAAATCTGAAGCAAATAGGATAATTATGCATGAAAAACCCATTTATATAAATTAAGGGTGGGGATTAGTTTCCTGTTATCCCTGTTTTATACTTAACCAGTGATCCCTCAAAACTAATAAGAGAAGCGCCTTATCAAAATGAATTTATTTATAAAATTTGAAGCAAATCGGATATTTCTATCAAGAGTTATCGCGTTACGTACCTATATACCTACATACGTACATACGTACGTACATACAGAACCTGGTGCACATTAGCTCTCAGGCTTTAATAGGCTGTGAACTAAAAAGGAAAAAAACACGAACTAAAAAACAAATAAAAACAAAGCCCATAAAAATACTGACGAAATATTTCAGTAATGAGACACCCCCCCCCCAGGGGGAAAAGTGAGGGGAGGGGGAACGGGAGGTGCGTAATATGGGAGAGTGGTCTAATGGTTTTCTGACGATATACCACATAATGAGTGCCGGAAAAAATTAAAAAAGTGCCCCGCGTGGCGAAAAATTGGAGAGAGGGGGAAGAGAGGTTCATAATTGCATCTTAAAACATGTGCGCATTCAAATGCAACGTAATCCGTGAATTTCAAAACAATCGGTGAAGAACTTTTGGAGATTTAAAATTTTGTACAAACGATTTACATTTTTATTTATATAAAAATGTGCCCCTGAAGGAAAGCAGGGGAGAGGGAGGGGAGATGCATAATATTTAGTCAAAGCGCTTTCTAATGATGTATCACATGATGGGTGTCGGAAAAAAATAAAAAAGCGCCCCCTGGTGGAGGGGGGGCTGGCAAATTAGGGAAGCGGGGGAGCGAGGTTCATAATAGGTATATAACAGCACGCTCGTATTGGAATGCAACTCAATCCGATAATTTCAAAGCAACCGGTGAAGAACTTTCGGAAATTAGCGATTTTGTACAAGCAAACATTTACATTTTTATTTATATAGATATGGTACTTACGTATTATCTGGGCTAGGAGACAGATCGCCAAAAATGGTTGCCAATTGCCAAATTGTTTATCGTTGCCTGTTTCACAATTTTCCTTATTTTAAACGGAACTCTTCTAGGTGAGTTTGATCTCTTTTTGAGCGCATTCTTCTAAAAATTCTTTTATATATGTATGGATTTAAACTATTTACATTGCATTTTTTAAACTGCTTAAACTAATAGAAATACTTTTCTATTTGCTTATGTAATCCAGATTTTTCACGAAGCAGGAAATGTGAAAAGGGGCTATTGGGACCAAAAGATAAATAACATCTCTGGTACTGTAGAATCAAACAAAATAAACATTTGCTTTATAACACCATCCAGTTAAACAGTCCGAAAATTTCTGAATTTTTAACTGCATAAAGAAAACTCAATTCATTTCAAATGTTTACAAATGCTTTGATTAGTTATTCAAAATCTTGAAAAAGAGAAATATAACAACGAAGAGATAATTGTCTGGTGATTTCGCTTGTTTGAAATTTGAGAGATAACGTCATTTGTTTTTACATTCTTTTATTTAACTTTTGCAAGTAAAGATAGAATTTTGTGCTGAATCTTTCTTGATAGGCTATAAGTAAACTCCCGATTATCCGCCACCCCTTTCTTTTTTTTTAACCATTTGGAAAAATGGTTATTGTCCTCGTCAGGGTAGGAAATCAAAAGCATATCTCAAGATTTTTATTGGTTTAATCCGCATTTTATTTGTTTTCTGATGGGTCTATACAGTAATCTGTATTTCTCTTTACTTTCAACAGAAATGGACAACAAAATGTTGCCACTATGACTAAAAAAAATATATAAAAACTACAAAAAAAAAATTAATAACTCAGAAACAAATTGAGATACAGTTTTTAAACAAATTGCATTTAAAAGTACATTTTTTTCTCTATCCGACGGTGTAAAAAGTAATAGTGTGGGATGTTTAGAAGTTTAAGAAATAAATTTCATTTAAAATGGACCGTCAGATTTTTTGGAAATCTGACGATGGAAAAGCCTTTTCCCGAACAGCCAATGAAATGCTTGGATAATACGTAAGTTTCAGGTGGATAATACGTACGAGTCGCAGGCTATTTCTGTCGCTTGCAATTTTTACGTGTCATAACACTATTAATGTTTAATTCATGGCGTCCGTAATGTATGATCAACTCAGTGCGATTTTTTATGTCTTAAATTTTAGTCTTTGAAAAAAATCATTTTCCAATTGGTCGTTGTAATTTGTTAAATTGCATTTTTTTTTTTTTTTTTTTTTTTTTTTTATAGAAACGAACAACGAAAACTCAAATGCACATAAGCCCGAGAGACTTTTGTGCAGCCCTGTATATGATCCATAGAATTTATACACATCGAGATACATGGAAAATATTAGTTAAATTAAAAAATGCTTACCAAAATTGTAATACAGTACTATAATATCACAAATACAGTACTATAAACGAATTCTTTTATGTGTCTCTGGAAACGAACGATAAATGTTACAAAAAAAAAAAAAAACATATCCTGTAATAAGCATCTTATAGTGAACCTATATGAGATACATCAATTTCAATATAGACCGGAAGCCGGCAGCTCAGACAATCACCTCATTGTGTTCACGGCTGAAATTCCAGAATTAGTCAAAACTCGATCCGCATATTAAAACGCAATCGGTTTGACAAGTCATATCTTGATGGAAAACACCTGAAAACCCGATTTAATCGGTTGACTTGTAGGTTTACCATTGTGTTTTCCTGCTCCCAGTCCTCCATGTTTTTAAACATGGCTCCACGTTTGTGCCATGCGAAAATTATCGGGCAATCGCCGGTGGATCTATTGTGGTATTCAGAACTGTTGATTGAGAACTAGATAATAGATAATAGATTGAAACTATATAATAGATTGAAAATACTACTAGATAATAGATTGAACTAGATAATACTAGAAAACTAGATAATAGATAAATAGATACTAGGTAAGGGGATAATAGACACTAGATAATTAATAGATAATAGATAGATAATATATACCAGATAGATACTAGATAGATACTACATTATAGATACTAGATAATAGATAATATATACTAGATACTAGATAGATACTACATTATAGATACTAGATAATAGATAATATATACTAGATAATAGGTAATAAATAGATACTAGATAGATAGATAATAGAGACTAGATAGCTGGAAAATAGAGGGACATGATTGAGAACTTATGGGAGGTGACGATAATATTAGTAAACTTGACGAATTAGTAAACTTGATAAACTTGACGAATTATTGACTTCCAAGAACCTCGAAAAACAGCCGGCGATCTGCGAAATGATGTAAGTCAGTCCTACCGGCACGACACGAAAGAATCTAGATTAGACGTGTGGACCGCATAGTGTTAATACTGGGTGTTCCAAAAATGACTGATGGATTTTAAAATTCAACAACTTGCAAACGGTGACAGATATTAAACAAATTCTTGCAGGGGTGATATGTAAGATGTCAGGAGTTTTTATGCAGCGACTCTCAGTTTTAAATTCAAATAGCATCGATAGATGGCACTGTAAGCAATAACCGCTCAATCCAGGCTCGATTTTTCGGCCTCTCTCTTTTTCCATACGAAAAAAGAAGATTAAAATATATTGAATGGATCCCAAAGTACCAAAAATATGTTCTGGACTGAGCACCTATTGCTCTTAGTGCCATCTATTGTTTGAAATTCGAACTAAAATCAAGAATCAGATTAAAAAAACTCCTGACATCATACATAACCCTCCTGCAAGAATTTTTTTAATATCTGTCACCGTTTGCAAGTTACTGAATTTTAAAATCCATCAGTCATTTTTGGGACACCCGGTACATACATTTCGGTTGATTATGACCCACAGTCAAAAAAAGTTGCCAACCCCTGCCTTAAGGGGACAAGGGTCCGTCAAACTCATTTTTTATTGCACTTTAACCCTCCGTCTACCAGACGGGTCCATTGGACCCGACAGGTACATACAAAATATTCATTCAAACCAGAAATTTCTTTAAAATAAACTAAGTATATAAACCAGACAAAAATAAGGTAAATAAATAAGTTAAATAGTTCTAAATAAAAATTCTGGTGTAGAACGTTTTATTAAAACTTGAATAAAATTCCCGGTAGATCTAGGGTTAAATACTATTCAAGGGTACACACTACATGAATTGTGGCATATATTTATCACACAAATAATTGAAAAAAGAAATTGGAGAAAAATAAGGAATTTTCCTGAATATTTCAAGTGTTACGAAGAACTTTTCAAAATGCCCCATGCGCATTCCATATCAATTAAAATTCCCAATATTTTTTATTCCATTTTGGTTTACATATACAAATAAAACTGTTTATCGAATTTTATATCTTTGAATATAAAGGTGTAAATGAAAATATTTTTTTTCTTCTAAATTTTATGAAATTTTCAGCATTATATTTCTGCTCTTAACTACCTTTAACTTTTCCAATTACAGTGTAACCTCTGAATAACGGTTACCAGTGCGACCGATGAAAAGTGACCGCTATTCAGAGGCGGGTGTTATTCAGAGGTTTCATTTTTAAAAAATCATAATTACATACATTTAAATAGAAATACACAGTCATTTTAATTCATCCTCATTGCTTTAATACATTAAAAAAAATCAGTGATTTGCAGTTACTTTTTTTTGCAAATATCTTTCTCCAAAGACATAATAGTATGAGTTGTTTTGCTGTACAACTCATCGTCATTATGATTTAATGCAAAATTTTTGATTTCCCGAAGGTTCGTCAAAAATTTGGTACTTGTGTTAATACTGGAAATTTTAGGTGATTCTATAATCTCTTCCATATCCCCTTCCGCATCACTTTTCTCTTCCTCTCTCCTATCTTCCACCATTTGCTGTAAGAATCAAATGTAGCAGTAACTGCCAAATCTTTGTCCAGAAACACAAACTTACTGGCGCTCCTGTTAGTTATGCTTGCTGTTCTAAGAATATTATTTAAAATTCCCCATCATTATTGTCTTCATTTTCTATGTCTAGTATTGGAAAAGGATTAAATGTTCAAGAGATTAAGTAACATTTTGTTGACATATTAAGTAAACTTTGTTTGATCTGCTTCAGATTTTGGTTTGAAAATAAATATGAAATTGTACCAGAAACTGATAAAAAAATTTCTCGTGACTTTTGAGCGGCCGTTGTTCAGAATTCCTTATTTAGAGGTTCGAACAAATGTTAATGATATGGAATGTGTTTGGTCCAATCAATATGTAGCCGGTATTCGGAAGTTGTTCGTTGTTTAGAGGTGACCGTTCAAGGAGGTTTCGCTGTATATTTAGATTTTAATTGATATGGAATGCGCATGTGTCATTTTGATTATTTTTCTCCAAAATATTTTTTACTTTTAAGTTCTTGTAATATTGTGTATCTTGTTAGTATTGTGTATAATTGTGATAAATATATTGTGTGTCATATGCCATAATTCATATAGTGTGCCCTTGAATAATAATTAAAGTGCTTTTTAAAAAAGAATAAAAAAAAAAAAAGACTTGAAGGTCCCTTTGATCCCTTAAACGATCTAGCGCGTAAATAAAAATAAAATAAATAAGTTTTATGTTTTTCTTTTGCAAATTATTTATAATAACTCAAATCAAAAAGCCATATAATCACAACTTGCTAAATAACCGAGAAATCTTACAATATCTTAGTTTTCATGCATCGTTTCGTAAGTTTTCGTACTTTTCGTAAGATCTTAGCTGTCTTAAGTTACACAGGCAAATTAACTTCAAAACATTTTAAACATTAACACAAATAAAACAGAAATTCCAACCAATTTCAGTAACAAATGGTTTAACTAAAAGCAAATACAGAAAAATCAAGTCATTATTACAATAGAAAATGATGACAAACTTGTTTTACTAAAATATTCAGAAAACTCATCCAGTCCATGTTAGAACAAAGGAAACTGTCTCTCATTTTCTCAAATTTCAAAGAAGCAAATTCGAGAGACTAATTTCCCTCCGTTCAAATCGTTGAAATTAATTGAGTTTGTTTTATGCGTTTAAAAATTCAACAGTTTTCGTAAAATTTTTAAAAGCATAATTGTGAAAAGCAAATGTTTGTTTATTTCGAACTTCCATTTAAGCAGTTCAAAATGGTATGAGAAAATTCTTAAGCAAATTTAGAAGAAATTTTATTTTTCAAAATATGTGCGTTTATTTATTAGTTTAAAATAAACAATTAAATTTAAAAAATCAAAAAACCCGACTGCGTAAAAAGCGAACTCATTAATTATTTATCATCAATGTGAAACTATTTTTTTTTTTCAATTCCTATTATTAGCTCACACCCTCGCTATATATATCTTGTTCAAATTTTCAATCGTTAATAAAATACTTATTATTCACCCAATCAAGCTCAAATAATAATTTTAAAACTTGTAGTGGATGACACTTGATGTTAATCCAGTTTTTTTTTAATATTAATTCATTAGTTAAATTAAACTAATTAATTTTCAATAATCGAGAGAGCCCTCTTCTTGCTCAAGGTATTTTTAGGCCGAGAGAGCCCTCTTCTTGATCAAGGCATTTTAAGCCCTACTCAACAGGAAAGAAGAATGGGAGAAAAAAAATCTCTTATTGACCTAAGTAGGAATTGACTTAAAATATTTTTCTTATATTACTTGTTTATATTACTTACCTATTTTTTTTTATTTACTTGTATTGATGATTTTTAAGTTGTGTTTAATTGTTAGTTCCTATCTATAAACACTGTTTTGATGAGGTCTATAGATGTCTATGATGGTTAGAGTTGCAGTAAAGCTAGAGATCCCATCTACACAACTTCCAGGTTGTATAATATTTTAACGGAGCTTCTGACTGTAAAATAGTCAATGAAACATCGTATTCATTTTGAAAGACCTATCCAATGATATGGCACTCAGTAGGGTGCGTAATTTTTTTTTGTCTCTACTGCCATTTTGTATTTTACGGCCGCCATTTTGAATTTATAAAAACAAAACCTAGCCTATAACCATCGGGCCGTTAAGACGAATCGATAGAGACCTCATTCATTAAAATCCATCCAGCCGTTGGGATGTTTCGATGGTATAAAGAAATCCACATACACAGATACGCCTGAAACACATAGCCCTTCTTTTCAGTCGGGTAATAAAATTATTATTTTTAAGGAACAAAAGTGCTAACTACAGTAGAGCGGCGATTATCGAAATTTCAATTGACAGGTCTTCCAATTATTCGAGACTATTTCTCTCAAAACATTTTTTAACCAAACCTCCAGTTATCTGAACTTTCTCCCCAAATTTTTTTTTAACCGAACTCCCAATTATCCATTGGCTTGGAATAAAATTTTAAATAAAGAAAAAACTGATAGTGGATCAGAAAATATGGCTTGTAAAGCAATAAAGGAGATGGGAAGAATCCTAAGCTATGAAGAAAATGAAATGAACGAGTGGTTAAATAGGGAAGTACATGATCCTGGATATCAGATTTTAAATGATGATGAGATTGTGGAAGAGATTCATGATGAGTAATAAATTCAAGAAAATTAAAACAAATGCTCTGAAAATAACTCATATCCATCATAGCCTTTGAATGTTTGAAAACAGCTATGAAATGACACGAACGGCAGAAAAACATTGATCCTATTCAACTAACGCGTTTAAGAAGAATTAGAGATATTGAATTGAATATTATAGATAATAATATAGATAATAATATAGATAATAATAATAGAGCATTGAAAAGAATGTCTTCGTTGAAGCAAGCGACAATCAAAAGCTTTCTTGATTAAATTATTATATCTGGAGTTCAGAAAATAATAAAAAGAGAAAAAAAATTATGATAAAAATGTAAACAAAAAGAAAAAAATAAATAACAATTTTTAAACATGCCAGCACTAACTGGTGTTGCCAGTCCTAATCTCAGATAACGTGTGAAGGTGTTAGTATAGTCAGAAACATCCATTAAATTGGCTGTCCATTTATCCGAACTAAAGTCGGTCCCGACTTGTTCGGATAATCGGCGCTGTACTGTACTTCTAATCGAGTTAAAAAAAATCATTTTTTTCATTACGCTTTATCGCGGAAAAAAAACTATTGTTCTAGCAATTATTGTAGTTAGAATTATGAAAGTAAATACGGTAATGGTAGATTAACGTGAACAATTTTTAAATATTACACATTCAAATTGACATTAAGATGATTCTCAAAAAAAAAAAAAAAAAAAAAAAAAATGCAATTTAACAAATTACAACGACCATTTGGAAAATGATTTTTTCAAAGACTAAAATTTAAGACATAAAAAATCGCACGGAGTTGATCATACATTACGTACGCCATGGATTAAGCATTAATATTCCTGGACCCATTTTAAATGAAATTTCATTTTTAAACTTCTAAACATCCTACAATATTACTTTTTACACCGTCGTATAGAGAAAAAAATGTACTTTTAAATGCAATTTGTTTGAAAGCTGTATCTCAATTTGTTTCTGAGTTATTATTTTTTTTTTGTAGTTTTTATTACTTTTTTGTCATAGTGGCAACAGAAGTATCCATCTCTGTTGAAAGTAAAGGGAAAATACAGATTACTGTGTAGACCAATCAGAAAACGAATAAAATGCGGATTCAACCAATACAACGCTTCAGATATGTTTTTGATTTCCTACCCTGACCGAGGACAATAACCATTTTTCCAACTGGTTAAAAATCTTATTTAACAACGCGAAAATTTCCGAAATATTTACCCTCTCATTTCTAAACGTGAAAGTGGGACGCTTACAGGCATAATTATTGACGAAATTTTTCATTTTTCAATAAATAAAGTACATCTCGATTTATAAGTGATTGTTGTCTCATGACTGCAGATTTCCTTTGCCGCGCTGTCGCGTCCAGAAATTTGGTTCAAAACGCCAAATTTGACAGCATTTTTAAAATAGATTTTCTGCTTTAAAAACAAATGCTAATTTCATGCATTTGTGAATAAAATCTAATTGAGAAATATGTCAGAAAGTAGCCAGTTTGGATTTGAGAACAAACTAAAACAGCCTTCCGACTAACAAAACAAGACGGGTCGATTGGAGCCGAAAGCAAAATTTGACTCTTTTGTCATGAAGACAAAAATTGCAAATAATAATAATTAAGTGTCTAGTCATTATACCAAGTCTTTTACTTTGCATTTTTGTTTTACAGATTATTTAAGTATTGCGCGGCAGCGCAATACTTATTTATTTCCAGTGTCACTTCTCAATGTTAATTTAACATGGAAAAGCCTATGGAGATGATAACTTTTTCATTTTTTCTTCCCACCTTTTTGTCCCTGATGCCACTCATTTTTTATTCTTTACTAATTCTAATGATATTGTAAATTCAAAGTACGAAAATGTTTGCCTGACGTCAGTATCAAAACGAATGGTAAATTGCCTTTGCATATGGGTGAATTATAACCCAGAGAGAAACATGGGTCAATTTTTTTGCATTATTCAAATATTTTTTTTAATAATTCCAATTTTCGCTTTTTTCATTGAAAATCAGCGGACATTTTTCATAGAAAATGTAACATTTTTACTTCATTGTTGCAAAAATTTCAAAAGCAGTAATAATAATTTATTTCTTTTCAGTTGAAAGATTTTCACGTGAAATATTAAATTGAGCTAGTTTTTCTTTTCAAAAATTAAAAAGGTGAATATGGCGTCGTAGTGGAAATAAAAAGGATATTTTCAGAATAAATTTTTGCTTTGGTCAAGTTTATATTTTTGTAAAAAGTTTCAAATGGATAGCTATTTTTACGCAGGTAAGCGAACTTAGTGGGAAATTACATAACTTAAAATTTAAAATGTATTTTTTTCCGAGATGAGAACTATTTATACCCCAAGTTAAACTTAGGTAATAATTTTCGGATGTGTTTACATCATCCCTTGGTAGAAAATAAGGTTTAAAAATTTAAGTAAAACTTTTATTTTTTATTTTTTACTATATCACAGCTATAATATTGTTAAATATTAGCAGTAAGGTTTCAACACAATTCACATTTACATTCATAGCGTTCCTGAGTGGGAAATAGGGTATCTAAGTTTAAGTGAAGTTAATTTTTTATGTTTTGATTATAGATTTTTTACGTTCAGATTGGAAGTTTTTGTCCAAACTACCGCAACCTGCATTACTACAGTGGTGACACATTTTGAATTACACATTGGTAAACTGCATCCCACATTGTGATGCAATACCGCATACATCAAAGCCTGATGATGATACTCTCTATTAATTTTGAAATGCGTTCTTCTGAGTGCTGTAGTTATTAAAAAACTTGACATATTAAACAAAAACATAATTTGAAGAACAATTAAAAAAAAAACAAAATTTATTTCCTACATTGTTTAAGCCCGAGAAGGGACAGATATTAAGTTATTTCATTCAATTAGTTCTACATTTAATGTTAAATTTTTGTAACAAATTATTTGAGCCAAATGAAGATTAAAAAATAAAAACAAAATTCATACAATATGATACTTAAAACACCCTAAAAAATTAGATTCCGTTCAAATGAAATCGAAATAAATCTTAGACTTTTTTTAAAGTTTTACATTTTGCATGCATCTTATCATTTGATGCACGATTATCATAAACATAATACAAAATCTGCAATACAAATATTTTCAATTAAAAATGGAAGAAGTCTAAGATTTATTTCGATTTCATTTGAACGGAATCTAATTTTTTAGGATGTTTTAAGTATCATATTGTATGAATTTTGTTTTTATTTTTTAATCTTCAATTGGCTCAAATAATTTGTTACAAAAATTTAACATTAAATGTAGAACTCATTGAATGAAATAATTTAATATCTGTCCCTTCTCGGGCTTAAACAATGTAGGAAATAAATTTTGTTTTTTTAATTTATTCTTTAAATTATGTTTTTGTTTAATGTTTTATTATTTATTGGTATACTCATTGTAAATCAGCAGTTTATTTGAATACATCTTATATTTTTATATGTATACTTTCCTATAAGCACTTTCAATTCTAATACATGATATAAAAAATATTTTAATTAATAAATAAAAGCCATAGTGACTAATAAGGAAACTTCCTTTATTATAATCTAGAACAATGTATATATATTTATATATACTATTACGAAAATAAAATTTCTGTGCTTCATTAAATTTATTCCATAAAAAATTCCTATCTAACATGATTCTGCAATTCTAGTTTATTAAAGTATTTCTTACCTTAAAAAATATTCCAGTCATTCCGTTTACTTAAATTTATTCTATTTAAAATGTGTATTTAAATATTTTATTTCTTTTCAAAATCTATTCTAAAAACCATTTTCCGTAATTATTAGGGTAAAGTGCCCAAATTTTGTCACCTTTCCTAATTTCGTCCCCTTTACATCTCCGCTTCGGTGAAAGTGGCGCCCCTTATCACAGAAGGCACAGGGAACGGAAGGTAAAAGTGATCAATAGTGAAAGTTTCGTCCGCCAAGACGCATACATATGTTAAAGACGCCGAATTTCATATTTTTAGAAGACCCGACTTCTTATTAAGCCGGTTGTAGAACGTTATTTACTGTACTTGCAATACAGTAAGTAGTTCTTATTCATTGCATGTATTTTACGTAGGTAAGATGCTGACATTATCATACAGCGAATTTCAGGACGCTCAGTTCATCTTACGGGAACTGAAGCTCCGCCATATTGGGAAATAGCGTGGTCCCAATTTCGTCCCCCTTGCAGTTCTTATTTTCGTCCCGGGGACGAAATTAGAAATGCTTTTCATGACAATTTTTTCCTCTGGTTTGGATGGCTAATATTTTGTTATGTTGTTCTTCTACTGATAATTAATACATTTCATTGTGCCTTAATTTCGTGTAAATTAAATTACTGACTCATTTAGAAATAAATTTTGATTTAGTTATAAATTAAATCTCGGCGTATTGGATTTTCTGAAGGTGACGAAATTGGGACCTTTTTTTTTTCCAATAGATACTTTTTACAAAACAATTTTTCGCATTATTAATTTTTTTCTTTTCTTTTCTTTTTTTTTTCTTTTTTCTTTTTTTTTTTTTTGTACGATGTTTGCCTATGTTTTTATGTACGTGGGTAGTTAGTCTATGTAAAATCCAAATTTAGTAGGTTTTCACTGAAAATTACAAAATTTAGGGCCTAAAAGTGACTGGGAGGACGAAAATAGGGCACCTTACTTTACTTGAATCAAGCTATTTCCTTTTCCAATCTTAAATGCCGGTATTAATTCTACTGAAATTATCTATTTTATGCCTTTTTTACTTTCTTCTATCTTCAATAGAAGAAAGTATTGTAATCGAAATTTTTTTCGACTTCCGGTTTTCGACGGATTTGCATGTTTTAGGGGACAGAGATTCCAAAAAACATGTTTATAGAAAATGTCTGTCTGTCTGTGTGTCCGTCTGTCCGTCCGTCCGTCTGTCCGTCTGTCCGTCTGTCTGTCGCCATTGTACCATCAAAAAGTGTATGAAGTTATGTATAGAATTAAACCAAAATTTTATTATAAGTTTTTGGCTATGGCAAGCAGGTCCTCCCGGAATTTGGAAAAAATTCGCCGGTAGGGGGCGCTGATATAACAATTTTTGTGCGATTTTGAATATTGTACCATCCAAAAGTGTATGGAGTTATGCATAGAATTGAACTAAATTTTTAGTTTAAGTTTTTGGGTATGACAAGCAGGTCCTCCCTGAATTTGGAAAAAATTCGCCGGTAGGGGGCGCTGTAAATGCGTTTTTTGGGCGATTTTGAATATTGTACCATCGAAAAGTGTATGAAGTTATGCATAGAATTGAACCAAATTTTTAGTTTAAGTTTTTGGCTATGGCAAGCAGGTCCTCCCTGAATTTGGAAAAAATTCGCCGGTAGAGGGCGCTGTAATAGCGATTTTTGTGCGATTTTGAATATTGTACCGTCCAAAAGTGTATGAAGTTATGCATAGAATTAAACCAAATTTTTATTTTAAGTTTTTGGCTATGGCAAGCAGGTCCTCCTTGAATTTGGAAAAAATTCGCCGGTAGGGGGCACTGTAATAGCGATTTTTGTGCGATTTTGAATATTGTACCGTCCAAAAGTGTATGAAGTTATGCATAGAATTAAACCAAATTTTTATTTTAAGTTTTTGGATATGGCAAGCAGGTCCTCCATGAATTTGCAAAAAAATTCGCCGTTAGGGGGCGCTGTAATAGCGATTTTTGTGCGATTTTGAATATTGCACCATCGAAAAGTGTATGAAGTTATGCATAGAATTGAACCAAAAAAAAATTTAAGTTCTTGGCTATGGCAAGCAGGTCCTCCATGAATTTGCAAAAAAATTCGCCGTTAGGGGGCGCTGTAATAGCGATTTTTGTGCGATTTTGAATATTGCACCATCGAAAAGTGTATGAAGTTATGCATAGAATTGAACCAAAAAAAAATTTAAGTTCTTGGCTATGGCAAGCAGGTCCTCCATGAATTTGCAAAAAAATTCGCCGTTAGGGGGCGCTGTAATAGCGATTTTTGTGCGATTTTGAATATTGCACCATCGAAAAGTGTATGAAGTTATGCATAGAATTGAACCAAAAAAAAATTTAAGTTCTTGGCTATGGCAAGGAAGTTCTCCCTTAATTTGTAAAAAAATCGCTCGTAGAGGGCGCTGTAATAGCGATTTTTGTACAATTTTTGTGCCATTTTGAATATTGTACCGCCGAAATTGTATGAAGTTATGCATAGAATTTAACCAAATTTTATGTGTTTATTTTTGGTCATGTCACGAAGGTCCTCCCTGAATTTGGATAAATTCTGCCGGAAGGGGGCACTATAATTGCGATGTCTGTACCATTTTCATTATTGTACCATCGAAAAGTGTATGAAGTTATCCATATAATTGAACCAAATTTTTTGTGCATGTTTCTGGCTATGGCAAACAAGTCCTCCCTGAACTTGAAAAAATTCCGAAAGAAGGGGGCGCTATAATTCCGATCTCTGTTCCATTTTCATTATTGTACCATCGAACAGCGTATAAAATTATGGATACAATTGAACCAAAATGTTTGTATTGTTTTTGGCTTTGGTCAACAGGTTCTCCTTGAATTTGGAAATATTGCGCGGTAAAGGGGCTCCGTGCTAGCGATTTTTGTAAACTTTTCTTACTTTTTCGTAGTTCTATTGTGCATCGGCGGCTCATGCAGCGGCGGGAACTCGCTTCCTGCAATGCCGGCTATTCGCAAACAGCTGATAACGACAGAATAAGGAAAAATTAATAATTTTAACAAATATCATGATATAGTTTAACTCGTTTTTTGTCCGTTTAATTGACTTGAGCAGAAATTTAAGAGGAAAATCAAAGTTGGTATAGTATTGAACTAATAATATTGAAGTATTAACATGTGTAACTAGGTTTTGAAATATTAAGATGTATAAGATAGAAGAAAGTTTTGGGATTGGCACATCCAACTAGTTTTAAGTTATTCCAAAAGTCGTTTGGAGCGCTTTTCAGGGTAGACCGGCTAGCTTCCATTTTTATCCGCTCTTTAAATATTAGTTCTTAGTAACTGTTAAAATATAGTTCGGATTGTTATTGGTTGATCCTTATATCGGCAGTGCAGTGAAAATCTCTCCGCTTAGTGGTTTAAAATGCCAAAACATGAGCGAAGAACGCAGATTGCCGTATTTCCAGTTGCTTTCAAAACCCGTACCTGTCGCTTGGAGGAGATTTTTTGAATAATAGATGATATCGTAGCATCTTTTGTAAAATCTAGTTCACGATGGTATGACATGACTAGCTACTAAAGTTAAGTAGTGAAAGTGTCGAAATATTGTATGGAATTGTGTCGAATACTTAATTTTGTATTCTACTCAACTGATCTATATAGTGCTTCCGAACGGATAATTCTGTTCTCTTATTAATGGAGAAACCTTTACTACGATTCGATCCATTGCAAAACGACTACACTGTTAAAAATATCGTGAAAAAATTACCTCTTTTTAAAGGCTCTCTATTTTCTGACCAATGTGAATGCTGCATAAACACCTATTAAGCATTCTCATTGGTTAGAAAATAGATAGTCTTGAAAAACTGAGGTAATTTTTCACGATATTTTTAACAGTGTAACCACGACTGCAGACATGTTTTGCTAGCATATTTACTTCAGTTACAGCGCCTAGAAGATACAGTGTGGAAAACGGCTACAAAATAGTGCTAAAAAATTGAATCCCATAAATATACAACGATGCTGAATAACAAGATTCGATCGTAGTGCCATCGTAGTGATTTAAAAACGATAGTCATTCTAAAAGAGACTCTTTAACCTATTTCACGTCATTCCTTAACTAAATTAGCTTATAACAGATCAAAATATCTTACATTTATAGTTTCCGATATTTAACATTCTATAATTTTTTGAAAACACAGTGTTTATATTGAAAAGAGTTACGAGATGGCGCTCGTATCAGCATATTGCCGCTGAGCATTGTGGGAGATTTATGGGATACAAGTTTTTAGCACTTTTTAAAGCATTATAGGAATAGCCGTTTTCCACACGAGAGGTTCTGCTCTCGAAGCTGGTAGACGGGAGGTGCTGGGTTCGAACCCAATCGCGCCCGTCGGCCTAACCGTTTCGGAGTTTTCGTGGTTTTCTTCGAAACCGTGGATTCCCATGCGTAAATACGGGTTAGGTTCCCTTAGAAAGACCCCCACGAAGGGCACTCCCCCCAGGGCCTATATCCCACGTGTTGATAATCGGCCGTCATAAACACAAACCAAACCAAACCGTTTTCCACACTGTATCTTCTAGGCGCTCTACTTCAGTATTTACCGGGTGTCCCAAAAATGACTGATGGATTTTAAAATTCAATAGCTTGCAAACGGTGATAGATATTTAAAAAATTCTTGCAGGAGGGTTATGTATGATGTCAGGAATTTTTTTACTGTGATTCTTAATTTTAGTTCGAATTTCAAACAATAGATGGCGCTGACAACGATTGACGCTCAGTCGAGGCCTAAACTGACGTCACTCCGCATTAATGCGAAGGAAGGAGATTACGGCTATGGAGTGGTTGTCATTCGCCAGCACAATCTTGCTCTTAGGGCCTGATTCTGAACTCATTCGATATGATTTCAATGGAGTGTGTTTTTCCCATGGAAACAACAAATTCTTCGATAGTGGAATACAGCGTTAACCCTTTCGGGACGGGAGCCTTTTACGAAATTTTTAATCTTTTGTCACCGTTTTTTAAAAACAGAAATTTGTGTCTTCTTGAATCGAGAAAATGCGCTGATTAAATAAGGCAAATTTTACAGTAAAATTTTACTGGTGAGGAAAAACAAGGATTCTGAGCGCTTCATGTGGCACGTATACGTGCCGCTCGTCCCCAATGGGTTAAGAGCTGGGCATGAATTTAACAAGTAGTATTCGAGTTTGCAGGCGATTTTACATTGATGATGTTTTATTTTCCTGGATTAAATTACTTTTTATGGTCTGATTAAAAGAATATTTTATGCATCGTATTTTAAAACTAGGTGAAGAGATTTAGAAATTTTTGTTGTTGTTAAAAATTTCATGACTTTTATTACATTCTAATAAATTTTAGATCTTTTAAGGAAGTTCATCAGTAGGTTTTTATGAATGTTGGATAATAATCGTGAAAATGGTTAATATTATATTGTTGTTCAAAATAACTGCTTAAAAACAAATATTAGAATTTATCTTGTTTAACCCTTTTGAATAGGGGTATTATATCGTTGCATTAAAATAAAAAAAATAAAATGAATGCTAGTTAATTAAAATTTTTGTTTGACAGTTTGATGTTAAAATATTGTACACATGCAGCTTCATCTTGATGCTTGATAAAATAAACTAGTAAATATTTTTTATCTACATCTACTATTTAAATTCTAAAAATGTGCTAACAGAATTAATGGAGTTAGAATTTTTACGATTTGGCAACTCTTTCTACACACAAATGCTAATATGCATATATTTTTTAATAATAAAGATATCAATGATATCTAATGTGATAAACTAAGTTCAAATTAAACTTGACAAGAGTCTAAACTTAGTAGTACTTAAATTATTGAAGGCTACAAACAAATTTTTATTCAAATTTTTATCTTTATATAAATTAAGACCGTATTTCTAATAGCACTTTTTGCTGGAATGCAATTGTAATTTTAAAACTTTTTAGTTTATATATATATTTTTTAAAATCATGAATCGTAATAATCAGGGCTTGGCAAATGCGGTCGCCACATGCAACCAATATTTTTTACTCGACGACCAGGATTTTTAATCTGGCGGTTATTGTAGTGTTAACGAAAGAACAAAGTGTAAACGGCATTTTCCATATCATGCGCAGAAAACGGCATTCTTTGCTGCTCTAGCCAGCTAGCATGTCATGTGATTAGAATGTGGGGAGAGGGTGGGTCGTTTTTACGGGTTGTTTACCAATGTTTTTTGCAAGCGGGTTCTGTTTACAGTTTTTCAGGGAAATTTGGTAGTAGTGGCCCCGGGGGGGGGGGGGAATTGAGAAAGAATTTTAAATATTGGAATAATAACTAATGAAGAATATTCTATAATTATACGTGTTTAGTGTTTGAATTATCATCCATAGCAAATGGAAAAAAATTTCACTGAAAATCAGAAGGGCATTTTTTTTGAAGGGGGGAGAGGTACTTTTCCTTAGCGATTTCATTCTTGTATTAAATCAATCCTTAGATTGTTGTATTAAATCAATCATTAGATTGTTGTATTACATCAGTACTTTGATTGTTGTATCAACCCGTAACAACGACCCACCCTCTCTCCACATTCTAATCACATGACACGACATGCTAGCTGGCTAGAGCAGCAGAGAATGCCGATTTCTGTTTATGATATGGAAAATTCCATTTACACTTTTTTCTTTCGTTAACACTACAAAAACCGCCAGATTAAAAATCTAGGTCGTCGAGTAAAAAATATTGGTTGCAAGTGGCGATCGCATTTGCCAAGTCCCGATTAATACGATTCATGAATTTTTTAAAAATATATAAACTAAAGAGTTTTAAAATTACAATTGAATTCCAACAAATGTGCTATTAGAAATACGGTCTTAATTTATATCAAGATAAAGATTTCAATAAAAATTTGTTTTGTGGCCTTCAATAATTTAAGTACTACTAAGTTTTAGACACTTGTCAAATTTAATTTGAACTTAGTTTATCACATTGATATCTTTATTATTAAAAATATATGCATATTAGCATTTGTGTGTAGAAAGAGTTGCAAAAGCGTAAAAATTCAAACTCCAAGAATTCATTTGACACATTTTTACAATTTAAAACGGATGTGGACTTGTAAAAAAATATTTACAAGTTTTAATTTATCAAACATCAAGATGAAGCTGCATGTAGTACAATATTTTAATATCAAACTGTCAAACAAAATTTTTAATTAACTAGCATTTATTTTATTTTTTTAATTTTAATGTCAAAAGGGTTAAACAAGGTAGCTTCTAATATTTGCTTTTTAAGGAGTTATTTTGAACAACAATATACTATTAACCATTTTCACGATTATTATCTAACATTCATAAAAACCTACTGACGAACTTCCTTAAGGGGTCTCAGGACTCTTAAAACTTCAATTTTTCGAATTTTTTTTTTTTTTTTTTTTTTTTTTTTTTTAGATGTTACACTACTATCTTTTCTGAACATTTTGATATAATTATATCCTTGAAATTCCGATTAGAACGGAAGTTTTGGTATTTAGGTAGATTTCGTATGAAATACTGCCTATTACATTCTCCCCTATGTTGGAATTTCTGAACATTTTTTGCAGATCTACACCGATCATGACCCCTAGAACCCAAAACCACCCTCAGTAAAAAAATTTATCTATCTATCTATCTATCTATCTCTATCTATCTATCTATCTATATATCTATATCACTTTCTTCTGGACACGATAACTTTCACAATTCTGCACAAATCTCTTCCAAACTGACATATACAATTAAGGGGCATAAAATCTTGGTCAGGTTTGTTAATGGGCAAAATCAGACCTAGGGGATGGAAATAGGAAGGGGTTTTGTAAAAACCGAAAAAACCCTATAACTTCTTAAGTTTTGTACATATCAAATCAGTTTAAAGTTTTTATTACTTCTAAAAATAGGGCCAAAAATTTATGAATCATAGATTTTTGATAAAATTAAAAATGGGCTCAAAGGGCGCAAAAAATTCTTCGTCAATTCTCCAGATATCAAATCCAATTAATTTTATTATAAATCTCCTTAGTATTATCTACAACTTTTATATTCACAAGTTTTTCATAGGACCAATTCATACAAAAAAACAACAACCTGAAAACGAAAACAAAAAAAAGGCGGGGGGGGGGGGGGGGGTTGAAGAAGAAAAAAAAAACATAAATCCGTCAATTCACAAGATATAAAATCCCCATGATTTTATCATATATCTCCTTAATATTGTCTGCAACATTTATACAGACAAGTTTTTGATAGGACCAATTCTTAAAGCAAAAACAAATTAAAAATACATAGTTGTTGAAGAAAAAAATCATCTTATTAAGGGTGTATTCAAATCCAAACTGCTTATTTTCTTACTCATTTTTAAATTCATTTTTGCTCTCAAACGCATCCAATTGGTAGATTCTCTTATTCAGAAACTATATAATGTACCGTAATGATTGATTTTTTGATAGAGTTAGAATATATTTCAAAAAATGATGTCAAAGTGGACATTTTGAACAGAATTTCCCGAAGCGATTGTGTTAGAAACGAAAAATACTGTCCTACTGAGAAAATAATTGTTTATAAATCAAGTTTTAATTAATTGAACGAAAAATAAAAACACAGGTCGCTTATAAATCTCTTCAAAAATCACGTCAACAAGTTTTATATTTTTTCTATTAAAAATGAATCTGAAAATGTGCCAGAAAATTTCGAGTTGTTGAGTATTTTTTTATATAAGTATTTTTTTTTTTAATATCGCCTTAACATGATTCTGATAAAACCAGCTATTATATAAAAATGAAATAAAAACTCGTCAAAAGCGACCAGATAAAATTGTTAAAGTGGGTTTATCTCTAATCATGATTTAGTTTTTTTTTTTTTGTTTGTTTTTTATGAAATTAGTATACTTAACTTCGAAATCAAGCTCCGCCTGTAAGTCGGGCCGGCAGGAATTTTTAGATTTATACCCGCGCAATAGGTGAAGCGGCATTTCCGAAGATTTGAACTCATTTTACTCCAAATGACGTTTTTTGGGCATAACGCGCAGGATATCTCAAAAACTTATGAATATTATTTCATGAAATTAAAAAATATATATATTTCAGTCTGTATAAACTGAACCTAAAATTTCCTTTTTATTGTTCAAAAAAATATTTTTTAGGTGATTATTCTGTTGAAATTTTCAAAAATTTGTATTAGCTAAATACAGCTTTGTATTAAAAATATAAAAATGCTTTAAATATAAATTTATTTAGGTTCAGGGTAATTATTGTAATCTAAAGTATAATTAGGCACAAAAAAGTAATTTTAGTGACAAAATTTATTTTGTAATCCCGCGCAATTTTCTGTTCGACAAATATCTGACAGTTTGGAGCCCCCTATAAATACTAATTCTGCAACTTGAATTTTTTTTAAATACATGAAAGTAAAGAACATACTTATATCTTTCACCCCAATTAAATTTTTGTTTTTAAATCATATCCATTTTAAAATATTAAATGTTGAAAATGATCTATTTTTTTTTTCATTTTTTTCAAAATTTAAGAGTCTTGTCCTGAGACCCCTTAAAAGATCTAAAATTTATTAGAATGTAACAAAACTTATGAAATTTTTAACAACAACAAAAAATACTAAATTTCTTCACCTAGTTTTAAAATACGATGCATAAAATATTCTTTAAATCGGATGATAAAAAGTAATTTAATCCAGGAAAATAAAACTTCATCAATGTAAATCGCCTGCAAACTCGAATAATACTTCTTAAATTCATGCCCAGTTCTTAACTCTGTATTTCTACTATCGAAGAATTTGTTGTTTCCATGGCAACAACGCACTCCATTGAAATCCTATCAAATGAGTTCAGAATCGGGCCCTAAGAGCAAGATTCTACTGGCGAATGAGACCCACTCCATAGCCTTAATCTCCTTCCTTCGCATCAATGTTGATTGACGTCACTTTCGGCCTCGACTGAGTGTCAATCGCTGTCAGCGCCATCTATTGTTTGAAATTCGGACTAAAATCAAGAATCACAGCAAAAAACTCCTGACATCTTACATAACCCTCCTGCAAGAATTTTTAAATATCTGTCACCGTTTGGAAGTCATTGAATTTTAAAATCCATCAGCCATTTTTGGGACACCCGGTATCTACTAAATAAGTGGTAAAACGATGTTGATTACAGTTCCTGAATACAGGGTTAGTACGGGTACCGTTATTTTCAAGGCTAAATATCAGAAATTTATCAGAAAGAAAAAACATATATATATATATATATATATATATATATTTTTTTTTTTTTTTTTTTTTTTTTTAAATAGAAAAATAAATCTAGTTTAAGCTCGCGAAATTTCGCCTTATTTAGGGAGAGTCTTTCTATAAGAAAATACTGGTATCAAATAATTTTCTAGTCTGGAATTTCAAGGAACCGTACAAACCCTATGAATATGGAATTTTGTGTGTGGCTTTCCAGGAGTTTTCAAATGGAATAGAGAGAGGGGGAGAGAGAGTGAGCGATGTTGTTGTTATGAGCTCAGTTTTCGTTTGAATGTTGCAAATATCGTAACATTATATATATATATATATATATATATATATATATGTTACCGGCCAAACCCGATTTCAGTTGAAACTGGATTAGCCTAGGCCAAACGAGTTTATCCTAACGCACATAGGGTAAACTAGTTTTTCCTAGGCCAAACAAGTTTGGCCTAACACACATAGGATAAACAATAAACTAGTTAAGCCTGCTATTCATTGGTATGAACTAGTTTATCATTGGCCGACCTAGTTTATCCTAGGCCGGTATCGGCGAACCTTTTTACGTGCGCGTGCCAAAATTTCACAAACACTATCTATCAACAATGTAACGTGTCAAACTTTGACATAAAATAATTTTGCAGTGTGCGATGTTTATACAAAACACTAGTTAAAAAATCAGTTGTTTCATGCATTAATAATTAAAATATATTAAAAATTAAAATACGATTTCTTTGTATTTTGGAATAAGCTATTAAACTAACGAAATTTTAATTCGTAAATATGATTTATACTACTGTAACAAGGAAATGAAGATTAAAAAAATTATTTTAGTAATTTTTGACTTTATTATTAATGCAACATCTGGTTATAATAATCCAAATTGCATTAAACAATGTATTGATGAGAAAACTTATTAATGAGATTTTTGCTGATGTTCGATGGAGATTTTTTCACAGCTAATTCATACTTTGATAGTTTTATAAATCTGCATAGAAATTCGATCCATTTTCCATCTTATTGTAGTGACTGTATAACAAAATTAGTCTGAAAAATGCAACTTCATAAATTCGTATAGAAAGGAAAAATACATGTTAAAACCCCTGCATAACGTAATCATAGCGTGTGATAGCCTGTGGAACAAAATTTTATTGATTGTGTTAGAAAAAAAAAGAATGTGTTATCTGTATAATGATTATAAAATTTATTTTTTCGCGTGTCAGAGAAATTGTCGTACGTGCCAACTCTGGCACGCGTGCCATGGGTTCGCCAACCCTGTCTAGACCAATTCAATTTGGCGTGAAACAACAAATGATCCAAACGACTTCCCCAACAGCTTTTTAGCTCACAGGCTATCAAAGCCTGAGAGCTAATGTGCCCGCCCGTTCTGTATGTATGTATGTATGTATGTATGTATGTATGTATGTATGTACGTACGTACGTATGTACGTAACGCGATAACTCTTGATAAAAACATCCGATTTGCTTCAAAATTTTTTCCTAGGTTCATTGTGATAAGGCGCTTCCCTGATTAGTTTTGGGAGTTCATTGGTTAAGGATAAAGGGGAAAAAAAGGGGTTAGTCCAACCCCCCCCCCCCCTTAATTCAGAAAAATGGGTTTTTCATGCAAAATCATTCGATTTGCTCCGAATTTGGTATACAGGTTTATTATGTTAAGGAACATCCCTGATTAGTTTTGGGGGTTCATTGGTTAATGAGAAAGGGGGAAAAACGGGGTTAGTCCGACCCCCCTTAATTCAGAAAAATGGGTTTTTCATGCAGAATCATTCGATTTGCTCCGAATTTGGTATACAGGTTTATTATGTTAAGGAACATCCCTGATTAGTTTTGGGGGTTCATTGGTTAAGGATAAAGGGGAAAAAGGGGGGTTAGTCCCCCCCTTAATTCAGAAAAATGGGGTTTTCATGCAGAATCATTTAATTTGCTCCGAATTTGGTATACCGGTTTATTATGTTAAGGAACAGCCCTGATTAGTTTTGGGAGTTCATTGGATAAGGATAAAGGGGGAAAACGGGGTTAGTCCACCCCCCCCCCCTTAATTCAGAAAAATGGGTTTTTCATGCAGAATCATTCGATTTGCTCCGAATTTGGTATACCGGCTTATTATGTTAAGGAACATCCCTGATTAGTTTTGGAGGTTCATTAGTTAAGAAAAAGGTGGGAAAGGGGGCTAGTGCACCCCTTTTAATCCAGATAAATGGGTATTTCATGCAGAATGATTCGAATTGCTCCGAATTTGGTATACCGGTTTATTATGTTAAGGAACTTCCCTGATTAATTTTGGGGGTTCATTGGTTAAGAATAAAGGGGGAAAAGGGGGGCTAGTCCACCTCCTTAATTCAGATAATTGGGTTTTTCATGCAGAATGATTCGATTTGCTCCGAAGTTGGTATACCGGTTTATTATGTTAAGGAACTTCCTTGATTAGTTTTGGGGGTTTATTGGTTAAAGATAAAGGGGGAAGGGGGGCTAGGCCACCCCCCTTAATTTATATAAACGGGTTTTTCATGCAGAATTATTCGCTTTGCTCCAAATTTGGTATACTGGTTTATTATGTTAAGGAGCTTCCCTGTTTCGTTTTGGCGATTCATTGGTTAAAGATAAAGGGGGGCTAGTCCACCCCCTTAATTTAGATAAATGTTCTTTTTGTAGGATTATTCGATTTGCTCCAAATTTGGTATACCGGTTTATTATGATAAGGGGCTTCCCTGATTAGATTTGGAGGTTCACTGGTTAAGTATAAAGGGGGAAACGGGGGCTAATTCCCCTTCACTTAGTTTTTTGAGGGGCATTATTCTTTAAAATAAGTGTATAATATACAATTAGTGTGAATAGCCTGTGAGCTCAATGCCATCAGTTTAGCTGGGCACTTTTCTTTTTTATTTCAGGAAGACTCACGTTTTGGGCACTTGATTGGCAAGGTGGAGGAAGAGAGAAAGCGCTGTCAGTTCTCTCGCCAATCGTCGTGGGTCAGTGTTGTCGCCAGTTGGCTGCTATCAGATTCACCAACTTTTCGAGCAACCAACTTTTCAGCCGATTTTAACCCCAACATTTTCCCGTTCAAAGGGAGAAAAAGGTTACAATTGTCGTTGCTAAAGTTGGAGGAAAACCAGTACTACTAGTACCAGCCGTTAATATTTATCGCCTATTCTTATCAATCGCTTATCTCTGATTGGTTGAAAGGTTGAAAGTAGGGGGTGGGGACGTCGCGGAGGCTTTTGGGGGGCGGAAAGTCGCGCAGACTTTTTTGAGCTGTCGATAAAAAGTTGGGGATATTGCTGTTTGCTATCACACTGAGTGTTGAGACAATGTTTCGCGAAAAGTTGGAGGAAATCAAGAGTTGGCTCAAAAATTGTTCGAAAAGTTGGTGAATCTGATAGCAGCTAAAAGCTGCTATCAGCTTAAATGCTAAGTGAGCATTTAAGAGGAGGTTTAAACAATAGATTTTTTTTCTCCAAAATAACATAAAGGATTTAAGTAAACTTCAAAAATAAAGAATTTTATTCTTTAAAATTCATGAGAAAAGAACGGAGCGGAGTGGAGGTGGAGGATGTATCCGACGATTGGTCTTTCATTTATTGTAACACCACACTGTAATAAATATTGCACATTTGTTTTTCTTTTTAATGGGATTTAAAGATTTTAAACTGTGTGCTGGAGGACCGGAGGATGGGGTGAAAGGTTAATCATAAAATTTAGGTGAAGAAGAATTTAGAGGATTGATTAATTATGTATTAGTATTTCAAAATAAAAAATGAAACTAGGACAAAATAAAATTTAATTAAAAGAGCAGAATTAAAAAAAATAAACTTAAAAATTAAATTTAGTGTGCTGGGAGAGGGCGGGGGCAGATTTTTATTGAATAAAAATTAAAATGGTGATGATAAATGTGTAACGACATTGAAATGTTATCGCAATTCATTTAAAAGCGCGCTTCAACCCCCTTTTAATTTGATTGAAAACATTTTTTCTGCGATTGATTTAATTGCAGTATACAACTAAAATATATTATTTGCAATTGAACATAATTGCAACTGAATTCAAGTGGAATTTAATTAGCTGCAGCAAGCTATTAACCATTAACCGCAATTAAACCAAATGCACCTTAAAAAAAAATATATATATATATATATATTTTTAATACTTACAGCTTTAATTCATAATAATTGACGGTGGTAGGTTATGTTTAATTAATGGTTATATATTAGCATTCAAATTACTATGATGCATTTGCGCAAGTAATTATGAATGTATGCATTTTACGATATTTTTAAATATCTTTTCATTTTGAATGTCAACAATTCATTTTGATGTATTTTTTCCTTAAGGTATCTTATATATATTTTTATATATTCCCAGGTCGCTAAATTATTTAGCAATCTTTTAAATATTATACGATTAGATCATTGCTGCAATTAGCGCACTATCTATGTGTATTATCAATAAGATTTCTACCATGTAGTTATCTGATACCTATTTTAGGATTCCATTAATTTTTTCATTCCTATCATTGCTACGATTTATTTAATGTTTTTTTAATTTTCTAGTTATGATTTTATCTGAATTTTCTTGTAGTTAGTGTATGATATTGTCCTATATATTTTCTATTTTTGCTATAGCTTTACATAATTCTGTAGAGATAATCATTTTATATATACATTAATATGGTAGCAATGATTATTTCTATTCATAGATTTAATGTTAATTTGCATTAGTTTAAATTCATATTACTTTGATCTGAGTAGTTAGTTGGGTAAGCGTTTTGGTTGTCTTTGCATGGTTATAGTTGTTCTAGGATTTGGATGTTATGCGGATCTTTTTTGACTTATTTGTTATAAAATAGTCTAGTGGCTTCTTGCTATTATTAATCTACGTTATTTGGGTTATCATAATTTGGTTTTGGATAATTTGAAGATTGTTTCTGCGTTCTGCTTCTATTATTGTAAATATTGTATATATTTTTTCATACTCAAGTTTTATTATTTAATCAAGGCTAATTTAATTAAATTATTAATTTTTTATTATTAAAATTTCTTATTTTTATGGCAATTATTGCATTTTCCATACATAATTTTTATATGGCAGTTCTTACCCGTAAGGCATGGTGACGTCACGGCGACGTCGTTGTGAAGTCACACTGTGATTTTGTGACCGTCGATGTGACGTCACGTGACGTGGATGTGACGTCACAGTGACTAGAATGCGAGGTCGTTATGGCCGTTTTAGAGGTCGTTTGTGACGTCACATTGTGACCACTCTGTGAAGTCACGGTGTGACTAATTTGTGAAAAGTGTGTCATTTGTGACTATTTTGGCATTAACTTTGTGACGAACCTGTGACGAAAGTGACAATGTTTTGAAGTCACACTGTGACCAATTTGTGAAATATGTGTCATTTGTGACGAACTTGTCATAAACTCTGTGATGATTTCAAATGAAAATCAAATTTCAAATTAATTGCTTAAAAGGCGCAAAGGCGAACTAGTGAAAAAGATTCCATGCTGGAACTCGAACCCGGGCCATCAGTATAGCGCACTTACATTCTACCGACTAAACCACATGGAACGATACCCAGCCTGGAAAATTTCTCACTATTACATGTTGGCAAGGCTACAAACGCAGCACAAGATGCAATATTTATCGTCAGCCACCGACATGGCGCAAACACGAAACTTAATTAAATCCAGCATCGATTGAAACTATATTAATACTTGGAAATTTTTTTCAGAGAGAACCATTCGCCTTGCATACAATATTTCAAATGAAAATCAAATTTCAAATTAATAGTGTAAAAGGCCATTTTAATTTGAAATTTGATTTTCATTTGAAATACTGTATGCAAGGCAAATGTTTCTCTCTGGAAAATTTTCCAAGTATTAATATAGTTTCAATCGATGCTGGATTTAATTAAGTTTCGTGTTTGCCCCATGACGGTGGCTCACGATAAATATTCCATCTTGTGCTACGTTTGTAGCCTTGCCAACATGTAATAGGGAGAAAATTTCCAGGCTGGGTATCGTTCCATGTGGTTTAGTCGGTAGAATGTGAGTGCGCTATACTGATGACCCGGGATCGAGTCCCGGCGTGGATATTTTTCACAATGTTGGCCTTTGCGCCTTTTAAGCAATTTATTTGAAATTTGAATTTCATTTGAAATATTGTATGCAAGGCGAATGTTTCTCTCTGGAAAAATGTCTAAGTATTAATATTGTGATGATTCTTGTCATAAAAACTACGATAATTTTAAAGTAAAGTTTTGTTTGAAATATAAAATTTTATCTTTTTACCGTACTTTTTAGCAAGATATCACTATTTTGGAGTCCTATTCTTCTAAAATATTTTTAATTTTCCATTTAAAAAACAATGCTTATTAACTGAAGTTCTAAGCTTGATCTTGAATTCAAGCTCAATATTAAGAATGTGTAAACTTTTTTTAATGTGTTATGATTTGTCATTGCTTTATTAAATACGAACATGGAGTCTAACGGACATTAATACAACTGTTACTTATAGAACTACATGATAAGCCCTATTTATTTAAATTTTTTATTCCCATATATATTGTATTTTGTGAATATGAGCTAATTAGATTTGGTATGTTTTATATGAAAAGACTGATCTGGGAAATAGAAACAACAAGTAAGATATAGCATGCGTTAGGCATAGATTATAAAACACTTTCCAACTCTTTCTAAATGTTTTAACAAGACATCTGGGGAAATAACGTAAATAAGATAACTAAGTAAACATGTAAACGCGTAAAACATTTGAAAAACTGATTTACGCAGTTACCATCCACTAAGGTGTAAAAAAATCATAATTTTTTTAAAAAGAATAAAAAAAAATCGGATTTTTTTGATTTAAATCAGATTTTTATGATTTTTTTCCCAGCGTTCAAATACTGAATAGCTATCATGAGTTTTAGGTTTCCGAAACAATTACACCACTAATTGCTAACATAATCTATGTTTTTACACTTTAATGAATAAAATTATAATTGTTAGTTAGTAATTACAGAAATAAAAACTGCAAATTAGTAGTTTCATTAGGTAGTATTATACAATAATGTTATATACATTAATATTGTAATAATTATGTAAAACTTTATAAACACTAGTGATACTTAACATTTATGAAAATTATTAACTGCATTTTATATTAAATTGCTAACATTACTTCAAATTAATTATTAAACAATCAACTCTCTAATTAGGAACATATTATACATTTTTAAGCCTTAATTATTAAAATGATAATAATTCATTTTAGAAAGAAAAAGGGACAGGATGCTAGTTCAAAAAACGGGCACTATTTCATGAGGAAATATATTAGTAATGTGTTTAGTAATGATGTAAGGGGGAAAAAAAAGAATATTTTATAGCATTATAAGTAAAGTGTCCTTAATTTTTGATAATTTTATGAATAACAAATTGAAAAATACAATTAAAAAACATATTTTAATAATATCCTGTTTTTTCTAAAGAAATAAAGTTCCATATTTTTGCAAGATTTTTTCCACATGAATTTAGAATACTGTTGAATGGGGAAGTGTTTTACAAGAAATCTCTGGCTACAACTACAGGTAAATTTCAACTTTTTTTTCTTTTTTTAAGGCAGGGTGCATTTTGCCAATTTCAAAAGGGGCATGGTGTGGCACCATTAAAAAAATGGCCTAGAAGAAGCAGTATAAGTAATTATAGAATTAATAAAAACTGCAAATAAGTAATTTCATTAGTTAGTAGCACAAATAACAAAACTAACAAATATTATTTGCAGCTCATTTTGCATTTGTATTTAGGAAAATTTCTGTAAACCACCAAAATCTATACTTACACACATGTACGTGTATGCTAACCAAAAAAAAAAAAAAAAAAAAAAAAAAAAAGAGTTAAACCCATTCATATAGAATAAATATAAGTTAGCCACTAATATCTGAAATCCTCAAAATATTTAACTAACAGCATTATTACCTCTATTAGCTTTCAATGGTTCAATTTTTTAATATATATGAGT
This sequence comes from Maratus speciosus, assembly GCA_963932465.1. Taxonomy (NCBI): domain Eukaryota; kingdom Metazoa; phylum Arthropoda; class Arachnida; order Araneae; family Salticidae; genus Maratus; species Maratus speciosus. The sequence goes on from OZ010799.1 coordinate 333,867,338, forward strand.
TACAAAAAAAAAAAAAAAAAAAAAAAAAAAATAATAATAATAATAAACATTTATTTAACCTATGCCAAAGAAGCTCTTGCTGTGCTTAGCATTTTTATACCAATTATTTCTTTTTCTCTTATGCATTCATTTACAATTTAGCTGCTGAGCAGATGTCATTCTTTCATTCTTCTTTAACTTGAGATTGCTATTAATTACTATTTATTCTTTTACTTGTAGAAATGTAATTATACTTGCTATGTGTATTTTATATAAAATAATGCATAAATTGATTACCTAAAGGGGATTATGACATTGCAAATTATGTTAGATTTAAATATCATTTTTAAATGAAACTGTTTTAATTTGGATAAAAACTTAAAAACAATGCTTTTTACAAACTCAACTGTTTTTAATTTTTTTACAATACTAATGAATTAAGCTTAGAAACAATTATTTAAAGCTCTTTTTTTGTTTATTCATAAGTCAAAATACCTGTAGAAACTTTCAAATTATGTTCATGTTAGATTTTAATACTTTTTTTTTTTTTGACATTTTAAACATTTAGAAAATTTTTGATTTTAATCAATGATTTTTTTTAAAAAAATCGGTTGATTAAAATCATGATTTTATCACTGATTTAAATCAACCGATTAAAATCGTTGACACCCTACCATCCACAGCCAAATATGTTTTCTAATTCTTTTAAACAGTCCTGTATTTGATCTGTAGATTGATATATATATATACTATACAATGGAAAAATTTAGTTTATCAAGGAAACGCATAACAGGTTGAAAGTCTCTTTCAGCAATTTATACTAATATATGGAAACATACTTAAATAATTTTGTACAATCCTGTAGTTTACCTAGAACCTTTATTACACGCCACTATTTAGTTAAAATTTAGTTCAAGCTAAAACACTCTTAAAACTGCTGAAATCACATTTCCAGAAATTATAATTCATAGACGGCAACGTATCCAATTCTTTGCGTGACCCTGTATATCATTTTATCTATCTACTACAAACATTTCTTAGTAAATTAAATACAGTGCAGCGTTAAAATGCATAACTTATTTAAAAACCACCTTTAAGCAATACCCAGTAACCCTTATGAATACTTTTGTATAGTCCTGTATATGAATTATAGCATATATATATACACCATATACTATGCATAAATGTAGTGAATCATAAAAGTGCATATCATAATTAAAAATGTATTTCCAGCAACCATCGCTAATGAACAGTACTTCGGATACAATATAGTATCTGAAATATTTTGTGTGTCCCTGTAAATGCTATATACACTTCGTATTATACATGAAATAATTCATAGTATGTAAACCTCAACGACGTATATCAATTTCATTACATATCAAATAGATTAACATAAATAAAGTACGCCGCAAACAATTCCCTCCACCCCTATATCATTATGTATTGGAATTCCTTTTTTAGCCCTGTAAATGAACAATAACTATTCTTTGCATCGCATATTCTATGGAATGCACATTTTAGTGCGCTTCATAAATGCATATCAATTTATTCTGTTTGAAAGCGTGTAAAATCATTAAAAATCATTTGAAACGATTTTTTTCCCTCAGGCCGTAATGTAATGGAATACAATTGACTGTCCCTGTAAATGAACTAAACATGCTACAAACTTCATTACAAATAGGGGTCTTGCTATGGTAAACGTCAATAACATCCAAAAATTTTAAGTCAATCCGAGTATATTTACGCGAGTTAGAGCGCGGACAGACGGCCAGACAAACCGAAGTCATAAACACTTTTCAACTTTATCGGGCATGAAAAACACTTTATTTCAATTCTTAAATATTATATTTTATTTTTTAATGCCAATAAAATAAATGTATCGAAAATGTAGAAAATGAGTTTACAATCAAAGAAAATTTAATAACTGACTCTGAATGTCTACAATTAAATGTTTGATTAAAATCACAAACAGTAAAAAAAAACGCTTAAATACAATTTAAAAAAAATATAGCAATTTGAAAAACACTAAATAATTAGTATTTATAATTGTACTATTAAACAACAACAAACTATAATAGATGAATTAAATGCATTTAACAATTTCTCAAAAATCTTTCCATCGCCATATTGCTTTTGAAAGGAATACCAGATCAGTCATTGCATATGACATACAACTATTTAACTCATGTAATAATCTGTCAAAAAGGAACAAAAAATTTAAATTAAATAAGACATACCTTTTAAGTTCCATAAATATTTTAATATCCGTATTTTATCCTAAATTGTCAGGCATATTTCTGTTAGCTTAAAAAAACTAACTCTCCGTGTCAGAAGTTCTCTGATCCTTATTTTATTCTGCGGTTTTCATCGAGCGCAGACGATATTTGACCAAGCAGGTGCTCCTACTGTATTATTATAATTTTTTTTTTTTTTTTTGTACACAACAGAGTTTAAATGCGCAGTAATTTTACCTTTATGAGAGTATCTGTAATGAAAATTTTCTATTTGAATGAAACACCTGCCTTTTTTCTTTCTTTTTTTTAAAGTACAGTTTGTTTTACACCTAATAAATAAATACGTATCTTCTTAATAAATGAAAAGAGAGTATACAGGATAAAAAAATTTTCTTTGTCAACGTGTCATTTTTTTCATATTCATTTTCTGTAGAATAAAACAATTTTAAAATAACTTTTTTTAAAGTCATATCTCTAAAACACGAATTTGAAATACGAATAATTATATCATGGGTTTTGTATAAAATTTGTATACATATTTTTTCGGAAAATGCCAATTTTATTTAAAAAGTCTGAAAGAAGTAGAATTTTAAAAAAAATAGTTATTTAAAATAGTTAAACACTAACAGGAAAAAATATGACTTGAATGCAAATTCTAAAGTAAGAAATGCATATATGACTAAACTCTGAGTATTCTTTCTACGTGTTCATTAAAAGCTACAGACTTAATTGTAATAGAAAATTTTAGTTTGAAACCACAGAAGGGTTTAGAATACCACTGGTCGACAAAAAATAAAATAAAATAAAATAAAATAAAATAAATAAAAAAATAAATAAAACAACTTCCTCCCTGAAAACTAAATATGTAAAGTGTACAAATGTAATGTTCCTAATTCTAAATATGTTATCCAAATTGCTCCAATACGTACCATTTTCCCGAGAAACATTTTTATAACAATAACAATCAGTGAAGGATTAAATTGCAATGGTAGATAAAATTGAAATCATAAAAAAGTATACTTTCACTGTCTTAAATAAGAAATTGATAAAATATAGCATGAAAATCTAGTTTGTTGATACTTCTACCGTGCATTTTTTTTCTGCCCCCCCCCCCCTCTCTTTTCGTGTCCGAATTTACTATTTCCTATCCACTAATATATTATCATTCCTTATGTCGCTGTAACTCGGGCATGTAATATTTCTGTTCATTTTCAAAGATTTTTGATGTTCATATTTTTGTCACACTGTGACTTACAATATGGTGATTTTTTTCGTCACAAATGTGACGTGACGTACGTTACATGCAGTGTCATAACAGTGACGTCACAATTTTTTTAATTGCCAGAAAATATAATTTTACATAAATAACATGTTTTGAATATTTTTTGTAATTTTTCAAAGTTTTCTAAGAAGTTCACATCTCAGTCACAATGTGACATCACTGAGTGGTGGCATTTTGGTCACAGATGTGACGTGACCACAGTGACTCACAGTGACGTCACAACGACGTCACCGTGACCATGCATGCTATGAGGGTAGTAAACATCTCGATACTGGCAAGATACACTTAGCGTCTATGCAGTGTAGTGCCCGGTACAGGAATAATAATTGGGTTGTTCCTGGATCGTCATCCAGTGACCATTTATACTCCTCCCCTCGTCCTTTATTTTTTCGTAAGTGCTATGATTCTCGGTGCAAGACATGTCCATACGCTGCTCAGACACAAATTGTCTCAGATCCTAATTATTCAAGTTTTTGTAAAGCATTTAATGTTATTTATAGTATAAAGTGCAACTTATGTAATATGAAATATATTGGTGAAACATCAGGTCCAATTCATAAACGAATCAATCATCATCGTTCAGACTCTAATAATAACAAAGCAAAAAATATACAATCTACAGCTGAAATTCAACATTTTCATAAACATCTATTTAAAAATACAACAATTGAAATCCTTCAAATTCTAAAAAATAAATCAGAACGTCTTTATATGGAATCATCATATATGAAATATTATAACACAATTTATCCTTATGGACTTAACAGTGAAGTATTTAATAGACCTGTCAAAGTCTTCACATCTATAAATAACAATATTGATTATTCTCCAATTTATCCTACTCTTAATCATAATTTAAATGCTAAAACAACACGTAATAAACGCGGAAAGGGTTCATCATCAGTTGTAGTTTCCAAAAAATCTATCACAAAACAAATTAATGATCTTCAACGAAATTACTTAGAGAATTATAACTGGCTGTTAATTCGTAAAAACATCTTTGCTATTAAAAAGAAACAGCTTGTACAACATTTAAATGTCTTTCTAAGTAAATCTTTCTCTAAACATTTCTCTGATATTTACTTTGACCTTATTATGAGTAGGGTTAATCTTTTAAATATTAATTTACAAAAAAAAACACAAAATTCAGAACATGAATACTCAAATGATAATTACTTTTTCAAATCACATATTTAATAAAATTAATATCAATTCTATAATTAATGATAAAAATTGTTTTTTTCCTATCAATAATCTTCATATATCAAAAACCTTTAAATATCCGAATACAATTGGGAGAAAGATTTTTAAATACAATACATTTTCAAAAAATACATCTGCTGCAAGTAATTTTCCGTGTAACTGCAAAGACCCCACTCTAAAAAAATACATAAACAATGATCATGGACATATAATCACTGGAAATCTTGATATTGTTCATGATTTTAAATTGAAACAACTAATGGGTTATGGTACTAAATATAGACTTCCATCTAAATTTAATGTTAAATCTATTATCAAACAGTTTACATATGATATTGATATTTTTATTTATAAAATTTCTATCTCTTATAATAAGCCTATTGAATATTTTAATCAATGGAAGATATTAGTAATTGAAAAATTAACTATGGCTTTAAAAAATAATATTACTGATTTGGTTTCTATTAATACAAAGCATTATTTCCAACAAATTACTAAATTACAAAAAAACTTCGTTATTACATATGTAGACAAATCTCCTAACAATTATGCTATTATATGTAAATCATATTATCACCATCTTCTTACAAATTCTATTTCTTCTAATAAGTCATTTCAAAAAACTAATGAAAATGTAATTGTAAACAATCGTAAAATTCGAAGTTATTATAAACTATTAAATATTTTATCTACTAATTTTAATTATCCATATTTAGTTCTTATTCCCAAATTTCATAAAACTCCTATTAAATTTAGGACTGTTACTATTGGTTGCAATACATATAATAATAAAGCCAATACACTTCTCTTAAAAATTCTTAATCAATTATATGTGCTTACTACAAACAATGATAATACACATTGTATAAAAAATAGCTATCAACTTGGTAATATTTTAAAAAATCTTCATTCTGTTTGTAATATAACGACATATGACTTCAAAGATCTTTTTAATAATATAGACCTATTAGATTTACATAAAATTATAAATGCATTATTTAAAAAGTATTATAAAAAACTGGAATTACCATCTAATATAGATCTTGCATATTTTAAATCTTTAACTAACTTCATTATCTATAATAATTATATATTGCAAGATAATACTTTATATTTACAGCATGTCGGTATACCACAAGGCGATTGTACTTCCAGTTTACTCTCAGACTTATACTTATCTCATTATGAACGTAATTTTACTAATAATAATCTACATTTACATCGTTATATTGATGACATCATTTTAATTGATACTGATCAATTTGCAATTACTCGATTTCCAGTTGATTATCCCACTATTTTGGAATTAACGGAAAACCTTTTATCTAACAATACAATTAACTTCTTAGATCTTAAAATTACAATCAAAGACAATAAAACAATCACAGATTTATATGACAAACGTAAAGAATTTAAATTCACAGTTAATACATTTACAAATTTTAAATCTTGTCTACATCATTCTGTATTTCGTAATATAATACTTAATCATTTATATAGAATAAAATGTTTATGTTCTTCTCCTCTAATTAACAATAATATTAAAAAACTAATTTATGATGCATTAAATCATGGTTTTCCAAAAAAATTCATATATTCATTAATATACAATTAGTACTTTTCTTACATGATCTATAAAAACAAATTAACACATGCGTAAACAAAATTACAAAAAAATCATAAAATAAAAAAAAAATATCTATAAAAAATTAAAAATTGTAAAATAATATAAAAAAATATTATAGGTTGGTTGGGTGGGTAGATGTTAGAGTACGGAGGAGGGTGGTGTTGTCTGGATAATACGCAATGGTTAATTATTTAAAAAAAAATGGTGGCTCTTGTATTATTACTATATTTTTGTTACGTATTTTATATGGACGTTGATTTGATATTTTATATGTAATTGGAGAATTTCATTAATATTATAATTAGCTTAATTATTGATTAATCTAAATTACAATTATTTGTTATTAAATTTTAATTTACTAAGGACAATATCATATTAATTACTAATAGTATGCCATTCTTATAGTGAATAATATACATATAAGTATGTTTAATATAAATATAGTTATACTGTATGCATTAAAATTGGGTAATTATTTTTATTATTATTCCTCTATTCTTTTTAATATTTATTATCGGTTTAATGTTTTTGAATGTCCCACATTCATACTTTATGGATTTTTATGGATGTCTGAAAATAATCCACATTCTATATTTGTGCTTTTTAAGTAATGGGAATTTAAGTATCATTTAACCTTCTATATACTTCCACATGTTTTTTTTTTTATTTCCTGTTCATTTTATAAATATCTTATATAGAATTCATTAAAAAATAATTTTTATATTATTTTTAATAATTATTTATATTAATTATTACTGAATTTATTTTGTTTTATAGCATATAGCTATATGCTATATATTATCAATGTTCTAGAATTATTTAAATTCTTAGTTTAGTTTAAATAAGTTAGCTAATAGAATATATTGTATGCTTTTAAATTTCATTAACAATAGTTTTTAAATACATTGTGTGGTTTATATTTGGTTTATAATTCTCTATATATAAGGATATGTTTGGTTTTGCTGTTTAAACAGTTATTTACATTCAAATGCTTACAAATATTTATCTTGCGATAGGTGTTTAATATAAGTAATAATAGATGGCAGCACCAAATTTGTCTCTTTAAGATAGCTCTCATTTTTAATTTTTCTAGCTCCATTTCAGTTATAATTTATACACCAGGGGGTATTTTTAGCTAAATTTTGACGATATTGTTAAACTGTTATTAATTAATTTAATAGTGCATTTTAAATAATGTAATTAATATCTATTTATTTTATATTAGATTAAATGTGTTTTACAAGGTATTTCAAATTTTATTTCCAAAATGTATTAACTGCATCCTTTGGTATCATTTACTGTGATTTCTTAACTGTTTTATTCACCTTAATCTTTTTGATATACTGGTAGACATGTGCGCATGGATTTTTGTAAAATACTGAAATATTAATCGGTATGGTGTTTATTATTTATATTTTATATCCTATAAATATTTAAATACGTTTTATTGATTCTTCCATTTCATATTATTTGTTTCTATTCTGCTTTCATTTTTAATCAATTCACTTGATTTTAGTGGTTGTTCGGGCACAGGGGAAAATAATTTTTAGCTTTAGCTTATTTTTCCCACAGAAAACAACCATTTTGCTTATATCATTGAATTCTGTGCCCTTGATAACGTAATTCAATGTATAAGCTTTTCAATTTTTGTCGGTGTCCACTTTTTTATTTTTTCTTCCATAATAATTCTTATAATAATTTTTTTTTTTTTTTTTAATACTTACAGCTTTAATTCATAATAATTGACGGTGGTAGGTTATGTTTAATTAATGGTTATATATATATATATATATTATTTGAATAAAAGTATAATTGATTGCTGCTCATAACTGCGCAATTATACTGCTTATAGCAAAATATTAAATTAAATCATTAGTAGTAGTAATACTAATATTTTGGAAGTTCAATTGTGTTGTAAATAAAATCAGCCAATTAATAGAATAATATTTATTATAAAAAATTGTTTCTTCAGTTTTTTTTTTTTGTTGTTTTTCATTTGTTTTAAAAATAAGTTATCAAATTTCTTCAAACTTTAGCAATTAATGAAATAAAAGATTATTACCAAACTGCAAAAAAAGCAAAACTTATTTATTTTTCGTTGAATTATATGTATTTCGAAATTAAAAGCATTTAAACCTCAAATAGCTCTTTGTTTTAAAGCAATGTATTAAATGTAAACCACCGTAAAGTAAAAACATTTCCTCACTGGGATTCTTTTCTCCGAACTTGTTAATACAGTAGAACCTCTTTTATCCGAAACTCTTTTATCGAAACTCTTTTAACCGAAACTCTCGGTTAACCGAAATCCATTTTAAAGCCTTTCTTTTTTTTAGCTATCACATTCCTTGTGTGCAAAATCCATTTTGAAAGTTTTTTTTTCTTCAAGCGGTCCTTTCCTACCTACGAGTACATACAAAAATTTTCGACCCCTTTCTTAGAGTTCTTTTAAATTTAACTTGAGCTCCCGTAAGCTGCGGAGTGGAATGAAGAAAACGAACAAATTACCAATTCTGAAGCTTTTGAATGTTTTGAAAAATTCTAGGCATGGCTCAAACAGGAGAAAGACTGTGATATTGGTGAACTAATAAAATTAAAAAAACTCCGTGATAGAGCTTCAAAGCAAAGGCAATCGAAACTGCGACAAACAAAACCTTTTTTCAAACCCTTGTGATGTATGTAAAAGGTACTTAATTTCAAAATCAAAATTCAGGTAATTTATTCTTGCTTCTATTTTGCTATTGCTTTATTTTAATAAAACATATTGCATATATTTCGCATTAATCTTAAAATTGAAGAATTCTCGATTATCCGAAAATTTCGGTTTTCCGAAAGATGGTCGGTCCCAATTACTTCGGATAATCGAGGTTCTACTGTATATCTGAAAGTAACAAACTGATGCTTGCTATTGATGCAAATTTTTATCATTTTCCTTTGCTATCCTTTCCTTAAAAGATTGCACTAATAGGTGATTATCAGTTTTCACTTTTGAAAGAAAATTTGAAGTTGCTCGCTCTTATTAGACATAAGCTTACACATATATCAAAGTCAATCAGCCTTAGCCTAAAACTCGTAGTTACATGATAGAAGATGTAATAGATTGATCCAAAAAGAGAAAAAATATTTTTAACGTAATTTGACTATTTTTAATAAAATATGTTCTATATAAGTATTAAAATAATTTTAAAGTTCATAGTGCTCATAGTAATTTCAAAATTAACATTAACCATATGGAACCTATTTTTTAACTGCTTTTAATGAAATATATTCTATATAAATATTGAAATATTTTTAAAGCTCATAGTACTTTCAAAATTAATATTAACCATATGAGACATAAAATCATAAGACGAAATACAATACTCCACCTGGAATCAATCAGAAACTGCACAATATGAACTTTAAAAAGTTCTCCGTTGTACTTAAAAGGTGACAGATAACAATAATACAGGTGTTACAAGTTTAAAATATGCATTTTGTCAAAATTTCCCAATGCATTCGATCGGCAATCCCACAGACTTCGACAGGGAATAATTTGTTAATTGTCGTTACTTTCATTCCCTGATGATGGGTGCACGACTGCAGACCGACAGTACTAGGAAATTTAAGGAAAATGTGTATTTTAAACTTTTAACATGTGTATTATTATTACCTGTCACTTTTCAAATAAAACGGAGAACTTTTTAAAGTTCATATTGTATATAGTTTGTCATATGGAACATATTTTGTAACTACCAATGGTGGTGAAATGAGGAAGATAGGGGGACAATATCCCACTCCCCACCGGATAAAATACATTATTCAGGGGTGACGGCAATACTACTTTAAACAAGGTTGGTGCCAGGGCGGTCGTTGGGATCAATAAAAGCACGCCAAATTGAATTGGCCTCGGATAAACTAGAAGGTTGCCGCAAAGGCGGTCGTTGAGATTGAGATCAATAAAAGCACGCCAAATTGAATTGTCCTCGGATAAACTAGAAGGTTGCCGCAAAGGCGGTCGTTGAGATTGAGATCAATAAAAGCACGCCAAATTGAATTGGCCTCGGATAAACTAGAAGGTTGCCGCAAAGGCAGTCGTTGAGATTGAGATCAATAAAAGCACGCCAAATTGAATTGGCCTAGGATAAACCAATTCAGACAAATGAATAGCAGGCTAAACTAGTTTATCCTGCGCGTAAGTTCGGCCTAGGAAAGACTAGTTTATCCTATGAGCGTTAGGATAAACTATTTTGGCCTAAGCCAATCTAGTTTGCCCTGAAATCGGTTTGGTAGGTAAGATATAATATGTATTTACCATAATAGGCGTGCTTTTATTATAAATAACACGAGTCTTTTTGTGATTGAAAGCAATAAACATCTCTGTTGCTTAAAAGTTTTTTAATTTTCACTCAAATTTAATCTAACTTTCATATAATGTTCCTAATTTAATTGTTTAAATGGCATAGGGAAAATCAAAGATGATAAATTTGTGCTATCCAATATTATCTTGTTAAAAATATTACGGAAATTGTTGAATTTTTAAATGCGTCAAACATTACTAAACTGATTTCGATTAGTTACTGACTCTTTGACTGGTTATTTAAATTATTGTTAAAGTTTTGAAGAGAGAGAAAATAGTTTCACAAAACCTGATTATGTTAAGTTTCTTGTCTGAGAAATCAATTTGAATTTGTAGCGTCTAAAAATTGATGATGTTAAATTTCTGGTTTGAGTAGTCAATTTGAATGCGTAGCGTACAAAAACTTTCCATGTTAAATTTCTTGATTGAGAAGTCAATTTGAAGGTCTAGCGTCCAAAAATTGATGATATTAAATTTCTTGTTTGAGAAGTCAATTTGAATGTATGGTGTAAAAAACTGTAAATGTTAAATTTCTTGTTTGAGAAGTCAATTTGAATGTGTAGCGTACAAAAACTCTTCATGTTGAATTTCTTCTTTAAGAAATCAATTTGAATGTAGTGTAAAAACTGTTCACGTTAAATTTCTTGTTTGAGAAGTCAATTTGAATATGTAGCTTGCAAAAACTGTTCATGTTGAATTTCTTCCTTGAGAAATCAGCTTGAATGTAGCGTAAAAACTGTTCATGTTATTTCAAATATCTACCACTAAAGAGCAGTAGCAGTCTAGCATCCTTCACAGAGAAGAAGCCATTTTGAGCACTTGTCAGTCCAGCAACATAAATTGGTGGTGTAAGATTTTGTTAATTTTTCAAAAAATTTTTCAGTCAATATATCGGGAAGCGTTTTTATTAGCAGTCATTCCCTTACACAGAATACTCATTTTTTTTACAAATATCAAAATTTTTAATTTTATCATACATTGTATATTAAGTGTTGCTCTTAAAGGAAACAGTTTGGATTTCTTCATAATTTTGCATTTTCCCCTACAACTTAGTAAAAATATCTTATTTCATCATTCCCTCACTTGTCATTCCCTCACATTTTTTATTTTATTTTTTCCACAAATTTTTATTTTATTTTATTTTTTGTTTTGTTTTGTTTTGTTAAGTCAAATTTTTAAAACAATTTCTGCTGCTATTAAAATCTTCAATAATTGACTGATTTCTTACCATTTATCTAATTTTTATGAAAATTTACATATGTATCATTCAAGTCAGACTGCTTGGCCAAATTTGCAAGTATTGTAGAGAATAACCCTATTATTATTAATCTCGATATGCTTGAAATATCGTAACATCAATAAATTGCACCGCAAACTATTTTTCCTCATTGACCGTAATGTAATGGAATTTTTTTGTGTGTCACTGTAACCGAACTATAAATGCTACACACTTTATTTTTAATACCCAATCTTCCATAATAAAACTCAATAAGATATAAAATTTTAATGGCAATCCGAGTATATTTACGAGAATTAGAGCACGAACAAACAAATGGGAGATAAACGAACCGAGTTCATAAAAGTGTTAATAAAATGTAACGTAAACGATTTTTCCTCCGTAGACCAGAATGTAACATATTCCTTTTGCGTGTCTCTGTAAAGGAACTATAAATGCCACATACTTCATTTTCAATACCGAACTTTCTATAGTAAATCTCAATAACATATAAAAGTTTCATAACAATCCGAGTATTTTTATGAGAGTTGGAGTACGGAAAGACAGACGCCAGACAGACAAATCGAATTCATAAACAGGGTCCAACTTAGGCTATAACCGACTTAGGCCCTAGGGCCTCGGGGCAAGCATCATTCTGCCCCCCCCCCCCCCCTTCTATCTATCTATAAAAAAAAATTGTGAATAATGTGAAAGTAGCAACTACTAAACTTCATACATATTGTATGTATGCATAAACTGCACACATATGCATACAGCGTATGACAAAAAAATGGTCACAACTTTAAGAAAAAAATACTAGTAGACCGGGAGGCGGTAGCACAGACAATCACCTCATCGGCTGAAATTCCAGAATTATAGTTAAAACTCGATTCGCATATTAAAACGCAATCGGTCTGTTAAGTCGTATCTTGGTGGAAAACACTTGAAAAAACCGATTTTAATGGTTGACTCATAGTTTTACCATTGTGTTTTCCTGCACCCAAAGGTATGAAAACATGGAGGACTGGGAGCAGGAAAACCTATTGGTAAACCTACGAGTCAACCGCTAAAATCAGGTTGTTAGGTGTTTTCCACCAAGATAGGACTTGGCTGACCGATTGCGTTTTAATATGTGAATCGAGTTTTAACTTATTCTGAAATTTCAGCCGATGAGGTGATTGTCTGTGCTACCGCCTCCCGGTCTAGTAGTACTAGGATAGTAGGATAATCGTAGAAAGAAGTAATATAAAAATTTTGTTTTTTAAAGTCAATTCCTACTTAGGTCATCAAGGAAAAATTTAATATAATCCCTTAAGCTAATATTAGTTTTTGTTGCATTAAAATATCTCAATTTGTTGATTTTCTATAAGCAAGTAGGTTTACAATGGAAGTCTATGGGAATTTGGCGAAATATTAGAGATATCGCCAAGTTGGCGTCACTTTTGGCGACTCATTTTGGCCGCAAAATTGGGTGATATATTGCCAAGTTGGCGACAAACTTGGCAGTACTGGGCGACAGAACAGGGTCCCCCCTATGGTAACCCCCCTTATAGATAGGAAGATGCATTAAATGCTGTTCTTCAATAACCAATGGCCGCCATTTTGTCTCCCCTATAAAACTAAAATTAATTAATTAAAATTTAATTAATGAATTAATATTTGAAAAAAAAACTGTATTAACATCAATTGAAGAGCTAATTGGAAGAACATGTTAAATAACATAAATTACATTTGAAGAAATTTGAAGTGAAAGTTTTTGTTGTCAATTTTAATGATTTATTTTCTGTTTGACACCATGTGTTTAAAATATTAACAGGTGTGGTACTGAACTCTATCAAAAAAACTTATTCATATTTAATTTTTAAATATTAAACATTATTAATATTATTGACATTATTAAATATTAAAAGATTAAATATTAATGAATAATGTCTTAAATCTTCAAGACTAAATAGAATCTTAGTATTTTAGCTTCACTATGTGATAGGATACTTCATAACGCTTTCATCCAAAAGATAATTTTTTTTTTTAGAAAATGTAACATGACATGTTCATCCACTCAGCTCTTCAATTGCCATCCAGTACAAGTTAAAAAAAAAAAAAATATTTCAACATGAGTGGATGAATAATAAGTATTTTATTAACGATTGAAAATTTGAACAAGATATATAAATATAGGGAGAGTGTGAACTAATGCTAAGAATTGAAAAATTATAGATTAGTTGACACGAGTACATCTTTGCAAAGTACTTTATAAGATGTCTAAAAGAAAATGCCCCAAATGATCATAAATAATGGTTTTTACTTGCCACGTTACGAGGAAAACGTTAACAAGGAATTTCTTTTGAAGACAATAGAATACAAAGTTGTTATGATCAGGGCTGCGGAGTCGGTGGGAAAAATGGACGACTCCGGCTCAGACTCGTGGAATTTTAACAGATCCGACTACGAACGACTCTTTCGCTCAAAAATGGGCCTGATTCCGACTCCGACCCCGCAGCCCTGGTTATGATAAAATTTTAATCATTGGTTTTCTAATGATATAGTTTGTTTTTTGCATGGGTGGAGGTGTTACTGGAAGCAGAGAGGGGAAGGGGGACCGCACTCCCTTCCTATATGTTTGAAAATATAGAAATTTTTATCCTCTTTGGCTAATTTTAACTATTTGACACCTTTTAATGAAAGCCCTGATTACTCCTATGGCGGCTCTCTAAAAATGGGGGCCCGGGGCAGCTGCCCCGGGTACTCTTTACTATGTTGTTTAACTCTTTACTATGTTGTAAAATGCTATAAAACTAATATATTTGCAAACCGTGAATTATCTTTCCCTATTTTAAGGATTTTTTTTATACCAATCACACTCAACTTGCTGTTCGCGGACCGCAAGATGAGTGTGGTTGCTGGACTGCGGACCTTTAGTGTACAACCCGAGACTCAGAATTATTAATCCGTCTATATTAGGAAGGATAAACGTGTCCGTACGTAACGCTGACGTAATTTTGCGAATGATGACACTTGACGGCGAAATTTCAGTTTTGCAATTCATGCTACAGCAATTTTTAGGCGCGTTCATAATTATATAAATACGTAGCACCTATAGTCGTTGTCTGATCCGTCCGCCTGTCTGTCCGTATACACTGTAAAAAAAAATCTGTAATATTTACAGAAAAAAACTGTTTTGAAGAAAAACAGTTTTTTTCTGTAAAAGAAACTGATTTTAATACATGGAAATTATTCCAGAGAGAAACATTCGCCTTGCATACAATATTTCAAATGAAAAACAAATTTCAAAGTGATTGCTTAAAAGGCGCAAAGGCCAACATAGTGAAAAAGACGGGGTTCGGGTCCCGGCTTGGAATCTTTTTCACTATGTTGGCCTTTGCGCCTTTTAAGCAATCACTTTGAAATTTGTTTTTCATTTGAAAGAAACTGAATTTCGTATTTTTTGCAGAACAAAGCTGTATTTTTAACAGAAAAAAAAAAAAACTGTTTTAATGAAAAATTACGGGTTTTTTCTGTAAATTAAACGGTTTTCTACTGGCGCCAAAATTGACAGTTTTTTCCTGTCAATTTGACAGATTTTTTTTTACAGTGTATCGCAGCGCAAAAACTACCCAACCGAATGGTTCGATTTCTCTTTCCTTTTGATTTTTTTTTTAAAATTCAAAACATTTTAAATGGCTTCCATTTTGTAACAAGAAGGCCGATAAAGCTGGCCAACGAACTCGGCCGAAACCTTAGTATGCACTGTGTGCAGTCGTGGAAAAAAAAGTAAACACCCCTACTAACTCCTCAACAAATTACCGTAGAAGAAAGTTACTGGTACCAAACTATTGGAAATAAAGTCTACTTTTGAATGATGTACATAAAATTTGCTTAGGGGGGCATCTACATATTAAAACGAACCATAACTTTGTTTTTTTTTTCAATAGCACTACACAATTCTGACAGCATAAATAAACTCTACACCCTTCAATTAGTCTAAAAACAAATTTTTATGCAATTCGTACCATAAGTTTCTGAGAAGTTAATTATTTTAAAACGAGTGTATTTTAAGGGCTGTATCCAAATTGAAGTTCGGTATTCGATTGTTAACCGAGAGATCTCCCTTCTTGATCAAGGTACCTTGAGCAGTCAATTAAGCCTGTTAGATTACTGGATAGCATAAGAAATTTCAAAATATTTAGTCACTTCTATCGTAGACGGCCCCTTAAACCATCATTTTGCCGTTTTTTAAGAATAACTTTTAAAACTACTTGGAAGAAAAATGTGAAATTTTGGATTTCCATAAAGCAGGGCTTAATAAATCTGAATCCATCAAAAAAATTGTAGGTTGTAATTCATACTTTTTTTTAATATTAATTTCATAATTCATAATTCATATCAGAAAATTATAAAAATTGCAAATTCAATGTATTTATGTTTGGGTATATTAGTATTATTGCTACACAAAAAATTAGGACATTAGGATCATAATTTCAGAAGTTATAAATAAAAATATGAAAATGTAATTTAACATTAGAAGCACTAAATTTTGAATGCTTATAATTCAAAAACTTATCTTTCAAATGACTTAAAATTTGGTGTCTAGGCATAATTTGAACCAAAGATTTGAAATATTTCGTTAAAATTGGGTATTGCCTTTGAAAAAAAAATGAAGTTTGGATTCGTTTTAATATGTAGACGGCCCCCTAAGCAAATTTTATATACGTCATTTAAAAGTAGACTTTATTTCCAATCGTTCGGTATCAGTAACTTTTGTCTACGATAATTTGTTGAGAAGTTAGTAGGGGGTGTTTACTTTTTTTTTCCACGACTGTACATGCTAAGTTACATACAAGTCGATTCATGAATACGATTCTTACAACAAATGATATATATATATATACACTGCTGAAAACAATTAAAGGATATTGCAGTTTTAGGTGGATTTTGTATCTGGTAAACTGTTTAGCTGATTGATACATCGTCGACAGACATGGTAATTATATGAGAATAAATTACACATGTTTGGCAGAAAAAAATGCATTTTATTGCGTATTTGTGTTAGAGGTCTGCACGGGCCGGAATTTCCAGGCCCGGGCCCCGCCCGGCCCGAAGGAAAGCTATTTTGGCCCGGCCCGGTGTAAAAATTGAAAGTTCGGCCCGTACAAAAATCAGTGAAAACAGGCCCGGCCCGGCCCGACTAAATGTCTACAAAAAATTCCGTTTTTTCTCGACATACAATTAAGATTCTTTTATTGAATACTACATGCATATTTATGGGAACATTTTACAGTATATTTTAAATTACTATGTGTTCGCAAAATAGAAAACACACAATAGTAAACGTTAACGATTACTTACAGTGTTTTAGTCAACGTCTCTACAGACGTTTCAAAATTTAAATAAGGGTTTATTAAAAGATTATTGTAGTTTAGAATAAAGGGTTAAAAAACATGATAACTTTTGAAGCTTATAATAAAAGGTAGATTTGTGAAAATATTTCTGTCATTTTTAAGGCTTTTCTCAAATCCAAAGGAGCTACATTTTGATACATTTATGAATTCATTTCTTTTCGGAAACGCATGAGATTGGCAGGTATTCTTATTCAGAAACCATGTAAATGCCGTTTTTTTTTAGATAAAAGTAATATATCTTTCAGAAAATACTGCCAAAGTTAGCGTTTTGAATCGAATTTCCGGAAGCGATAGCACAGGAAAGGAGAAAACGTACAGTCACGTGACAAGAGTCTCTGTTATCTCTGTACGTAATTTATGAAAAATGGAAACGCTATTTGATCCCAATTGCCTTCAATACTCAGCCTCTCAATTTTATGCCTTTATAGATAAAAATGAGTCAGAAAATGTGTCTGAGAGTTTCGCATTGTTGAGCAGTAAATATGAGAACCACCTTAAGGTACATTTCCAAAGATACTGTTAACAGAAGTTCATTATCGCTATTAATACTTTTACAAAACATAATGCCTGTCCTACACATCCTGAGAACGATTAAGACCAGTTCCGTCCCGGCACAAGTCTGCCGAAAAAAATTAAACCCGGGATCAGGCATCATGTAACTGTACGAGGCCGATCTTTACGATGGACATGTTACATTTCTGTATTGATGTTGTTAAACTCGCATCGGCTCGTAACGCACATTTATACTTCTCGAAAAAGTCATATTCATTGGAAATGACCTCGTATTTTATCTGCTCCTCTCAAATTCTTATATCGGGCCGATAGGCCCGATTAATTTTTTTTATCGGCCGGGCCCGGCCCTTCAGGCCCGTTCAATTTTTTTGCCGGCCTGGCCCGTTGAAAAAATTGTCCTAATTCTGCCGGCCCGACCCGGCCCATTTGAAAATTCTCCTCCATTCCGCCGGCCCGGCCCGGCCTGCGGGCCGGGCCGGGTACGGGCCTCGGGCCAAGCCCGGGCCCGTGCAGACCTCTAATTTGTGTACTAAAGGAAAAAAACACAATTTGTGCATATGAGAAAAACAGAATAAGAAAAAGTGTTTTCTTCAAAGAAAATCATTTTCAGTAGGGGGTATGGTTTCCACGGGCAGCCAGCAACGTTGAACACCTTTGAGGCATGGACTCAATGAGGCTATTAATGACGAGTTGGGGTATTCTGCCCCACTCTTCCAGAAGAGCTCTTTCCAGTTCTTGGAGAGTTTGTGGGGGTTGTTGGCGGCCAGAAACTCGTCTTCCTAGAGCGTTCCAAACGTGCTCGATTGGATTCATGTCTGGAGAACACGCTGGCTATTCCATTCGAATGATTCCTTCCTCGAAAAGGAAATCCTCCACCAGGTTTGCACGATGTGGCCTGCAGTTATCGTCCATTAAAATGAAGTTTTCTCCGATTGCTGCAGCGTAAGGGACTACAATAGGTCTGAGGATCTCATCCCTATATCGGCGACCAGTCAGAGCTCCATCTCGAATGATGTAGAGGTCAGTGCGCCCGTCAATGGAGATGCCACCATACACCAACACTCCTCCACCGCCAAATCTGACACTTTCGTGCACGAACGCAGGATTATTCCTACTGCCACGGTCCCTCCAGATGAAAATACGCCTATTTTCCGGATGCACAGCAAAACGGGACTCGTCAGAAAACAGAATATTGCTCCATTCATTTCTCCTCCAGTTGACATGCTCGGTTGCCCACTCCCTGCGGTTGCGACGATGCCTTGATGTTAATCTAACACATACCGTCGGTCGGCGAGCATACAGACCTACAGCATGGAGCCGGTTTCGGACAGCCTGAGTTGAAATCGTGGTGCCTGTAGCCGAGCGAAGGTGTTGTTGGAGAAGAGTAGCGTTCATGGTTCGGTGTCTCCGAGCTGTTAACGCTAAATACCGATCTTCATTGGGCGTTGTTGCCCGTCTACGACCTTGCCCTGGTCTTCGGCCTGCACATCCACTCTCCAAAAAACGGTTCCAGATCCTGGAAATGACACTTTGTGACACTCCAATGGCTTGCGCTACTTCGGCTTGAGTTTGGCCCCCTTCTAACCTACCAACAATTCTCAAAGCTTCTGAATCTGTCAAATGACTTCGCTGAGACATCGTACTCATCGAAACAAAGCAATCACTGAATGCCGATCATCCTTGTCTTCATTCTCTTTTATCCAGTTGAAAGTCAAATTTCATTCGCTGCCGCTGAAGCGACGTTTTTGACGTCGAACTCAAAATTTGCATACTCCACAGTTTGAAAACCAGAAAAATTTGCATTTGTGATTCTCTTCTTCTATTTTCGGCAAAAAAAATTTCGTTTATATCTTTATTTTATATAAAACTTCAAATATCCTTTAATTGTTTTGAGCAGTGTATATATATATATATATATATATATATATATATATGTGTGTGTATATATATATATGTATATATCAAATATGTATATATATATTATATAAAATATATATGTATATATAACAATGATATATATATATATATATACGTGTGTGTATATATAAAAAAATTTGGGTAGTCATGATCAGTTAATATATACCAAATTAGTTTACCTCCGGATAGTTCCAATAGGTAGCTTTTTTACTTTTTGTAATGAAAGCTTACATAAAATCTGAAATTCTGCTACTTTTATTAAAGTAAAAATATATCGAAGATACATTGAATTGTACATAAATTTTCTATCATGTACAGTTTACAAATTAATAGTTTTACTTTTTCATAAATATTTCTTGTTGGGTCATTATTACCATTATGAATATGTTTATCTTATAGACAGTATATAGAGACATATACGTTTTGCAATAACTTACAGCAAAAATCTAGATATGCAAAATTTGCTAAATAATCCAGAAATTTTACAATACGTAAACATGAATTTGTTTTTGTAAGCTTTACATTACAATTGACTTTTAAATAATTTAAACATTTTAACTCTACCCTAATAAAACAGAAATTTCGCCCAACCTCACTAAGAAAATCGTTTCACTTGGAGGACAACAACAGAAAAAAAAAAAAAAGCAATTTAACAAATTACAACGACAATTTGTAAAATGATTTTTTCAAAGACTAAAATTTAAGACATAAAAAATCGCACGGAGTTGATCCTACATTACGTACGCCATGGATTAAACGATAGCATTCCTGGACCCATCATGAACAAATTTTAAAAGAAATTTCAGTTTTACAATTTTCGGTACTGTAAATTTTTAAACTTCTACGGAGCTGGTCATACATTACGTACGCCATGAATTAAAGGTTAATAGTGTTATTACACGTAAAAATTGCAAGCAAGAAAAATCGCCTGCGACTCGTCAGATTTCCTATGAAACTTACGTAATAGCCAAGCATTTCATTGGCTGTTCGGGAAAAGGCTTTTCTATCATCAGATTTCCAAAAAATCTCACGACCAATTTTAAATAAAATTTCATTCTTAAACTTCTAAACATCCGACAATATTACTTTTTATACCGTCGGATTGAGAAAAAAATGTACTTTTAAATGCAATTTGTTTGAAAGCTGTATCTCAATTTGTTTCTGGTTTATTAATTTTTTTTTGTAGTTTTTATTACTTTTTGTCATAGTGGCAACACTCTGTTGTCCATCGTTGTTGAAACCAAAGGGAAATACAGATTACTGTATATACCAATCAGATAACGAATAAATTGCGGATTAAACCAATGAGAACGTTCAGATATGCTTTTGATTTCCTACCCAGACGAGAACAATAACCATTTTTCCAAATGGTTAAAAAAAAAAAAGTTGGTAACTCAAACTCAAGTAGTGATTACGTTAGAAAATTACAATAAACTTGTTTGACTAAAGTATTAAGATAAATCGTCCATTCCTTGTTATAATAAAGAAAAACAAACGAAATTTTATCTCAAACAAATGAGCTCGTTTTCATTCAAACTTTCTCTTTATAGACATTTTAAATAATTAAACAGTTCTCAAACACTCGAAATTTGTTTTATGCACTTAAAAGTTCACAGTTTCGTGATATTTTTAAGAAGATAATATTGGATAGCAAATCTTTATTTTCTTTACTATGCCATTTATCAGATCAAAATGGTAAAATTAAAATGTAGGAAATCTTATAGGAATAGTATTATAGTATTATAGGAATAGTATTTGTACACTACATATTCAAATTAACTTCTTATACAAGAAATTTAACATGAAAAGGTTTTGCCCATTGCACATTTAAATTGACTTCTCAAAAAAAAATTTAACATCTTCAGTTTTTGTACGGTACAAATTCAAATTGATTTCTCAAACAAGAAATTTGACATGAACAGTTTTTCTATGCTACATATTCAAATTCACTTCTCAAACAAGAAATTTAACATGAACAGTTAAGCTGCACATTCAAATTGATTTCTCCAAACAAGAAATTTATAATAGCAATGTGTGAGGGAATGATGGTCTAACATGGGGAAACATATAATTGATTGCGTAGACTATATAATAATAGTAAAAAATAATATTTTTATTATTTTTTGTAATGTACCAAATAACAACTTTATTTTGCTTAGGGTATTTTTAATTATTTTTATTTCTGGATGGAAAGAAATAGGCAATAAAATATGGTAGTACAGGTGGGGGAAAGGTAAGGGAATGATGTTTGCATGATATATATTACATTTTTAAATACTAAATTTATTTATTTTTAAATTTTACTTTCTGTCCCTAATAAACTATGTTTAGATCTTCTAATAAAAATAAAAATAAATAAAAATGTAATGAAATTAAGAGCATTTATATGATTGGGAAACCCTTTTTCACTAGTGTAGAGAATAACCCAATAGCTTTGGTAATAATGTTATAGCCTACCAATAGATGGCGCAATATCCGACACAATATTGTTTTTGGTGTTTAAGGCTGTTCTTAACTGCTCTGCTCAACAAGCGCAAAACGTTTTGACACATTTACAAATTCATATTTTAACGGAAAGATATAAAATTGGGAAGCCTGGCCATGCAGCGATTTGGAATCGAACTGCGTTTTTAATTTTTTGATCAATGGATTACTTACTGAGTTATAAGCGATTTTGATCACGTGACAAACTCGTTTTCACCCTTTCTTGAGAGGATATTCTTCTTTCCCTCGGAAATTTGGTTCAAAACGCCACTTTGACACTATTTTCTGAAAGATCTATTGCGTTTGCAAAAAAACGGAAAAACAGCTCGATGACATAGTTTCTTAACAACAACGCCTGGTAGTTCCATGCATTTCTGAACAAAAATAAATTAAAACTGATGTCACACAGTTCCCTTTTTTATTTGAGAACAGCCTTAAGGGGCTGCTTCAGACACCTGGAAAGACTCTCTCGCTAATGCTAATCCTATGGAAAACATTTTTAAAGATATCTCGTTTGCATTTTAATATTTTTAAATAAATTTTTTTGCATTGGATAGCTGAACTTTATCTTTACATCTGCCCTTATTTATTTTTTCAATTTTGTTTGGAGATTTTTTTTCAAGAGGATGCTTTCTTTTACAGAAATGTTTTCAGTTTGATGTTTGTGACAGTGGTAACTTAGGTCCGTAGAGGTCACCCCCCCCCCCCCTGACTGATTGCTTATTAGAAAGATATTATATCATTAATATTGAGATTGATATACAACACTGAGATGAACTGCGACATGCATTCTCAAGAGTATGGAATAAGTTGTATTTGCTGTTCCTTTACAGGGCCGCACAAAATATTCGATTACATTATTAGTATATGTTCTATGGGAGAAAATCGTTTGCGGTGCATTTTAATGATGTTATGATACTTCAAAAATAAGAAAATGACTGGAGTGTCCTGCATGTTTTCCATAGATTATAGAATGCGTAGCATTTATTGTTCATTTACAGATACACACAAAATAATTCAGTTACGGAATTTCTAAGATCGATAATGGTTAGAAAAACATTTTTTAACTAACCTAATTTTGAGTGAATTAGATGGTGTGTATAAATACTATAGATCGAATACAGGGCTACATGAAAGACTTAGCACACATTGCCGGAAATGGACAGAGGTTGATGAAAATGGATTTTCACTTAGTGATGTGTTTTTTTAACACTAGAACATCCGTTGGTGTCATTTGGAAACCAAACCGAATTTAGCGTTATCTCTCTATCACATTTTTTCACATAAATTCTTCAAATTCAGTGACTTTTAATCATTTTATGTAAGAAACTAACTGTCGAAATTTTTATTGACCAATGACCAATGCAAGATGTTTTGAAGTGCCTAGAGCCTAGTTTACCTTCTAGCTCTAGTTTCTCTTCTAGTTTACCTTCTAGCTCTAGCTCTTTCTAGCTCTAGTTTACCTTCCATGAAGGTGATCAGTCGATTTTTCTTATGCGTAGATGTTTAGCAATAGTGGAATTCCTTCCGAATTCCTGAGCATTGGAATGGTAAATTTTTATTGTGTGATTCTATTTTTTTTTTTTTTTTTAAGTTATAGCTAAATTCACCTAGAACAGTGGTCCCAACCTTTGATTGGCCACGCCCCACCGAAGGATCTGAAAAATCACAATGCCCCCCTTCTTCACACACATATATTCTGTAAGATATATATCTCTAATTATTTGTGAAAAGCCTAACAGATATTTAACAATAACTATCCATTTCATATTTTTTAACTTATCATAAAGGTGAATTTTCTGCCACAAGTGTGTTTTTAGTACAATTTTATAAATGCCTTCGCAACTTACCTTAATGCTTAACAAAAGTGTTATATGGTCTGCATTTTTATTTTCACAAAATTATTAAAGAGACTCTCACATTAAAATTGAAATAATGACACATTTTATATTTCATTTTAGTAACATATTGAGAGTTGTAGGAAAATCTTAGGACACCAAATTTTCTTTCTATGGATAAAAAAATACAGAAGAAGCATTTCAAGATTCTAATCTTTATCCGGTTTAAGTAACCGTTATTCCCCATTAAAACACATTTATCTTTTTCCCTCGCCGATTTATCGTTAATTAACTGCCATGTATTGTCACATTTTAAAATTTAAATTGTATGTTATGCATTCATTTACCGTGTAGGAGGCCTGCACTACAGCCATAGATATTTACTATTTATCTATTTCATTTTTTAAGGATATTAAACATTTTATAAAGTTGGTAGTACCGCATTTAGTTATTTCAAATATTTTTTAGGTTAAGTATGTTAAAGACAGTAAAATTTAGGTATACTCTGAAGTAATTTCAAGTATAAAATTTCTTCATGTTACATACAGCAGAGCGAATTCATAAAAATAGCCCATTCGATAACTGATTGAGAAAAATTGTAAAATACATCAGTAACCAGAAAGAAATTTTTAAAAATAAAAAAAGCTGATATGGGCTGGTAAAGTGTTTAAAAAAATTGTTTGTATAACTATTCTGGTATAGATTCCATTTTAAACATTTTGATTTGAATTTTTTAAAAATTCAACAAAAAACATTATTTATCTTTAAATTTTGCATGTTTTACTTTTATATTAAGTCTAAAACATTGCTTTTCTAAAAAAAAAAAAAAAAAAAAAAAAAAAAAAAAAAAAAAAAAATTACAGACAGCGAAAGGCAGGCTGACAGAAATAAAAACAGACAGCAGGTGAGTTACAAATTTGAAATTGCCTCCCTAAAGAGTCAAATTGCCCCACGTTGGGGCGTGCGCCCCACGTTGGGAACCACTGACCTAGAACGTCCGCTGGTGTTATTTCGACACCAAGCAGAAAATTAATAAAAATAGTTTGCTTGTGTCTTTTTTTATAGTTCATGTGACCTTGATTTCATTCTCTTTCAGTTACGGAGGAATGTCTATTATACTTTGCACCCCTAATAAAGTGCGAAAATGGTTTATTCCATTTCAGGCGACTAAATGTCTCCAGTTACTTTCTTTATCTTTATTACAATATTTGAAAGCATTTTATTCCTGAGAGATATTTTATACTTTCAGAAATTAATTTTTTCGAAATCATGTACCGCAAAAAAGGTCTCATTCAGTAAGAAATTGGAAATCTATAGAGACAATTATCCTAAAATGAATCGGATGTTTATGACCTTTCGGACTTATTTTATAACTTCGGACTTAGTGAATTATTTCCTTATTTGGGGAAAAATGAATCTCGACCGACGGTGAACGATAGCAGAATTCGTAGTTCTAAAACTAATGGAACCATTGAATGTTAAAGACGTGAATAATCACCTTGCTAACAAGTCGTAAACCAACTTAGTGAAAAATGTCCAAGCCGGGAATCGAACCCGGGCCCCTGGAATAGATATCCAGTGCTCTACCACTAAGCCACAGGGACGATGCCCAGCTTGGCATCTCTCACTTATAAAAGGCGGTAAGGTTGCAACCGCAGCACTAGATGGAAAAGTCTCCATGAGCACATGATCTAGTGGCGAAACATGAGACGCAAATGAACGCAGCATCGGTGAATATACAATTTTAATTAATTTTTCAACTACTTTTCAGCAGTGAAATTACGCTTGAAATTATTGAATATTAAAGACGTGAATAATCACTTTGCTAACAAGTCGTAAACCAACTTAGTGAAAACGTCCTTGTGCCTTAGTGGTAGAGCACTGGAGATCTATTCCAGGAGGCCGGGTTCGATTCCCGGCTTGGACATTTTTCACTAAGTTGGTTTACGACTTGTTAGGAAAGTGATTATTCAATAATTTCAAGCGTAATTTCACTGCTGAAAAGTAGTTGAAAAATTAATTAAAATTAATGGAACCATATAAAAATATAGGTCATAAAGTGGCAGCTGATATTTTTTTTAATTTCACTGGAACTAGCAAAAGATTTGATAAAATGTAAAACAAGTGTGGTAGAAACTGTGAATCGATTTAGAAGAGAAATTCCAGATCGCATGAAAATTGAAAAAGATAGTCTTTATTCCACGAATATATAAAAACACGAAACTACTGGTACCATACTAAATCAAGGAAAATAGACTAAAGAAAATCATTATACTGGGCACACTTCATTCAAAAGTTAGAACTGCAAGTAATGAAAAGGAAACGCCAGAAACTGTAACATTTTACAATAAATTTGTAAATAAGTTATGTATCTGATATAAAATATTTTACATAATGTTAACTTATGCTTAAATATTATAATGTGAAAAAAAATTAAGAGATTTATTTCACTTTTTTTAAATATTTTTGTTTCCTTTTCTATAAATGTGAAATTTAATATCATCATTTAATATATTTTTCTATAAAATAAATTTTTGGTCTTTTGTGCAAATTTAACAATATATATTCATAATTGAAGTACCATGATCCAAAACAGTGTTAAAATAGAATTTGTAGCATCCATTTTGCATAATTTAATTAGTGGAGTCGAATTGACACCAGCGGATGTTTTAGGATGTCGAAAATGTCGGACGTTCTAGTGTTAAGTTCCTTATTTAGATATCCCATTTCATTCTTCGAAAAAATGAAATTTCTTAACGACGTCCTATTGGTTTAGGAAAGTGTTACATAATCTATGCCTGATGCATCACTTTTCGTTCTTATTATAAACATGTTGTCAGGTTCTGAGAAACATCTGCTATTAGAACTGGTGTTCTATGTTATTTTTGTCTTAATATATTATATATTGTATGGGCTGTGTACTGGAATTTCAAAATAACAGTCTTTTCTTATCTAAAACTGGATCTATGCCGGTGAAAATGTATAGATGGTATGAAGGGGGAAAAGATAGTTGGAGAGGGGTGTGCCCAACCTTTTGAGATGTCTGTGGAAGATGGGGAGACAATGGGAGCCAGGTAGAAAACCCCGGAGGGGTTACGTTGAGAAGGAGCAAGGGGTTCCTGGAAGGCAGTCTGTTCTGCTGAGTGAGTTGGAGCGTAGCGCGCAAGGTGGACAGGAGTTTCTTGGATAGCTCTGAGAGAGTGCGTAGGGTTGAGAGAGGCTCGGATAGCTGAGGCTTAGAGCCCATGTGTTGGGAGATCGAGATTGATCTCCGGAAAGCTAATTTAACGTGTGTAGAGTGAGAGTGATTTAACCTAGTTTAACAATACACAGCCAGCATTTACTGTATTCAATTTAATGTTGAACCGGATCATCTATATCCGAGTTTGTAAGTGTAAATAGTGTTTGTTGTTGTGTAAATAGTGTGTAAATAAACTGTTAATTTAGTTAATGGAAAGCGTTGGTTTTCATTTAAACAATCCTCTCAGTGCGTGACCGATATCACGTAATCATATCGGTGGTGGCAGCATGTAAATAATAAGGATTTTCTTCCAAGTTGTGCGGACTAAGAGGAAACTCCGACAAATTGATGGCAGCGACGGGATAGAATCATCTTGGACCAGTGACCAACGAGCCGTGTTGCAGTGTGTTAGTGCCGGAGCACCCAGTGGAATTCTTGCGTGGAAATGCCGGATCGTCGAGCGGAATTTTCGAGAGATAAAAACCAAGCGTCGAGCAGAAATACAGAGTGTGTGTGCCCTATCATCGTTACAGCGAACCAAACTAAAGTGTTGTGTCCTATCATCGTTACAGCGAACACCGAAATAGTGTTTGTGCCCAATCATCGCTACAGTGCCTCAAGTTATAGTGTATTACAGCCTGAGTGTTGAATAACATCAAAGTGACGTTAAAGTGTGAAATATTGAATTCATCGTGAAACTACGTGTGAGCAGCTGAGTACCCCAGCAGATAAAGTATAAGGTAAGGTGTTTTGATCATTTCTGTCTGCTGACATTCTCGACCCAAATGTATTTGTTGTTGTATAATTGATAGTAATTTAAGATAAATTGTTTAGGTAATTTATGTGCAATCAAATAATTGTGTTCAGATAGGTAGGAGATTTTAATAGCCATATTTATTATTGTTTTAAGAAAGGGTCATAATAACTTGTGCTAATATTGATTTTCTACTTTTTTTTACTAATAATGGTAGTGAACAAAAGTAATGCCTTGTGTTAATAATAGTTGGAAGGAATAATTGAATTTACTTAAATTTAAATTATTATTAAAGTAATATTTAAATGAAGCAATACTGTTTAAGTTTGAAGAGTTGATAACAAACGAGAAATGAACATTTGCTTAGAATTTTAATTGGATAGAAGTAAATTTCGGGGGAAAAAAAGGCTCACAGTGAGAAAAAAAAAAAAGTGACGGTTTTGATTGTATTTGTTTTAAGTGTGAGAACCAATATTGAGTTTGGAAATACTTTATTGAGGATAATTGTAGAAATTTATATGTGTATGTTATACAATTTTTCTTTATGTGGATGTTTCTATTGGCATCAATACTTTTATTCAATTTGCAACGTATCAGTATTATTATGAAAATTGTATGTTATTATCTAGTGTATCAATTGGAATCTGTATTGCATAGTAATCAAATCGAAATTATTGTTTTACCTTTTGTTTATTGGAAGTAAATTGTGTAATATCAATGCTTGGGGAAAATCAGGTTATACAGTAAGTTAAATTAGAAATATAATACATTGATTATCTGAAAGGTATTAATTAGTATAATAGGTGGAGGTAACTGTGCTAGAGTAGAAATTTAGGAAATATTAATTTGGTAAGGTTAAATATTATTGTAGAGTGGTAATAGTAATCGGTAAAGGTATGGATTTCTTATTGAAACTAAAAAGGGTGGATCTTCAGATGATAGCCGAAGAGTTGGGGGTTGAATTCACGGAAGATGATACCAGATTTCAGCTTAAGAAAAAGATAATGGACAGCAAGGAATATGATGAGGGGGCTATTAAGGAATTATCTAACACTATTGTTGCGGAGCGATTAGAGTGCGAAGAAAAACAGGAAAAATTAGAGCGTGAAAAGTTAGAAAAACAGGAAAAATTAGAGCGCGAAAAGTTAGAAAGAGAATCTGAAAAATTAAGGATGGAACATGAATTAGAAATGGAGAGGCTAAGGGTACAAGGTTCGACAAATAACTCAAACGGGTCTAGGGAATCTAATAATGAAAGTAACCTAGAAAAATTGATCAAAAGTGTTAAAACTCTGTCTATCAAAGTACCAGAAGGGACTGAGGGATGGAATTTATTTTTCAACAGTTTAGAAAGGGCATTCAAAACTAAAAATGTACCGGAAAACCAGCAGGCCGAAATTCTACTAAATATGTTAGGAGATAAGGCAGATAATTTGTTAATTTATACCACTAGGGAACAAATTGAGAGTTATGAGGAATTAAAGGAGTTAGTTCTAAGGGAACATGAGCAGACACCGAAGGCGTGTTTGGAAAATTTTAAGAAGGCTAGGAGAAACCACAATGAAACTCATGTATTATTTGTATCGCGTTTAATAGCAACATGGGAAAATTATTGTAAGATTAGGGGTGCTGACTCATATGAAAAGGTCAACCAGTTAATAATTACGGATAAATTATTAAACACGTTAGATGAAGAAACCGCATCATATCTTGGGTTAACTCAGCAGAGTAAATGGTTAGAAGCTTCTAAAATTGCTAAAGAATGTGACAATTATTTTGACGCTAAACATAAGTCTTATGCCGTTACGTATAAAAGTTTTAAGGGTAAAGATAGGTATGTAAACAGTGACAAAGTGAAACCGAGGGAGGATAGTAAATTTAGTGGTAATTGGAGGCAAAACGGAAGTAATGAAACTAATTCTTTTTCGGATAGAAAAACTGAGTTTAGGAGATATAGCCCTAGATGCTTCAAATGTGGTATAAGAGGTCATTACCAACGTTTTTGTAATAAAGTGAGTAATGAGGGAAATAGTAATAATAGCGAATGTCGAGACCAGAAAGCGGGTTTAAATAAGATTGTCGTGAAAGGAAATAAAGAGTTACCTAAGGGAGATATTATGGCGAGGATATCGGCAAAGGCAGAACAGAGAACTAATGTTATTGGTGAGAAATTAAATAAACTCGATAAAATTGAAGTTAGTGTAAATGGGCTGAAAGCAAAAGGATTGGTTGATTCCGGATGTGAAATTAGTGTTATTCATAAAGATTTGGTACCGGAAGAGAAATTAAAAGGAGCGGGTAGTATTTATTTACAAGGATTATTTGGTGAAGCAGTTAAATCATCGTTGGTTAAATTACCATTAGCTATTCCGCAATTCGGACAAACTAATATAATTCATCAGGAAGTACTTTGCGCGGTGACCGATAATATTAATGAGCAGGTAATTTTTTATCCCGAGGTGATTAAGGAGTTGTCAGGGGTCAATCGCGAAGAGCCATTGCTAGAGTCCCAAGAATCAGAAAGTTCGGAAATTAGCATTGATAACTCGAGTGAAGGGAAAGATATGAGTAGCGATAATTGTAATGTTTACGCAATAGAAACGAGATCGGGAAATTTACAAAGTCAAAATGTAGAAAAGACGGAAGTAGAGGGAAATAGTAATGTTTCGAATAGCAATTCAGATATATTTATGAAATCCCAATTGGAATGTAAAAGAGAGAGCTTGGGAATTAGCTAAAATTGATAAAGGGGGTTATTATATTGAAAATGACTTATTGTATCATAAAGATAAATTTATAGGAGAAGCTATAGCTAAATTAGTAGTGCCGAAAGTCAAAAGAGAAGGAATCTTAAAGTCAGCGCATGTTTCTAATGAGGGAGAGCATCACGCGGCAAAGAAAACCTTAGAGAGGATTAGGCAAGTTTTTTATTGGGAAGGTATGGCTAAAGAAACTAAAAAGTTTTGTAAATCATGTCTAGAATGTCAATTATATAGAAAAGTGAAAGTGCGTGATAGAGTCTTAGTTGAGATGGCGGATGGTAGCAAAAAGTATGTATATCAAAATAAAGGGGAATTTATTGCTAAGTGTAATATAGATAATATTGTTTTTGAAGGTGATGAGGAATTTGGAGAAGTTGGGGAAATTCCTATTCTAAACCGGGAACAAGAGGTAGAACGGGACATAGAAAGGTTCGAAATAAAAGGGTTATCTAATAGTCAAGTCAACGATATAAATCCTATTTTGAGGGAGAATAAAGAGGTATTTATGGATCCTGTGCGACAAGCGGAAATAGGGGAGCACCGTATTGATTTGAAACCGGATGTGGCAAGGAAAAAGCCAAAGTTATATAGTGTACCTGTTGCTTATAAAGAGGAAGTAGATAGACAGATTCAGGAGTTATTAGAATTAAATCTAATCGAAGTATCAAATGCAGAAATTAGTCATCCAATTGTTTGCGTGGCGAAAAAAGATGCAACTGTTAGGCTTTGCACTGATTATAGAGCTTTAAATTCTGTAACGCAGGTCCCAACATTTCCGATGAAAGATTCGCAAGAAATCATGTATACTGCGGGGGCGGCTAAATATTTATCTTCGATTGATTTATTGAGGGGTTATTGGTAGATTAAAATGGCGGAGGAATGTAAACATTTGACAGCTTTTACAACTCATAATGGGACTTATCAGTGGCGTACTATGCCTTTTGGTTTATCAGGGGCGGCTGCTACGTTCCAAAAAGATATGAATGAGGTTCTTCAAGGTCATCGGAGGTATGCACAAGCATATATTGATGATGTCATCATTTTCTCCGACACCTGGGCATTGTGAGCATGTTAGGTCTGTTATAGAAGAACTCAAAAATAGAAATTTTACGATTAGGCTGGATAAATGTAAATTTGGAAAGAAATTGACTAAGTTTTTAGGTCATGTAATTGGGGGTGGAACGCATTCACCTGATGAGGAGAAAATGGGAGCAATAAGGGATTTAAAGAGACCGAAAACTAAAAAGGAAGTTAGATCATGTTTTGGGATTAATGGGATTCTATCGATCTTATATTCCAAATTATGCAGAAATTGCTATACCTTTAACGGAATTGACTAAAGGGGAAGTTAAAAATACTGTACCATGGGATGAAAGGGCAGAAGAAGCATTTAATACCCTTAAAGATGAGTTATGTAGCGTGACGCGTTTGTCTACACCTACCGTAGGCCGGGAATATCAGCTTCACGCCAATGCTTCAGACCTGGCAGTAGAATGTTGTCTTACTCAAAAAGATGAAAAGGGTCAGTTTAAACAGATAACTTTTGCCAGTCAGAAATTATCAGGGGCTCAGCGTGCTGTGCCAAGTATAGAGAAAGAGGCTTGGAGTGTTCTCTTCGGGTTGCGAAAGTTTGAAAAGTGGACATATGGATCTCAAATTGAGATCATAACGGATCATAATCCATTAAAATTTCTCACTGAAACAACCCCAAGGTCCCCCAAACTCACTAGATGGGCTCTTGCCTTGCAACTCTGGAACCTGAGTATTTCTCATCGTCCAGGAGCGCAACATTTAAATGCTGATGCAATTTCCAGGCTACATAGGAAGAGCTGGGAAGAACAGCCAATTACTAGCCCATCGGCATCAATGACTAAATAGTGGACAAACCTTAAAGGGGTGTCATCACGTTTAATTTTTTTTTTTTTTTTGTATTTGTATATGTGTAATTGTATTTATTTTTTGTTATAATGTTATAGTGTATTAGCATGTGTAGTTTTTCTGTAATAATAATAGTAGTACACGGTTCATTAGAGATGTCAGTAGAGAATGTTCTGACTCCTTGATATATATATGTAATAATAATAATGAAGAAACCTGCAAAGAGACTATTGAACTCTTGTGTGATGTTACTATATGTTTGGAGAAAATTAGCCCCTAAATGGCATATTTTCCGCTAAGGTGGAGGGGTGTCAGGTTCTGAGAAACATCTGCTATTAGAACTGGGGTTCTATATTATTTTTGTCTTAATATATTATATGTTGTATGGGCTGTGTACTGGAATTTCAAAGTAACAGTCTTTCCTTATCTAAAACTGGATCTAAGCCGGTGAAAATGTATAGATGGTATGAAGGGGGAAAAGATAGTTGGAGAGGGGTGTCTACAACCTTTTGAGATGTCTGTGGAAGATGGGGAGACAATGGGAGCCAGGTAGAAAACCCCGGAGGGGTTACGTTGAGAAGGAGCAAGGGGTTCCTGGAAGACAGTCTGTTCTGCTGAGTGAGTTGGAGCGCAGCGCGCAAGGTGGACAGGAGTTCCTTGGATAGCTCTGAGAGAGTGCGTAGGGTTGAGAGAGGCTCGGATAGCTGAGGCTTAGAGCCCATGTGTTGGGAGATCAAGATTGATCCCCGGAAAGCTAATTTAACGTGCGTAGAGTGAGAGTGATTTAACCTAGTTTAACAGTACACAGCCAGCATTTACTGTATTCAATTTAATGTTGAACCGGACCATCTATATCCGAGTTTGTAAGTGTAAATAGTGTTTGTTGTTGTGTAAATAGTGTGTAAATAAACTGTTAATTTAGTTAATTGAAAGCGTTGGTTTTCATTTAAACAATCCTCTCAGTGCGTGACCGATATCACGTAATCATATCGGTGGTGACAGCATATAAATAATAAGGATTTTCTTCCAAGTTGTGCGGACTAAGAGGAAACTCCGACACATGTATAACAAAGAATGTAAGAACTCCAGGTATAGCAGAATATTTTATTATAACTCTAATCTAAAAAATATAACTTACAACATCATACTGTCTACAATGAGAAATAGATGAACGCTTAAATTGATTG
Source organism: Maratus speciosus (assembly GCA_963932465.1). Lineage (NCBI taxonomy): Eukaryota > Metazoa > Arthropoda > Arachnida > Araneae > Salticidae > Maratus > Maratus speciosus. Next base: position 333,901,191 of record OZ010799.1, read on the forward strand.
GATAAAATGTCCAAATAATCGAAAGCAGTCTTCTAGAACATAATTAGCAGAACATGGTGGGAAAATACATTCTACCGATATTTTCAGATGCCGCTTGCTCGTTCGCTTTTAGGCTTGCTCGTCCACAAATCGTCTTTTTCTGCCAGGCCCATTAGCAAAGCTTGCGGCCGACAGGCCCATTAGATGTTTTGCAGCTTCACTCCCGGAAAATCCTCGGGATAAGCCGAAGTCCAGTCCTCGTTTCTCGCTAGAAGAAAAGGAAAAATCGTGTGAAAAAAAATAAATGAAAATATATTTTAAATACAATAAATCCTATTAACACTGTTCTGGAAAATGGAAGGAAGTTAAATATATGGAGTGGGTCTCAGCCGCCAATGCAATCTGTTTCTTAGGGACACACTGTTAGAAATATGAGATTTCCTGAACTGTAAATCAAGCAGGGCTGTTAGAAATGAGTGATTTTCTGAACTATAAAGACTAATAAATAATCATTTAAGTTGCATATAATCGAGGAAAATAAACAGTCATAAATAAATCATTTCATCGGACTTTCGAAAAAAGAAGAACTGTTATTTTTCACTGACGCCACCAGGATTTCAATATGTGGTGCAATCTCTATGAACTCATAAACTAAAAAACTGTTTTTCGTTCAGTCTCTTATTTTGCTCTTAAAGCTTTAACTTGTCAGAATGTTACTCTAAGATTAGAATTGTTAAAATGTATATTAACTTTAATGTAATAGTTTTTTGTATTTAATTTAACTCTTTTTCTTTTAAATTAAATTTTAGTTTATTTCTACTACTGGATTATTCAAGGTTGTTTAAGTGCCTTCATAAGGAATATCAATAATATTCCACGCCGAATATATTGAAATTGGATACGTCATAATTGAAACCGCCGATACTATAATGGATCATTCAAAGTAAGATAATTTACCTTATCTATTTTTTAAGTACTATTTATGTAATTTAAAGAGATGCTAAAGCAGTAGTTCTAATTTGTAACACCCATTCCATATATTTAACCTCCATCGTTCGCATCAGTTCTGAGAGAAGAGCGAGGTCAAAAAATCTGGCTTCGATTTCGCACATATTGCTTTCAGCGCCATCTATCACTGCTATTTGGAACTAAAACCAGGAATCACAGTAAAAATATATATTAAAAAAACTTCATAGTGGGTAACATTAGGAGTCATTTACTTGAGGCATTTTAAATCTTAGATGCATGAAATTAGCAGGCGTTCTTAATCAAAATCATGAAATCGAAAAGAGCTGTCAATTTTTCGATAAAGACAAAGTATATTTAAACAAGTGGGTAAGTGTGATCGCAGATCGCACAGAGGGTTTCTTTTAATATGTCTTTTAAAACACTTTATCATTAAATTAATAAATCAAAATTGCTAATTTATAATTATTAAAATCTTGCATAAATGGCATTGCATTTAATTAAAAAATTATTTTAAAAATATATTTTAATCAAATTAAAAATATAAAGTAAAAATTAAATTAAAAAATCCGAATATTTTTAAATTCATCAATTTCAAAAATTTAGCCGAGGTATAAATAAAAAATATTTTTAAAAGCAAAAAAAAAAAAATGTTTGAAACATATTTAAAATCTGAAATAATTCAGAAAAAATTCCTATTAATTCTTTCACTTTTCAAAAACTCACTAGATGGCGCCAAAAATAATTTTAACATATATTAAAATTCAAAATAAAAAAGAAAAAATACCTTTCAATTCTTCAATAACACTTATAATGATAACTCGGAAAAAATTGTCCATAAGAAGTCTATTATTTAAAAAAATGCATGTAGGTGGCAGCAGCAAGCAAAAAATATTCCAGAGGAATCCAATATTTATTCCTCTGTATCGAATTAATTATTAAAAATGAGGAATTTTTTTAATATTAAATATGGATTTCATTATATCATCTGAAATGTTAAACATTAATTGTTACTAAACGTGCAGCTGTATATATATACCGGGTGTCCCAAAAAGGACTGACTGATTTTAAAATTCAGTAACTTGCAAACGGTGACAGATATTAAAAAAATTCTTGCAGGAGGGTTATGCATAAGGTCAAAAGTTTTATTACAGTGATTTTCAATTTTAGTTCGATTTACAAACAATAGATGGCGCTGTAAGCAATAGTCGCTAAATACAGGCTCGATTTTTGGTCCTTTATCTTGTTCCATGAATAAAAAGGAGATGGAAATGTATTATCCGGGCCACGAAGTACCAAAAATCGAGCCTGAATTTAGCGACTATTGCTTGCAGCGCCATCTATTGTTTGTAAATCGAACTAAAATTGAAAATCACTGTAATAAAACTTTTGACCTTATGCATAACCCTCCTGCAAGAATTTTTTTAATATCTGTCACCGTTTGCAAGTTATTGAATTTTAAAATCAGTCAGTCCTTTTTGGGACACCCGGTATATATATATATAAGTCAATAATTATCTGGATTTTTTTTAAATAAAAATTTCAGATTTTCTCTGCTTGAAATTTAAAAAAAAAAAAAAAAAAAAAAAAAAAACAGATTTTAAATTTACCTCTGTGCAAAAATAAATAAATAAATGTAATAATAATAATAATAATAATAATAATAATAATAAGCCTTTAAAATTGCCAAAAAAGAAATTTTCTTTTAATTAAATCCATCTGAAAATGAAGTGTAATAATAAAAATCTAATTTTTAAAGCTCCGCCTGACAGATTCAAACACACAATGTACGGTGTGGGAGACGTACGTCTTACCGGTTGCGCTATCGGACCTCTGCAATAGTTGCTGAATTTAAGATTATGTTTTGGAATCGGAAAAGAACGAATTCATTTAATTAAAATAATATAGGGTCATTCCACGTAAAACGAGCAAAAATTTTTAAAAAGTCGTGGCCACATACTAACCAATTTTAATAAAATTCGATGCACATGTTCAATTCATATTCAAATAATGCTCTGCAAAATATCTTGACAAAAAATAAATTTTTTTAGCAGTTTCGGACATTTAAAAAACTTGTAATATAGAATGGCACAAGCGCAATCGTCCAAAGTTGCAAGTTTCAAGTTCTGTATCTTGAAAACTATTTAATAGAAAGGATTTTTTTTTATAATTTTGTAAACTCTGAAAAATTATCTTCTTATTTAGTGAGTAATAATAATCTAGTAACACCATGATTATTTATAAATTAGTTGTAAAAATTGAATTTTTGAGAATTTTGAGAAAATTAGAAACGTTATAAAAATCAAAGGAATTAAAAAACATCTGTGAAATTAATGCCTGATGTAGTATGACATATGGAGATCGAATTCCCCAAGTTTGAAAGTCGTCGTTTATTTGCTTCATCTAAAAAAAAAAAAAAAATCATGATTTTTCCTCTTTTGTAGGAGCAAAAAATAAATAAAGGACAGGTCCGAGATTAACAATATTGCACAGACATAAAGATTAATAAGTCCATGATATGCTCAAAAAAATTCAAGATTGCCTTTTGATTCCTAACATAAGAAAAATGGGTTCAAAATAGTAATGTTTTCTACATTCCATTCGCTATACCTCTTTGATTCGCCCGCGTATCTTAAAATATTGCACGATTTCAGGGGAAAACAAATTTAGTGCTGCCATCTAGTTTTTTTTATTTGAATTTAGAATTGATATATAGTTTTTCGTTTAGCTCAGTCATTTCTTTCTACTCTAATTTAAAATTATCTTGAGGTAAAAATAAACTGAAAGTAAGAATAAAAGTTTCTATATTTAAAGTATGCACTTTTATCTATAATATCAAATAATTTAAAAGTTTAATAAAGCTTTCCTTCACTTAAAAAGAAGTGATAGGAATATTGCATTTTACCCTCAACATTTTTTACTATTTATTTTTTTTTTCTCATTAAGGAATAAAAAGGCAAGAATGAAACTTTCGATATTTCAAATATACACTTTTAGCTATAAGGTGTAGCAATTTGCAGCTTGTCAGAGATGTCCTTCGTGTGTAAAGGAGGAATAGAAATATTGCTTTTTTTCCCTCAAAAATTTTCAAAAATAATTTTTTTCTCGGTACGAAATAAAAATACAATTACGAACTTACGCCAGTCTGTTAATTATCATTCATTCCTAATTATAAATAATTTTTAATATATTCTTTCCATTCCTAAGGCTAATAATCAAAATTGAAATTTTAAGCACGTAGACAATACCTCGATTTTGCATTCACTTTTAATGTAAATTTCAATACTTAAATTAACAATCCAGAAATCTATTATTTTACATTTACTCATAAATAGATATGATCTACTTATAGACTGATTTTCATTAAAGTCTGTGACATGTGTGCCACAACTGATTTGCTCATTTTGCATGGAATGACCCTATAAGACTTTTTCCAAATTTTATGATTTTGTGTATGACAGGCGGGCATTCAGCTCTATGTAAAAAAAGAATTCAAGTCTGTAACTTGAATAGTTTCCGAGCACTAGCCTGTGACGGACAGACAGACAGACAGAGAAGCGAGACTATAAGGGTTACGTGAGATGAACGAAACCCTGAAAAATGTTGTAAAAGTTGATGTTTTGAACAGAATTTCCGAACAGTCCGAGAAATAGTGTCATGAGTGCGCAATCGCACATAACTCACGATGGTACATTTATTGAAAAATGAAAAACTCAGTTTGATACAAGGTCATATTTAACTTTAAACGCATGAAATTAGCAGGTGCTCTTAATAAAAACTTACGAAATCGAAGTTTTTTTTTTCGAATTTAATTTTTCGATTAAGAGAAAATATATTTAGGAAATTGTCAAAGTTAATGTTTAAACAGAATTTCCGGACAGTCGAGAAATATTGTCATGAGTGCGCAACCGCATATAACTCAAAATATAACACGTTTATTGAAATAAATGAAAAATTCTAATTCCAAATCACAAATGATTTAGGTTGACAGTTTCATGCTTTTATTTATACACACACTGTACAAAAAAAAAAAAAAAAAAAAAAAAAACGGAAATTCTACTGGCAATCTAGATGCCAGTACTATTTCCGTATTTTTACGGAAAATTTCCCCCATAAATTACAGAAAAATTTCCGTTATTAATCAGAAAAACGGAAATTTTTCTGTGATTTATGGGGGAAATTTTCCGTAAAAATACGGAAATAGTACTGGCGTCTAGATTGCCACGTTTTTTAGTCCGTTTTTTTTCTTTCTTTCTTTCTTTTTTTTTTTTTTTTTAACAGTGCATGAGTTTATGATCGTGTCAGCAAGTTTAATGTTGTTCAGCGGGATAAAATATTTTTGAGAATAGCATTTAAGAGTCACTAATTTCATTTTAGTACCCGATTCTATATATCCCTTTTGTATTCCCTGTAGCTTAAACGAAATTTTTCATTTGGCTGTTCAGTAACAAGCTTTGATGAAAAGAAAGTTATATTTCTGATCTGTAGTTTTTATAAAAAAATTTAAAAGGATATTTAAAAAATTTTGCAGTGGCTTTGAAACATCTTTATTCAAGATCAAAGCGCACAAAAAAGATTAGCGTTACGAATTCAGCGTTCCTTTGACACCTTTCCTTTCTTCCCTCTCTCCATTTTCTGTAGTTACTTTAAAAAGAAATCCTTTATAGGTTACATAAATGAAGAAAAGTTATAAAAACCTACTATATTTAGTCAGGGAAAAGGAAATGACGCAATTTGAAAAAATTACTATATCAACAATTTGTTCTGTCTTTTTAATTCGAAATTAACACAATACGTATATTATTTATATAAAAAATTACAGTGTAAAAATGTAACTTATTATAGACACATACAAATCGAATTTATAAACACAATGCATAAAACATCATATACTAGGAAAACCCGCGACTTTGCTCGCGTAATAGTTGAAAAATGCTAAGAAATATTTTTATGTCTAATTTTTATTAGAAGTTATTATACTTTTAGGAACAATTCAAAAATTTCTAATTAATACGCAGTTTGACTAAACTTCATTATTACACTGCATTAGGCAGAAATGAGACTTTAATTAAAAAAAAAACTAAAACTAATTTTAAATAAATGATAATTTAGAAAGTATTTTGAAACTTTTATGCTCATTTCAGTATTCATTTGAAGTTTTGAATTTTTTAGAAACCGTTCTTAGTACGCATTTACATCTTAAAATTAGCCACCATGTCAAATTCCATGCTTCTTGTCTAACGGTGTACCACATCTCTGGTTGTAGTGGCACTAGCATAAAATGCCTATGCTGAAACAAAGACTGTCATCATTAATTTGGCAAAATTAATTTTGATATCATTTTGGTATTTCCTAATATACCATAGAAAACGTAATTTAGAAAGTTTTTAAGGGCTTTTTTACGACGTTTGTTGTTCCTGCAAATCCCAGGTGGTAGTGGCACTGGCATAAAATATAGCGCGTGTAGGATCAAAGACTGTCACCATTGATTCGCGACCATTACTTTTGTAATCAGTTTATTATTTCACTGAGATTTCATAGAAATCGTAATTTAGGACTTTTTGGAACGCTTGTTGCTCCTTCCCTTCGCTTCACCTCTATTACATTTCAAATTTGTTTTCGACTGTTGAGGGCATTTATATTTTATAAGTAACCACCATGCAATATTTAAAGTTTCCAGCCTCTTCAGGATCACAGAAATCGCAATTTAGAACGTTTTTTGCTTCTGAAACCCTTTGGTACTAGTGGCACCGATATAAAATATAGCTTATGTTTGAGCAAGTTCTATCACCGACAATTTGCTACCATTATTTTTCAAATCGGTTTCGAATTTCGTAAGATTGCTTAAAAATCGCAATTTAGAACGTTTTTAGAACACTCTTCGTTCACTTCATCCTTTTAATTTGGCGCAGTATGTCCCTAAAGGGACTTTGCACCATAAAACCCCAATCAACCAACCGACGGTTCTTAGAAAGCATTTGCATCTTTTAAGTAATTACCATGCCAAATTTCAAAATGTTAGATCACTCAGTATCATAAAAACACAATTTAGAGCTTTTTTGCTGCTCCTGCAACCTCTGGTGCTAGAGATAACAACATAAAATATAGCCAATGTTATAGCAGGTACTTTCACCATCAATTTTCATTACTTTTGAAATCGGTTTCACATTTTCTGAGATTGCGTAGAAATCGCAATTTAGAACGTTTTTAGAATGTTTTTCGCGCATTTTCACACCTTTTAAATATTGAATTCTTTAGAAACTGTTCTTAGAGAGCATTTACATCTTATAAGTAAGTACCATGCCTAATTTCATGTTGCTAGCCACTCGCAGTATCACAGAAATCGTAATTTAGAATGTTTTTTGATGTTGCAACCCCCAGATGGTAGCGACTCCGACATATAATAGAACATATGTTAGAAAAATGGCTGTTACCATTAATTTCTAATCATTACTTTTGAAATCGAAATCGGTTTGATACTTCCTGAGATTGCGTAGAAATCGCCATTTTGGAGTTTTTTACTACGCTTTTCGCGCATTTTCAAATCTTTTAAATTTCGAATTTTTTAGGAAATGTTCTTAGATATAATTTATATCTAACAAGTAACTACCATGCTAAATTTAATGTATCTAGTTCCTTCAGTAACACAAAAATAGTATTTTTAGAACGGTTTTTTGCTCCTGCACCCCCTTTGGGGTAGTGACACAGACATAAAATATAGCCTATCTTGGAGCTAGGGCTATCATCATCAATTCCCAACCACTTTTAAAATCGGTTTGATACCTCCTGAGATTGCGTAGAAATCTCAATTTAGAACGTTATTTGGAACGCTTTTCGCGCATTTTCATTTCTTTAAATTTGGATTTTTTTAGGAAGCGTTTTTAGAGATCATGTATATGTTATAAGTTACTACCATGCTACATTTTATGTTTATAGGCCTTTCAGTATCATAAAAAGCGCAATTTAGAACGTTTTTTGCTCCTGAAACCCAAAGGTGGCAGTGACGGCGACATAAAATAGAGCCTATGTTAGAGCAAGGGCTGTCACCACGAGTTACCAACCATTACTTGAAATCGGTTTGATACATCCTCAGATTGCAGAAATCGCCATTTAGAACATTTTTTAGAACGCTTTTCGCGCATTATAACCCCTTTTAAATTTCGAATTTTTTAAGAAATGTTCTTAGAGATCATTTATATGTAATAGGTAACTACCATGCCAAATTTCATGTCTCTAGGCCCTTCCGTAACACAAAAATCGCATTTTTAGAACATTTTTTGCTCCTACACCCCGTTTCGGGTAGTGGCAATGACATAAAATATAGCCTAGGTTGGAGCAAGGTCTGTCGTTATGATTTTGACACCATCATATTTGAAATCGGTTCGGAACTTCCTGAGATTGCGTAAAAATCGCCATTTAGAATGTTTTTTAGAACGCTTTTCGCGCATTTTCACCCCTTTTAAATTTAGAAAATTTTAAGAATTGTTCTTAGAGATCATTTATTTTTTGTAAGTAACTACCATGCCAAATTTCATGTTTCTGGACCCTTCCATAACACAAAAATCACATTTTTAGAACGTTTTTTGCTCCCTCACCCCTTTTGGGTTAGTGACATGAATATAAGATATAGCTTATGTTCGAAAGGAGACTAACACAATCATTTTGATACCATTGCTTTTGAAATCGGTTCGGTAGTTCCAGAGATTACCTCCTCCAAATAAACAAACAAACAAACAAACTTTACTTCTATAATATTCGTATAGATAAATATAATCAGTATAATCATTTTTTTTTGGGGGGGGGGAGGCGATGGGGTGGGGAGTAAGACACTTTTAACAAGCATTGAGAATACTGGGATGAAAATTAGCATGGAAAATAACCATAGCATAAATTTTGACGGAAAACAATACACAGATATTGTATAAATAACTACATAAATATGTTACATAACAGGATAATCTCTTGATAAATAAATGAAATGTATGCAGTATTGTTATTATGGATTGACTAAAACAGGTTTTTAAGACCGAAACCGAATTTCGATGACCTTCCTATTTTTGGCTGAAAACGAAAACAAAAATGTCCAAAATTGTTTTAAATTCATTAATGCATACATAAATATTGCTAAATATTAATTAATTATGCGTGTTATTAAACGTGTGCCCCAAGTTGGTTCTTTGTGACTCTGACCAAAACTTTTCATTTTCATATAAAATAAAATGTATTTAATTCGCCAACGACACAAAATGATTTTCTAATTATACGAATTTCATCTAATTAAAAAATGTTTTAGGTGTACATACCTCGATTTATCTTTTATAGTGATTTCTGTACATTATCATCTATTACATTAGAACTTTCTCAAAGCGTATTCGAAACACTTCTGCGGTTTCAAACTAAAAATTTTCATATGTTTGCAACTTTCAATGAGCACGTAAAAAGCGTCTTCAAAATTTAGTCTAACATGAATTACTTGTTTTATAATTTGCACTCACGTCTTGAGTCAGTCATGACTGATAATTATGAACAGTGAGATTCATAGCTTTGAATAAAAACTATCTAATTTGAGCCGCTACAGCTCAAATCAATGAATCATGTTGAAAATTTCCGAAGGAAGAAACGAGACTTTTGGGATACAAATAGTATCGGTTTGGCCGAAAACGAATTGTAAGCGAAACTCGGGTTTTGGGCCGAAAACGAAAACGAAACCTAATTTTCGGTTGATCTCTAGTTTTAACCGGTTTATCTCTATCTCTTACCTCCGTGAGCGAAAATAGGCGAAACTTAGGTTATGAGCAGAAAACGAAACCGAATTTTCGGTTGATGATGATGATGATGATTATTATTATTTTGAGTTTATGTCTAAATTCCTCCTAGTTCTGTTATGTATGAAGATGTCTTTTGTTTCTATTTTTTAAGTCTATTTTCAGGGGCGACTTGCGCATGAGGACGTTTCGCAGCTTGGATGCCCGAGTGTCAATATCCGAGCGCTGATCTACAGCCTTTGGTCTCGTCGTTAGGAATCGGCAACTATTAGGCGACGGTCTTTAAAAGTTTAACGGAAAAATGTTCATATTTTTATTTTGTAACTAGTATTATTTTATATGTAGCAGGGTTCTCGTTGCCGCTCACCTTTGCACCAAATCACGACAAAATGTTTCATTTGGCGAGTAAATGGATGATTAAACTCGCCAAATTGCGAGTGCTTACTTTTTGCTTATCTTTTTTGCGCGTATGCGTGTGTGTATCAGTGCAACACTGAAAAGAAAAAAAAAAGTACTAAAATACGGAAATACTATTGGCAATCGATACGCCATTTCCGTATTTTAACGGAAGTTCACCCCTCCTCCCCCCGTAAATGCCAAAAAACGGAAAAATTTCTGTAATTAACCGGAAAAAAGTTCCGTTAAAATACGGAAATAGTAATGGCGTCTAGATTGCCAGTAGTATTTCCGTATTTTAGTACTTTTTTTTTTTTACAGTGAGGCGACGCTCTTATTTACATTACTGGACGATTGATGTCACTTATCATGTTCAATCGTATCATACAATTATAATAATAAATCTATAATATTAAGGAAAGAAGTTTGTGTGTGAGTGTGTCGACAAAATTTGGGGAAAAGGTACGTCTATATATAAAGTATTGCACCTCGAAGCCCGATTTTCGATTTTTTGATTAGATTTTTTTTTATTTAATTTTTTATGCGATTTTTAGCACTTTTTTAAGTTTTGAGACGATTTTTCCACATTAGTGAAAATTAATAAATTGAGATATTTTAATGCAACAAAAACTAATATTAACTTAAGGGATTATACTAATTATATTTAAGGGAATCCAAGTAAATTGAATTATGAATAAAAGTAACATAATACAATGCTTAGCATGCTTTCCCAAACATAAATTTTAAGAGAGCCTGCAGGTCAAAGGAATTAGATTTGAAACTTTTATCCAATTATAGTAAATTTTGACTTTCGTGAGTTTTGAACTTTTTGTGATTTTTAATTCGATCTTTACGTTTCTTCGTGATCTTCTGCAATTTTCGGACATTCCATTTTTGACCTATAATACTAAAGTAATTTCTGCCCTCATTTCAGTAAAGTTTATTCGGATTTCGTATAGCAAGTTTCGAATTTTTCGGGAATTTTGTATGTGATTTTTAGTGTAGTTTAGTGATTTCCTACCATTTTTCCACATTAGTAAAAGGAATCAACGTTCAATCTTCGAACACAATATACAGGGTGTCCGGTCTCAACGGTGTCCAATGGCTAATTCCTAAACCGTAAGTCATAGTCATATAGTTCCAATTAGAAAAATGCTTTAAATCACATAAAGAAATATTTTAAAAGCGATTTGGGTCAATAAAAATATTTCTTAAAAAATTACGAAATTTAAATTTTTATACGGTCCCCCGGTCTTATAAGTTATATTTAGTAAAATTTTCCTATTACACTGACAAGTAAGACAAAAAAAGTCCCGTTCATATGACTCTAAAATCGTGCGAGTTATGAAACTTTAAAAATGCATGACTTATGCCACTTTTCTGCTCTGAAAATAAATGAGTTCGGCTTGGCTTTGAGGGGCTATATTCCAAGTGCTTAAAGTATTCGAAGATCTCATTTCATGTGTATTTGCGCTTTGAAAAAAATCGTACAAGTATTACGATTAAGTTAACATTTATTAAGTTTCAAATTGGCTGAAATAACATATGTTTTATTTTGTCAGGATTTGAGACTGTTTCTTTTATGATTTCTTTTAATAAAATTATGTTATTTTTATAAGTGTTTATGTTACTTCAATGGTCTTATGTATGTTTTTCCAGTTCAAAATTTGTATTCGAACTTTAACCCACTTTCAAATATCCGAACGAGATTACATTTCACATACTGGCTCAAATCCGATAACAATATAATATTATTATGATTTTCGGTGGTTACCATTTATACTTATTTTATAGGATAACACAAAAAATTTCGGATAGATTACCGCCAAGAAGTTTATGAAAAAGTTTTAGGTTAGATAATACAAGACGGAGATTGTTGGGATTTTTAACTGTTATGTATTTTTTAGCACTGTATCCGAAAATTGCCTTAATTTTTAACCATCATGTCAGGATATTTCGCAAACCATAAATTGTCGAATTTAAAGAATAACAAAATTCGGATACTATAAAGTAGAGGAGATGGTTGTATTTTTTAACTTTTGATAATTGATTTTTACGTACTTTTTAGCACTAAATCTGAAAATGACTTTCATTTTTAACCATCACGTTAGAATTTTTTTGCAAATGTGTAAGTTAAAATATAGCGAAAACCTCATACTATAAAACATATGTAAAACTTTTTTTATTTTATTTGATTCAATAACGTATTCGATATTTTTGCTTATCTTGGGATTCTTACAGCTGGGTGGTGTGATGAGATGGGGGAGGAGATTCAATTTTAACTTTGAACTTTTTAACTTTGAAATTTACAATTTGCGAAAAATCTTGATGTGATGGCTAAAAATGAAGATCAATTCCGGATTCAGCGGTACAGAATACATAAGAATCAATTATCAAAAGCTAAAAAAACATGAAATAACCCAACTTTTGCAGGCTAGTGTAATCTAATAACATTTTAAAATACGTATCATTTTGTAAAGAATTGAGGCTGTTAATTTAGCATCATTTTATTTAACAAAAATTTTTTTTTTTTCTTCTTAAATGTGTATTACAAATTGTATATGCATTAATATGTCAGAATGACTAAAGATTTCAAATTTATATTGCAATGTTAATTTTACTCTCAACCATTTTTGAATATATCTGACGAAATTATATTTCAACTAAATTTGTGAATGACCCCCAATTTGCAGCAAAAAATATGCTCCAACTTTAAACAGGTATTACTCGGTCAATTTTAATCGTAGAACAACGGGACTTTTTTTGTATTACTTGTCAGTGTAAAAGGAAAATTTTACTAAATATAACTTATAGGACCGGGGGACCGTATAAAAATTTAAATTTCGTAATTTTTTAAGAAATGTTTTTATTGACCCAAATCACTTTTAAAATATTTCTTTACCTGATTTAAAACATTTTTGTAATTGGAACTATATGTCTATGACTAACGGTTTAGGAATTAGCCATTGGACACCGTTGAGACCGGACACCCTGTATATATTTTTTTCTCCTTTCGAAATTTGTGCAGCGATTTAAATTTTTTTCGCGATATTTTATTGTGATTTTCAAGCTTTTTCGCAATTCGTGCTGTTTTTTGGCGTACCCGGGCAACGCCCTGCAAGTTAGCTAGTTTACAGTATTTTTAGAGATACTAACCCAACACCAATTCAATTTAGCTTCAGCCAAAGTCACAATAAACAAAAAAGTCGTTTCAGTATGTTTAATGTGCCCAATAGGCAACAGTACTACAGTAAATTCTGTCTAAGGATTCGAAATCGATTGGGACCAAGAAAATTTTCCGCAGTAGACAATATTCCGCCTTAGACAAATTTTGCTCGATGTCTATGGATTCGCAGGGACTAGAAAATCTTTCCGAGTTTGACAGATTTCCGTCTTACGTAGAGTTCGCCATACAGAGAGTTCACTGTATTTTAAAATAGCCTTTGAAGTATTATGGGCTTCAAATTCTAGATATAATGTTTTAATGTCTAAAATAATGTTTTTCATACATTTTGTTGTTTATATTTTGTTTTTTCAGAATTCATTGAATGCAATATATTGAAATCCTGAGTTAACTGGGATTCCAAGTTCTATTTCATATCATTTTATTGAATTAAATGAGATTTTAAATTTTTTTCTTGATTGCGCAAGACATTTAGAATACAGCTATTTTTTTAGTTTCTGTAGCGAATAATTGAATTTAGATGAATAACTGATCTAAATGCAGTTTCAAAAACTTACGTTATTTCAGAACATATTGAAAAAAAGCGAGGGATACGTTAAAGGGCTTAAATATATAACTTTCATTCTTTCACAACGAATTTATTTTGCTAATTTTTCTTTCATTTGGTGAATGTTTTTTACTTTTGATTAGAATTAGAAAATTGCTAACGTTTGTAAAATGTCAGCGAGAACCCTGATATTTAGTAATATGTAATTAACATCTATACAAGAATTTTCATTCAAAGAACGTAATTATTGAAAGGGTATTTTTTCACAATAAGGACACCTCTTTTTCACATGTATTAGAAACATTTACGAAATTCTGTGTAATTTCACAGTTATGATTTTGGAAACCTTTGCTTAAAAAATATATTAACCCGTTAGGGACTATAGCATCATTTACATGATTTTTATTCGGTTGACAGCACTATTAGACAAGTAATTAAATTTAGTTTGCCAATTAAGAAAATGTCTTAAGGGGATCCGGGAAAGATTTTAAAATAATTTTTATTTATTGATCTAAAATTTTGAAATTTTATGTGATGGTTAACCATATTATTTGTAAACAAAATTACGTGATAAAACTTCTCATATATATATTTTTTAATTTAAAATTTATTAAAAAAGTGGGGTTATTTAAAATCGTTATAACTCGAAATATTATTTGTAGGATTTCACCTTTTCTTTTTAATTTAAATAAACAGAAATATATAAGTTTTAATTTTGATTCAGCATTTCTAAAAATATTAATTTAAATAAACATAAAAAAAATATTTAAAATTAAAAAAAAAAAAAAAAAAAAAAAAAAAAAAAAAAAAAAAAGATGTAACTTCTTTTTTTTTATCTCATTTTCAAAAGTAAGTATATTTTTTTCAAATTTTCTGAATCAAAATTAAAGTAAAACAATTGAAAAAGCCATGCTCCAAGTTTGAACCATTTATCTTCAATCTATAACAATTTAAATACAAGAAATGGTGAAATAGACCATCATGAAGAAAAATGCATTTTCAGAAGAAGTCGTTTCATGACAACCATTGTTAGAAAGCTAAATTTTGAAAAGAAACCAAAACGAAAAAAATAAAGCAATTTTAACAAATTACAACGACCATTTGGAAAATAATTTTTTCAAATACTAAAATTTAAGACATAAAATATCGCACGGAGTTGATCCTACATTACGTACGCCATGAATTAAACATTAATAGTGTTATTACACGTAAAAATTCCAAGCGATAAAAATCTCCTGCGACTCGTATTTGGTGTGAAATATTAATATGTATTCATTCCTGTCCTATTTATCTTTTTTATTATTATTGGCTTATTTCATTTTTCTTTTGCACGTGAAAATCTTGCAAATTAAAATTAACTCTTTGGCAGAAATTGTTATTCATTTTCTTTCATTTTCATTAGTTATTATCCACCTGAAACTTACGTATTATCCAAGCATTTCATTGGTTGTTCGGGAAAAGGCTTTTCCATCGTCAGATTTCCAAGAAATCTGACTACCCATTTTAAATGAAATTTCATTCTTAAACTTCTAAACATCCGACAATATTACTTTTACACCGTCGTATAGCGAAAAAAAATGTACTTTTAAATGCAATTTGTTTGAAAGCTGTATCTCAATTTGTTTCTGAGTTATTAATTTTTTTTTTTGTAGTTTTTATTACTTTTTTGTCATAGTGGCAACAGAAGGTATCCATCTCTATTGAATGTAAAGGGAAATACAGATTACTGTATAGACCCATCAGAACACGAATAAAATGCGGATTAAACCAATAAAAAGCTTCAGATATGCTTTTGGTTTCCTACCCTGACGAGGACAATAACCATTTTTCCAAATGGTTAAAAATTAATGTTTCCTGTTCCAATTAAGATAGAAACATGATTTGAACGTCATTTTAAGCAGAAAAAACAGAGAAAAAAATTAATGCAATAAATTATTTTGAGAAAATTTGAAGATTTTAGTGTCTCGAATCCCCTAGATTAAATGAGGCAAATTTTACTTTTCTCTTTTAGAGGTATCAAAACAAGTGCTGTAAACATCTTATGAAGATGCATATATGTACACCCATGGTCCCGAAGGGGTTAAATATGTTGCATTGCTGATCATCTAACATAGCAAACGTCGCGTCTGTTTGAAGCCCGCGAGAAAAAATTGCTGAGTATGGTATGGCTGGTGAAACTAGAGCACTGCCCGAATTCGATTCCTATTTCTATCACGAAAATTCTATTTCAAGTCAAACCGAAATTCGACCCGAACAAGACAAAAAGAAAAAAAAACACCAAATTGTCAACCGCAACCCGATTTGAAGCAGACACATTTCAATGAACACGAAATAAAAGATAATTAATTCATATTTTAATACAATTAAGGAAAAATAGCGTACATCTCTAATATCTGTAATGTTGCAAAATATATACCGGGTGTCTTAAAAAGGACTGACTGATTTTAAAATTCAATAACTCGCAAACGGTGACAGATATTTAAACAATTCTTGCAGGAGAGTTATGTCTAATGTCGGAAGTTTTTTTTTTTTTAACCGTGATTCTCGAATTTAGTTCGAATTACAAACAATAGATGGCGCTGCAAGCAATAGGCGTTAAATTCAAGCTGTATTTTTTGGCCTTTCTCTTCTCCCATGCCAAAAAAGGAGATTAAAATGTATTGAGTGGGTCCTGAAGTGCCAAAAATCGGTCCTGGATTTTGTGCATATTGCTCGTAGTGCCATCTATTGCTTGTAATTCGAACTAAATTCGAGTAAAAAAATTCCACAGTAAAAAAATTCCTGACATCATTACATAACGCTCTTGCAAGAATTTTTTAAATATCTGTCACCATTTGCGAGGTTTTGAATTTTAAAATCAGTCAGTCCTTTTTAGGACACCCGTATATACTCATTAATGTTCTAATGTTTTTTCATTAAAAAAAAAATATTTGTAGATTTTTTTTTTTTTTTTTGTAGAAACCTGGTCAACAAAAATTTGAGTGAGTCAAGAGTCAACTTCCAACTCACCTTAAACAATTAAAGTCAACTCGACCTGCAAATGGGAAAAAAAAAAAAAAAATTAGCTTTAACCCGATACGTGTCTGTTCTGTGTAAAATCAGGTTTCCCGACCGAAGGCAAGACTTCAGCGCAAACAGATCAGAATTATTGTGTTTTCTTCAGAAATATCGCCAGTAATTTAATATTTTTAACAAGATTCAAATAATGCGTGTTATCTGAAATATTATTTCATTCAAGTACTCATCATGATGGAAATAATTCAAAGGCGTTGGACTTTCTTTCATGCGGAATATACAAGACATTACCGATTGCTCCGTTATCAAATTGCCGGTGGGCTTTCTTTTACGCTTAAAATACAAAGCATTACAGATTGCTCCGTTATAAAACTGGCGTTGGACTTTCTTTTACGTGGAAAATACAAAGCATTACAGATTGCTCCGGTGTCAAATTGGCGCTGGACTTCCTTTTACGCGGAAAATGCAAATCATTAGAGTTTGCTCCGTTATAAAAATGGCGTTAGACTTTCTTTAACGTGGAAAATACAAAACATTACCGATTGCTCCGTTATCAAATTGGCGTTGGACTTTCTTTTACGTGGAAAATACAAAGCATTGCAGATTGCTCCGTTATCAAATTGGCGTTGGACTTTCTTTTACGTGAAAAATACAAAACATTACCTATTGTTTTGGTATCAGATTAGTAACTTACTTTGAGATACCGTTTTCCGCTTCCAATATCCGCTCAGCTAAATTTCCAAGTACTTGTAACGTTTCTCTGGGATTGTCCACCTCCACGATTGATCTCTTAGATCTGAAAAGAAAGAATTGCTTGTTAATGACACGCTTTTATTCAATTTAACGTGTTTCATGTACCAAGTGGCCAGAATAATAATAATAATAAAAACTACTCTAGCCTACCTGTATATCGAACTACTCGGTTTAATGGCTTCGAATTTTGTGCACATATTAGTCAAGGAATGGGGAAATGGATTACGCGAAAAAAAAAAAATAGTTCCAGAAACACCGATGGATTGCATTGTAGAACAGAAAAGGCTAAAAAGTAATGAAAAAACAAGAACATGCGAAATGAACTTTTTCTATTTTATTTTCTATTACCTTTATCGTAATGAAAAAGTAACTGTCATTGTAACTGCAATTTTGCACTGTAATCACAAAACTTTGCATAAACCCGTGCTTTGCAGCCATGTTCTGGATATAAAAGGGGATGGAAACTTGAGAATGTCATTTCTTCGGCAATATTTCAGTAATGACAAGTAGACCGGCAGCCGGTAGCAGAAACAATCACCTCATCGAGTTCACGGATGAAATTCTAGGATTAGTTAAATCTTGATTTGCATATTAAAACGCAATCGGTCTGCCAAGTCTTATCTTGGTGGAAAACACCGGAAAACCCGATTTTAGAGGCTGACTTGTAGGTTTACCATTGTGTTTTCCTGCACCCAAAGGTATGAAAACTTGGAGGGCTGGGAGCAGGAAAACGCAATGGTAAACCTACGAGTCAGCCTCTAAAATCGGATTTTCAGGTGTTTTCCACCGAGATAGGACTTGGCAGACCGATTGCGTTTTAATATCCGAATCAAGATTTAACTAATCCTAAAATTTCAGACATGAACTCGATGAAGTGATTGTCTCTGCTGCCGGCTGCCGGTCTGAAGGTAATCAATCAGTCGTTTCCGACAACCTGGCCATCTCGTTCTCCGGATCTTAATCGTTTGATTTTTAGCTTTGGAGACACTTAAAAAATCTTGTTGATCGGAGACATCTGGTAACTTTGATCTACGTGAAATACGAGTAATGTATCACTCTAACTATGAGAAGCATCTCAGTGCAGTTACGATCCGAGTTTAACAAGCTGTCCACAGACAATAGATTTTACATCTGCAAGAAGGATACCATATTGAGCAGCATTTCCTGCGTGGATAAGGTGCTTGTCATATGGATTTTTGATATCTACCGCCATCTCATACGAATTGAATTTTTCCAACTGAGTGAAAAAATGCTCAAGCCGGGAATCGAACCCAGATACTTGGCTTACATTGCCGATGCTTTACCGTTTAAGATAACTGGAACGACAACCGGCCAGCATATTTCGCTCAGATAACCTTATTGGTAAATAACCTCTGGTTTGCCATGTAGGCAGCTCAACAAAATAAACCGCGGGAAAGGAACTTTATATAAATGACGAATGCGTAGATATACTATTTTTTTTAACACAATCATACTGATTAGTTAATTGGTGATATGTTCGCCGGTTGTCAGCCCAGGTAGCTTAAGTGGTAGAGCATCGGCAATGTAAGCCGAGTGTCTGGATTCGATTCCCGACTTCAGAATTTATACATACATATTGTTACATAACATCTTCTTCCCATGGTTGATTAGCAAAGAAGTTCTGTTCAGACGCTCACCCGATCTGACGCCATGTGATTTATACCTGTGGGGGTTCATAAAGGATCATGTGTATGTGCCTTCATTACCAGCTGACCATTGCAGCTGTTGCAACAATGACCACCACAAACACTAATCAACGTTTGGGAAGAACTGAGCTATCGACTTGATGTGTGCCGTGTGACGAAAGATGCTCACACTGAACACTTGTAAGCTTGTAGGTAAAGCTGTTTGAGTTGCTCTTTCATTTTATTTATTAATTATAATTCTAAGTTTTATGTAGTAAATACTACCAAGCGTTAAAACCCCGATATTCTTTTAGAAACACCCTGTATTATGAATTAAAAACTGTATTACTAGAAGTTTTCTTCTTTTTCAATTCCTACTATTAGTTCACACTCTCCCTATATTTATTTATTTATTTATGTTGTTCTTTCACTAATATTAATTATCACTAAGTCCGTGGATGTTGACAGAACAAACAGTTTATTAAACGAAAACACTGCACAAACACAAAACAATTAATTTAAAGATAAATTTCTCACACAGATTACTTTTTCATAATAAGTTCACACAGAATAATTTTTACGTCTACACTCTTCTATTGTTCGCACGCAGACTGAGTGCGCCGGGGGAAAAGACTGGCAGTGCGCAGATATAATGCGCATAAAAAATGTTCGCTCGCCTTTAAACCCAACACACCCCTCCTGCGAGAGATACATTTTTTTTTTCTCTTTAAACAATTCCAAAAAATACATATACATATACATACAAATATTACACACAAATTACATACAATAATTACACATATCATAATAGTGAAATACTTTCCATAGAATATAACAACTTATCTTCATTTACACCTTTAGTAAGGAAATCAGAAATAATATGTTCACTTTGAACATATTCCAATGAAATAATACCTTCTGACAATAAATCCCTGACAAAATGAAATCTTAAATTCATGTGCCTAGATTTATTTGAGGATTTTGTACATTTAATCCACTGTATTGCTGCTTGGCTATCAGTGCTTAAAATTATGGCATCCTTTATAAATTGGTTACAATTTAACTCAGACAATAAGTTTACAGTCCATATTATATCCTTACACATTTCTGAAATAGAAAATAATTCTGCTTCACATGTAGAAAGACTAACACTTTTTTGTTTACGACATTTCCAAGATACTAATGATTTTCCTAACAATACAACTCCTCCTGAAAAAGACTTTCCATTTTCTCCATTTCCCCAACTAGCATCTGAACTACTATTTAAATACCCAAATTCGTTGCTGTAAAATAATTTTTTGTCTTTTGTACCTTTTAAATACCTTAATACTCTTTTAGCCAAAATGTAATGCCTTTTCTCTGGTTTGTGATTAAACTGAGACAAATAAGTTGTGACAAATGATATATCAGGACGTGTTCTATTGGCTAAATATAAAAGTTCACCAATAATTTCCTGATACATAGTTATGTCAAACAATTCATTTGTTGGGGGAAAACTTTTATCTTCACCTTTAACAATAGGTGTTTTCACAGATTTGCAATTTTCTAAATTATATTTTACCAACAATGACTCAATATATTCCGCTTGTGACAAACTTATACCTTTTTCATGTTTTTCAATTTCTATACCTAAAAATTTAGAATTCTTATTTTCGTACAATT
Organism: Maratus speciosus; assembly: GCA_963932465.1. Taxonomy (NCBI): domain Eukaryota; kingdom Metazoa; phylum Arthropoda; class Arachnida; order Araneae; family Salticidae; genus Maratus; species Maratus speciosus. Next base: position 333,922,104 of record OZ010799.1, read on the forward strand.
CGAATACATTTTTAATTTTAGAAACAATATTTTCATACATTATTTGATTATTACAAAAGATAGCTAAATCGTCCACATACATACATAATATAAAAATGTTATCACTTTCAACTTTAATGAATACACAGTTATCAGAAGCTAATTGATTTAATCCAATATTACCAAGTTCCTCTTTTATTTTTAAATACCAATTTCTACCCGATTGGGGTAATCCATAAATACTCTTTTTCAGTTTACAAACTTTATTAACCCCTATCAGTTTTTCATATCCAGGTGGTGGTGACATATATAAAGTTTCTTCCAAATCACTGTATAAATATGCTGTTTTTACATCAAAAAACTTAACAATCAAATTTAATTTAGCTGCAAGCGCAATTAGTAATCTAAATGACTCAATATTTACAACAGTTGAATACGATTCAGTATAATCTTTGTTTTTAATTTGATTAAATCCAGCTGCCACTAATCTGGCTTTATATTTTATTTCCTTACTGTCGCCCTCTTTTAAAGCATAGACCCATTTACTTTTAATCAATTTCGTTTTTTCTGGCAAATCAACGATTTCCCAAACATTATGCTTAATTAAAGAATCCAATTCATTTTTCATAGCTATTTCCCAATCATGTGAATTCACACTATTTATTGCCTCTAAATAATTGCTCGGGACATTATCAGTTAAATTAGCTGACGAATATTTACTTTTCAATCTTTCTGACCTTCGAACTTCAGTCATATTTTCACTTCGGTCTTTTATTTTGTTGTTTCGATTCCTTTTCTCCGCGCCTTCATGTCTAGCTGGAGACAAATTAAGTTTTGTTAATGGGGTTGCGCAACCGTTTTTTATTTCGCTTGTGTCAGAAATTTCTAAATTGAGAGATTTATTCTTTTGATTTTCACGAATTTCATTCTCTTCCGGAAAATTTTTATTTATTAGCGGTTCAATATCCCAACATTCTGAAAATTTACTTAATCCAAAATATTTACTTCCTTTTATAGTTTCATTGAACTTAACAGAACGTTCCTCAATCACTTTCTTATTTTTTACATCATAAATACGATATCCCCTCCTATCTCTAGCATATCCTAACATAATTCCACTTCTTCCTGGTACATCGAATTTATTTCTCATTGTTTTAGGAATATGAAAATAAGCTAAACAACCAAATTTTCTTACATAATTTAAATTGGGCTTTTTACCTGTCCAAATTTCTAAGGGGAGTTTTTCTTTTCCTTTACGGGGTGTTATATTAGATACCTGTGTACTGCAATTGATAGCTTCTGCCCAGAATTTGGTGGGAAGTTCGCTTTCATATAACAAAGACCTAGCCCTTTCTAATAGAACTCTATTCGCCCTTTCAGCCTTTCCATTGCTTTCGCTAGTATATGGGACAGTTTTTTCGTGAAAAATACCTGCATTAGCAAGATAATTGTCAAATTCCGTATTTACGAATTCGAGCCCATTGTCACTTCTCACTTTTTTAATTCTTTTACCCATAAGATTTTCATATTTAGCTTTAAATTTATAAAATACATCAAATGCTTCATTTTTAGGTGCGTTCGTAATTATATAAATACGTAGCACCTATAGTCGTCGTTCAGTCCGTCCGTCCGTCCGTCCGTCTGTCCGCATGTAACAGAGCAAAAACTACCCAACCGAATGGTCTGAAATTTCAAATATATGATTGTTGCAAAATTTTGTCGAGCCATTTCAAATTTTATGAAAATCGGATGTATAGTTTAATTACAGGGACAGTCAAAAGTTTTTCTTTACATTACGGCCAATGGGAAAAATTATTGCAAGTGCATTTTAATGATATTACAGCCTTCCGAATGATCTGAAATTTTAAAGATATAACTGTTGCAAAATTTTGTCGAGCCCTTTCAAATTTTAGGAAAATCGGATGTATAGTTTAATTACAGGGACAGTCAAAAGTTTTTCTTTACATTACGGCCAATGGGAAAAATTATTGCAAGTGCATTTTAATGATATTAGAGCCTTCCGAATGATCTGAAATTTTAAAGATATAACTGTTGCAAAATGTTGTCGAGCCCTTTCAAATTTTAGGAAAATCGGATGTATAGTTTAATTACAGGGACAGTCAAAAGTTTTTCTTTACATTACGGCCAATGGGAAAAATTATTGCAAGTGCATTTTAATGATATGAGAGCCTTCCGAATGATCTGAAATTTTAAAGATATAACTGTTGCAAAATTTTGTCGAGCCCTTTCAAATTTAAGAAAAATCGGATGTATAGTTTAATTACAGGGACAGTCAAAAGTTTTTCTTTACATTACGGCCAATGGGAAAAATTATTGCAAGCGGATTTTAATGATATTAGAGCCTTCCGAATGATCTGAAATTTTAAAGATATAACTGTTGCAAAATTTTGTCGAGCCCTTTCAAATTTTAGGAAAATCGGATGCATAGTTTAATTACAGGGACAGTCAAAAGTTTTTCTTTACATTACGGCCAATGGGAAAAATTATTGCAAGTGCATTTTAATGATATTACAGCCTTCCGAATGGTCTGAAATTTTAAAGATATAATTGTTGCAAAATTTTGTTGAGCTATTTCAAATTTTAGGAAAATCGGATGTATCGTTTAATTACAGGGACAGTCAAAAGTGTTCCGTTACACTACGGGAAATGGGAAAAAAATATTGGAAGTGCATTTTAATTATGTATCAGACTATGCGCTTTATGAAGTGCAAAAAATTATACATTCAGTACAATATGGGGTGCAAAAAATAATTATAAAACTAGTTATAGTACGAACGCACCTCATTTGCCACGTTTGACGAGCAATTTCCAACTTGTTACTTTTGAGGAAATAAGTAAAATACATTCCAGAAAAATCATCCACTAATATCATAAAATATTTTGCCCCACCAAGTGATTCAGGCTGTATCGGGCCACATAAATCCAAATGAAACAACTGCATAATATCAGAACTTTGGTCAATATCAATATTAGGATGACTTTTCCTGGTTATTTTACTTATGTCACATGTATCACACTTAAAATTAGACACATTTACATCTTTAAGATCAATATACTCTTTCATTTTTAACATATATTTTGAATTTAAATGACACAATCTGTTATGCCACAGTTCATAATTACTAGCACTCTTATCAGTAAAATTACACTCAGAATTATAGGCAGGTTGAAGTTTAATCTCTAATCGATTATCATTTTTAAATGCTTTAGTTAGAAATTTATTATATTTGTCAAAAATTAGCACACAGTTATTTTCAGAAATAATTCTATAACCCTTATCCATTAAAGCAGTAACAGATAATAAATTATATCTCAAATCTGGTACAAAACTAACATTGTTTATTGTTAAATGTATAGAATCATTTTTACTTACCGTATCACATGATACCGTACCTGTACCCTTCGAAATTATTTTGGAATTTTTACCTGCTTGATAGATATCCTTTTCTTCCGGAATTAGATTCCTGAACCATATTTTATCTTTACACATATGCGAGCTGGCCCCGCTGTCTAATAACCATATATTATCACGTAGTTCACATTGTTCCGATGAAATAGTAAGTACCGAATTGTTTCTGTCCTTAACTGGATAATTTACATCGTGGTGCGTTTTTCTTCTTTGTCGATTTCCATTGGACCTGTCATTTCTTGAAATATTATTCCTGTAAAAACAATCCTTGGCTATGTGATTCGGACGTCTGCAAATGTAACAAAGTCTCGGACTTTTATTTTTCCTTGAGTAGAATACTTCAGCAGCGGTCCCTTCAGCACGAGCGGTATTCGTCAGTTCTTCTTCCCGTAGAATTTCTAGTACTTCATCCATACTTTTCTCACGTTGAGTTTTTAAAATATCTCTTACTTTCGAGAACTTTCCTTTCAGACCTCGTACCGTGTAGAATACAAGTTCTCTATCTGTTATAGCCAATCCAAGTGTTTGGCATTTTGTTGAGATGCCTCGAGCTCTGGCTATGTAGTCATTTGCAGATTCATTTGATTTTATTTCTAGATTCTTTAACTCATTGCCGGCATCTATTCTTCTATCTTCTGCTTGACCGGTAAAAGTCGATCTTATTTTTTCCCATAATAATTTCGCATTTTCTTCTGCTGCAAACTGTAGCGCCTGTTCATCAGACAATGACAGCTTTATATATGCGACGGCATCGCTATTTTTTTGGTCCCATTCGGTGGAATCCTTTTCACTCAGTCCTTCTGCTTTTACTTCGGATATGAAAGTATCCAACCTTTTAAGGCTTAAAGCAGCTTTAATTTTTAGGCTCCATATAAAATAATTAGTTCCGTTTAATTCGGGACGTTTAACTTGTCCATGGTTTCTTTTAACAAAACTAATTTCGATTTAGAATATCAACCGCGAACTGCTACCATTTTGTTGTTCTTTCACTAATATTAATTATCACTAAGTCCGTGGATGTTGACAGAACAAACAGTTTATTAAACGAAAACACTGCACAAACACAAAACAATTAATTTAAAGATAAATTTCTCACACAGATTACTTTTTCATAATAAGTTCACACAGAATAATTTTTACGTCTACACTCTTCTATTGTTCGCACGCAGACTGAGTGCGCCGGGGGAAAAGACTGGCAGTGCGCAGATATAATGCGCATAAAAAATGTTCGCTCGCCTTTAAACCCAACAATTTATATATCTTGTTCAAATTTTCAATCGTTAATAAAATACTCATTATTCATCCTATCAAGTTGAAATAATTTTCTTTTAACTTGTACTGGATGACAATTGATGTTAATACAGTTTTTTCAAATATTAATTCATTCATTAAATTTTAATTAATTAATTTTAGTTTTATAGGGGAGACAAAATGGCGGCCATAGGTTATAGAAGCATTGAATGCATCTTCATATCTATAAGGGGGGGGGGGTTACGTAGGGGGGAACCTGTTCTGTCGCCAAATACCGCCACGTTTGTCGCCAACATGGCGATATATCGCCAAATTTGGCGACCAAACTGAGTAGCCAAAAGTGACACTAACTTGGCGATATCGCTAATATTTCGCCAAATTCCCAAAGACTTCCATTGTAAACCTACTTGCTTATAGAAAATCAACAAATTGAGATATTTTAACGCAACAAAAACTAAGATTAGCTTAAGGGATTATATTAAATTTTTCTTTGATGACCTAAGTATGAACTGACTTTAAAAACAAAATTTTTATATTACTTGTTTTGATAAAGTACGCGATTGTGTTTGTGCCGAACGTAGCGAATTTTAGGGTTACATTGTTGGCATCACCTCCAGCCACCACACTTCATCTCTATTCTTTCTCTTTACTCTATGTCTTCATATATCGGGAAATTTGACCTTATGTTTTAAAAAAATAGGCACCTTAGGTCGATATGTCCTCCCGCTTTGCTGAAAATGATGTGAACGTCACTGCGCTATTACATTTGCTAATGTGTCAGGTAAAATTTTGACTGTTAAGGGTGTATTCCAATGCAAACTGCTTATTTTCTGATTCATTTTTAAATTCATTTTTCCTCTCAAACGCATCAAACTGGAAAAATCTCTTATTTAGAAACTACATAAAGTGCCGTGATTATCGATTTTTTGATAAAAGCAGAAAATATTGTAAAAAATGCTATCAAAGTGGGTGTTTTGAACCGAATTTTCCGAAGCGGGAGATCGGGGAATGCAAAAAAGGGTCATACTGAAAAAATAATTGTTTAAAACTCAAATTCTAATGAATTGAGCGAAAAACGAAATCACACGGCCTCTTATGCATCTCTTCAAAAATCAGCTCAGCAAGTTTCATGTTTTTACTTTTAAAAATGAGTCTGAAAATGTCTCAGAAAATTTCGAGCTGTTGAGGGTGGAAAAATATTTTTTCGAATACACCCTTAAGGCTGTTCTCAACTGCTCCGCTCAACAAGCACAAAACGTTTTGATACATTTACAAATTCATTTTTTAACGAAAAGATATAAAATTGGAAAGCCTGACCATGGAAGCGATTTGGAATGGAACTGTGTTTTCCATTTTTTGATCATTCAATTACCTATTGAGTTATAAGCAATTGTGATCACGTGACACGGCATTTTTCTCCCCTAACGGACTGGATTTTCTTCTTTCGTTCGGAAGTTCAGTTCAAAATGCCAACTTTGACGGTATTTTCTGAAAGATCTATTGTGTTTACAAGAAAAAGGAGGAAACAGTTCGATGACATAGTTTCTGAATAATAACATCTTCTAGTTTCATTTGTTTCCGAACAAAAATGAATTAAAACTTATGTCAGAAAGTTGACCCTTTGGATTTGAGAGCAGCCTTAAGAACAAATTCTTTAAGTTGATCATTTGTATCATTTCGTGTAGATACAAGGATATGTAATATAATAAAACCATATCTCAAAAATTATCTAGTTAACATTTCAAGTCTACTACAAATCCATTCAGTAAAACTTTTTAAAAAGGCTAATCGCTCTCAGTTGGATTTCTCAATCTGTTTATAGAACTTTCCTCCATAATTCTATATCTACATTGTTAAAAATCTGCAGCTGTAGCTGCATAGTCACTCCACCGCTTTTATAGAATATCTCTAATTTGACCAATGAAAGTGTTCCATGATATAGTAAAGTAATTGTTTTATATAAAAGCGGTGGAGTGACGATGCAGCTACAGCTGCATATTTGTAACAGTTTAAGCAACGGTGGAAAAAAAGATATACAATATACTAAAACCATCCCTAAAAAATTTATTAACTAACAATGCAAGTCTCCTCAAAACCCATTCTGTAGAACTATTTAAAAAGGCTATAATGTTTCTTGACCGGGTTCAACTGATTATAGAACTTTTCCCCGCAAATCTAACAACTAAATATCGGTAGAACAATCTGCAATATACTAAAACCATGCTTGAAAATTTATCTAACTAATAATACAAGTTTCATCAAAATCCGTCCGGTAGAACTTTACAAAAAGGCTAATCTTACATAACTGTGTTCATCTGATTATAGAACTTTCACCCATAATTCTATAACTAAACAATGTAGAACAATAATAGGCAATATACTAAAATATTTCCTGAAAAATTATCTAACTAAGAATAGAAATTACACAAAATAATACAAATAATACAAAATTATCTAACTGATAGTGCAAGTCCCATTATAATCCATACACAGAACATCAGTGCAAAATATACCATAGTTTGCAGTGATGACGGTACGCTATAGCTACCGAAACTAGTTTGCAACAAATTTAATGCTATAAATGTTGTTTTTTATCTACTTATATTGTACTGTGCGAAACAATTTCTGATTGAAATTTAAGGAAAAAAAGTCTCAACATATTTTCTGGCAACCTAATCACCGTTTCATATACACAAGCAAATTTTTTATCATTAAATTAGCGAAAATCGTTTGGCGCGTAAATCGAATCGCGCCAAGAGAAATAGGGGCATTACTATATACCCCATCTGGGTACTTTTCCGTTATACGGACACCATGCCAAAATGTATGCTATTGCGCCAATTATTTCAACCCTGATCGTGAAAAGGATTTTTATTGTAAACCATGCGAAACATTGTGCTTTGCTATTTATGAAATGTGAATCACGTAAATGATTATTAGCCCCCCAGTACGGTATGCTATTTCTTTCTCCCAGCTTACTTTGGGTCGTCTCCAATAAATAACGTTACCTAGTATAAGCCAGCCGTAAAACAAAGCAGTACGATTAAATACTCTATAGCGATTTTTTAATCTTCTAAGCATCGCACATTTTCAATTTTTATACCGTCGTATTGGGGAAAAAAAGTACTTTTAAATGCAATTTGTTTGAAAACTGCATCTCCATTTATTTTTGAGATATTAATTTTTTTTTATAGTTTTTGGAGCCATTTGCTTAATATTGGCAACGGAAGTACTCCATTTCTGTAGAAAGTAAAGAAAAAATAGTTGTAAAATATTAATTATATATTTTTGTTGCCATTTTTTCATAACAATCGAAAGAAAATGTCATTCAAATACGTGCTATTTTGAAAAAATATAAACGAATGATTTCTGTTAAAACATGCAGCAATTATAAACTATATTTAATTTTAAGTGTCTATATTAATGTTACAAACAAATGAAGGCCTATGAATCATTAGACAGCCTTTTTTCTTTTTTTTTTTTTTTGACGAGTTCTTTTAATGACGGCATCTTTTTGCTGCATTTGTGTATTATTTCGCGATAGTAACATCCTATGCCTACTTTACTGTAGATGTTTAAGAGTGGATCTTGAATGTGGAATTCTTAAACAGATATGAATGACGTCATTGTACATAAAATAAAAGCGTGTGCTGTAAGTCTTACAATTGAAATATGTTTTATACTATTTACATATACAATAGAGCGCCGATTATCCGAACAAGTCGGGACAGACCCTAGTTCGGATAAATAGACAGACAATTTAAGGGATGTTTCTGACTATATTAAAACCTTCACACATTACCTAAGTTTAGGACTGGCAGCGCCAGTTAGTGCAGGCTTGTTTTAAAAATTTTTTTTTTATTTATTTTTTTTTTGTTTTTTGTCTTTTTATTTTATTTTTTTTTTGTTTACATTTTTATCATTAAAAAACTCTTTTTTTTTTTTCTCTATTTATCATTTTCTGAATTCCAGAGATTATAATTTAAGCAAAAAAGCTTTTGATTATTGCTTGCTTCAACGAAGACATTCTTTTCAATGTTGCCATATCTCAAATTCTTGTTAAATACGACAGTTGAATAGGATCAGCGCTCTTCTGCCGTTCGAGCCATTTCATAGCTGTTTCCATACATTCAAAGACCGTGATGGACCCGGGTCATTTTCAGAGCATTCGTTTTTATTTTCTTCAATTTCTTTTTCATCATGAATCTCATACACAATCTCATCATCATTTAAAATCTGATATCCAGAGTCATGTACGTCACTATTTAACCGCTCGTTAATTTCATTTTCTTCAAAGCTTAGGATTCTTCCCATCTCCTTTATTGTCTTACATTCCTCATTTTCTGATCCTCTATCAGTTTTTTCGGTACTTGTTAGTTATCCCGTCGACCCATTTCGCCAAACAACTCGCCAAATTATATAAATTGACATAATTTTTATTTTAAATAACGAAAGAACAAATAAATGAGTATAAAATTAATAAAAATACAAATAAAACGTCGAAATAAAATTAACTTGATGACATAAACAAGTATTGTCAAGTGAATGTGACATTTACGATCAACCATTATTGGCATTTAATTTTACAATTTGGCGACAGTAATTTGGTCGACTGGATAACTAACAAGTACCGTTTTTTCTTTATCTAAAATTTTATTCGAAGCCAGTTGATAATTGGGAGTTCGGTTAAAAAGAAAAATTGGTAGAAATAGGCTGTTTGGATAACTGAAAGTTCGGTAAAAAATTTTTTTAAAGAGAAATAGGCTGTTCGGATAGTTGGAAGTTCGGTTAATTGGAGTTCGGATAATCGGCGCTCTACTGTACATATATGTTTTTTCCTCGGGGGCGACACTAAATTCTGGAAAAGCAGAATTCTTGTTCTCTAGTTATTTAACATTAACCTCGGAAAGCTTTTTAATTTGCTATTATTCGAATTAAAAATACTTTTTTATATAAAGTTATAATTTAGCTGAGATGGATTTTACCATTTAGCAATTGCCAGATGATGAGAAAGTTGCGATAAAAGTGTTCAGAACTGTTCGTCATTATTAAGAGTCGTATCTCATAGAGTTCATGTGGCCTCGCCTTGATATAAAAAATGAAATGTTTACTGCAGTGCTAAAAGATATTTGTAATTTTATGTCAACAGTTTAATATGAGTTTTATTTTATTACTTTATTGTATAACAGTTATTTGCTTACTTATTTTAAGTACATATTTGTGATTTAATAAAATAGTTCGCAAAAGTCTAATTTTCAAATGTTATATTTTTAAAACTTAAATGTTATTTAACACTTTACTATCGACAATGTTTTTTCTTTTATTTTTCAAATGTTTCAATTCCCGTGATTTTCATTTTTCGCCAACTATTATGCTTGGCGACAATGGTGTCCGTATAACGGAAAAGTACCCGAATCTGTTTGCAAAGGTAGTAAAATATCCGATGCTGCTGTTTAAATTATACATCAATGTTATTATGCGTGCCGGGAAGATACAACTGTGCCAACAATACTAATTACAGTAACTCTTATGTTTTGACAACAATATAGCTTATTTGGTAATTGTCCACTATAGGGGTTCTTGCATATATTTTTAAAAAGCTTGGCGCAATTTGGGCTTCAAAAAGCGAGATATGTAGCCAAATGATATAAACAGCTATATGGAAACGGCACAGATGTCATATTCGCCTCATATTGGCGCGATTATTGTCGGTTGACAATGTCATATACGCAACGGGTATTTAACTGGCGTCAAAGTGTCGTTATTTTGCTTGATGCGGTAACCCGGATTATGTTGTTTATGCTGTTGATGTTTTCGCCAAATTGGCAACCGAAAATAGTCGCGCCAATATGGGGCGAATATGACATCTGTGCCTATATACTATTATTGTTAGGGTTTCGTTCATCTGACGAAACCCTATTCGTCTCGCTCCTCTGTCTGTCTGTCCGTCACAGATCTCATTCTCAGAAACTATACATGTTAGAGACTTGAAATTTTGCATACTTATAGATGAACACCACACATCAAACAACAAATCATAAAATTTTGAAAAAGTTGGTAATTAACCTAATTACGGGCTAATTAAATTCTAAAATTAACCAATCAACATTTTGAATGCAGGTACGAACACACGTTATCGAAATCCTAATCAGTTTCGCCTAAGGGTTGCCAGTAAATTCGGCGGATGCTCCGTCAAATCAGCCGGTGCAGAGTTACCACGGAGTAATTTAAGCAATAACTGAAGTGGACCTTTAAAAAGCAAAATCGGATCTGCCGAAGTATCGGTCGTACAAATTCGTAACAGGTGTAGAAATACGCGGAAAAAATTCTACTTTATTTTGGTATAAATTTCAAATTTCTGCGTAGGATAGAACGCAAAAAATCCACTAAAAATCGATCGATAAAAATTTAATTTCTGTGTTTGGAAAGACAATGAAAACAGATTTCCATTCACCGGAAGGCAGCTGTCATCGTCTCTTAGACATATCGGCGCGGGAGAAATTTAAGGGGAGGAAAGTCTAATACGAAACTTAAACTTTTTAAATATTAAATTTTTCGATTAAATTTTTTGACATCCGGGCTGGAAATTTCTCGCAGATTTCATACATACCCGGTTCGAAGAGATAGCTTCATTACGAGCTGAGATATTAAATATTATTTTATTAATTCCTTTTATTTCCATCAAATGCCAGATTAACCCCTTGGGGACGAGCGACACGTATACGTGCCGGAAATAGGCCTAAGGGTTCTCGTTTATCCTCACCAGTAAAATTTTACAGTAAAATTTGCCTTATTTAATACGAGCATTTTCCCGATTTGAATAGGCCCAAACTTCTGTTTTTTAAAACCGGTAGCAAAGTAATAAACATTTCGTAAAAGGCTCCCGTCTCGAAGGGGTTAAGATGGAGGCACGTGCTTTTTTAACGGAGATTTCATTTAAATTAGGAAATATAACAATTTGCGTGGGGTGTTTCGACGGCGCTCTATGAGATAAGTATTAATAATTCAATATGAAAAAGTTTATAGGTTTATAAGTGTTCATCCCACTATTTCCGAATAGCAATTTCAGGAAATATCTTAAATTATTGGTTAAGACCGCCACTCGATGTGTTCGAAACTTTAAGATACTTTATAACACAAAAGAAAAAGTGTAAAAAAGAATGGAGTGTGATATTTCGAGGAGTGGAGGGGGGGGGGGGCTAGATTTATTTATTAAATCTTAGCGTTTGTTATCGCAGAAAATGTTTTAAATTCTTGGTTAAGACCGCACCGCCACCCTCCCGACCATGTATCTACGGAGAGATTGCGCAAAGGAGTTTCGTTCAGATATGCTTTTGTTAAGACTAGAGTGCGCTCCCTGGTGGTGGAATGCGGAACTAACGTAACGCGATTTTGTTAGAATTAGGAAATATAACAAGGCGATCCGTTTGCAACTTTAAGATACTTCATGACACATAATAAAAAGCTTATAAAATAATGGTGCATGCAATTTCCTGTTAAGGGAGGGCGGGGGAGGGACGCTGGATTTCTTTTTTAAAAATTAGCGTTTACGACATTTTTAGATGTCGTTTTTTGAGGACTATGATATATTCAGACACGTGCTGCTTATGGAATTTAAAAATGTCAAAATTTTTGTTACCACTATTTCCGAATAGTACTTTCAGCAAATTTCTTAATTTCTCGCTTAAGGCCGCCACCAACTCGAGTAACACATCCACTGATAGGTTGTTTAAGAGAGTTTCGATCTGATACACTTTTGTTATGAATAGTGTGCGCTCCCTGGTGGTGGAATTTGCAACTAACATAACGCAATTTTGTTAAAATTATGAAATCTAACAAGTCGATCTGCTGGAAACTTTGACATAGTTCACAACACATAATAAAAGGCTTATAAAAGAATGTTCCGAGCAATTTCCTGGGGCGCCTACCTATCTCGGATGCTATAGACTCGATCCCCTCGACTAATATACCTACGGATAGGTTGTAAAACGGAGTTTCCTTTGGATAGAGGTTTGTGTAGAATAGAATGCGCCCCCTGGTTGCGAAATGTGGAACTAACAGATTTCGCAAAAGGATAAAGTGTTTTAAAGGAATATTAAACGAAACCATCTGTGCGATCTGTGATCCCACTTACCCACTTGTTTTTTATATACAATTTATTTCTGTTTGTATTTAAAAATAGATAAATGGATTCTTTATATTAGATAAATTTTATGAATATTGAAAACTTTATTTACTTGTATATAATGAAACAGTGAATAGGTTGCCAGAAAATATGTTGCTAAATTTCCTTCTATCACAAAGGCCATTTTCTCTATCTCACCAAATCCCCTATACTGGAACACAAGACTCCCTTATCATATATGATAAGGGAATCTTGCTGGAAAAGTACCAAAAATAATTTATGTAAATCATAAAATTAAAAAAAAATTAAAACTAGGGTATATTAGATTAAGTAAAATAATGCTACAAAGTGATAAAATATCATTTATTAAGATATTAAGATGTTTTGCAATATTTTTCATTATACATGTTGTCCCGTGACATTATTTACCATGTTATTGTTTTGTTAAATTATATGAAAACTAATCCACGTTCACAAGTAACTAATTTAATTTTAATTTATTTTATGTTTGCAATATTTCATTATGTATCATGTCTCGCGACATTATTTACTATGTCACGCCGAAAATGTCGCCGTTCTTGCGACGAAACGATCGTCATCTTAATAAATGATATTTTATCACTTTATAGCATTATTTTACTTAATCTGTTTATAAGTGATAATTATACATGTTTTTATAGGGTATATTAATTGGCACAGATGTCCGGGTTTGCACCAATGGCTTTTCTGCCGCATTTGGCGAGAAAACCCTGTTTTTGGGTATCTGTTAGGCCTAGCTTGTCAAAATACCGTGTTAGTTTTATTTTTTATTTTTTTTTATGAAAAGCTTATTTTGGCACAGATGTCATATACGGTATATTGGCGCGATTTTCTTCTAACGCCAATGTCATATACGCTCTGGGTACTTAACTGGCGCCAAAGTGTCGTTAGTTTGCTTGATGTGGTAACCCGGATGTTGCTGTTTATTTATTAATAAATTGGGTACTTCTTAATTATCCCGTATACCAAATTACTGTCGCTAAATTGCAAGATGAAATGCCAATAATAGTTCCCATTAATTAATCAATTGTAATATTAAATGTCAATAATGGCCAATAAAACCATTAATTCGACGTTTTATTTGCATTTTTATTAATGTTTTACTAATTTATTTGTTCTTTCGTTATTTAAAATAAAAATTATGTCAATGTGTATAATTTGGCGAGTGGTTTGGCGATTTATATAAATTGGCGAAATTGGTTGACGGGATAACTAAGTAATCATACTAAAGATAACTAAGTAATAAATTGTTTATTTACATTTATTTTCTTTTTTTAAATTATATGAATGTTTTGTTCTATATTTATTAATCAAACTTTTTTTTATTTATGGTTATTTCCCTTTTTAAAAATATATATGTAACTGGTATTCAAAAACGAGGTTTTCGCCAAATTGACGTCGGGAAAAAAATCGCGCCAATATGGGCCGTATATGACATCTGTGCCCTTATTTTTAACAAAAACACAATTTTAGGCACAGATGTCATATTCGCCCCATATTGGCGCGTTTTTTTTCCGACGCTGATTTGGCGAAAACATCAACAGCATAAACAACAACATCCGGGTTACCATATCAAGCAAAATAATGACACTTTCGCGCCGGTTAAGTATACATTGCGTATATGACATTGGCGTCAGAAAAAAAGCGCGCCAATATGGGGCGAATATGATATCTGTGCCCAATTTTATTGTAAAAAAACACACCCTTTTTGGTACTTGTTAGTTATCCCGTCGACCAAATTACTATCGCCAAATTGTAAGATTAAATGCCAATAATGGTTGATCGTAAATGTCAGCTTTAAGCAAGTTACACGCGTTTACGTCATCAGGTGAATTTTATCTCGACGTTTTATTTGCATTTTTATTAATGTTATACTAATTTACTTGTTCTTTCGTTATTTAAAATAAAAATTATGTTAATTTGTATAATCTGGCGAGTGGTTTGGCGATTTATATAATTTGGCGAAATTGGTCGACGAGATAACTAACAAGTACCCAATTTTTATAGAAAACATGCACAAATCATTCTATTAAAGAATACACGGAACAGATGTCATATTCGCCCCATATTGGCACGATTTTTTTCGGTTGCCAATTTGGCGAAAACATCAACAGCATAAACAGCATAATCCGGGTTACCACATCAAGCAAAATAACGACACTTTGGCGCAAGTTAAGTACCTGTTGCCTATATGATATTGGCGACAGAAAAAAAATCGCGCCAATATGGGGCGAATATGACATCTGTACCGAATACACAATGTTTAACTTAGTGCAAAACACACGCAATCTACTCTACCGGGTTGCCATACGAAGAAAAATCTTGCAAAAATTGACGGATTGCGCTGGCATAAAATTGCCAGTTTAGCTCCAAAAAGATACACCGGTGCGTCTGAGATATCTGTGCCTATTAATTTATAAATATTAACAAATAAACAAGTGAAAGTTGGATGTATGACAAAATGAATTATAAATTTTATTTAAATAATAAAAAATAAAATATCAGTATCTTTCAGCATTTATAAATAAATTCGGTACAGATGTCATATTCAACCCATATTGGCGCGATTTTTTTCTGACGCCAATGTCATATACGCAACGTGTACTTAACTGGCGCCAAAGTGTCATTATTTTGCTTGATGTGGTAACCCGGATTATGTTGTTTATGCTGTTGATGTTTTCGCCAGATTGGCAACCGAAAAAAATCGCGCCAATATGGGGCGAATATGGCATCTGTACCATAAATTCGGACGAAATATACAAATATACCAAAGTGCTGAAAATCAAAATTTTCATTGAACGATTACAAATTCTCTAGTAAACAAATAGGTACAGATGTCATATTCGCCCCATATTGGCGCGATTTTTTTCGGTTGCCAATTTGGCGAAAACATCAACAGCATAAACAACACAATCCGGGTTACCACATCAAACAAAATAACGACACTTTGACGCAAGTTAAGTACCTGTTGCCTATATGATATTGGCGACAGAAAAAAATCGCGCCAATATGGGGCGAATATGACATCTGTTCCAACAAATAAACTTTTGGTACTTGTTAGTTATCCCGTCGACCAATTTCGCCAAATTATATAAGTCGTCAAACCACCCGCCAAATTATACAAATTGACATAATTTTTATTTTAAATAACGAAAGAACAGATAAATTAGTATAACATTAATAAAAATACAAATAAAATGTCCAAATAAAAATCACTTGATAACGTAAACACATGCAGTCAAGTGAATGTGACATTTACGATCAACCATTATTGACATTTAATTTTACAATTTTGCGACAGTAATTTAGTTGACGGGATAGCTAACAAGTACCAAAGTGCTTTTTTTAGCGTTTTACACAAGTCTAATTGGCATAGTTGAAGTCGGGGATAATGTGATTGATTTGTACTTTTTATTTGCATTTTTATTAATGTTATACTAATTTACTTGTTCTTTCGTTATTTAAAATAAAAATTATGTCAATTTGTATAATTTGGCGATTTATATAATTTGGCGAAATTGGTCGACGGGATAACTAACAAGTACCCAATTTGGCACAGATGTCATATTCGCCCCCATATTGGCGCGATTTTTTTTCTGACGCCAATATCATATAGGCAACGGGTACTTAACTTGGGCCAAAGTGTCGTTATTTCGCTTGATGTGGTAACCCGGATTATGTTGTTTATACTGTTGATGTTTTCGCCAAATTGGCAACAGAAAAAAATCGCGCCAATTTGGAGCGAATATGACATCTGTGCCCCCAATTTTTATAGCAAACACGCACAAATCATTCTATTATAAAATACACAATGTTTAATTTAGTGCAAAACACACGCAATCTACTCTACCGGGTTGCCATACGAAAGAAAATCTTGCCAAAATTGATGGGTTCTGCTAGCATAAAATCGCCAGCTTAGCTCCAAAAAGATACACCGGTGCGTCTGAGATATCTGTGCCTATTAATTTATAAATATTAACAAATAAACAAGTGAAAGTTGGATGTATGACAAAATGTGATTATAAATTTTGTTTAAATAATAAAAAATAAAATATCAGTATCTTTCAGCATTTGTAAATAAATTTTGACGAAATATACAAATATACCAAAGTGCTAAAAATCAAAATTTTCATTGAACGATTACAAATTCTCTAGTAAACAAATAAACTTTTTTTAGCGTTTTACACAAGTCTAATTGGCATAGTCAGTTTAAGTCGGGGATAATGTGATTGATTCGTACTTTTCAAAATCATGTCCTAATTCTTCAATATATAATACTGATGCCTTAATTTTGGTCGAAAGATGGCCAGCTTATTTGTTTTTTGTCACCATCTGGAACTATGTCACTCTGAGATCATCTTCAGCATGTAAGTAATCCTTCCGGGTATCTTCAATGCTGCTGTCAGCTTTATTATTACTCTCATAGCAGTCTACCACATCAATTGCATCACACGAAGTCACAGAATTCACTGCCTTAACTTTGGTTAGTTTATCAACAGCACATTCAGAATCTGATTCAAATATTTCCTTTCCTTTGTCATCAATAGTGGATCTGGTCAGATTTGATGCATTTAGTGATGCTGCAAATGCCGGTTTAATTTGATCATCTTCACTTTCATCTAGTAAAACATACGTGATTGGCGATGAATCTGTTTCAAATGATTCACTTTCCTTCTCATCATTGCTGGATATAATCAGATTTGATTCTTTTAACGATGCTGCAAATGCTGCTTTGATTTCATCATCTTCACTTTGATTTAGTAAATAACATTTGACTGGTGAGGAATCAACATAAGTTGGAGTGCCATTAGGAGAATTATATTCTTTTAAAAAATTATCAATTAGTTGAAGCAATGTTGCAGCACCAACATCATGCCACACTACTAGTTTTTCGCAAGTTCTAGGATCAATCACAGCTATATATGGAAACTCTTTTGGCTTGTAGAACTGCATGTAGGGCTTGCCATCTATACTATTACTATATACTTGCCAAAACACAAAATGCTTGTTAATCAGATTTTTAACAGACTGATTACGCCATACGTCGCTATTTAGCAATTGACATGCGAGGTTTTTAGAATTTTGAATATTAACCATTAACCAACGATTTGATTTCTGCCCAAAATTGCAAGCAGAATAAAAATTGCCTCGATACATTAAATCAAGTGGAGGTCGAAATGGATCACCTGAAGTACGCCTTCTTTTCAAACTTTTACAGTCTTCAGCTGGAAATTCTTGAAAACAAGCTTCAGCCTGAAAACCAGCAAACAATGATTCACGTCGACGTTTTCGGCTTCTGAGATTGTAAGGATAATTCATATTTAGAGCCGTTTCTAGATTCCAATCACAAGCTTTTAGCATTTTATATGAATTATATCGGCTTGCACCTGTAACAAAGCAAAATTGCTCAATAAGTAACCCATTTTTTTCCAACGTTGAGGAAGAACCAGAAGTCGAAGCCATATTCGATTTATATATGAATTAAATCTCGGACCACAACACACCACTCGTTAATTCATTTACAGCGCGAGCATAATTTTTGTTGACAATAAAAATCATAGAGCAGAGTTGAGTAAGCATGTGGTACTTAAATATGTCCTGATCTTGCAATTGCGCAGAAAATATTAATTACAGTAACCCTTATTATCTATATATTCAAAAGACAAGGCTGTTTTGTTAGTCGTCTGGCCTGAGCTTTCTATACTGAACCGATTTTGATAATTATATATATATATTTTTTAAATGAAAGCTGTTCATTTGTCATGTGCCCGCAGTAGCTATTTTTAAAAATATTTCCATTTTAATATTTTATTTTTAATTTTTAATGTTTTTTTATGAAATTTATTCAAAATGATGGCAATTGGGCTACTTCCATTGTTGCAGAGAAATGAGAAATAATAGGATTCATTTATTTTTATTGATTAAATCCTTATTGATGCCATTTTCACATTACAAATAAAAGTAACTTTTTTATAATTTTTGACCAGAAAATGACGTGAGCCTTAAAAAAAAAAAAAAAACACGCATTCTCCCTCATAAATATTTTACATTTCAATATTTTTTCATTACGCTGATACTGAGTTTGAGGGGCTAGGCGAAGTGATTCAGTGAGTGAAAATGATGTCATATTTAAAACAAAACGATCATTTTCTTTTATAAAACTAAATATTTGACCAATACTGTGACAACTAAAGACAAATTTCTGAATTTTTTATTCGTGGGTACTGAGATTAGAACCTCAAGTTTGTGCGAATGTTCACATGAAAAGTTGTATCGGACAAGCGTGACTTTAAGTTTGGAAATATATTCATTAATATAATCGTTAAAATATTTTTAAATTGTGAATACGGATTTGAGTGGTGCGTATGTAAACTTTGATAATATGAAACTGACGTAAAGTTCAGATTTTATGGGGGGGGGGGGGATTTTATGATGTGACAAAGCGAAATCCTTTTTGCTGATTTTTCAACCCGTAATAACGAACATAAGAGCTTCAATTGATAACTTCGTCATAATTACTCATCTTGATTACATATTCTAATACAGTTTAATTTTTCAATAATTTAAGCAGTTGAAGTTTGTGGAAATAATATTTTGGTAATTCTATGTTAAAAATAGTATTTGTTTTAAGAGTTAGACAACCAATGTAAGATGGATTTTTTATTGTAATTATCTTTGTAGGTTTAATATAAATTCGATCTAACAGGTCCTTCATTAAACATTTTCGTTCGTTGAATTTCGACGGGTTCCAACTCGTTATTATTTAAGTATTGCGTGGCAGCGCAGTACTTATTTATTTCCAGTGTCACTTCTCAATGTTAATTTAACATAGAAAAGCCAGTGGAGTTCATAACTTTTTTGAGTTTTTCTTTCCATCGCTTTGTCCTTGATGCCACAATTTTTTTATTCTTTGTTAATTCTAATAATATTATCAATTTAAAGTCTGAAAACGTTTGCCTGATGTCAGGATCAAAACAGATGATAAAATGCCTTTGCTGATGGGTGGATTATAAACCAGAAAGTAACAAAGGCTATGTTTTATTTAGATTATAATAATAATAATAAAAAAATCATATAACGGCAAATCAATGTCTACTATGAATGAAAAAAATCAAGACGTCTTCTGAGTCAGACTTTCAAACGAAACAGATAAAACTTTTTTTTTTTTCAATCGTTGGCAAATTAAATTGTAAGAGAGATAAGACCGTAGAAGAATAAAATATTTACACTCATTTTTTTTTATTCACATTGGCCGAACTAATGAAGCTCTGATTATTTTTTGCTAAGCATTGTGTGTTATTCAATTGTTAAAACAATTATATTTCAAACCGCTACAGGAAGGAATATAACAGACATTCACTTTTGAAATAAGGAGAACACATCGCAATTAATCTTTTTCTATACAACATAAAAGTATTTAACTAATAATAATACAAAATCTACACGAATAAATGATTAAAATTAAACTAGACTTACCTTTATGTTCCATAAATAATCCTTTGAATAATATCCGAACCTTTTAATTCCAAAATGGCGGACGAAAAAGCGACCCTTTCGCTTATCTTAAAAGGCGTCGTCGACTTGCTGTTCTGATTGGTTGATGAGTAATAGGCAATGCATATGCAACGTAACTCACTCTTTCAAGAGTGACTATTATCTATTCTAAAAAGAGTACCAAATCAGCGTAATTTCCAAGGTTACATTAAGAAACGGAGTTTTGAAAATTAAGAAGTACCTTATTTTGGTGCTTTTAATTATTTTACTCCATATATCTGTTCTAAGTTGAACGGAAATTTTTAAAAGTGTATAATGCTAGGATTTCACTCTCATCAGTGGAGTGACAACTCTCACACTCTTGATAACGGAGTGAGACATTTCACTCCTTTCTAGAGAGTGGAAAATTCCACTCTTTAAGAAGTGTATTTTTACAAAATCCACTCCAAAAAGAGTGAAAATGCCTGTCACTCTTTCAAAGAGTGAACTTTTCACTCCTCCCAATTTTAGAGTGCAATATAGTTTATTATTAAAAGCCGTCAATTTGATGTTATGTATTTAATAAATGTATACTAAATAACCGTTTTGTATTAATTTACCTTGCTTTTATATTATTTATCATTTTTAACAACATTATGTAATATTTATTAAGTGTACATTGCATTACCATTTTGAATACGATTGGCAACGATAACAAAATTGGTAATTGACAACCAATTTTTGTTGATCTATCTACCTGACCCGTATAATACGTAAGTACTTGCATATACTGTTGGGCACGTTCAGTGCAGCTTACACAAGTAATCTGTCAGGTAGGTTATATTGGGTTCATACTACGATAATCAAGTCACTTAAATTACATTTTTGAAGCGGAAAACCCGAAACTAGGCTTAACTTCTGTAGGCATTAAGACGATGTTTAAGACCGTTTATTTAACTGACTTAAAGTTAAGTCCTGTAAATCCTCTAGTCTGAACTGGATATAAGATCCTAACAAAAATTTTTCCACACGAATTAAAGATTTATAATGGTCAAACTGGCATACCTACAATTTTATGAAATATTGTAGATTGTTTTTACATAATTTTTGTAATATACATATTGTACATAATTTTTATAATTCTAAGATAAGTGAGTGAAAAATCGATTGCAAAATTCCATTTTTATATACATAAACCAAATCTATCTCCTAAATCATGTGACTGTCATCATCAGTTCCGGGCTGACCACTTCGCTTTTTCAATGCCATGCGGCCAATTTGGTAATTTAGCCGGGCGCAGGTGATAAATCGCCAAATATTCTTCCATCGCCATCATGTCATCAGTATTATAATAGTTCATTTCATGCGACTGTCATAAGCAATTTTTCGCGTGGTAAATTAAAACAAAGCTTTGATGTTGAAATTAAAAGTCATGGCTCATGATATTATTTATTATTTTCTTTTCTTTTTTCCTTTTAAAGCAATAATTGGAAGTCAAATTTTAAATATTTCAGTTTTAAATTAAAGTTATGCATTTTAAATAAAATGGGTGAAAGCACTATTTTTCAATAAAATTAATGAAACACGAAAAATACGACGGGAACAATGTTTGGCGATTTATCACCTGTGCCCGGCTAACATAAAAATGCCGAGTTCATGATTTCTGTATCAGAATCTTCGGATTTGGCGAAGGATTGAGCAAGTAAATTAAATTATGTATAAAAGTAACATGATACAATGCTTAGCATAGATTTAAGGGAGACCAAACTGATCGCCAAGGGCGGCTAGTTATATATATAATAGCGGAGTGTACTCATCCGGATCCCGATAATCTTCCGTTAAAATCAGCCATTTTATTTTACAGGGTAGTTACTAAATACTGTAACACTCCAAAAAAATACGAATTAATTTTAATCGTTTGGTAAATCAATTTATTTCTCTATTTAGTGTTTGTCAATCTTCTATTAGTGCAGACGAATTTTGTTATAAAGCAAAGATTTAAAATTATTTTAAAGAGGGAAGCCAAAAGAATGATGATTAAGCAGCTCTTTGATCGCAGATTTTCCGCAGGTAAAATCTTTAAGCAATTAAAATGCATTGGTTTTAATGCAAAATTTATATATAGAACTATAAAGCGATTATTCGATACTAATAGCTATGTAAAGATCGATCTAGGTCTGGTCCTCCACGCTTAGTTCGCACGATAGAGCGCATCAAAAGAATTCGTGAAAAGGTGTGAAGAAATCTACAACGTTCTGCAAATAAAATGGCTGCAGAAGAAAACGTGAGTCGCAGAACTATGCAAGTTATTATAAATGAAGATCTGGGTTATAGCCCAGTAGCAGGGGAGCAAAAAAAGGGCCCAATTCGGAAATAATTAGGGGAAAGCTGGAAATTGTTTTAATCCCTTCAGTTTATATCTAGAATGAATATGCTACGTTTCTCCCCTCGTACTAGGTGAGCGTTAGGAAATTATACATTGATTTATAGTAAAAAAACACGTTTTTTTTTAAATACCATAACTCTATCTCGAAATCACTAACTTTTTCAAAAACATTGTCAATACAAATGTTGTAGAGCTTAAAATTCTAAATAAAATGAGTACCTACACTTAATACTTTTGTTGAATATTAAGGTCACAATTCTACTTTAAAGTTTTAGCCCTGTGGTCAGAGGGTTGAACTCAGAATGAATTAGGGGAAAACTGGAAATCGTTTTAATCCCTTCAGATTAGGTCTAAAATGAATATTCTATGTTTTCCCCTTCGTACTAAGTGAGCGTTAGGAAATATGTACACATTTACATTAGAAAAACACGTTTTTCTTTAATATTTTTAACAATATCTGAAATTGCGACCTTAATTTTGAACAAAAATATTAATGTGAGTATTCATTTTATTAAAAATTTTAAGCTCTACAACATCTGTATTGACAATTTTTTGATATAGTTAGCTGTTTTAAAATATTGTTAAGGTAGTTTGGTCTCTCTTGTCTTGAAGCTCTTGATTAGTGATTAAGGCAAAATTTTGAAATGGAATTGCGATCTTAATTTTGAACAAACATATTAATGTGGGTACTCATTCATTCAGAATTTTATGTTCTACAACATTTGCATTGACAATGTTTTTGATAGAATTAACTATTTTGAGATATTATTAAAAATATTAAGGAAAAACATGTTTTTCGAATGTAAATACGTACATATTTCCTAACGCTCACTTGATACGAGGGGGAAAACATAGAATATTCATTTTAGACATAATTTGAAGGGATTAAAGTGATTTCCAGTTTTCCCCTAATTAATTCTGAGTTCAACCCTCTGACCACGGGGCTAAAACTTTAAAGTAGAATTGTGACCTTAATCTTAATATTCAACAAAAGTATTAAGTGTAGGTACTCATTTTATTCAGAATTTTAAGCTCTGCAACATTTGTACTGACAATGTTTTTGAAAAAGTTAGTGATTTCGAGGTAGTGTTATGGTATTTTTAAAAAACGTGTTTTTTGACTATAAATCAATGTATAATTCCTAACGCTCAACTAGTACGAGGGGGAAAACATAGCATATTCATTCTAGACCTAAACTGAAGGGGTTAAAATAATTTCCATCCCCTAATTATTTCCGAATTCAACTCCCTAACTACTGAGCTATTATTGCCCTTATCGCAAAAGAAAAATTTAAGGTTTGACTGCTGCATAAAGAATAAAAAGGTTACAAAGAAGAAAGAAATTGATGAAGTGGCATGGTAGGAAAAGTGTTGACAAAATAATATTTTCTGACGGGAAGCTATTTTGCACTGAATACTGCTAAAAATGATGTCGTATATTCAGCAACCCTCGAGGATATACCTGAAACCTTTGGAACTGTTAAACGCTTTCAGAACAAGAATTCTGTTATGGTTTGGGCTGCAGTGTCAAACAATGGAAATTTGCCTTTGAAGATTATCGATAAAGGGATAAAAATCAATGCGAATATTACAAATAGGACATATTGGCTACACATTTATTGCCAAATGGTGACAGGTTGTATCTAAAAAAGAATTGGATATTTCAGCAAGATTCTGCATCTTCGCACCGAGCTAAATCAACACAGGCTTGGCTCTCTGTCAATTGTCCGAACTTTATCATGCAACAAAATTGGTCACCTTCTTCACCGGATCTAAATTCTTTAGATTATTGCGTCTGAGGGATTTTAGAGGCTAAAGTAAATAGCAACAAACACAGAAATTTGGACTCTCTCAAAGCTTCCATATTGCGTGAATGGTACCGATTACGTTTTTAAATGACTCGTGCCGCAGTCGGACAATGGCATAAGAGATTATCTTTGGTAATTGATAAAGATGGCGGTCAATTCGAGTAAAATTATTTTCCAGTAAACTTTCATCTCTGGTGTTTATCATATTAGTGTAGTTATCATTTTCTATTTCATATTTGTAAAATAAAATGACTGAATATTTGTAACAGTATTTAGTAGCCACCCTATAATTTTTAGAGATATATTTTTTCCAATAAAGCTGCATAAGATTAACGTTTTAAGAAAGATTGTGAAAAACAAAATCAACTTGAGGGATGAACTACATCGAAATAGGCATGTTCTTCGATATATCTTGCGTTGGAAATCGTACCACACAGCAATCAGTGATGCTAAACAATATGCGATTAATTCCTTTGAGATTCATTAAAATATAGACCATGGATGCAATAATTTTGCTCAATGGCAATATAAAACATAAAAAACTAAACACATTTTACTGTTTTTTGCAATCCTTTCACGATTTCAAAAACAATGCAGACCTGCCAACTGCTACGAAAAAATCGTAGTTGCTACGATTTGGACCTATAAACTACGATTCTACGAAAATCGGTCTTAAACTATGATTTTTTGCAAAAAACACAAACACATTTTTTTGTCTCTAGTTGCTATTTTTATCCCATGCAGCATATATTTCAGGAGTGATTCTGTTCCGAAATTTCCAAAATTTCAAAGTATTCATTTCCGAAAGTTTAAAAAAAATTACATTAGTCCGAAAATTCGGATATTAAAAAATGCTCATGGGGAAAAAAAATCTGGGCTGCAAAACAAACTTCTTAACATAAAATCCTCTTTATGTATATTAAACACGAGTGAATCGTGTTTCTGTAAATATTTATCCAGGAATTCTCTTCCTTAGAAACAGGGCGTGCCGTTTTAAGAATTTCTGGAGGAGGGGGTGGAGGTGGTTCTTTGAGACGCAAGGTTTGAAATATTGTGCAAAATCTCATAATTTGCACACGGAAAAGGAAAGTCCTGCTTAATGAAAAATGCTGTGCAGTATTTCCCTCTGCAAATTCTTCCACAGACCTGCTATGATTCTTTTGCGAGTATATTTTGAAATTTCTTGGAAGTCTGCTATTTTTTTTTTCTTTTATGGAATTTCCCCAAATTAATTCGTGAATCGATCGCGGTAAAAAATGAGAATTTCTTCAAATGGTCGTGTAAAAATATCGGGTATTTCGTCAAAGATCTCAGAGACAAATAGTGATTATCTTCAATTGGTCGCTGAATAAAATCGGTCATTTCGTTAAGAGTTCAGAAAGAAATTGCGAATTTCGTCAAATGATTACGCAAAAAATCACGAATTTCAATAAACTATCGAGGGAAAAATATTGCAAATTTCATCAATAGGTCGCGGAAACGAATAGTGAATTTTGTTAATTAATTGCGAAAAGATATAAAAATTTTGCCGATCGGTTGCGTCGCGATAAACTATCGCGCATTTCGACAAATGACAGTGTAAAAAAATTGATTTCGTCAATTGGTCGCATAAAAGAAAAAAAATTTCGTCAAAGGATCTTTGTAAAACCGTGAATTTTCCCAAAATATGGAAGAAAGAAAATGCTAATTTCGTCAAAAGATCAGTAAGAACATGCAAATTTCATCGAAAGATCAGTAAGAAAATGCAAATTTCACCAAAAGATCGCGGAAAGAAAGCACTAATTTCGTCAAAGGATCGTTGTAAAAAACGCAAAATTCGTCAAAGGATCGCGGTAAAAAAATACGAATTTCGTCAAAAGTTCCTGGTAAAAAGTGTGGATTTCAACAAAGAATCGTGATAGAAAAATGTTAATTACGATTATGGGGGGGGGGGGGTATTGTGAATATCCTGAAATGATCTCGGGAAAAAATTGCGAATTCCGTTAAAATTTACTACACTGGGCTAAAAAACTGGAACGAGGCTCTTTTACAAATGTCAAACACTTCGAAACGAGAAGAAACTCTAAAAATCGTATAAAAATTTTGAGAGGAAAAAAATTACTGTATTGAGTTCAAAGACTGAAACCTTATTCCTCTTACGAATGTTTAAAGATGGCTGCGAAACACGAAAAACCAAAAAACTAACCTCAGATTAATTTAAATTTTGTGCGCTACGATTTCTCATTTTCAAAGGTTGGAAGGTCTGACAATGTTTAATTATGAATGTTTTCGATTCATTTCTTTGAGATTCATTAAAATATAGACCATGGAGCTCATTGGCAATATAGCAATCTGAACGAACTCCATGCATTAAAACTTTCTTTGAAAATTCCAATTTAGGGCAAGCGGAAGTGTGTATTAAATGCAATATTGTTAGAATTTTTATATTCGGGCTGTTTTTAATTTTTTGTTCACAGCGTGAATGACTCTTCAGAGTAACTCCATTGTTATCCCTAAAAAATATATTCTTTCAAGTGGCATCACGAGTGAATGTATACTGTTTAGATTTGATTTTTCAATCCTATAACGTGTGTTCTTTTTTTGCTATTAGCTAACAAATTTATTAGGACTTGAAGTCTTACAGTTTGTTTTGAATTTCTAAGAAATTGAAGGCTATAAATTTTTTTTAATGCAATGAACGAAGGCGAAAGTCCCATTGACGAAGACGGCAAAGGAATAATGAGCTACAAGCAAGATGGCTAATGAAGCAAAGACAGGAGTAGCGGGATAGAATTCGGGCAGCAAGTGCTTTAACTCAACATGTACGACGAGAAACAGATGCAAAAGCCCATCATTCTCGAGAGCTTCAAAGCCGTGTACATGTCGAAGCCGATGAACGTTATTTGCCAGTTTAGAGAGAGTGAATTGGCGTCGATGGGATTTGAACCAGGAATCTCATGATCCGGAGGCGAGAGCGTTAGCGTCGAGCAAAAGACCAGGCCAGTTACTCTAAACTAGTAACTCGCTTTATACTAATCAAGTGAGATGAGATCGCCACACACTCCATCCCCAGTGAGGAAGACGTATTGCTGACGTCTGACGAACGATGTGCACTCATGAATGATGCTGTCTTACGCATATGTGATGCATATGACAGGCTTTGTGCTGTGAGCCTTTCACAGCCTTTGGGTGCAGGGGATGATTTTTTAGTGCTGCCATCTGTTGGTTATGAGAGGAGATGATTGTTGTTGAAAATTGCGTGATAGCCCGAGTCACCAATGAAGAGAGAGTGATGGACTGGTGGCGATGGGATACAAACCAGGTTTCTCATGATCATGAGGCGAGAACGTTAGCGTCGAGCAAAAAGCCATGCCAGTTACTCTAAGCTAGTAACTCGCTTTATACTAATCAAGTGAGATGAGATCGCTACATCAGTTTTGTTGCAAATAATATGGTGGAATATAATGTGGTAAATGGGTTTATAATGCAATGCTGTATCATTCTTTTAAAAATATAAATACGTCATCGGACATGCTATCTTCTAGTTAAGTTAAATAGAAGGGTATAATAGCATGCATTAATTATTACATCATAGCATACTTTTCAACATCACTGTTTATACCTGCCATTATATAACACAGTGGACTAAAGCATAAAGAGATTCGAATTCTAATTATTGATAAGTAAATAAAAAGTTAACTGTTCATAAGAAAATACGTGTATCTTTGAAGTATCCAACAGATGTCAGTTGAATATTTACTTTCAATAGAAAATTTTCTAAAGCCTACTTAAATGCCAAAACTTATTTGATCATCAAAGAATATATGTTCATTTAATTAAATTCAAGAACAACGTTGAAATACAAAGAAGGTATATTACAATGCACAACAGGTCAGTCAGGTGGTAAAATGTATAACTATCAAGCATTACATTTTCTGTGTTTATTAGAATAGTTACTCACCAAGTTAGAAAGGTTAAATATTTACAATTGCCTTTCAATAGTTTTAAAATATTGTTTAAAACAGTTGCATTTTATTTGAAATAATCCTACATTCAGAATAAATTAATTAAAATCTTCAATTAAACTATCGTGACTGTATGTATTTTTATTTTTACTCTCTTACACTAAAGATAAAATGTAGCCACCGTATCATCTTACAAATCTTCTGTCAAAACTTCCAAAGAATTTACTCCTTGTGTGTTAATTTGTTTGTTTGTTTTTTAATTATATTTGCTTTCAACATAGGTTTGTTAATTTAATAACGAAAGATTGGGATTCTAATATCTGGAAAATATCAGATAGCTTCTAAATGAATTCTTAAAACGATAGAAAATTACGAAAGAAATGATTCTTCAAAGATTATATATAAATATTTTAAAATACCTTCAAATCTTAAGCCACCATTAATTTATCACGTGTAAGTCGGAGATACTTTAATTTTAAGAGGCATATTAAGCAAATTTTAAAATACACATATATAAAGTATTTTAAACACACTTTAAGATTGTTTAATAATGAAAATTTCTCTCAAATTTCATTAAAGTAGGAAACGCACCTAGGAATATTCAACGATAAAAGTATATTTTCAGTACCCTCAATGTATATTCAACAATTCATTGTAATAGGGTATGATTAATAAAATACTTCTAGTAATAATGTGCATTTGTTACGATTACACCACTCTTCGAAATTATTAAATAGTTGTACGTTGTTTAACAGAGTAGATCAAAGTAATCAATGATATTTTAAGGTTTCTTCAGACGAATCCAGATGTTTATTCATTGATTTCTTCCACCAATAAAGAATTTAAAAGTTAACGGCTGATATGAGAAATATTTTTGGGATATTCGACGCCAATTAATTAAAATGCGTATTTTAAAATGAAATTTTCTTCCAAACGATCTATTTAAATACTAATATTTATCGGATCCTCAAAGAATATACATTCAATAAAATAAATGCTAAGCAAAAGACACTCGAAATAAGAATTTAGTGTATTTATTTAGTCGTAACTATGTTAAAAGAGGTGGCCGTTTGCATTACAGAAATATTATTTACAATACGAGATACAGTAGAACGCCGATTATCCGAACAAGTCGGGACCAACCCTAGTTCGGATAAGCAAAATTTCGAATAAATGGACAGGTAATTCAAGGGATATTTTTGACTATACTAAAACCTTCACACGTTATCTAAGTTTAGGACTGCCAGCACCAGTTAATGCTGGCATATTTAAAATTTTGTTGTTGTTTTGTTTACATTTTTGTTATTAAAATTTTCTTTTTCTCTTTCTATCATTTTCTGAACGCCAGAGATTATAATTTAAGCAAAACAACTTTTGATTGCTGCTTTCTTCAACAAAGACATTCTTTTCAATGCCGCCATATCTCGAATTCTTCTTAAATACGTTAGTTGAATAGGATCAACGTTCTTCTGCCGTTTCATAGCTATTTCTAAACATTCAAAGGCTTCGTTATGTGGTGGACCTGGGTTATTTTCAGAGCATTTGTTTTCATTTTCTTCAATTTCTTTTTCATCATGAATCTCATCAGCATTTAAAATCTGATATCCAGGGTCATGTACTTTTCTATTTAACCACTCGTTAATCTTATTTTCTTCATAGTTTAGGATGCTTCCCATCTCCTTTATTGTTTTACATTCCTCATTTTCAGATCCAGTATCAGTTTTTTCTTTATTTAAAATTTCATTCCAACCCAATGCGAGTTCGGGTAAAATTTTTTTGGGAGAAATAGGCTGTTCGGATGACTGGAAGTTCGGTTTAAAAAAAAAAAAATTCGGGGAGAAATAGGCTGTTCGGATAACTGGAAGTTCGGTTTAAGAAAATTCGGGGAGAAATAGGCTGCTCGGATAATTGGAAGTTCGGTTAATTGGAGTTCCGATAATTGGCGCTCATACTGTACTTATATATTAGGGTATCCATAATAAAATAATGTCCCAGTTATGAATTTTAATAATATCAACTGTAAGCGTTGTAGTGTGTTGGTTCAAGGCCACAAATAAAGAGTAACTGAAACAATTGCAGATAAGCGCATGCGCGAGCACTGCTTCGTTATTGACTCACTTGCACTGCCACATACGCAAAATGGTGACTCCTGAGCGTAAAGCGTTATTTCTGGACTGAAGATTTAAAATCCGTGAGAGCCATGCGATTTTTCTCCTTTGGAGCTTTATAAAAGATCGTGTCTACGTTCCGCCGTTACCTAATGATTTGTTAGACTTCAGATACAGAGTTGAAGAGGCTATTGCTTCCATGACTCCGCATTTGTTAACCGAAGTGTGGGAGGAATTCCACTTTAGGTTGGATGCGTGCCGTATAACTAAAGGTGCATATGGGGCATTTTCACAATCTTTTGACTTTCATGTCCCTGAATAATAATTTTTATTTTAATACACTTCTTTGTGTTGTTTTTTATTTCATATACTGAGGAACATCCCATTGCATGATTGCACAACAATATTAGCGAGATAAATCAGTTTTGGACGATGTTGGGGGTCCAAACACCTGGAAAACTCCTATACCGTCCCGTGTCCCTGGTGCTGATTTTTAAGTTTGCATAAGAATACATCCCTGTCTGGATAAAATTGTTTCAATAAAAATAATTCGATGTCATTTTTTTCTGAAACTGGAACTATTGTTTTATATAAATATGTAGCTAATAATTAATCTGCACACATTTTTAGGGTTGTTGTTATTTTTAAACTCTGTCCCTGGGTTTTAGATTCCTTACATCCCTCTTCTAAAATTATACAGAAAATCATTTCAGATGCAACCACAGAATTTTTTTCAAGTTTTTTCTCATGCAGAAGTGTGCTAGAGAAATAATGTCTAAAATTCTTTGGCAGGAAATTTAGTCTAGAATTTAAATCAGCATTTAAATATCAATTTCAAGCATCGTGGCTTTATTGGTATAGTCTCACCGCCCCCAAGGTTTATTCCTGCACTTTTCGAGGTAACTTAAAAAAAAAAATTAATTTAATCCAATATTAACAACTGTTTCTAAAAATCAATGAACATTGTGGCTATCACTTAGTCTTAACATGATTTTCCTAAAAATAGGTGGTAATTTTCCTTACCGTTCCATCCATACCGTCCCTTTTTTTACCATTTCGTCCCTTTTTTTCAATACCATCCCCTTTTTTTTACCTTACCGTCCCTTCTTTACACCCCTTTAAGACAATGTTATACCAAAATTCTGTATTAAAAGTACTACATTGTTATTACTTCTTATTTGAATGTCCTGTGGGTACTAAACAAATTCATTATAAG
Organism: Maratus speciosus; assembly: GCA_963932465.1. Classification (NCBI taxonomy): domain Eukaryota; kingdom Metazoa; phylum Arthropoda; class Arachnida; order Araneae; family Salticidae; genus Maratus; species Maratus speciosus. Next base: position 333,953,862 of record OZ010799.1, read on the forward strand.
TAAAAAATTAGAAAAAAATAAAAAGTTATAGGGGTAAAATGGTAAGGAAAATTAAACTCGCAAGTTTAACTTAAACCTCAGTTAAATAAAAAAAATGTTCGCTGCTGACCATTTTTTCTTTATTTTGAATCATTAAGGCATTCGTCAATCAGATTAAAATGTTATTTTAGCAAGTTTAATTTTGTCAGATTTTTTTTCACAAAAGTCAAAAGATTGTGAGAATGCCCCCTATAGTGAACATTTGTAGGAAAAATTGGATTACCTTCAATTTGATGTATGATTTGTTGTAAAAAGGTCTAAATAAAATTGTCATAATATCCCATTCCAATTGGGACATTCTCTTTTTAACACCCTGTATATTAGCGTAAATGTTAACAGTTTTATTAAAAAACAACCATTTTCGCTGTTTTGATTCTCTGTTGTATATATGGTGACCGCACAAATATGGCGAATACATCTATGTACGGGGAACACATATATTACATGTCCGTAGGGTGAAGACAGGCATGCAGTGTTTAACTTCTGACAAAAGATGCCATAATATTCTGCTGTAATAACCAATGTAGTATCCTCCACTGCGCCCACGTATTTTTATTTCATACATTATTAAAAAAATAATAATTAAATTATTAAAGTTTAAAAAATTATAATAAAATTATAACTGTGTAAATAAATTATTAAATTTTTCAATTAACCCTTAAATGCCTGGTGTTGCTTTTCGGCAACATACCCAATTTAGGCTCTAAAATACTATTAGAATAATATTGAAGCTATAATGCCTAATGTTGCCAATAAAATACAGTCTGAAAATATTATTAAATCGATTTTCAACATGTAGATGGCAACACTTGCGCTGTTTAAGAATAAAGATAGATTTATTTTTTCAATTGTTGCTACTTGTTCTTTTTGTTTTGTTTGGGAGCTTGCGAAATACCCTATTTTGACCTGCAGTGAGCAAGTGAAATTTATTTCTTATTATAGTTCCTAAAATTGTTGTGCGTTTAATATTATAGAATTTTATCAAGTGAAATTATTTTTTCAATGAAACACCAGTATTGCCGATTAGTAACAAACTGTTTTTTAGCCGTAAACTATACTTAAAACAAAATATGATTTTTTTAAGTATTTTTCCCATGATTTATTTAAAAAATGAAAGCCGATAAACATTATTTGAAAATTGATTTTTGACAAATCAGGCATTTAAGGGTTAAAAATTGTTTTACCTATGTTCTGTACACCGGACAGAATGTTCTGTAACTGGGGAACCCCGGGTTGGATCCAATGGTGGCAATAATGAAAAAGAAAGGAAAATCATGCTTGAAGCATAGATTATAAAACACTTTCCAACATTTCCAGACTACTTCCCCGTTTAATAAGGAAAAAGATGATGTTAGAAAACGCATAACACATTTAACAACCCAATTTCAAGAACTACCATCAGCAGTCGGAAAAATATACGATTTCTTTTGTTCAGCCTGTATATCATATATAGATTTTTATACATGCCATAACAGTATCTCCAAACAGCTAACTCTGTCAAAAACATTGTCAATACAAATGTTGTAGAGCTTAAAATTCTGAATAAAATGAGTACCATCATTAATATTTTTGTTCAATATTAAGGTCGCAATTCTATTTCAAAATTTTGCCTCAATCGCTAATCAAGAGCTTGAAGTCAGGAGAGACCAAGTTAAGTTAACAATATCTCAAAACAGCTAACTTTATCAAAAACATTGTCAATACAAAAGTTGTAGAGCCTAAAATTTTGGGTAAAATGAGTACCTACACTTAATATTTTTGTTTAATATTAAGGCCGCAGTGTTAAGATATTGTTAAGTTAACTTGGTCTCTCCTGGCTTCAAGCTCTTGATTTGAAAAAATTTGAAGTAGAATTGCGACCTTAATGTTGAACAAAAATATTAATGATGGTACTCATTTTATTCAGAATTTTAAGCTCTACAACATTTGTATTGACAATGTTATTTATAGAGTTAGCTGTTTGGAGATATAGTTAAGGTAATTAAAAAAAAACGTGTTTTTCGAAAATATATATGTACATAATTTCTAACATTCACCCAAGTACGAGGGGAAAAATACCGTACGTTTATTTTGGACCTAAACTGAACGGATTAAAACAGTTTCCAGTTTTCTCCTAATTAATTCTGAGTTCAACCCCCTGACCACGTGTCTAAAACTTTAAACTGGAATTGTGACCTTAATGTTCAACAAAAATATTAAGTGTAGGTACTCATTTCACTCAGACTTTTAAGCTCTACAACATTTGTATTGACAATCTTTTTGACAGAGTTAGCTGTTTGGAGATACTTTTATGGTATGTAAAAAAAAGTGTTTTTTGACTATAAATCTATACATATTTCCTAACGCTCACCTAGTACGGGGGGGAAAACATAGCATATTCATTCTAGACCTAAATTGAAAGGATTAAAACAATTTCCAGCTTTCCACTAATTAATTCCGAATTCAACCCCCTAACCATTGGGCTACAAGTGCATTTTGAAAAAAAAGAAAATGAGGTAGTCTATTTAGAAGGTGCATAATATCTGTTTTATCCATTCCCACAATGAACCAAGTCTGTTTTCAGGTTTTCACATACTTTGTCACATACGAGGGGTTATCAATAAGTTTTTGCCCTCACATAGAAATAATTGAGTAACATTGATGAAATTGCTGCATTGTATTAGTCCTTTTCTATATAGTCACCGTGCAAGTAACACATTTCTGCAAACGGTATTTCAAACAGAGGGGGCGGGGGGTATTCCAGGAGGCGCGATAGTAGACCCAAATGGGGGACATTTTTCTAACTTTTGCCGACCCCCACATGTGGCATTTTGTTTGAAAGGCCTGTGACCACTTATTTATTCTATGCAACCCCCCCCCCCCTCTGAGTCCCGAGTCCCAAATTTGTTCCAGGGAGGCATGAATGGTATCCGCAAAATTTAGAAAAGTGTCCCCCGGAGGGCAAATTGGGGGGAGGAGCTCAGGAGGTGCATAACATGAATAAGGAGTCACAGGCATTTTCAACAATATGTCACATGTGGGGGTCGGTAAAAACTCGAAAAATGCCCCCGTTTGAGTCTACTATCGCGCCTCCTGGAATACATCTCCCCCCCCCCTCTTTTTGAAATACCGTTTGCAGAAATGTGCTACTGTGACCGGCGACTATATAGAAAAGGACTCATACAATGTAGCAATTTCATAAATTTTTCTCAATTATTTCTTGGTTTATTATGGGAGTGAACAAAACAGATTTTATCCACATTCTAAATGGACTATCTCTCTTTTATTATTATTTTTTTTTCTTTTCAAAATGGACATTTATATTGGTCTACTATGGTTGTGAACCCCTCATTGAAAATTCGCTTTCAGCAATTTCGTCAATAAACGAAAATGTACTAGAGATTTTTTTGTGCTGCCTTGCATATCATCTATAAAATGTACTCACATCACCAAATTTCTTGCAACAGATTAGTTTCCTTTAAAAACCCATATCACAACTTAAAGCGCTCTTCCGGTATTTATTGATTTTAGACAGTCCTCACCGAATTCTTTTGTGCATCCCGTATTGAATGATGAATGATCTATGCACATCCTATTCTATTGCAAACCTCCTGCAGTGCACCTCTGTGATATATATATCAATATACATATGTTTGAAATAGTGTTACATCATTAAAATACATCACAAACGAATTTCTCCCACAGACCGTAATGTAACGGAATTCTTTTGAGTGTCCCTATAAATGAAATATAAACGCTACATGCTTCATTTTCAGTACCGAACATGCCATACTAAACATCATTTAAATATATCGATTGCATGGCAATCTGAGTATACAGTAGATCGCCGATTATCCGAACAAGTCGAGACCGACCCTAGTTCGGATAAGCAAAAGTTCGAATAAATGGACAGACAATTTAAGGGATGTTTCTGACTATACTAAAACCTTCACACTTTGTCTAAGCTTAGGATTGGCAGCACTAGTTAGTACTGACATTTTTTTTTTATTAAAAAAAAATATTTACATTTTTATCAGTAATTTTTTTTTTCATTTTTATCATTCTTTGAACCTCGAAAGATTATAATTTAAGCAAAAAAGCTTTTGATTGTTGCTTGCTTCAACGAAGACATTATTTTCAATTATTGCTCTATCTCAAATTCTTCTTAAACACGTTAGTTGAATAGGATCAACGTTCTTCTGCCGTTCGAATCATTTCATAGCTGTTTCCAAACATTCAAAGGCTTCGTTATGTGGTGGACCTGGGTTATTTTCAGAGCATTCGTTTTCATTTTCTTCAATTTCTTTTTCATCACGAATCTCATTCACAATCTCATCATGATTTAAAATCTGATATCAAGGGTTATGTACTTCACTATTTTTAACCACTCGTTAATTTCATTATCTTCATAGCAGAGGATTCTTCTCATCTCCTTTATTGTTTTACATGCCTCATTTTCTGATCCACTGTCAGTTTTTTCTTTATTTAAAATTTTATTCCAAGCCAATGGATAATTGGGAGTTCGGTTAAATAAATTTTTGAGAGAAATAAGCTGTTCGGATAATTGGAAGTTCGGTTAATTGGAGTTCTGATAATCGTCGCTCTACTGTATTTAAGCGAGTTAGAGCTCAGATACAGACAGACAGACAAACCGAATTCATAAACAATTTCCAACTTTATTAGAAAGTGTTAAAAACTCTCACCAATTTTAATTAAACAAGTTGGAAATTGTACGTCAAACGTGTCAAATGAGGGGCGTTCGTACTATAGAGAGTTTAATAAATATTCAGATCTTGGTGCAATAGCTGTTACACTCTTATCTAAAAATGCATGAATACAAAATTTATTACGTTTCTATATTTAAATTCAGTAATACAGCAATAATAAGACTCCCTATTAAAAAGAACGTCATCACCATGGCAACATTGAGTCATTACTTATCATGGTACATCTGTGAATTAATTAACGTAGGATAGGATTTACTAGAATGAAGAAAACTTTTATTAATATCTTTTTACGTTTTGATTCGATTTGCATAAAATCTGAAATGACACGACAAAATTCTGCAACGGTTCTATATATTAAATTTCAAACCATTCGATTCGGGTAGTTTTTGCTCTGTTATATGCGGACAGACAGACAGACGGACGGACGGATCAGACGACGTCTATTTCTAATAATGAACGCACCTAAAAATGCCTAAATTCTTATAAGTAGGAATCTTTCATTATTATACAAAATAATCTAAAAGGTTGGTTGGTTGGTTGGTTGGTTGGTTGGTTGGTTGGTTGGTTGGTTGGTTGTATTTATGACGGCCAATTATCTGCACGGGGGATATGGGCCCTGGGGGGGAGTGCCTTTCGTGGGGGTCTTTCTAAGGGAACCTAACCCGTATTAACGCTTGGAAATCCAAGGTTCGAAGAAAACAACGAAAACTCCGAACGATTAGGACGACGGGCGCGATTGGGTTCGAACCCAGCACTTCCCGTCTACCAGCTTCGAGAGCAGAACCTCTCAGCCACTGGTGGGGCAATAATCTAAAAGGAAATCCATCTAATCGTATACTTAAAGAATGAGAATCAATACGAAGGTATATATCAGAAGTATATTTTCTTTCGCGTGAGAGTCCATAATTCAAACCACTTTTGTGGAAAATCATTAAATGGGCCGACGTCTAAGCTTGTTTAATTTTTCGACGAAATGATTTCTAATGTTCTTTTATATTTTGCTTTGAAAGAATCAAACTTTATCATTTTTCATTTCCTCTTATATTTTCAGTGCAAATAAGACGTGCAATCGACAAACGCTTTTCCAAAGTATCGGTTGCGGACATTAGCTGGTATTTACTGCAATTATGGCTTTTATCGATATTTGTTTTCTTATACTATTCGCTACCTGGTTCCACATATGGGAACGTCTATTCTTTTCATGATAAAAACAAAACTGTTTGATTTTTTACATGCTTTCTTTTAATTTACAATTGAAGAGCTAAATGGAAGAACATGTTAAATAACAAAAATTACATTTGAAGTAATTTGATGCGAAAGTTTTTGTTGTCAATTTTAATGATTTATTTTCTGTTTGATACCATGTGTTTAAAATATTAACAGGTGTGGTACTAAGTTATTCACATTTAATTTTTAAATGTTAAAAAATATTAATATTATTTGCATTATTAAATATTAAAATATTAAATATTAATGAATAATGTCAGGCTAAATAGAACTTTGGTATTTTAGCTTTATCATGTGATAGAATACCTGATAACACCTTCGTCCAAAAGATAAAATCATTTTTAAGAAAATGTAGCATAACATGTTCTTCCACTCAGCTCTTCAATTATGTCTGTGTGTGGCAGTCAATACACATATATATATATAATAATTAAAAAAAATTACAAATTAAATTATCAACAAACATAAAATAAATAAATAAATAAATAAAATGAGCACAGAATAAATAATATGGATATTTGTAGAACCTAGACCAGGGTCGGCGAACATATGGCACGCGTGCCAAACTTGGCACGCGATAGAATATTTTCGGCACGGCGTTGATTGAAATCCTAAAACAAATTAGAATTAAGTTAAACAAAACACGCAAACTTATACAAACTGGGCTTTTTAGCCCCCGGTACGGTATGCTATTTCTTTCTCCCAGCTTATTTTGTGTCTCCAAAAAATAACGTTACCTTACAGAAGGCAGCCGTAAACCAAAGCAGTACGATTAAGTGCTCTATAGCAATTTTTTAAACTTCTAAGCATCGCACATTTTCAATTTTTATACCGTCGTATTGGGAAAAAAAAGTTCTTTTAAATGCAATTTGTTTGAAACTGTATCTCCATTTATTTTTGAGATATTAATTTTTTTGTAGTTTTTAGAGCCATTTGCTTAATATTGGCAACGGAAGTACTCCATTTCTGTAGAAAGTAAAGGAAAAATAGTTGTAAAATATTAATTATATATTTTTGTTGCCATTTTTTCATAACAACCGAAAGAAAATGTAATTAAAATACGTGCTATTTTGAAAAAATAAAAACAAATGAATTAATATTACAAACAAATGAAGGCCTATGAAACATTAGATAGCCTTTTTTTTTCGTCGAGATTCTTGAATGACGGCATTTTTTTGCTGCATTTGCACATTATTTTGCGATAGTGACGTCCTATGCATGCTTTACTGTAGCTGTTTAAGAATAGATCGTAAATGTGGAATTCTTAAGCGGATGCGAATGGCGTTATTTTACATAAAGTAAAATCATGTGCTTTAAGTCTTAAAATTGAAAGATGTTTTGTACTACAGTAGAGTCCCGATTATCCGAGTCCCGCTTAACCGAGTTATTTTCTTCTGATGGACTGGTGGCTGCAAAAAAAATTATGGCCATTTTTTTTCCGTTCCGACCAGAAAATAAAGAGTTCTAACTTTTTACGACTGCTCTTTCATCTTCATCTAACACTTCATTCATAATGGCTGTTTCAGAATAATAGAAGCCACCAGTCCATCAGAAGAAAATGAAGTAATGGAAATGTCGGGGGCGACACTAAATTCTGAAAAAGCAGAGTTCCTGTTCTCTAGTTTTTTTTTTTTTTTTTTTTTTTTTGGAAAGAAAGTAATTGAATTTCTAAATTATTCCAATGTGGGCCCAATAAGTTGTCAAATTAAGAGAAGGTTGGGAGAATATCAAAAAGAAAAATATCAGGCATTATACGTAAAACTCCCAGTGATGAAACGAAAGCGACTTAGTATAAAATATGCAGTTTTCACAATTGTTCGCTCTATTTATTCCTTCGGGTCATTGTTTTCGGAAATGATACGAAAACCTTAAATATTAGAAACCCAAACCACTTGTTAGATAACTCGAATTCAGCTTGCATCCTATTAAAAGTAAGTAGGCTGAACACGATATTAATATTTGACTTAACCGACATTCCATTCACCATTTTATTACTTTATAATATATGTTAGACTAATTACTAGATGTATATTGTCCCATATTTTTAAATCCCAAGGAATAAAAATCCAGAAATGTTGATCCACTAAATTATTTTTGGTGCTTGGCACGTCATGGTCTCGTAAAATCTTTTTTGAAAAAAATTGGGCACAAGGATGTAAAAAGGTTCGCCGACCCTGACCTAGACAGAATCTTCAAGTCCCAAATGCCTAGAGTTCCACAAATAAATTGTGTGATTTCAGCTTCATATTAGCCATAAAAAAGGTAAAGAATATGTATTTGGGACCACCAACACACAAAAAATAGAGAAATACAAGTAAAAGAGATTATTTGCACATGTTGCCAAAAAACTTTTAAAAAATTGTTGATGGACCAAGGAGTAATGATGCACAATATGGTCAAGCATATTCCTCAATATATGTGATCAGCGCCCTCTATAGATAATTTAAAAATGAATTCCACCATGTATTCCAAAGAATCAGTGAAGTGCTGCAAACTTAAGAATTTAGTAAAATATATTGTTTTGGAATAAAAACTAATGTATAATAAAAACTATTTATATCTATTAACGGAGTAAGCTTTAAAGCAAATACTGTCTAGAGACAAATAAATGATATTTAAATAATAATTAAAAATATGTTAATAAATTGATGCCATTATATTAGAAAAAATAAGTAAATGATATATTAAATAAAATTAATATGTAAATTGATGATATTGATTCATAACACTGGTCAACAAATTTGAAGTTTTGCTCTGTCCTAAAACAGAAATTGGTTGTTTTTTATGCGTTTTTTTGTGCAGATTCCGAATCTAGTTTTAAGTTTACTCCAGCACGTCAAGTTTGAGAGATATTTGCATATTTCAAGTTATGCAAATTTAGTAAATTTTATACAATTATTTGCAAATTTAAGGTATAAAGCAATATCAGACAGGGTTTTTTGTTTTGTGTTATGATTACTACCTAATTTACTTCACAAAAACGTTGTTTCTGAGATTATATTGACATGTGACTGTGAAATATTGTACCTAATTTGCATACTTTTCATGTTTTTCTAATAATGTTTCTTGACGTTAAAATATTTCTGCCGCACGAGTACGCTAATATGTTTCTAAACCAGTTTTTTGAGCTGATTTCAAATCTTGTATCTGTTTTCTTCTATCACGTCTAGTTTTTGAAAAAAGTGAAATTTTAGTTTTTGGTCAAAAAAGCCAGAAATAGCTTTTTATGATACTTTGTATGATAAACTTCAACTAGTTGGGATAGATTCTACTACTTATTTTTTTTTTTTTTCGATTATATAAATTTTTGTTTATGTCTCTTATATAAATCTGACCCTGTTCACCTTCTTGTCAATGAATTACACACTCCTAAAAAACATCTTCTATCAAACCTGTATTAATGCGTGCAAAAGTCGAAATTCATTTTACTCAAAAACTAGACATGACATAAGAAAACAGACTGCAGATTTGAAATCAGCATAAAAATCTAGTCTAGAAAAACATTACATCAACTCTGTGGCAACTATTTTAAAGTTGATAGTGATGTAAACATTACAGCATTGAGATTCAGAAATATGCAAATTAGGCTTAATAACTGATAAATAAATGTGAAGAATATGCAAATCGTGACATTTATCTGAAGCAAATAGTCAATTAGTCATTATCTAGAAAACGTAATTAGATGTGACATATATTGTATCTAAAATTTGCATAAAATAGCACAAAAAAGCTTAAATTTGCATAAATTTAAATATGCAAATTTCTCAAAACTGGACCACCTAGAGATAACGAAAAGCATATTCGGAATCAGCATCAAAAACTGATCTAGAATCAATTAATTTTAGTTCTAGAACGAAACCACTGTTGTACAGTGTAATTAATGTGTCACATAAATCAATGTGACTAACTATAACATATCACTATTTACATTATATATATATATATATATATATATATATATATATATACAGAGAGAGAGAGAGAGAAATTCCGCCTTGTATTATAAATATGTAGGTAATAGAATATGAATAGGCTTCAGAATATGAAATTGATAAAAATATTCTACAGTTTAAACTTATTCAGTGACGAAACCAGTTGAATAAAGAATCTTTTAAACTAGAATTTGGTGAAATTTTGAAGGAAGGTATATCTTCATGCATATAGAATACGTGTAGAATACCCACATAATATAAAATATGAAGTAATACATTACAAAATTCAAAACGAGAAAGTGTTTGTATATTTTATAAAGGTGGAACAAACATATATAATATGTACATATAAAACTATTTTCGAGGGTCGTTCGAAATGCATTTCGTCAAATCAGAGCAAAATATTCCAGTTGCTATTCTTTTGAGACAAATATTGTTTTTGTACATGCTTCATACTTTGAAATTGTTTCTCTTATGTTTTTTTTCCTTCTTTTCCATGGAACGTTTTTCAAGTCAATTTATTTATTTATTTATTTATTTTTTACAATAAGTTTGAAAATTAACTTGAAAAGTAGCTGAATAAAAAATCCATAAAAACACACTTAGGAAAACAAAACAGCAACAACAAAAAACTAGTAAGATGTACCAATCCCAAAACTTTCTTCGATCTCATATATTTTAATGTTTCAAAATTCACTATCACAGTGCCAAAATTAAATGACAATCTATGCCCATCATAAAGGATGCTAAAGATATGAAATTTTGTGCATTAGTTTTTGAGATATGACTACGCTAAAATCAAGTAAATCCTGAAAATGCAGCATAGCAGAGCCACCTGTTGGGTGATTTACACCAATACCTAATCAGCAACAACTTATGTCAACGTCTAACTGAATCTGAAGTGTGATGAAAATTCGTTCATTAACGCTTGAGATAGATCTATTGCAGAAATCGGAAAAAATGCAGCATAGCAGCGCCACTTGTTGGGCGATTTACACCAAAAGCTAATCAGCAGCAAATTGTATCAATGTATAACTGAATCTGAAGTTTGATGAACATCTGTGCATTAGTTCTTGAGACAGAGCTAATGCGGTAATCATATCAATAATGCAGCATAGCAGCGTCACCTGTTTGACGATTTACACCAAATCAGCCCCAATTTATATCAGGGTCTAACTGAATCTAAAGTTTTATTAAATTCCGTGCATTAGTTCTTGAGATAGAGCGCCTACAAAATTTATGTAACATTCAGACAGACAGACATTTTCTAAAATAAGTTAAATCGTGTCCAAGACCTTCTAAAACATGTGAATCCGTGGAAAACCGGAAGTCAGACTTTTTCACGAATCCAATTCTTTCTTCTTGTAAAGATAAAAGAAAGTAAAAATAAAACTTGGTGTAAATGCAACTTTAAAATATACATTAGGGAAACAAATAAGTAGAGACTTGCGTTTGCCAAATCTTATGTCAACAAATCTGAGAGTTTTGGAAAAATGTAATACTTCCTGGGGAAAGAAAAAAAAAAGGCAAGTTTAAAAACGTTTCTGTTTCAGATAGAAAATAAAAAAAGTGAAAAAATCAAATGTGAAATAAAATTAATTAATTAATTAATAGTAATAACATATACTAGAAAACTGAAAATTGTTTTTTTTTTTTTTTTTATTTGAAAGATTTCAGTTTAGCGCCGAAGTGACGTATTTTATGATTAATCTTATCTTATTATTAATATTTTGCTATCGGTTCCAGTAGCCAATGTCACAGGTGAAAAATTGCCAAATATTCTTTCAAATATACAATTTTGTTACAGCTGCATGCGAGAAGCAACAACGGGCTTAATTATGCGATATAACATGCTCGCTACAGAAGGCCAATTGACTGTGAAATTGCAACAATAAAATATTTTAAACATTAAATAAAAAATGAAATATAAAACTATATAAGCATGTCCGTTAATAACGCTAACGTCATATCAGCGGTGGCAACACCTGATCCATCTATTTCAGTTTTTAACTTCTAAATATCGCTAAATTTCAATTGAAAAAAAATTCCGTTAAAATACGGAAATTGTTCTGGCAATCGAGACGCCAGTACTATTTCCGTATTTTAACGGAATTATTTTCCGTAAATTCCAGAACAAAATTCCGTTTTTTCACAAAAATTACGGAAAAAATTCCGTTAAAATATGGAAATAGTACTGACGTTTCGATTGCCAGTACAATTTTCCGTATTTCAACGGAATTTTTTTTTTTACAGTGACACCTTCGAATTGGGGGAAAAAATGTTCTTTTAAATGCAATTTATTTGAAATCTATCTCAATTTACTGGGTTTTTCAGGGTTTTGCAAATAAATGTCACGCATTTTTTTTAACTTATCTCTATCGGTGCAATTCGGTTACGAAAGATTAATCCGTTTGCACTTAAAACAATATAAATAGTTCAGCATTGGTTTCTGACTAATAATCCACGAAGTTAAAATTTCATAAATAAATAAATAGTTAAATAACACTAGCCTGCAAAATTTGTGTTGTGATGTCATGTTTTGGGGGGATTTTGATAATTGATTTTTATGTATTTTGTAGCGCTGAATCTGAAAATGACCTTCATTTTTAACCATCATATCAGATTTTCCCTAAACTCGTAAATTCCAAAGTTAAAAAGTAAAAAAAAAATTGCAAAAATCTATATTTAAAATAGATGTGGTGGTTGTGTTTTTAGCTTTTAGTAATTGGTTCTCATGTAGTTTGTAGTGCGGAATCCGAAAATGACCTTCTTTTTTTTACCATCACGTCAGAATTTTTCTCAAATCGCTAGTTTAAAAAATAAATTATGGCCATTTTTTTTTTCCCATTCTGACCAGAAAATCAAAGATCTAACTTTTTACGACTGCTTTTTCATCTTCACCTAACACTCCATTTATAATGGCTGCTTCATAATAATGGAAGACATCAGTGCATCAGAAGAAAATGATCCATTCCAAAGGTACAAGTTTGATTGAAAAAAACTATTTGATACTTCGAGCAGAAAGAAAAGGTTACACCTGCAATTTTCATGACACTAAAAGAATCACATAGCTGCTAATTTGTACGGTTTCGTTACCTCTAAAATTGAATACAAATTTTCGCCATATTTAATCGTTGATAATTGTTAGATTTCGGCGATTGAATTAGGCAAAATTTACTGGTAAGTTTTAGAGGTAAGAAAAAAAATCTTAGAAATTGGTGGCTATGCAGTAGCGTAAAACTGCAGCAAAATTGACATTCAAAAAACAAAAAAACAATCAAGGGCTTTTTCAAATAAACAATTTCATTCCCTGTTTTTCTTAAAAGTAACAGAAATGTACATCAAAGAAATGTTACTAGTACCCTAAAAAGGAATGAATTAAGTGATAAAATTTATATTTCATCTCCTTAGTTAGTGACGATATTAGTATAAATCCGCTTTATCAGAGTTTTTTGCTTATCCGAGGTGAGCTTGGTCCATATTAACTTGGATCATCGGGAGTTTACTGTATAGCAAATTTATATTTAACCGTAGAAAAACCAATTTAAAAAAATGTATTCTAAATAATTAGAAAAAAAACTTTACAGAGAGCATAGTAAGCTGTAGGTATAAAACTATAACAATATTTTTTAATAATTGCACGAACCGGAACAATATTTGTCACAATTTCACGAACCGGGACATCGTTCCGGTTTGCTCCGGTACATTTCGATCCCTGGTTACAAATAAAAATGTAAATGGTATTCTATTATACCAGAATTATCTCCATAAAATTCATTGAATAATTTGAGAAGTATCTTTATTTTATTAATCAAACAATCTGTAAAGAACCACAAGTTGACAAAAATTCAAATTAATATTCGTGATCATTCAGAGATATATAAACTATACTACCTTCGAAATTGGAAATGAAGTGTCACTCAATATTATCTGCATGGAAGTTTGAAAATGTACATCATTAATACTATTTCCATCAAACTTGCCATAATACTGAAAGTTCTCTCTTCACTGTTTTACCCATAACACGCAGAAGCCATCAGTGAACTGCTTGCCTGTGTTTTTGTCAAAACTTAATTTGACACATAACATATCTGCGCTTTTCGAATAGTTTATAAATAAGTATTATAATGATTTTACAGCTGAGTGCTTTTCGTAAAAGCATGTACAGTAAAACCTCCCTAAAGCGACCACGTTCTGTTCCAATAAAAATGGGTCGCTCCGAGAGGTGGTCTCTAAATGGAGGTCATGTTTAAATCTGTATTTTAATCGTTGATAAAAGGTAACAATTAATGTTACTAAAATTTGTTTTTCACATTAGGGAAAAATATGAAAATTTAAGTATCAAAACAAAAATTAATTACATAAGTTAATTACTACAGAGTTTGAAAAATGAATACATTGACGTTTGCTTTGATTTTACGGTTTTATTTTTTATAACTTTAATTTCCAAGTCTTCTCGAACTTCAGTAAATAATGCAATTTTTTTTTGGACGGAAACAAATAATAACGATTTCATTAATTTATCTATTTCTTTGAGAGTTTCAGAGTTAAATTCATTGCCGCAAAAAGGGTTAAACACTTAAAAGTTATCGGAATAATAATAAAAAAAAAAACTAAATTTACTTTAGAAGTTTGATGAATAATGCGCCCTCCAGAATTATTTTTCTAATAAAACTTTCTTCAAGCGACCAGGAGAAAACGGAATTTGTTTCATTTTCTTCAAAGAAATGGGTCTCTCATGGAGGGAGTTCAATTGGGATGGTTTCCGAATGGAGGTAAAATTAGTATTGAGCCTATGGGATTAAATTTCGTTCCATGAAAAAATGATAGTTGAGGGAGGTGATCGTACAGGCAAGTTTCACTGTATTTTGTAAATTTAATCATATTTAAAAATTAATAAATAATGCGATAGTATAAAAGTAGTTTCACAGAAAATTTCAAATGAACAAGAAAGAAAAAATTGTGCGTCAAGCATAGATTATGAAACACTGTCCAACACATCTTTTTATATAAAATCCAGGTCTCTGTGTGTCCCTCACAATTCCGGTTGGACCGCCTCATTGATCGCGGCCATATCAGGGTTAGGCTTCCCATGGAAAAATCAGTATCAGCTTCAACAATGAATAATTGTAGAAAAGCACTCATGGCAAGGTTGCCAAAATAGCGCCAAATTTTGACCAACTTGACAAAATAGCGCCAAATTTGGCGGAAAAAAGTTGCCATATATGAAGCCAACTTGGCGATAGCTGGCTAATTTGGCGAAATTTCCATTGAAAACCCATTAATATTTCATAATTGAGCTCACCGCTATTTAATTTAAACTCTGCGTATTGAAGATTTTTTTTTTCATAATACATGGGTCAAAATTTAAAGTGTAATATACGAAAATGTATGTCTTTACATCTTCATCCCGATGCTACCAATAAAATAACCGCCACTAGACGGCGATGTGCTATCTGAGCTCCTAACTGCCCAATTTTAATGTGCTTTACATAGCCGGATACGGACATTAAATTCTCGGTATTTTTGCAGTATAGGGGCCTTGGCGAAATAGGGAAAACTGCCTTGGCAAAGAAGAAAATTTGGAAACATATTTTCTGGCAACATATTTCCACATTTTAAAATGTGTTCTTTTCGTCTATCACTGCGAAACACAGCGAATCACTGCGCATATCACAGCTAGAAAAAAACTGCTCATATTCCTGCACATGTGTTGTATATATGCATCTTTATATCTCATTTTCCGTCATTTTTGACGGGCTACCTCTCTAGTTCAGAATAATCAGCTGAAATAGGATGTTTAATTGAACCCTTTGGAAACGCATGGCGCACTTAAAAACGCAATTTCAGCAATTCCCATCTACAAACAGAGTATCCGAATTCTTTGAGTAGCCCTGTATAGGATATATAAATTTGTATCTATAAATTACATGCATGCCAAAATTTAGTTAAGTTAGGAAATACATGCCACAGTTGAAAATTCTCCTTCAGCAATTTCTTCTAATAGGGAGAATACAGAATAGTACATGAATTAATTTGTGCAGCGCCGTGCATACGAGGTATAGAATTTATACACGACGAGTAACAGGCAAAAGATGAGTTAAATTTAACCCTTAAATGCCAAGTGTTGCCTTTCGGCAACACATCCAATTAGGCTTCTAAAATACTATTAGAATAATATTGAAGATATAACACCTAATGTTGCCAATAAAATACATTCTGAAAGTATTATTAAATCGATTTTCATCATGTAGATCGCAACACTTGTGCTATTTAAGAATAAAGATACATATATTTTTTTTCAATTGTTGCTACATGTTTTTTTGTTTGGAAGCTTGCGAAATACCCTATTTTGTTCTGCAGAGAGCAAGTAAAATTTATTTCTTATTATAGTTCCTAAAATTCTTGTGTGTCTAATATTATAGAATTTTACCTGGGAAAATTATTTTTTCATTTAAAGACCCAGTATTGCCGATTAGTAACAAACTTTTTTTTAGCCGTAAACCATACTTAAAACAAAATATGATTTTTTTTAGTATTTTTTCCATGGTTTATTTAAAAAATGAAAGCTGAAAAACATTATTAAAATGATTTTTGAAAAATCAGGCATTTAAGGGTTAAAAGCGCATACCGAATTTGAAAACGCACTTCCAACAATTATGGCTCAAAGACAATACTGTAATCGATTTCTTTTGTGTGTCCCTGTAAATGAACGATAAATGCTATGAATACCCTATTCTATCGTAATCATCTTGAAGTGAAATTCAGTGATTTATAGCAATTTCAGTACATTTATGTCATTAAAATAGACTGCAAACGATTTTTCCCCATTGAGAATAACGTAAGGAGATTCTTTTGAGTACCCCTGTAAATGAACTATTAATGCCACAGACGTCATATTCAATATCGAACATGTCACAGTAAACATCATTAACATGTATAATTTGCATGAAAATCCAAGTACATTTACGCGAGTTTGAGCTTGGACAGGCAGATAGACTGACGGCCATACAAACCGAATTCATAAATACTTGTCAGTATGTTGGGAAGTGTTAAAAATTAAGACTTTAAACAGTATTTTTTTAATGGCAAAATGGAACTAAACTTAGTTATTATAAAAACATTTTTGAAATTCTTGTAAGCTTCAAAAAAAAAAAAAGTATTCAATTGAAAATAATAACTTACTAACAATACAGAATTTTTTTAATAATCTTATTAGTATTTGGCAATGATTATTTTAAACACAGCTTGGTGCATTTCATAAAAGCATATACTTGTAAATCTAATCATACTTAAAATTTATTGAAAGTTAAAATTAATAAATAAGGCATTAGTATAAAGATTTTCAGAGAGAATCTAAAAAAAAAAATTAAGACTTAATAACAGTAATTTAATTTGTTCTTTTTTTTTTTTTTTTTTTTTTTTTTTTTTAATGACAAAACTGAACAAAACTTTAAAGATATTATAATTATCTTTTCCTAATTCTTGTAAGCTGTAAATAATTTGTAAATTCAAAAGGGAATATAAACTTACTAACAATGCAGATTTTTTTCTTTTATATAATTGTATTAGTAATTAATAGAGAATATTTAAATACAGCTTGGTACAGCCGTGGAAGAAAAGGTAAACACCCCCTACTAACTCTGCAACTATAATTCAGAGTTCGCACGCTATTAAGCCACGCCCCATTTTGTAAGGACTCTACCACCAGTATTATCATAAATATCATTTTCTTCACGATTCATTAGCTAGAAGATAGTTTTATGCGATTACTGGCGGTAGAGTCCTTACAAAATGGGGCGTGGCTTAATAGCGTGCGAACCCTGTAATTATAATAGAAGGTATCAAACGATTAGAAATAATGTCTACTTTTAAATGATGTATATAAGATTTCCTTAGGCAGTCACAAACAAATCAAAACCAAACCAAACTTTGTTTTTTCCAATGGCAATACCTAATTCTGGCAATTTATTTTAAATCTTCGGTTCAAACTATGCCTAGAAAGGATATTTCAAGTCATCTACCCTAATAAAATCCGCGCGCGTATCTATGTAACCTGAAAAACTCGGAAACCACAGGGCGCAGGGCTACGAAATTTGGCACACGGGTTGCTGGTAGGGGGCCCATGAACGATTGGGGCAAAAACTTGGAAAATTTTAAATAAATGTTTTTTTTATTTTATGTTTTTGACGAATTTTTGCCTTTTTTATGTGTAACCTGTAATCGCGCGAGTTCTAACCAATGTGAGATATACATATTACGTACGCCACGCTGCAATACTAAGAAGCTGTAGCGGGTATTACGATAATTCTTTTACTTCACATGCAAATAATTAGAGATATACATATTACGTACGTCACGCTGCAATACTAAGAAGCTCTAGCGTGTATTACGATAATTCTTTTAAATCGCATGCAAATAATTAGATATTATTTAATTGCGCTTAATTATTACCTTTTTTTAAAAAAAATAAAGAAAAACATTTTGTCACAAACATTAACAAAACTTTTTATTCTATTTATTCCCTTATTCCAAAGATATCGTTTTATCGTCTGCTGCCATAGTAACATGATAAATTAAATTTCTTAAAAAAAAAAAAAAAATTGCACAGTAGTAGAGAAATATGTTTTTAAATCCAATAGTTATTTTTAATTTTGGTTTTAGAATTAAATTCATGAACTCCCATTTGTAGAACGGGTTAAACAGCTGGTTTGGTTTATAAGTTTTGAATTATAAACATTCAAAATTGAGAGCTGCTAAAGTTAAATTACATTTGCATATTTTTATTAATATCTAACTTGCTTAAATATAGTCAGATTGCCATGAAATTTATATTGGTGTTTACTATGGCATATTTGGTATTGAAAAGAAGTGTTTGTATTTACGGTTACTTTACAATGAGACACTCAAAAAAATTCCGATATATGACGGCTTATTGGGGAAAAATCGTTTGCGGTGTATTTTAATGATATTATATTACTTAAAATATATTGAAATTTGTATATACAGTCTAAACTCGTTATTCCGACACTCTAATGACCAGAAAAAAGTGTCGTCATAAGCGGAGTGTCGCGGTAACCGAAGTTGGAGAAAAATAAGTTTATAAAAAGCTGTATTTTTAATTAATTTAAGACAATTTTAAATGCATAACTGTTCTTGCAGTTTTAAACAATAAAACATTAATATTAAACAAAATATATGCGAAAACAAAATTGAAAAGAATAAAAATCAAATTTATGATGACTTGTTTTTTTTATTGAACACATGAAATATTGATGAATTAAGGTTTGCTTATCCCTAGATGTGCTTCCTACAATTATTTTTTCAATATTAAACAATGAATTGTAATCAATATTCAGTGTTCCAGAAATGAATGTTAGATAATTTCTGATCGTTTCAATGCAATGCAATGCTTCGGTTTTAGTCGGATGAAAAACTATGTGTAACCACAAGAAAGCGTCGTTTGATCAGAACAAAACGACCGCGAGTAGACCGATACGCCTATCTAGAGCTTAAGTGTGTTTCATAGTGTGTGGGTTTATTTATTCAGATAAAGGATTGAAGTAAAATTTTTCAGTTATCTCAGTGGGTACTTTAGACACTTTTGTGAAATCTTTGGCTAAGACATTTCTTACCGCTTAACCCTTAAATGCCGGGTGCAACATACCCAATTTAGGCTCTAAAACACTATTAGAATAGTATTGAAGCTATAATGCCTAATGTTTCCAATAAAATACATTCTGAAAATATTATTAAATCGATTTTTAAAATGTAGATGGCAACACTTGCGCTGTTTAAGAATAAAGATAGATTTATTTTTTCAATTGTTGCTACTTGTTCTTTTTGTTTCGTTTGAGAAGCTTGCGTAATACCCTATTTTGTTCTGCAATGAGCAAGTAAAATTTATTTCTTATTATAGTTCCTAAAATTCTTGTGTGTTTAATATTATAGAATTTTATCAAGGGAAATTATTTTTTCAATTAACACCAGTATTTATTGCCGATTAGTAACAAACTGTTTTTTAGCCGTAAACTGTACTTAAAACAAAATATGATTTTTAAAAGTATTTTTGTCATGATTTATTTAAAAAATGAAAGCCGAAAAACATAACTACAATGATTTTTGAAAAATTAGGCATTTAAGGGTTAATTTCCGTGCTTATAAGATGGATTATGAAAAATGGACAATTTTCCTAAACCGTCGGGATGTCCGGAGTTGAAAATTATTCAACGGCGTAAAATCTGGAGTTTATTTACATTAAAATCATATACAGAAAATCGGGATTTTGAAAAACTGACGTAACAAGCGGAGTGACGTGAAAACCAGGTGTCGGGATAACATGGTCCGACAGCATCACCAGATTCTTAAAAACGCTTACTGTAGAATCTGGTGAGCATATAATTTATCTTTCATTTACAGGGACACGGTAAAGTATTTGGCTGCAGTACTGCCTATGAAGAATAATTCCTGGAAATGCATTTTCACTTGTGATACGCGTTTTAAAATGAGACTATGTTTTTGCATATTACTTGATGTGTATAAATTCTATAGATCCTATGCAGGGCTATACAAAAGATCTCAAGTGCATTTCCGTTTATTGGCAGAAATTGCAGAATGTGAAATTTCAATTGTTCTATACGTATAATTGAACTAACTTTTAGCATACTATGTAATATACATACGAATCTATGGATCATATACAGAGTTGCACTTAAAAAAAAAAAAAAAAAAAAAAAAAAAAAATCGGATTTTTTTTTTTTTCGAAAATTGATGGCAGTGGCAGAAATTGTGTTTTCAAATGCGTTATGCATTTTCTAAATTTTTTATTTAGACATCTTTCATCTAATGAATTATAAAGTTTTGCTACAGTATTCTGAATGTGTTGGAAAGTGTTTCATAATCTATGCTGGACACATGACTTTTTCTCTTGTTTTTAACCTTTTGCGAGTTCGAAAAAGTAATTTATCGATGTCAATTATACTTTTCGTGACATAAGCTTCCGCAAAAACGATTACTTTTCTTTAAAAAATGAAGAAAATTGGAATGAAGAAAATACTTCTCGTGAAAGATGGTCACCCAGTTTTAAAAAACATGATCTGACGGTGGGTTTTTTTTTCGACATGGTTTAAAATTTGTTTTCTACATGGTTTCGCAATCTACCCGGTATATACCCCACCACCCAATCTACCCTGCACGTTTCGAAAGCCATTTTCCGGCAGCTGAGCCGTTATGTTTAGGGCTGTTTTCAACTGCTGTGCTCAACAAGCGCAAAACGTTTTGGCACATTTACGAATTCATTTTTTAACGGAAAGATAAAAAATTGGAAGGCTTGCGGCTATGGAAGTGATTTCGAATCGATCTGTGTTTCCCATTTTTTTTATCAATAAATTACCTATTGAATTATAAACGATTTGGATCACGTGACAAACACGTTTTCCACCCTTTTTTGAGTGGTTATTCTTCTTTCGTGCAGAAATTTAGTTCAAAACGCCCACTTTGACACTATTTTCTTAAAGATCTATTGCGTTTGCAAAAAAACGGAAAAACAGTTCGATTACATAGTTTCTGAACAACAACACCTTTTAGTTTCATGCATTTCCGAATAGAAATAAATTTAAACTTGTGTCATAAGTTTGCTCTTTTGGATTTGAGAACAGCCTTAACGAACAAATGGAACCAATGCAGTGTTTCTGAAGTGCCTACAAAAGTCGTAATGTCTTTACCTTCCATCGACGATGATCTGTCGAGTAGTCTTGATGCGTAGATTCTTTGCATTTTAGTGGAATTTGCATGCCAAACTCCATAGCATTGGACTGGTTCCATGCTAAGCAAACTAATGGTAGAGTAGGAGGAAATAGGAAACGGCCCATCGACCCATGCATTTTTTTTATATATAGATATAAATTAAATCTATAAAAATTTAAAGAAAGTACATTAATTCCGACGACAAATGCTTAGGCGGGAACGATGTCATAAAAAGAAAATGGAAGATAAAGAATAGAAAAAGCGAAAGTTTATTTCGGAAAAAATTAAACGGAAAAATTTTCGGAAAACATTAAACGAAATTAGAACTTAAAAGAACCTCAACGATTCAAAGAGCAAAATAGATTCTAATGCATTCAAATATCACGAAACCGCTGTAGGGCAACAAGCTACATATAATAAAACACACATACTACAATATATATTAAAACACACATACACACATAAATAACGCCTGCATTCAACACTTAAAGGTATATATAAAGTGAAATACGTTTAACACGAAACTGAGGGGATCGAAAAAAGTTTTCGTGAAAATAATTTCACGTTAAAAGATTCGTAAAAAAAGAACAAAACTCAAAAATATTTTCGACGTCGTCAAATTTTATTTCGATTTCCTGTTAAACTACTAGTAAGTTGCATCCATTAGGTTAAAAACACGTAAAAAAATTTTGTTTTTTGTGGAAAAAATCAGATACAGTGTCTCACATAAGTGATGGGACACTTGTGCTTTACAAAAGGAAACTAATCAAATAAATTAAAAAAACATGTACACATTTTTTGTGGGTGTGTTTCATACTTAAATTTAGTAAAGATTATTACATAACATACATTTTGTCAAAATATTAAAATATTAATTTAATAAAAATACAAATGTTTAGAACGGAGCAAAAAATAGCTCACATAAGTGATGGGACACCATTATATATGCAACAAAAATCGTCTGAAATAAGCAATAAAAATATTTTTGGGGGTTTTATTTTTACTTAAAAGCAATTGGCAATAATTTATAAAATCGTCTGCAGTATTTCTCTCCAGTTTGTTTTGGAATTTTTGTGTTTTTTAGCTCTGTGTAGCAATGAATGCTAAACGAAAAGAAACTTCGCCTGAAATTCGAAAATTAGTTATTAATTTGCATATTGAACGTGGAAAATCTATTAGAAAAACTGCTGAAACAGTTAACTTGAGTCGTTCAACAGTTTTCAATATCATTAAACGATATAATAAAAAGAATCATATGATTCAGGATAAAAGAAGACCTGGCCGACCATCAAAGCTATCCAATGGAATAAAGCGAATTGTCGTTCGAAATATTAAAAAAAATCCAAGAAATAGTGCTCCAAAAGTTGCTGCTGATTTACAAGTATTATATGGAATAATTGTTAATCCTGAGACTATTAAAAGGGTAATTCGATCTGCTGGATATCACGGTAGAGTAGCCAGGAAAAAATTCTTCGTAAGTGAAAAGAATAGAAAACTCAGACTAGCTTTCGCAAAATCCAACATAAATAAGAATTCTGATTACTGGAATAAAGTTATATTTGCTGATGAGAATAAATTTAATATATTTGGTTCTGACGGTAGAATCTTGGTGTGGAGAAAACCCTGGGAAGAATTTCGCAAACTGAAGTTGGTACCAACAGTAAAACATGGTGGAGGAGGAGTTATGGTATGGGGGTGTATGTCGTCCGCTGGAATTGGTAATCTTGTTTTTATTGACAGTATAATGGATCAGTACAAGTATATTGATATTTTAAAGCAAAATTTGAAATCTTCAGCACGCAAATTGAACCTTCATAACGATTTTAAATTCTACCAGGACAATGACCCCAAGCACACTGCTCTGAACGTTAGACTCTGACTGCTATATAACTGTCCTGAAATAATAAAAACACCACCACAATCTCCAGACTTAAATCCCATAGAGAATATTTGGCAAGAATTGGAATCAAGAATTCGCAAACACACCATTTCTTCAAAACAACAACTAAAATCGGTGCTTCAAGAAGAATGCGGTAAATTCACTCCAGAAATCACAAAAAAAATTAGTCGAATCCATTCCAAAAAAATTAAATCATGTTTTAAAAGTAAAAGGAAATCCAACAAAATATTAAAACCTTTTAAAAAGTAAAATTTTTGGATAAATATTTGATGGAAAAGTAAGTGTCCCATCACTTATGTGAGCCATTTTTTGCTCCGTTCTGAACAATTGTATTTTTACTAAATTAATATTTTAATATTTTGACAAAATGTATGTTATGTAATAATTGTTACTAACTTTAAATATGAAACACACCCAAAAAATTTTTGCACATGTTTGTTTATTTATTTTATTGCAGTTTCTTTTTATAAAGCACAAGTGTCCCATCACTTTTGTGAGACACTGTATATTTCTTTAAGTGTCTTTTTCAGCATTCTGAGATCTAACTTGTTTGAACCAAATAAGCGAAGCTGTTTCTAAATCTTCGTGCTTAGCCGTTCTCATACGTTTTCTCTCTCGCTTAAATATACTGCGTTCAAACATTAACGTAATGGGATCCTTGTTTTTTATTATTGTTGATAAAGTAGAATTGGCAGTGCAAAACTCTTTGCAGATTTCTGTTTTCGTCCTTCTTTTTCATCAACTGCATTAAGCCGTTTCATCTTCATTTGAAGCGAAATGGCAGTTTGTTTTCGCACCGTCAACCATTGTGCTAATAAAACATAAGCTAATTTACAAAAAATACGAAATTCACTGATTTTCACCCAAAATTCAATGGTTTTAACACAAAAATCACCAATTTTTACTCAAACTAACTAGCTCGAAAGCGAATTTTTTTCGTGTTAAGCGATTTTTGTTTCGTGTTAAAAGAAACAAAATGTATTAAATTGCATAGTATACTGTCCGGACCGCTATATCAATTCGTGTTAACCGATTTCTCAACCATTGTGCTAATAAAACATAAGCTAATTTACAAAAAATACGAAATTAACTGATTTTCACCCAAAATTCAAAGGTTTTAACACAAAAATCACCAATTATAACTCAAACTAACTAGCTCGAAAGCGAATTTTTTTCGTGTTAAGCGATTTTTGTTTCGTGTTAAAAGAAACAAAATGTATTAAATTGCATAGTATACTGTCCGGACCACTATATCATTTCGTGTTAACCGATTTTTCATGTTAAGCGTTTTCGTGTTAAACGTATTTCACTGTAAATATTATACAGACATACATACAATAAATACAATAAACCCAACTGGAGTGAAAAATTAGCCAGAGCCAGGAATCGAACTCGGGACCACAGTATACAAGAATGGTGCTCTAATCACTGAGCTACTCCGGCCGATACCTGGGTGGTGAATCATATTATGGTGAATCATAATAATAATTATTATTATGATTATTATTAATAATCATAATATATCAAAATTATTAGTGAGAAATTGCAGACCCAAGTATCGGCCGGAGTAGCTCAGTGGTTAGAGCAGCAGTCTTGTATACTGTGGTTCCGGGTTCGATTCCTGGCACTGCCTAATTTTTCACTCCAGTCGGATTTATTGTATTTATTGTATGTATGTCTGTATAATATTTATATATACCTTTAACAAGCTACATATTTAAGGGATCCAAAATATGAAAAATACGGGCCTGATAGAAGTATGACATCCCTTTAAGATAACGTTAAAAATATAACAATAAAAAATAAAAATAAGACAGAACTAAAAATTGTCCATTAAAAAAGCAAAGTTAGTTAAATCTGTAAAATCCATGGCCCCCAGGACTTCCTGTATTTGAAATGGATATACCATGTTAATTTTAGATATAACAGTAAGTCGAACCTACCTAGATACCATCTGAGCTTCTAGCGTGGACACGTAGCACAGCAGAAAGGACAAAACTATGCACAGAATCCGGAATCCGCAGTCCATTTCTCTGTGAATAAAGATCTCGATGGAAGCAGACAGATTCAAATCTGAAAAATATAGAGTTGCTTTATTATTATTAACACATGAACCACAACACATTCTTTAATGCAAAAACTATTTTAATTATCTACCCTTCATACAGGGTGTTTCATGAAAGATGGACAAAACTTTAAGAGGTGATATAGTACACATTGAAACAAGCAACTTTCATCAAAGAATGCATGTTCGGAAATTAAGCGCAAAGGTGCTAGAGTATTTGGAATCTCGGTCTATGCAAACGTTTAAGCTCCATTCTTATTACGAGTTGTCGAAAGGAGAATGACACTAATAGCATGCAAATGTCGTATGAGAAAGAAAAAAAAACACGTATGCAAAATTTCTCCTCGATTAATTATATAAAAGTCGCTGATCCTATTGTGTAACTGTCAATCGCGGTAGGAATGTATTGAAAGATGTTGCTCTTTACTAATAGGGAAAAGGTTGATATACATTTTATCTACGTAACTGTAAATGGAAATGGCTCAGAGGCTTAATGCTTGTACGAACAGTGGTTTCCCACCTTGTTTTCGTCAATTAACAGTTCTTTGTGCGTTTTTCCTCGTATAACAACATCCCCTTCGGTGCCTTCTAGTCCCTTCGTGTTTTCATTCCGACCATGTATTCTTCGATGAAAGTTGTTCGTTTAGATGCGTACTATCACCTCTTAAAGTTTTGCCCATCTTTTAAGAAACACACTGTATATAAAATCCTAATGAAACGAATTTATGAAACGATTTTATTAAATGACTGATTATGTTTCACAGCTATTTCTCCTAAGCTATGGAATGTTACACGGTTAAATTAACAACAATTATCCGTATTGATCCACAGGTGTCGAAAGTGGTATTCAAATTTTAAAATTTGAATTAGTTTTCGATATATTAATTTTTTTTTCTACTTTTAATGACATTTCTGTAATGATGGCAACCAAATTACTCCATTTTTGTGGAGAAAAGGGAAAACCTAGGGATTATTAGATTTCTTTTTCATCGTCATTTTCAAATTGAAATTGAAATTATCTTTTATTTCAGTCGATAGTGAAGACAATATTGGGATTAAATTATATTTTCATTCCACAGAATTTTAATGTGACATCCCATGGTATAAAAATAGTGCGGCTAGCAAATTTATTTATACATTACATCACATGATGCATCATAAATACAGGTAAATGTATGCGCAGAATACTTTAGATTTAATTTGTACGAATTACTATTCGAAAAATACATATTAGAAAATTCGAATATTATTAATTAATTAATATGAAATATATACATTGTAAAAATTACATAAAAATATGCCTGATGGTATATTAAAATAGAGAGAAGAATTCATGAATAAGCCATACCTGTTTCTGAAAATATCTAAAACTCGATCAAAACATAAAATGTAAGCGTAAAATTTCAAAACATAATGCTTTTCAATACCGTGGTTCTGAAAGCTATTTCCATAAGCAGACGGAGTTTTTTAAACCTCGAACCTAAAGGAAGACTATTATAGTGTCCATAGCGTCGTTATAAAAGTCTGAAAAATAGCGACACTTTTGACGTAACCATTTTATACAAAGTGTTTTTCAATTGTGTAATTGATCTTACTTATCAATCCCGAAAACAGCCATCAGTTGTTGCGACAGCAATGGATGAGGCCATGGTAACCGAAAAGGCCCCATTCAAACGGAAAAGTATGGCAACCCGATTACAGAAGTTATAGTGATAAAATCATTCAATCTTCCGTTGCCTGGTGATATTTTTAAACAGGGCACATTACTGTGTTTTTAGAGGATGCGAAGCCTGAACGGGTGTTGGCGGACGTAGCTCGCATTTGGCTGATCCCCCTAGTATATATTACATATTTATTTATTTATGTAACACGTTCTTCTTTAGCTTGTTTCATATAGTAAAAAGAAAGTATCAATTCGGCAAGTTTATGCTACAACTATAAGTGCAAAACTATTGGAACAATTCGTTAAAACGTCTTTTAACAGTTTGCAACATAGTTGAAAATTTATAGTAGTCACGGCGTTAATGTATTTCGCAAAAGTATAACAGTTACAAATAAATTAAGGGGACAAGGGACCTTAAAATCCTTAAAAATAATTTTTTTTATTATTTGAAAATTTCACCTAAATATTATTCAAGGGTACATTATATGCATTATGGCATGTATTTAGCACAAAAAAAAAATTTAAAAAAAATTATTTTTGAGAAAAAATGGAATTTTAGATCTCTTAGAAATCTTCGAAATGCCCCCTGCGTTCTCCATATCAATGAAAATCCCCAATATTTTTTATAAAAGTTTGTTTTATATATATAAATAAAATAGAGCATCGAATTTTAAATATTTAAATTTAAAGGTAAAAAAAAAATTAAAAATTTTGAAATTTTTTCAAAAAAATTTCAAAAATTTTCAATTTTTCATTTTTTTTAACTTTAAAATTCAAATATATAAAACTTGATGCTCTATATTATTTATATATATAAAACAGACTTTTATAAAAAATATTGGGATTTTCATTGATATGGGATGCGCAGGGGGCATTTCGAAGATTTCTAAGACGACGCGTAAAATTCCATTTTTTTCTCAAAAATAAATTTATTTTTTATTTTTTTTTGTGCTAAATGCATGCCATAATGCATATAATGTACCCTTGAATAATATTTTAGATAAAATTTACAAAAAATTTAAAAAAATGAAAATTTTTGAAATTTTTTCCAAAAAATTTCAAAATTTTTAATTTTTTTTTTTTACCTTTAAATTCAAATATATAAAATTCGATGCTCTATTTTATTTATATATATAAATCAAACTTTTATAAAAAATATTGGGGATTTTCATTGATATGGGATGCGCAGGGGGCATTTCGAAGATTTCCAACACGATGCGTAAAATTCCATTTTTTTCTCAAAAATAAAATTCTTTTTACATTTTTTTGTGATAAATGCATGCCATAATGCATATAATGTACCTTTAAATAATATTTAGGATGAA
This sequence comes from Maratus speciosus, assembly GCA_963932465.1. Taxonomy (NCBI): domain Eukaryota; kingdom Metazoa; phylum Arthropoda; class Arachnida; order Araneae; family Salticidae; genus Maratus; species Maratus speciosus. The sequence continues at coordinate 333,982,464 of OZ010799.1, forward strand.
ATTTACAGAAAAATAAAGAAAACATTGAAAAACTTTGAAATTTTGAAATTTTTCGAAAAAATTTCAAAATTTTTCAATTTTTTTTTTTTTTACCTTTAAATTGAAATATATAAAATTCGATGCTCTATTTTGTTTCTGGGAGCACGGCAGTGCGTCCGCCAAGTTCGCACAAGCCGTAAGATACCTTTTCCTGAACCATAACGGCATACTTTTCACCCCCTAATAACGTCGTTTTAGGGAGAGATATAGAAATTTTTCTTTTATACACGTGTTCGTATGGTCAAACTGAACTAAGGTTCCACGATTTTATGTTTCTATATTTAGTAGTTTTCGAAATATTAAATTCCGAAAAAGCGCTTTTTTGTCACTGACTCACTTCGCATCATCAAATAACTAAGGTACTTCTAAAAGTCGTAGAATCATGAAATTTCACAAGTAAGTCGGGTTTGTAGCACAATTAACAAGAAAAATCTGAAAACACAGAATTTCCGCTTCTAAACCCTTCAAACAGAGGGTGTTCATTTGGCCGTAAAGAGTTCCTTAACACATTCAATTGTGCCAATGTTCGCCAAAACTCGATTACTGAGTTTTGAAGGGGGTCACGTGATTTCAAGCACAATAACATTTAATATATATGCTTTTCCAAAGAGGCTTGTTAAATAGAAAAAAATGAATATACCTAAAAATTTTAATCAGTATAGATTATGATATATTTACGATATTAAAACAATAAAACATTAAAAAATATATAACCGCAATTCTGTACGTTTCCGATATAGTAGTATTGGCGAAATACAGAAAATAGCCTTGACGAGAAAAGAAATTTGATAATAACGTATTTTCTGGCAACCTATTTACTGTGTCATATACACAAGCAATTTTTCCCATATGTATACAATTTATTTAATGTAAGGAACCCGTTTATTTATTTTTATATACCAACATAAATAATTTGTATATAAAAAATAATATTTTATACATGTATAAATAAAATGTTTATATGTATATAAATAACATAAAAGTTCATCAGGTTTGTTTTCATAGCTGTTTATATCATTTGGCAACATATCTCAGTTTCTGAAGTCCGAATTGCGCCAAGAATTTAAAAACATGCCAAGGTCCCTATAGTGGAAAAATATCCTAATTCCATATGAAAGTTTAAAAATCTCCTTTTAATTAAATGAAATGTGTAACTAATAAACTGTCTTTAACGATGTGCGACAGATACGGCGTCCGAAGTTCGCTGCTAATGTTATCATATTGTATTATTAACCTACTTACTGTTAATTTATTGTTAATTTTAAATCTGTAAAAGAAAGATTATAGTTATAGATAAGATATGTTGGTCGCCAAAACCCGATTACAGAAATTTAGCCTGAGTTATAAAGGTGTTACATGATTTCAAGCTGAATGAATTTTTATATGCTTTTACAAAAATCTTAATAAGGCAAATCTTTCAGTTTATCACTCCATCTTTTACTCCCTTAAAACAAATTTTATTAAAGACCGGGAGGCGTCTTCACATATCATCACCTCATCGAGTTGACGGCTGAAATTTTAGGATTAGTTAAATATCGATTAGCGTATTGAAATGTATCTGGTCTGCCAAGTCATATCTTTGTGGAAACCACCTACAGACCCGATTTTACGGGTTAATTGGTGGATTTTCCATTGTGTTTTCCTGCACCCATTCCTCCATGTTTCCAATCTTTTGGATGTAGGAAAATACAATAGTAAACGTATCAGTTAACCCCTAAAATTAGGTCTTCAGGTGGTTTCTACCAAGATATGACTTAACAGACCAGTTGCATTTAAATATGCTAATGTAGTTTTAACTAATCCTAAAATTTCAGCTGTAAACTCGATGAGGTGATGGTGTGTGCAGACGCCTCCCGGTCTATTATAAATGTCGGAATTCTAATCTCAATAGCACTCTGGTCAATCTGGCAATTATCCCTACTATTTATGGAACACTATTCCTTTAAGTGCGTTTTAGTGATGTTAATGAGCTTATGCATATGCATCATACATATTATACATATGCATATAATACGTAATACATTTGCATAATACATATTATAGGTATGTGTATAATGCATAATATATATGCATCATTACGACATCAGAATAAACAAAACATTTTTTGTCGCCAAATTTGAGAATTGACATGATATATTACCAAATTTGCGGAAACTTTGCTAAATGTCACCAAGCTTGGCAAATATTTGAAGCTAGTGGCTATTTTCAATGAGTTAATTATTAATGCGAGCCATCTATTTTTATTTTTCCGCATATCATCTGAATAGTTAAATGATATAACGTACTAATATTTCCAAAGTGCTAATAGTTTCGTCACTGCCCAAAACCTCTGCTATTGTTATTATATTGTACTGTTAGTATACTTACTGTGACTATGTTGTTAATCTTTACACCGCTAAAACTTCTGTATTATATAAAGAGAATTTACGGAAACTATTAAAGCATTGAAACTGCCAGCTCTTCTTATGATTATTACAATTCTATAGCATGTAACCTGTTAATCGATATGTACGTTAGAATGAATCTTCTATAATCCGGTTCCTCGCATTTTAGTTTTCAGGTTTCGAATAAAATTAGCTAAAATCTTAAAACGATGGCACACTGACTAATTCTTCAACACGATCAGGTGAGTAGCATGATAGATTTTCAAATGGATCATGGCAGTGAGCCGGTAGACCTTCTATTCTTCCGTAATCGAGTCTATTGAAAAGGTTAACGTGAAACAAAAAGATATTAGCATCAATATGGTTTAATGCAAATGCAGATATTGTCAAAGGATTTCATAAGAACCATTTCACTTGTACCCAGTCGTATCAGTTAAAATGCAACAATTGGCAGTGAGCCCAATTAGAAAAGATTACTTAATAGGTTTAAAAATTCCGCATTAGAGAACGAATCGTAGCTGCTAAGGAAACATGCATAAGTGAGTTAAGATATATTTATCACGAAAGATGAAATACATAACAACACAAAATATACGATGTGCTTCCATGATCGTAAAGAGTTCTTGATTTCTCTATCAAAAGCTTCCGACTTGGCGAAAGAATGGGCAAGTAAATTAAATTATGAATAACAGTAACATGATGCAACGTTTAACATGGAATTAATACGGTAAATACTCCTTGCTAGAGACGGCTAGTACTTTAATATGAAAAGAAACAAAGTATAAATTTGTGAAGCTCAATAAAGTAAATTTAGGTATTTTTATGTTAGCCGGGCGCAAGTGGCAAATCGCCAAATACTGTTCACAACTCCCCATTGTTCATATTGCATTCATTTCATTTAAAGATATATACTTTTCAGTCATCTCATTTAAAATAGATGCATTTCCCTGATTTTATTTAATAGAATATTTAACATAGAAATAAATAAATAAATAAATAAGAAATAATAAGATAAACCAAAATATTTTATTTGAAATCCAAAGCATTGTTTCTAATTTATACATGTGAAAAATGAAAACTGCTATTGGCGAAAAAACAAAAGGCTAATGAGGAGATTTGCTCCCGGCTAACATAAAAGTACCGAAATTTAAGTTTTTTCATATTAATATAGTTTAGAATAACAAACTTGAAAAAACATACAAAAAGTAATGATATCCCAACAAAAAATTTTCGGTAAAAAAAAAAAAAAAAAAAAAAAAGCGCCAAGTTCTCCTTAATGTTTCGGCCAGAAAAAGTAGTGATATCTGAAGTTCGCACAAGTTAAAAGCCAAACATCCCAAATCTTTCATTGAAAATGGCTTCCTGCGACTTGGCCGTTAATGCCTTCGGGAGAGTTTTTCAAATTTTCAAATATGTACAAATGAGTTACATACCAACTACATTTTTTGATTATTTTAGCATTTTGTGGCACAGAGTACAGAAATAAAATACACATTTGAAAAAAGCATTTAAACAACTTCAGTCTATTTAAATGCTTAGAAGTTAAAAATAACAAAATACTTGTGTTCAGGAGATAATATCCTTAATTGCTAAAACATAATTAGTATCAGCTTTTAACAGTTTATAAATCGAATACCTCTTAATGTATGCAAACAAACTATAATAAATGTTCAAACGAAAAAAATCTCTTTCGTCAATACACAGGATTTCAATATTATACAATAAAATATAATGTAACATATTGTGAGATTTGAAGTAAATAAATTTGTTTTATTTCTTGGGTTTTACGTTTATAACTTTAGCTTTAGACCGTACAAAATGGCAATTAAACCACAAGTGGACTAAATCAGGGGTGTCCAACTGTGGCCCGCCCGATACCACTAAAATTTTAAAGAAATAGTCGACAAGTTGAATCGCAGCAATTCGAGGATTAGATAAGGCAAAGATAACTGTAAAATTTTAGTGGTATCCGGCGGGCCTCAGTTGGACACCCCTGAACTAAATGATCTGTAATCAAAACTAATGTTTGTTGAAACTGAATGGTAGCTATCAGAAATCTTTTACTTATAATGTCTTTATGTGAATTTGCCACTTTGCATTCTAATATTACTTTTAATATTTCAATAATTCATAAATGCGTAATTTCCAATCATTAATTTTGAAATGCTGTAGAAGGCATTAACGGCCAAGTCGCAGGAAGCCATTTTCAATGAAAGATTTGGGATGTTTGGCTTTTAACTTGTGCGAACTTCAGATATCACTACTTTTTCTGGCCGAAACATTAAGGAGAACTTGGCGCTTTTTTTTTTTTTTTTTTTACCGAAAATTTTTTGTTGGGATATATATATAAACCAAACTTTTATAAAAAGTATTGGGGATTTTCATTGATATGGAAGACGCAGGGGGCATTTCGAAGATTTCTAAGACGAGTAAAATTCCATTTTTTTCTCAAAATTAAATTTTTTTGTGATAAATGCATGGCATAATGCATATAATGTACCCTTGAATAATATTTAAGGTGAAATTTACAAAAAATAAAAAAAATTATTTTAAGGTCCCTTGTCCCCTAATGGACTGTTACGTCTTGAAATTAACATCACATATAAAATAAAAAGATTTACTAAAAGACGTATACTACATACGAAAAAGGTAAAAACTTTCAAAACATTAAATAAAATTTTAAAAGTCTAAAACCGACAAGTTTCAGCCACCCTGTGGCCATAAGGGTCTTACTTCAGTTTAAGAGAGACAAATACTTATTAGTTCTTAAAAGTCAACAATATTATGCTGAACACGTTACAATAACAGCGCCATCTTCAACCAACTTCAAAAAACATCAAAAAAGAAAAACTTGATGAAACCAGATTTTTGTCAATAACTGCGTCAGACCTCTAACTTTAAGTTAAATTCTGTTTCAAAAAATTAACCACAACCTATGTATACCGTGAGAAACTCCTTCATTACCAACGTCTCCAATTCTTAATTCAATTTGTAGGGATTCTCTAATTATACTTTTTTGAAGATAAGTGACGGCTATGCGAAAATTACACAAGCATGCAAAATTTGGGTTATGTCATAGTATTGCTTAGCTTTTGATAATTGATTCTTACGTATTTTGTAGCGTTGAATCCGAAAATGGCCTCCATTTTTACCATCACGTCAGGATTTTTTTTTTTTTTTTTTTTTTTTTTTTTTGCAAAATTTTTACTTTTTAACTTTGGAATTTGCGATTTGCGAAAAATTCTGACCTGATGGTTAAAAACGAAGGTTATTTTCAGATTTAGTGCTAAAATGTAAATAAAAATCAATTATCAAAATTTAAAAAACACAACCATTACATCTATTTTATAGTATCAGAATTTTTATTTTTTGACTTTCAAATTTACGATTTGCAAAAAACGCTGACTTGATGGTTAAAAATGAATTGTGAAATGAAATGTCATTTTCGAATTCAGCGCTAAAAATATATATAAAAATCAGTTATCAAAAGTTAAGAAACACAACCATTTCCTGTACCTTTCAGTACCAGACGTTCTCTATTTTTTGACTTTTTACCATTAAAATTTACGATTTGCAAACAATCCTGACGTGATGCTTAAAAATGAAGGTCATTTTCGGATTCAGAGCTTAAAAAATACATAATAATATAAAAATTTTGTTTTTAAAGTCAATTCCGACTTAGATTATCAAAGAAAAATTTAATATAATCCCTTAAGCTAATATTAGTTTTTGTTGCATTAAAATATCTCAGTTTGTTGATTTTCAATAAGCAAGTAGGTTTACAATGGAACTCTATGGGAATTTGGCGAAATATTAGAGATATCGCCAAGTTGGCGTCACTTTTGGCGACTCATTTTGGCCGCCAAATTTGGCGATATATCGCCAAGTTGGCGACAAATATGGCGGTATTGGGCGACAGAACAGGGTCCCCCTATGGTAAACCTTTATTGAAAATACTTTAATTGATCTTCAACAACCAATGACCGCCATTTTGTTTCCCATGCAAAACTAAAATTAATTAATTAAAATGAATGAATTAATATTTGAAAAAACTATATTAACATCCATTGCCATCCAGTACAAGTTTAAAAAAATTTATTTCAACTTGAATGGATGAATAATGAGTATTTTATGAACGATTGAAAATTTGAACTAGATAAATATATAAATAAACAAGTAATATAAAAATTTTGTTTTTAAAGTCAATTCCTACTTAGGTCATCAAAGAAAAAACTAATATAATCCCTTAAGCTAATATTAGTTTTTGTTGCACTAAAATATCTCAATTTGTTGATTTTCTATAAGCAAGTAGGTTTACAATGGAACTGTACGGGAATTTGTCGAAATATTAGAGATATAGCGAAGTTGGCGTGACTTTTGGCGACTCATTTTGGCCTCCAAATATGGCGATATATCGCCAAGTTGGCGACAATCATGGCGGTATTGGGCGGCAGAACAGGTTCCCCCCTATGGTAACCCCTTATTGAAAATACTTTCATTCACCTTCAATAACCCATGGCCGCCATTTTGTTTCCCATGCAAAACTAAAATTAATTAATTAAAATTTAATTAAGGAAAAATATTATATAATATATATTAATAATATATTATATACATTACCAATATAATATATATAATTAGATATTTGAAAAAACTGTATTAACATCCATTGTCATCCAGTACAAGTTCAAAAAAATTTATTTCAACTTGATAGGATGAATAATGAGTATTTTATTAACGATTGAAAATTTGAACAAGATATAAAAATATATAAACATATATATATATATAGGGAGAGTGCGAGCTAATAGTAGGAATTGAAAAATCAATTAAGTTAAACAACACAACCATCGCAGGCTTGAATTATTTGGCCGTGCATTTATCCTCAAAAAAGTATAATTAGAGAATCCCTAGAAATTGAATTCAGAATTGGAGACGTTTATAATGAAGGAGTTTCTTACGTCTATTAAAAGTTTCATTATGATGTACTTCAGTATTCTGAAAGTTATTAATGTCAACCCGAGTTGAGTGAGGGTAGAACATTCTGTATTTTATATTAAATAGAGGGTTTGCGACACCATGTTCCATTGCAAATTTTTCTCCCTCTTGATGTCTGCTAACAATTTTCTGACTTTGTCGAATGATCACCTGAACACACTGTGTAGTGTAAGGAAAGTATTGTAATTATGATAAAAACTCGATTATGGAAAAAATCATATATTTTTTAATTTTCAGTTTTCATGAATTCGATTTCGCTATTTCTAAAATGATTCCATATGTATGCATGTAAGTATGTTCGTAGGTTGGTATATATATATAATAAAGATATATATAGATATATAAACTCGGTTTATGGCGTCAGATACCGCCATCCGAAGAATCCTCAAGAGTCTTTCTCCATTTCTTCCGGTCAAGGATCCATTCCTCTTCCAGACCTCTATCCCTCATTGCCTTTGAGATATCATTCATCCAGGTCTTTTGTGGTCTTCCCCGTTTCCTTTTTTTGTTTGTTTCATAGTTGAATGTTATTTTGGGTAGTCTTTCATTATTCATTCTTTTGACATGACCATACCATATTAATTGCTTTTTCTGAATATCATTTAGTATGGTTCCCTTTATTTTCATCATTTCCTTGATTCTGTCATTTCTTACTCTTTCTATTCTTGATATCCTGCATGATCTTCTTAGAGCGTCCATTTCTACTGCCGCTAATTTCTTTCTTTCTGTCTCCATAATTCTCCATCCTTCTGCTCCATATAACAATATGCTCTTTACAATAGAGTTGTATATATTGTATTTTCTTTTCCTAGATATCTCCTTACTCCACCAAATAGAATTTAATATTTTTACAGCCTTTTTCCCCTGACAAATTCTGTGTTTAATTTCCTGTGAGTCTCTTCCTTCTCTATTAATGTCTACACCTAAATATCTATAATGCTTACAGCTTTCTATTTTTATGTTATTAGTTAGATTTAGGTCTGTCTCATTTCCTCCTATACATAGGTATTTGGTCTTGCTGACGTTCATGTGAAGTCCCCATTTCTCATATTCTTCCTTAATTTTCACCGTCATTTCCTCTAAATCCTTTTTACTTTTTGCAATTACAACTTGGTCATCTGCGAATTGTAGAGTAAAAATTGACGTTCCATTCATATTAAGTCCCATTCCTCTGCATTTCTTTTTCTACATTTTCAATGCTTCTTCAACATAAATTTTAAAAAGTGTTGGAGAGATACAACATCCCTGTCTGAGTCCTTTATCTGTTATAAAACCTTTTGATAATCTTTGGCCTATTTTGATCTTTGTTTTGATTGTCTGTAAAGTTCTTGAATTGCTCTAATAATACTTGGATTTATAGCCATTTCATTTAATACATTCCATAATTTTGCGATTGGAACATTATCATATGCTTTCGTAAGATCTATAAATAGAAGATGAATTTGATTTCCTACTGCCATTTCCTTTTCAACAATTTGTTTAAGACAAAATATATTATCCATACATGATCTTCCTGCTCTAAATCCACTTTGCTCTTCACTTTCCTTCATTCTTATTTTTTCTTCAATGAAATCTTTTAAAATCCGTCCATATAATCTACTAAATGTTGCTGTTACAGTAATGCCTCGGTAATTCTCACATTTTTGTCGGTCTCCTTTCTTATATATTGATGTTAAATATCCAATCCTCCATTCTTCTGGTATTACCTCTCCGTTTAGGCATTTTTCGAATAATTGTGTAATTAATCTGAACAATTTATCAGTTCCATTTAAAAATCCATATATAATAAAGATGAAATCACAAATATATGAACAAATTGGTAAAACTCTAAAGATGAACAAGATATGAACATAGGAAACGAGTATGTAGAATAAGAAACTATGAATAACCCAAAGAATCATCAGAGGAGCTTGTAGGTTTAATTCATAGTGAAGATGCGTTATTTCATCCAATTTTGTCGGCATGAAGCGTAAAATGACAAAATTTAGCTCCTAATAGCGCATCATAAATATGATAAAAAACCAAGAGATCTAAAGAAAAATACACCTCACACAGGATATTAAAAATTGAAAAATGATTACAGCACAATACCTCAATTATGCAAGAGGTTTAAAAAAAAATAGTAAGAGAGAGAGAGAGAGAATAGGTTTAGGTCGGAGGGACAGCAAGCAAACACACATATATAGTTAACTGAATGATTAATTCTAGATACATTTGGATTTCAAGTGAATAAGATTTCAAGCAATAATGGTACTTAATCAACAAGATGAAAACAAATTGAAGACTAATGGAAATAATACATGAAAAATGCGCTAGTGCAGCTATGAATACATGTATTAAGAGAATTAAAATGAACAAAGTGAAATTGAACAGCTACCAAACTAAAGTTACCTTTTACTTGATAAAGAGAGTACCATTAACAATGCCAGAATAATAAGGTTATAAGACTAAACTAAGAATAACATACTTAATAACATGCGCATCTGCAGCAATTATACATAGAATGACACTAAGTGTATAACGCTTCCGTGGTTGAACTCATCCTTTTCCTGATAATCCAAACGCGGCCCCGTTAGGCTTAAGCATTCCGATGCCGTATTTGCCGACTACCTTATTGAATCTGGGTATCTATTCGTTGTGTAACATATTCTTCTTCAATTTTTCTCAAACCTTCAAAAAGTATACAAATATAACGCTTTAAGATGTAATTTAAGAATAACCAGATACCAACAACAGGGTTCCGATGTATACAAGCGATTACCGTTGCCATTCATAAGCACAAATTACAAATCCAAAAACAAATGAATGACTCTTTCAGCTATTCATTAAATGCTCTTAAAATATTTTGCAAAAGCATATTAATATTTTGAAATGCGTTTTTCACTTTTGTTTACATTTATTTACAGTTTGAATTCAGTATACACGGTTAAAAATATCGCGAAAAAATACCTCTGTTTTTCAAGGCTATATATTTTCTGACCAATGAGAACGCTTCATGGTGTTCAGTGAATATAGCTATATTCTGTGATTCATTCCCGTGAATTATTTTGTACCGGATTAACGTTTCCTTTCTAAAACCAACGTATTTCAAATTATTTAAAGGCTTTATTATGGTTTTACAAATATTTTAAGAGCAAAATCGGATGTCGACCGTATTTTTTAATGATTCGTCCAAATGAGTCATTCAATTGCTTCTGGATTTGGATTGTGTTGTACATGTGGCATCACGAGTGAATGTTGATTTGATTTTCAATCTTAAAACGTTGAGTAAAACGTGCTTTCTTTTCCGCAAAAGTTACATTTTTAGACAGATTATTCAAAATAAATTAACATTTAAGAGATTACATTCAATTATCTAATATTCTGCTGCGATAACTTCAGTTAAAATTAGATTGGTAGCTTTATCTATTCCTATATGAAAGTAAACAAACGATTCATTCGTCTTGAACTTTTAAAACATTAAAACAAACGTTTATATGCTCTGTTGCGCCATCTGTCGGTAGTTTAAAAAAAAGAAATTTTCTTTTTAAAATGTTTTTTGAATTCTGAAGACATTGAGGGGAAAATGAATATTTCTTATAAAATGAAATTAGAATATCAGAAATATGTAATGCCGTATATATATCAATGCATTATTATAATAAATAAAATTTTGTATTTTGTAGGAAAAATAAATTTGTAATTTAATAACAGAATTTGAGAAAATAAATTGTTAATGTAATTGCAATTTACTTATGTGATAAAAGATGATTTTTAATTATCAAAATTTATTACAGGTTTCTTTTATGCATGTTTAAAAAAAATCGGGATTTTCTCTGTTCAACTTTTTAAAATTTAAGTTATATAATTATTATTTTGGCAATTAATAATAACAAATAAACTTTCTGTTGGAATTGTCTTTTATTTTACCCCATACCATCAGATAAAATAGTTAATTGACAATATGATTTAAAATAGCATTATTAGTACTAATTTGAAGGTTTTTGTGAAATATTTCTTCAAATTTTGTGAGTGAAGTTCATTTGCATACTTTATGTCAGTATTTTACCAATTCAATTAATAATTTTCTTGCAAATTAAGTTTAAATGAAAAATGGGCTGTTTTTACTTTACCCCACCCCACCCTATCAGTCAGACAAGACAAAATTTATTACTCCACAATTCTTTTTATAATGCAATGCTATATAATTTTTTTGAAAATGCAAACACCTCATTCTGACGGGCTATATTCTAGTGTTATTAGAATACTGAAATAATAAAGATAAAATTACAAATCTATGAACAAATTGGTAAAATTCTAAAGATGAACAAGATATGAACATTGGAAACCAGTATATAGAATAAGTAACTATGAATATTACATTTTATGAACCCCAGAATCTGTTTTTGATATTTTTTCGATGATGTATGTTTGTGTATGATACAATATACACGATTAATTTATTAATATGTCGAACTTTAACCATAATAAATTAATCGTGCATATTGCCAATAATAAGAAACCTGAACAGAAATTTGATTCACAAAAATATAAATTTTATACTATTCAATTTTTTCCAAGCTTTTTTGAGAAATTAAAATACAGTCTTAAAAGCGTTTCAATATCTGTTTAGTAACCAAACCACCTCCGAAATAAAGGAATATCTTTTGCATTAAAATTGACCTAATTAATTTTGAAAATTACTCAGGTGTATATGAAATACCATTTATTAGAGCAGATGGATCGAAGAATTACTATATTGGTTATGACTAGCAGGAAAGTTAACTATTGAAAAAAGGAGCATGCAGCTGATATTAAATATAATAGAAAAAACACAGTCCTAGCAAGATTATAACAAGAAGAAACCATCCCATTAAATTTCAATGAAAGTAAGAAAATTTTTCCTCCAGCCTCTACTATCCATCCATTATAAGAGAAATCATAAAGATTGTAACACGCAAAAATTCAATATGCAACGATGCAGCCAGGGCTTAATTTCTAACAAAAAAATTCTAATAAAAAAACTTCAATCTGCATATTTATATTTCTTACATTATTTGTAAAATTTAAAGCACTTTTTTTTTCTTTAGCAAAATAAACTAGTCGGATGTACCAATCCCAAAACTTTCTTCTATCTCATACAGTGTTAATACTTGAAAATTCGCTATCACACTGCCAAAATTAAACGGCATTCTATACCCATCATGAGGATTCTAATGATATGAAATTCCGTGCATTAGTTCTTGAGACATCGATATCTCTGAAATCGTGTAAATCCAGCAAAATTCAGCCTAGCAGCGCTACCTATTGGGTGCTTTACACCAAAACCTATGTTACATCAAAACCACCAAGCAACCACTTATGTCAAAGTCTAACTGAATCTGAAGTTTGGGGAAAATCCGTGCATTAGTTTTTGAGATAGAGTTATTGCGAAAATCATGAAAATTCCAGCATAGCAGCGTCACCTATTGGACGATTAACACCAAAATCTAATTAGAAAATACTTGTGTTAGCATCTAACTAAATCTGAAGTTAGATAAAAATTCGTGCATTAGTTTTTGAGATAGAGCTATTCCGGGAATCGTGCAAAATGCAGCACAGCAGCGCCACTTGTTGAGCGATTTACACCAACACGTAATCAGCCTCAAGTCATATACAGGACTAAGTGAATCTGAAGTTTCATGAAAATCCGTGCATTAGGTCTTGAGATAGAGCCATTGCGGAAATCGTAAAAAATGCAGTATAGCAGCGCCACCTGCTGAGCGATTTGCACCAACACATAATCAGAATCAAGTCATATCAAGGACTAACTTAATCTGAAGTTTCATGAAAATCCATGCATTAGTTCCTGAGATAAAGCTATTGCGGAAATTGTAAAAAATGCAGCATAGCAGCGCCACTTGTTGAGCGATTTGCACCAAAAACTAATCAGCATCAATCTGTATCAGGGACTAACTGGATATAAGTTTTTATTAAATTCCATGCATTAGTTCTTGAGATATAGCGCCCACAAAATGTGTGTCACACACAGACAGACATTTTGTAAAAACATGTTTTTCGGGTTCTCTGACCCCTAAAACGTGTGAATCCGTCGAAAACCGGAATTCGAAAATTTTCATGAATCCAATACTTTCTTCTTGTAAAGATAGAAGAAAGTAAAAATTTAATTATATCTATCAGCATATACTTAGCTGTCAACTATTCCACTTTTTAGTTATCACTCCTTGAGAATATTAATCTTTGCCTAATTTTAAAGTTAATTAATTTCAGAATTATGCGATTAAATGAAGTAAGGATTATGATTAGGAAATAGTGGCAATATAAATCAGGCAAATATTCGCAGCTATGCATTTTTAAGAAAAAATGAATGAAATTTACAGAAATTAATATTTATATGTTGAAGAATGGAACAATGTTTTACAATTTCCTATAAAAGGTGCATATCTTAAACTATAATCGATTCCTTCCACATAGCAATCTTTTGTGGTGAGTCCCTGAAAATCAGATTAAATTAAAAATTTGACACCGTTATCGGAAAGAATCGATGTTTTTATAGAAAAAGGGGAGACACTGCTCGATTGCTTTCTATCAGAATAACAATACATGGCAATTGTATCTACATACAAATGAAAATAAAACAGCCAATAAAAAATTATCCTACTGTCACAAAAGAAAATCGAATTGAAAGCAAATTCATTGTTCAGTCTCTTGAGTGGCGCGGGCGCCGTATCAACACGTGGTCGCTGACATAAATTTGAAATAGTAAAACACGATTTCTGTTTCCCCTTCATTTTGATCAAAATATCGTTAAAATGATTAAATGATTTGAAATAGAATATAATACGTAATTTTAAGGTAGGAATTTTTTTTCTATGCATGAATAAATAGACTTTTAATTGTAATACAGATTGAGCTCGAGTCAGTCCAAGTCAAATAACTGATGTAAAAATTGAGTCCGTTTTATCTTCACCTCCTACGCGTGCGACACGTTACGTCACATATAAGTGTTTTGGTAAAAAAGAATGCAAAAGCTTGGAGATAGGAAGGAAAGGAAAAAAAAATTTAGGCTTCGATTTTTCGGAAACGTTATTGCACTGGGCTCTGGAGCCCTGTATTTATGAGCTCCGATGAATTTTGACCAATATTGAAATATTTAGTAAAAACAGATAAGCACCGGAGCCGGGCTTCGGCGCAAATTAAGCCCTTGATGTAGCATCATTTAACTTACCAAAACTATGGCTCGAGTTACCCCGTGGTTACGAAAATAAAAAGAAACACCCAAGTAAAATAAAAAATAACGTGTTCAACATGAAAGAGTACGCGAAAATTTTAATGATAGCGGTTCATAGACGGTGCAATTTTAGAATATTTTTATTTAGTTGTTTTGAAAATGGCTCGGGTACACCCTCAGAAATAAAACTCTCACTTCTGCCGATTCAGCAATCCTTGAGCGTCGTCGTTTTTGACACTTTCTAATAAAGTTGAGAAGTGTTTATGCATTCGCTTTGTCTGACCGTCTGTCCACGCTCTAACTCCCGCAAATAGACTGGGATTTTCATGCAATTGATAAAGGCTATTTAGGGTCACCAAAGCACACGTTTGGTATCGTATATGATGTATGTAGGATTAATAGTTCATTTACAGGGGCACTCAAAACCATTCCATTACATTATGGTATATGGAGAAAAATCGTTTGCAGAGTATTTTAATGACATAACGCTATTTCAAATGCATTGAAACTGATATAAATCACTGAATTTCACTACAATCATGTTAGAACAGGGCATCATAGCATTTTTTATTTACTTACAAGGACACACAAAAGGAATCGGTTACAGCACTGTCTTTGAGTAATAATTGCTGGAGAGTACACGTTAAAATACGGTATGCGCTTTTAAATTTAATTAATTTTTTGCATGCTACTCGTTACATATCAATTCTTTACCTCATATACAGGGCTGCACAAAAGTATTCACGTACCATTCATTCTCTTTATTCGAAGAAATTTCTGAAGGGGAATTTTCAACTAAAGTATGTGTATTTCTTAAGTAAACTAAATTTTGGCATACATGTAGTTAATAGATACAAATCTATATATCTTATACAGGACTGCTGTAAAAATTAAGATAATTTTCCGATTATGGATGGGAACAGCTGAAATTGGGTTTTGAAATGTGTTATGCTTTTCCATAGGGTTGAAATAGACATAACGTTTTAGCTTATTAAACGGTACAGTTTTGTTACATTATTATGAATTTATTGGAAAATGTTTCTTAATCTATGCTGGACGCATGATTTTTTCTTTCTTGTTGACAATCATTTCGTATCAAAATCACGTGACTTTTAACGAAACGTAAACTCTCAAATATTTGATGAAAGTGTTTCCCCACTCACGGCCAGACTCAATGCATTTTAAGAAACAGTTGCGGTAGCTGTTTGCCGAGGAGCGCGCTACTGTACCCCCTCAAATCCTGCGATGTTAGCAAGCAGATATATGCTTGTTTATGTTAGTCCTGTTACAATTTATTTTAAAACAGCACATTTTAGCGCTTTTCAGAAAATACTGAAATATAGGTAGTTATTGTTTCTGCATTAGTTATTTTTCTTAGCTCTTAAAGTTTTTAGGAATGCTTATTATTATTTTTATTTTATTATTTAATTATTTTACTGCTATTTTTCGTTATGGTTTAATTCGAAAAGAATAAATTTCCTGTGTTCTAAAAAATCGTTCTAAAAGAAAATTTGGTCAATAAAATTTCAAAATTCCAGGATCTCTTTTTCATTTAAGAAATACATTCATATAACAATCAAATTAAAAATATGAATAATTGATCCTCCTCCCTTCTAATAAACAGTAAAGTATTAAAATATTTACCTCCTACTCAAAGTCATAGACCGAGAGCCGATAGCACAATCACCGCATGGAGTTCCGGGTGAAATTCTAGGATTCTATCTTGATTCGCATATTAAAACACAATCGGTCTTCCAACTCATATCTTGGTGGAAAACACCTGAAAACCCGATTTTAGCGGCTGACTCGTAGGTTTACCATTGTGTTTTCATGCGCCAAAAGGTATGAAAAGATGAAGGACTGGGAGCAGGAAAACACAATAGTAAACCTACGAGTCAGCCGCTAAAATCGGGTTTTCAGGTGTTTTCCACCAAGATATGAGTTGGCAGACCGATTGCGTTTTAATATGCGAATCAAGATTTAACTAATCCTTGAACTTCATCCGTGAACTCGATGAGGTGATTGTCTGTGCTCCCGGCTCCCGGTCTGTGATAAAGTCTTCCCCAATATGCACTGCAAAATTGGTTATTTCTGAGCAACAAATTAACCAGACCATATTCTAATCATTGAGCAAAGAAAATTTCTTTAACAAATTATATTAATCAAGCCATATTATAATTATTCATTAACCATAGGAAAACGATACTAATAAATTAGCCTTATTAATTAAAACTTCAAGAAGTATAACAGTATCGATAAAATTACAATCTACCTTATAAAAGTATAAACATACAAGCAGAATCCATTACATGTAACTAAAATCACTTCCACGGGAGGACCCAGTGATGTGATAGCTAAAGTGAAGGACTCCGAATCAGGACGTCGTGAGTTCGAATCATCCCGAAGACATTATTTTTTCACCTTGTCTATAAATACAGGTGCTTCTAAACTGTACAATAGATGGCACCACCAGCCCTCTGATTACACTTTTCGAAGAGCACTTTTGACGAAATTTGTATCCTCAAACAAGCGAAGAAAGTAATTTCCTCAATTTGACGAAATAGTCGCTCGGAGCATTTCCCAAGAAATGTATTCGTCAAAAAAGAAGAAAATTTCGTGAAATCCGAGTATCCATTTCTGAGAGTGTGGAGTCAAAACATTTAAACAGTTGAATAAACCTATTTTTACTGTTTTTAAAGTTTTAATTTACGCCTTTTAGCAATAAAAATTAGTATATTATTACAAGGTGTTAATTTGTTATATATTTGAAAGTAGGGAGTTATTCAATCGCTTTACAAGCAGAAATAAAAGTGAGTGAATTTTGCATCATAGTGACACAATCATAATATGACACTTTAAATAAAATCATAAGACGAAAAGAAAACTCAAAGAAAGAATCAAAGAGCATAAAGCAGATATAAAATTTTGTCGTCAATCTCTCTCACGTTTAAATTTTAATCAGAATTTTACAATAGATTTTGATCATGCAAAAATTATGTACCCAACATCCAATTACGACGCATTCACTATCAGAGAATCCATTAGTAGCAATAGAATAATGGAATACATAGGAATGGCAAAAAGAAAACTCATAGAAAGAGTTAAAGAGCATAAAGCGGATATAAAATTTTGTCGTCAATCCACAGCCCTCTCACGTTTAAGTTTTAGTCAGAATATCACAATAGATTTTGATCATGCAAAAAATATATGCCCATCATTGAATTATTACGCATCCACTATCAGATAATCTATAGAAATCCTGTGTATAAACAATCAAGTGTATAACGACGCCCTATCGTAGAATATCCCCAGTTCATGGTGCAATATCCTGAAAAAATATCCTCCTGAAAACTTGAGCAAAGTGACGTATTAAAATTAATGGTACAGCAGTTAAATATTTTCCTGTACGCAAATTTAATCTGAAACACTGCTACTTCGACTTTCCAGCTCCGCATTTAAAAATGAAAGTGACGTAGGAGAACAAAGTGATGTAATAAAATAAATGGAACTGCAGTTAATATGTGTTTTTCTCTACTGAAGTTCAATCCAAGGGACTGCAACTTCTACTTTCAACTCTAATAATTATTGGCTTTCCCATTTCAAAACGAAGTGACGTATTTGTATAAATGAACAGCAATGAGTTATCAAAATATTCTCTGATGATGGCATTGGGAAATACAGGCCTAAAGTACTAAGTTTTAAATAGAATGCATATTTTTAACATGTAACATCTATTTTATTATTTTAGTCGCCTTTTAAGTGAAACAATGATAGGTGGTCAATGACCAGTAGGTGGCAGCACAGACAACCACCTCAACGCGGGGTGATTCTGTTCCAAATTTTCCGAAATTTTAATGCATTCTGTTTCGAAAATTAAAAAAATCTGTCATCAGTCCGAAAATTCGGACATAAAAAATATCGCGAACTTCGAAAAATGGTCGCCGAAAAAAATTAATTTCGTCAATTGTTTGCAGAAAAAATTGAATCAATTTCATCAAAGGATCGCGGGGAAAACACTCATTTTGTCAACGGATCGCGAAAACAAAAGATTGCGAAAAAACGAAAATCTCGTCAAAAAATCGTGAAAAAATGCAAATCTCACCAAAAGATCGCGAAAAAACGCAAATTTCGTCAGAAGATCGATAAAAAAATGAAAATTTCGTCTAAAGTCGCAAAAATGCACGTTTCTTCAAAAGATCGCGAAAAAAACCGCGAATTTCGCCAAAAGGTCGTGAAAAATGCAAATTTCGTCAAAGGGCTGCGGAAAAAACGCATACTTCACGTCGGGAGGGTATTTCCCCTTCTCCTCTCTGCTGTAACCTTTCAGAAAATCTGATATGACTTTCAGAAAAAAAATTTCTACTCAGAAAGCCCCCTGCCTCATCGAGTTCATGGCTGAAATTCCAGAGTTAGTTAAAACTCGTGCTATCAGCTGTGCTCACTTGACAAGAATCAGTAACTTACAGTAAATTCTCTTTCTGGCAGTTTAATTGAAAAAGAGTAGAACTTCTTTT
Organism: Maratus speciosus; assembly: GCA_963932465.1. Taxonomy (NCBI): domain Eukaryota; kingdom Metazoa; phylum Arthropoda; class Arachnida; order Araneae; family Salticidae; genus Maratus; species Maratus speciosus. The sequence goes on from OZ010799.1 coordinate 334,001,609, forward strand.
TATACTGGGAGGCGGTAGCACAGACAATCATCGAGTTCACGGCTGAAATTCCAGAATTAGTTAAAACTCAATTCGCATATTAAAAAGCAATCGGTCTGCCAAGTCCTATCTTGGTGGAAAACACCTGAAAACTCGGTTTTAGCGGTTGACTCGTAGGTTTACCATTGTGTTTTCCTGCTCCCAGTCCTCCATGTTTTCATACTTTTGGGTGCAGGAAAACACAATGGTAAACCTACGAGTCAACCGGTAAAATCAGGTTTTCAGGTGTTTTCCACCAACTTAGGACTTGGCAGACCGATTGCGTTTTAATATGCGAATCGAGTTTCAACTAATTCTGGAATTTCCGCTGTGAATTCAATGAAGTGATTATCTGTACTGTTGCCTCCCGGCCTATGAGCTTTTTAAAGTTCATATTGTATAATTTATGATATTTTATTTTCATGGATGAAATTGAAATTTCCTTTTGAGAATGATGTCATTTTCGCCACTAAAACCATCCTTCAACGCAATCGTTTTAAAATATTTGAGTTTTATTAATGGACTTTTAAGTATGACGTCATTTTTACGAATGAAAACATTTTTCTGATTGGGGATTGGGATGAGGTAAACCTAATTTTGTGCTGTAGGGAGCAATATACGTGTATGCCTTCTCACTTCTGCATGCGCTCCGCCGTTCTTAGTTTAGGCCCCGATAAATTTGGTCCCTGCAACTTTTCTACCTCGTGGCTTTTCTAAGCCTATTGCTGACTGTAACTTTCATATAGAATATAACATAAAGCAAAGTTACTGTAGTGCAGTGATATTTTTATGTATAGTTGGTTCATGAAGGATTTTCCTCTTGTGCGGTAATTATAAAATTTATTATTTAAAAATTATGTATTACATAAATTGTAATTTACAAACATTTGCTATGAAAATAATTTGGCACAGATGTTATATTCGCCCCATATTGGCGCGATTTTTTTCGGTTGCCAATTTGGCGAAAACATCAACAGCATAAACAACATAATCCGGGTTACCACATCAAGCAAAATAACGACACTTTGGTGCAAGTTAAGTACCGGTTGCCTATATGATATTGGCGTCAAAAAAATCGCGCCAATATGGGGCGAATATGACATCTGTGCCAATAATTTTGTCAATAATATATGAACAATTACAACGTGTTCTTTTTGGCACAGATGTCGTATACGCACCACTTTGGCACGATTTTTTTCTAACGCCAATTTGGCGAAAACCTCATTTTCGAATACCAGTTACATATATTTTTTTTTAAAGGGAATAACAATAAATAAAAAAGTTAATTAATAATTATAGAACAAAAGAATTTATATAATTTTAAAACAGAAAATAAATGTAAATAAACAATTTATTAATAAATAAACACCAACATCCGAGTTACCATATCAAGCAAAATAACAGCACTTTGGCGCCAGTAAAGTACCCCATTGTGTATATGACACTGGCGTCAGAAAAAAATCGCGCCAACCTGGTGCGTAATCTGTGCCCATTTTTGTGTAATTTTTGGCATTTAGCATATTTTTTCGGAAAAATTCATAACTTTTCGGCTTTTGTAAACATTATTTTTCTGTAGATGCAATATTATGCTAATATGGGTACTTTTCGGTTAGCCGGGCGCCAGTGTTATATATACATAAATATATACATATATATAGACATATATTTACATATATATATACATATGTATGTATATATATATGTATGTGTGTGTACATATATATATGTAAATATATCTATATATATATGTATATATTTATGTATATATAACACTGGCGCCCGGCTAACCGAAAAGTACCTTAATATGTTTTTTGTACATTTTATATGTTTCAAGGGTACTTCTTAGTTATCCCGTCGACCAATTTCGCCAAATTATATAAATCGCCAAACCACTCCCCAACTTATACACATTGACATAATTTTTATTTTAAATAACGAAAGAACAAATAAATTAGTAAAACATTAATAAAAATACAAATAAAATGCCGAATTGATGGCTTTATTGGCCATTATTGGCATTTAATCTTACAATTAATTAATTAATGGCAACCATTATTGGCATTCAATCTTACAATTTGGCGACAGTAATTTGGTCGACGGGATAACTAAGAAGTACCGTTTTAAGATGCATATAAAATTAACGTGCATAATATAATGTTATGTTTTCATTTTACATGCATAATAAGTATGTAAAATATGAAATATATAAAAATATAAAAATATGGTACTACTTAGTTATCCAGTCGACCAATTTCGCCAAATTATACAAATCGCCAAACTACTCGCCAAATTATATAAATCGCCAAACTACTCGCCAAATTATATAAATCGCCAAACTACTCGCCAAATTATACAATTTGACATAATTTGTATATTAAATACCGAAAGAACAAATAAATTAGCATAACATTAATAAAAATACAAATAAAACGTCGAAATAAAAATCACTTGACGTAAACATGTGTAACTTCCTTAAAGTCAAGTGAATGTGACATTTACGATCAACCATTATTGGCATTTAATCTTATAGTTTGCCGATAGATTTTTGGTCGACGAGATAGCTAAGTATTATCAAAAATATATGTAAGTATATAGTATAGTATTTATTTATATAGGAATATATTATTTATATTTATATATGTGTATCTCTATATATAATTACATATCTTATCTAAGTATAATATACTACATAAAAGGGTACTTCTTAGTTATCCCGTCGACCAATTTCGCCAAATTATATAAATCGCCAAACCACACGCCAAATTATACAAATTGACATAATTTTTATTTTAAATAACAAAAGATCAAGTAAATTAGTATAACATTAATAAAAATACAAATAAAACGTCGAAATAAAAATCACTTTATGACGTAAACACGTGTAAGTCAAGTGAATGTGACATTTACGATCAACCATTATTGGCATTTAATCCTCCAATTTGGCGACAATAATTTGGTCGACGGGATTACTAAGAAGTACACATGAAAGTAATACATATTTATATGAACACCAAACGAATATTTTCAACATGTGACATATATAACGTCTATTCAACAAATATATATTTATAAATATTTAAAAACCATGTTTTTACGCCATCTTGAAAAATTTGGTAATATACTAAAACGGCCTTTTGGCGCCATGTTGGATTACTTCGCCAATCGCGCCAACTGGAACAGGATATGGAACTCTTCCCCATATACGCACCGCTGTACCTAATTTGCGCAAAAATGGCGTTATTTTGCCTTACATTGTAGTAACCCGGCTATTGTTGTTTATTTATTAAAAAACTGTTTATTTACTTTTATTTTATTTTCTACAATTTTATAAATTGTTTTATTCTATATAGGTATTACATAAACTATCATTTATTTCCATTTAGTCTTATTTCTTTTTTAAATTAACAGAAAATAATTTAAAAATATATATGTAACTAGTATTCGAAAACCTAGTTTTCGCCAAATTGGCGTAAAATAAAACGCGCCAAACCCGTTGCTTACATGACATCTGTGCCGAAAAATGCATATAAAGTCCATCCCACTAGTAAAAAAAAAAGCAACCCCAAAGGCTGAAGATCGGACAGCCACATCGAAACATTTATCGACAAAAAAAAAAAAAAAAAAAAAAAAAAAAATCGGAACAGGATATGGAACTCCTCCCCGTATATGACATCTGTGACCAGGAAAATATTAGGCAAACCAACTTTCCAGTACTTTACTTCTTTAATCTTAAGTTACTGTTTCAAATATGTAGCTGAGGAAGAGTTCTACATCTTGTACTGTTTTTTTTAACCATTTGGAAAAATGGTTATTGTCCTCTGTGAGGATAGGAAATCAAAAACATATCTGAAGTTTTTTATTGATTGAATCCTCATTTTATTCGTTTTCTGATGGGTCTATACAGTAATCTGTATTTCCCTTTACTTTCAACAGAGATGGATGCTTCTGTTGCCCAGGGGTGCAGAATATGTCCGATCCGGCAATCTAGGATCGGGGGAAATTTTAACCACCTGGGGAAATTTTGAAGAAACATGTACAATTGATTTCGATTTTAACAACGAATTCCATAATTAACTGAGATGGAAAAATTTCACTACAAATAAAAAGATCCGTATAGCGAGCTTCACAAAATCGATCTCAAAATAATATGTACCGTATATCAGGTGTGATTCTGTTCCGAATTTTCCGAAAATTTAAGGCATTCGGTTCCGAAAATTAAAAAAAAATCGGTCATCAATCTGAAAATTCGACATACAAATACCGCAAATTTTGTCCAAGAATTACGGAAAAAACGCGAATTTCGTCACAAGATCGCAAAATAACCACAAACATCGCAGAAGATCGTCAAACTACCGCAAGTTTTGTCAAAAGATCGCGAAAGAATCGCAAATTTCGTCAAAAGATCGCGAAAGAACCGAAAACTTCGTTAAAAGATCGCGAAACAACCGCAAATTTCGTCCAAAGATCGCGCAACAACCGCGAATTTCGTCATAACGGGCAAAATAACCACGATTTTCATCAAAAATGTCGAAATAACCGCGAATTTCGTCAAAGGAACGCGAAAAAAATCCCGCAAATTTCGCCAAAAGATCGCGTTACAACCGCAAGTTTCGCCAAAAGATCGCGAAACAACCGCAAATTTCGTCAAAAGTTCGCGAAATAAACGTGCATTTCGCCAAAAGATCGCGAAAAAAACCGCAAATTTCGTCAAAAGATCGAGAAAAAACCACCAATTTCGTCAAAAGATTGAGAAAAAACCACAAATTTCGTCAAAGGATTGCGAAAGAACCGCAAATTTCGTCAAAAGATCGCAAACAACTGCAAATTTCGTAAAAAGATCGCGAAACAACCGCAAATTTCGTCCAAAGATCGCACAACAACCGCGAATTTCGTCAAAAGGGGCGAAATAACCACGATTTTCGTCAAAACATGCCGAAATAACCGCAAATTTCGTCAAAGGAACGCGAAAAAAATCCCGCAAATTTCTTCAAAAGATCGCGAAACAACCGCACATTTCGTCAAAAGGCACGAAATAACCGCAAATTTCGTTAAAAGATCGCAACAAAAACGCACATTTTGTCTAAAGATCGCGAAAGAACCCCAAATTTAGTCAAACGATCGCAAGACAACCGCGAATTCATCAAAAGATGGCAAAACAACCGCGAATTTCGTCAAAAGAGGACACATTTACAAATTCATTTTTTAACGGAAAGATATAAAAATGGAAAGCCTGACCATGGAAGTGATTTGGAATCGAACTGTGTTTTCCATTTTTTGATCAATAAATTACCTGTTGAGTTATAAGCGATTTTGATCGTCGAAATAATCACGAAATGTGGCAGAAGAAAGGCGAAATAACCAGAAAACTCGCCAAAAGATTGTGAAATAACAGCAAATTTCGTCAAAAGATCGCTAAAAATCTCAAATTTCGTCAAAAGATCGCGAAAAACGCAAATTTCGTCAAAGAGCCGCGAAAAAAAATAGTTAGTGCTGGCAGTGGATTTCCCCCCTTCCCCCACTCCAAAGGATCAATTTGATCCTTTGAGAAAATTTGCTGTGAATTTCAGAATTTTTTTTTTTCACTCAGAATCACACCTGCCATATATACTCGCGCATAAGTTGAGAAATAGTGGAAAAATAAATTTTCTATACCTACGGTAATTCAGCATTTACCTATAACGTACCGCAAAATTTTTGGGGAAATTTTCATGTGGATTGGGGAAATGTTGGGAGTAGAAACCTTTTCTGCACCCCTGCTGTTGCCACTATAACAAAAAAGTAATAAAAACTACAAAAAAAATTAATAACTCAGAAACAAATTGAGATACAGATGTCAAACAAATTGCAATTAAAAATACATTTTTTTTCTCTATTCGACGATATAAAAAGTAATATTGTGAGATGTTTAGAAGTTTAAAAATGAAATTTCATTTAAAATGGGTCGTCAGATTTCTTGGAAATCTGACGATGGAAAAGCCTTTTCCCGAACAGCCAATGAAATGATTGGATAATACGTAAGTTTCAGGTGGATAATACGTAAGTTTCAGGAAATCTTGCAATTTTTACGTGTAATAACACTATTAATGTTTAATTCATGGCGTAGGTAATGTATGATCAACTCCGTGCGATTTTTTATGTCTTAAATTTTAGTCTTTGAAAAAATCATTTTCCAAATGGTCGTTGTAATTTGTTAAATTGCTTTATTTATATACAGTGAGCAAAAAAAGGATTTGCACACCAGGTAAATTTGTTGTAGCATATGTATAAATAAGTAAAAAGCAACTAAGAATTAAAAATACCAACACTTTTACAAAACAAATAAACATATTTAATATCTGACTTAATAATTATATTTAAAATATGAAAACATAAAAAAGTAGCATTTGTACTGCCAAAAAAAATATTTGCACACTAACAATAAAAATAGAACTAGAGGAATTATTTATAAGTTAAAAACAGTGCTAATATTTAGTATGCATGCCCTTTGCTTCAATTACAGCTTGTAAACATCTGGGCATTGATTCTATAAATTTGCGACATGTTTCACGGCTCATTTGTAGCCATTCTTCCCTAAGAGCTTGCTTAAGTTCTGATTTGTTAGAAATTTTCTTTTTCCTTATTTTCGCATCCAAAATATGCCATAAATTTTCAATCGGATTGAGGTCTGGTGATTGTGGTGGCGTTTTCAATTGATTTTTTACATTATGAAGCAACCATAACCTCGTAATATATGCAGTGTGTTTCGGATCGTTATCCTGTTGGAAATAATATGAATTAGGAATTCCTAATTTCAGAGCACTATTAGATAAATGATCTCGCAATATATTAATATATTATTTAGCATTCATATTGCCTTTAATAAAGGTCATTTCGCAAACTCCGTCAAAAGACATGCATCCCCAAATCATTACATGACCACCGCCATGTTTTACTGTTGGTTTCAAGTTTTTAATTTTAAGATAACTATTTGGCTTTCGCCATACAGTTTTCTTACCATCTGAGCCAAAAATATTGAACTTGCTTTCATCGGAAAAAATAACAGTTTTCCAAAACTCTAGTGGTTTACATAAGCTTTTGCAAATTCAAGTCTTTTCACCTTATTTGTTTCACTAATAAATGGTTTTTTTTCGAGGGGCTCTTCCTCGAATATTTGCATCATGAAGAATATTTCTAATTGATTGTGGTGTAACTATTGTTCCCGACGTTGAAGCGACATCAACAGCCATTTCTCGAGCACTTAGAAAAGGGTTTTTTGAAGATTCTTTTATGATGGCTCTCCTTTGCCTGGTATTTAGCTTTCTTGGACGCCCAGTTCGCGGCTTATTTATTGTCGAACCAGTTTCTTTTTTTCTTCTTAATTACATAACGAACACTAGAAAAGTTTAGATTTAATTTTTTACCTATTCCTCGGTAACTTAATCCAGAATTGTGAAGAAATATAATCTTCTCATGGGTAGCAACAGACAGTTCACACGTTTTCGGCGCCATTAGAACAAAAACTCCCCAGAATCCCTGCTCCAGTTAATATATTACGTGACTTTAAAGTGCGGGGCTAATGTACTGCGGGACATGCTAAACATTTGCATAATGTTCACATTTAATGCCTTTGTTAACAGTCAATGCTTCTTGTGCAAATACTTTTTAGGTATGAGAAAATATTAATTTATTTCTTAAAATGTGTAATATTACTGTTTAAGGAAAATGGGTAGTTATTTTTATTTTCTTCTTATTTAAATAAATGAATAATTAAGAGAATAGTATCAAATTTGCTTTCTATGGTTACTTATGCAAAAAATCGTCTGCGTGCAAATACTTTTTTTTGCGATAAATGTTTCAATGTGGTTGTTGGTTGTGGTTGTGGTTGTTGCGTTTGGGATTGCTTTATTTTTTGGGGGTGGGGGGGGTGGGGGGGGTTACTACTTAGTTATCCCGTCGGCCAGTTTCGCCAAATTATACAAATTGACCTAATTTTTATTTTAAATAACGAAAGTACAAATAAATTAGTATAACATTAATATAAATATAAATAAAATTTCGAAATAAAAATCACTTGATGACGTAAACACGTGTTGTCAAGTGAATGTGACATTTACGATCAACCATTATCGGCATTTAATCTTACAATTTGGCGACAGTAATTTGGTGACGGGATAACTAACAAGTACCTTCATTTTTTTATTTACAATTTAGAAATAAATTTATAAAATTATAAATAATATATAAACTATAATTTATAAAAGAATCTCGAACTGTATTGTTTACTATTTTTATTCCACTTTAGCTTTTTAGGTAGATTTCGTAAGAAATACTACCTATTGCAGTCGTTACCATGGTGCGACTTTTGAAAAATTCCTTCATAACTTTTCATTACATGACCCCAGGAACCAAAAACCACCCCCACCTAAAAAGTTTATATATATATATATATATATATATATATATATGTATGTATGTATGTATGTACTAAATTTTGTCCGCACGATAAAAGTCGCAATTATGCACGGAACGTCTTCAAACTCGCCAACAACTTTAAGATAGCTAATTTCTCGGCGGGGATTGAAAATGAGCAAAATCGGTCCAAGGGAATGGGAATGGGGAAGGTTTAAAATTTTGAATACCTTCTTAACATGAGTCTGATAAAACCAGCTTTTACACAACAATGGCAAGAAAAAATAAATATTTTTCGTTATAGCTGTTGCCAACAGTTAAAAAAAAAGCAATAAAATTCTCACCACAACAATTGGTTTTCTAATGCAGTGTTTTCACGTGAAAAATTAAATTAGATAAACAGTTTGACGAATTGAAAACAAATTGAATATTACGTCATAAGTTTTCTAGAGCAAGATTTCTGCATGAAAATTCAAAATGAAATAAATAGTTTGACGAATTGAAAACAAATTGAATATTATGTCATAAGTTTTCTAGAGCAAGATTTCTGCATGAAAATTCAAAATGAAGTAAATAGTTTGACGAATTAAAAAAAAACCAACAAAATATTGCGTCATATTGAAAATATAATGGACCACAGCAGGTGAATATGTAGCGTCATTGAGTTTGAAGAAACGTATTAAAACATGATAAAAACCCGAGTATGGAAATATTAACATATTTTAACACTTTGAGGTTCTCTGAATTTGATTTAGCCATTTTTAAACCTATTCCATATACATACGTGTGTGTATATTAGAATTTTCACAAAATGTTTAGCTCCCTAGAGCTCATTCTTAGCGAAGGAACTGGGTTTATCTTTAATCTTGATTTAAGTTTTGTTGGTGAATTTAGTACTTAACTTCGAAATCTACCTCCGCCTGTAGGCCCGAGCCGGCAGGGATTTTTTCCTTAACATTTTACCTACTTGATCTGATTACTATATAAAAATAGTATTTTCTTTTCAGGTATCTTTAAAAATGGATCACAAAGTCACTCTAGCAACATGTACATTGAATCAATGGGCAATGGACTTTGAAGGAAACTACCGTAAGATCCTTGAAAGTATAATTCAAGCAAAAGATAAAGGAGCTACATACCGTGCTGGTCCAGAACTTGAAGTAACGGGTTACAGTTGTGGAGATCACTTTCATGAAAGCGACATTTTTTTACACTCATGGCAAGTGCTTGTTAAACTTCTGCAAGATCCCAACTGTAGCGATATCATCATAGATGTCGGAATGCCAGTGATGCACAAAAATGTTGCTTATAATTGCAGAGTGGTATTTCTGAACAAAAGAATTCTCTTAATAAGGCCGAAATTAATTTTAGCTAATGATGGAAATTATAGAGAATCGCGTTGGTTCACAGCATGGACCAAGAAAAAGCAAGTAGAAAGATATATTTTGCCAGGAATTGTGCAAGCCGTTATGGGTCAGAAAGCGACAGCTATAGGTGATGCTGTCCTTTCAACTATAGATACTTGCATCGGGTTTGAAACTTGCGAAGAACTCTGGAACCCACATAATTCCCATACACCTCAAAGCTTAGATGGTGCAGAAATTATAGTAAATGGCAGTGGTTCTTATCATGAAATAGGAAAAGCATCTCTTCTCGTTGATTTGGTAAAAACAGCTACATATAAATGCGGCGGGATTTATGTATATTCGAATTTGAGAGGTGGTGATGGAGAGAGGGTTTATTACCATGGTTGTTCACATATAGCCATGAATGGTCAAATGATTGGCATAGGAAAGCAGTTCTCTTTGCAAGAAATTGAAGTGACGGTTGCAACCTTATATCTAGAAGATATCAGATCTTACCGCAACACTATACAACATCGGAATATAGAAGCATCGTCTGAGGAGAAATATCCACGAATAGAAGTTGATTTTTCTCTTTCATCCAATGACTTATTATTGCCAACAACTGAGTCAAAGGAGTGGCAGTTCCATACACAGAAAGAAGAAATGTCTCTGGGAGCAGCTTGTTGGCTCTGGGATTATTTAAGGCGCAGCGGCGTAAGTGGTTTCTTTATGCCTCTGAGTGGAGGTATTGACAGTAGCAGTTGCTCTGTTATTGTACATTCTATGTGCACACTTGTATACCAAGCAATATCGGAAGGCGATAGCTCTGTTTTGAAAGATTTAAGGAAAATACTTAGAGATTCAGAATATAAGCCCCAGAATGCAAAAGAACTTTGTAAACAGATATTAGTAACATGTTATATGGGTACAGCGAATTCATCTGAAGAAACATGTCAAAAAGCTCAAGATCTTGCTTCTCAGATTGGTAGTTATCACTTAAAAATAAATATTGACAAAATTGTCGAAGCTGTCTTAAGAGTTTTTCTGTTAATTGCCGGGGTAACACCCAAGTTCCGTGTCCGTGGCGGCAGTGAAACAGAAGATAAAGCATTGCAAAATATTCAAGCTCGGATACGAATGGTTATGTGTTATGTCTTCGCGCAGTTACTGTTATGGTCTCGGAAGAAATCAGGAGATTTGCTAGTTCTTTCTTCTGGAAATGTAGATGAGTGTCTGGCTGGCTATATTACGAAATATGACTGCTCGAGTGCCGACATAAATCCTATTGGTTCTTTTAATAAAAGGGATTTAAAGAAATTTCTAAAATATGCAATGGTGCATTTCAATTTACCAGCATTGGGTGACATTCTGACTGCACCTTCAACTGCTGAATTAGAACCGTTAAATGAAGGTCACATTGATCAAACAGATGAAGCAGATATGGGAATGACTTATGATGAGCTAAATGCTTATGGTCGTTTGAGAAAATCTAGTCGCTGCGGACCCTATTCCATGTTTCGTAAGCTTGTAAACACGTGGTCTAATCTATCACAGCCAGAAGATATTGCAGATAAAGTTAAACATTTTTTCCGACGATATTCCATCAACCGGCATAAAATGACTGTTCTGACGCCTTCATATCATGCGGAAAGATATAGTCCTGATGATAACAGATTTGATCATCGACAGTTTTTATATAATGTAGAATGAGTGTGGCAGTTTCGTGCTATAGATGATGCTATTAACGATTTTCGAGGAAAAAAGGAAGCAGGACAAGTGTCAATGACGACAAGGAATGGAAATCGCAGCGTAGAAAGAGTCGAATTAGACCAACTAGATGACTTCGTTATAATACGGTGATATCTGTGTTTTTATATTGATTTATATTCAGTTAATGTCATAAAATTTTTAAATTCAAAGTCGGCAGAGACACTTTCAACACGCAGAATAATTGTTCCGCTATCCAATATCATATAGATATCTTTTTTTACGTGGTATTATTAGAAATATCCTATATTTAGGACACGAATTATCATGCATCATACTAGTATTTTCATGTACATGAGGCATTAGTTTTCAGCATCATGATTTTTTGGGGGACCGTTATTCACTTGTTATTTCTTGCCATTATTTCCTTCACACGTATTTCTTTTTTAACTGAACAATAATAGAAGATATAAATAAAACAAGTATTATGAATTTGTATCCATATCATGCCTTTAAATACAAAAATTATGATGCATAACTGAAGTATTTGCACTTATAAAGTAACACTGTTTGTAGCAATTTGAGTTCCTTCATTAAATTTTTCAGGCAATTGTTGCACTAACAACAAATGAGTCTTTAGTTAAAATAAATCATTAAATAAGATAGATTGGTTTATGTACAAAAGGCTATGAATTTATCTGGCTAGTCTACTTTTGTATGCAACACCTTGATAACTAAGACTGTATAGGTAACGTAATAAGAACTAGATATTGAAATCTTCGTTTAGCTGTAGCAATACTTACAATGATTCAAAAATTATGATAGTTTAAAATGCATTTGGAACACATCTCATCAACGACATTATATAAGACACTGGTACAAAAAATATCACAAGTATGATATGAACTCTGGTAAATAGTACGGATAGCAATATTTTAACTAATGATCCAGATTCTGTTCCATTTTATTTTTAGTAGAGTCCTTATTATTTTTTACCCATTATGATGTCTGTAATCAAAATTATATTGAAATAAAACTACTATGAACTGCTTCAAATGTTGACAATTTCCTTTTTATAATGTACTAGGGGGCTCTGTCCCCTGCAAGCTACGCTCGCCAACCCCCGTTCAGACACCGCAGAATCTAAAAATCAAAAAACATGCTAATCTGATGGGTTTTAAAAATATTAGAGACGATTAAATTATACTGAAAAAAGCTGTGCAGATCTCCCTGTAAACGGGTTACCACTCAATTCCCTTTGATTGCAAAAATTTAAGGGCGAATCAGTTGCTGTTAAGACATCCAATCGTTGTTTTCGTTTTTGATTAAAGAGGATCAGTTAAACATTTGAAAAGAAGCTAAAATAAAATGAATTAAGTATTCAGAGTCTTTGTCTCCCGATATTTTAAAACAATCTCTATAACAATAGCCTAAATCATGGGACTATCATCAACAGTTCCCGGCGGAACACTTCGTTTTTTATACTCTAGTTGCCATTTTGATACTTTAATGTTATCCAGGCACAGGTGATAAGTCGCCAAATATTATTCTATCCCCATCATTTCATCTAGATTATAATAGTTCAAGTCATCAAATGCCATAAACAAATACGGTCTGATCCCTTCGCCTTTCATATGAAGGTTTGGCACAAATGTCATTGGCGCGATTGGTGTATTGGCGCGATTTTTTTTCCAACGCCAATTTGGGGAACGCATCAACAGCATAATCAACAACCTCCGGCAAAATAACGATACTTTGGCGCCAGTTAAGTACCCGTTCCGTATATGACATTGGCGTCAGAAAAAAATCGCGCCAATATGGGGCCGTATATGACATCTGTACCGAAAGAAAAAAACCGGGTGCAAATCTCGCCAATATCGTTTTTGCAACTCGCCAGTTAGAATTTTTTTATTCTTCTAGTGGTAAATTAAAACATTGATTTGAAGTTGAAATTAAATGTCATGGTTTGTTACATAATTTAATATTTCGCCAGATGTCATAAACGCACCGCATGTTTGGCATGATTTTTTTTTTACGAAAATTTGGCGAAAACCTCGTTTTCGATATATGTATTACATATGTATTTTTGGTACTACTTAGTTATCCGGTCGACCAAAAATCTATCGCGAACTATAAGATTAAATGCCAATAACGGTTGATCGGAAATGTCACTTTCACTTGACTTTTAGCAAGTTACACATGTTTACGTCATCAAGTGATTTTTATTTCGACTAGTTATTTTTATATTTATTAATTTTATACTAATTTATTTGTTTTTTCGTTATTTAAAATAAAAATTTTGTCAATCTTTACAATTTGGCGAGTGATATAATTTGCGAAATTGGTTGACGGAATAACTACGTTGTACCGTATTTTTTAATTATTTTCTATTAGTTTCAAAAGGAAATAGCAAAAAAATAATAACTATAGAACAAAATAATTCATATAAATTAAAAAAATAAATAAAAGTAAATAAACATTTATTATTAAATAAACGACAATAGCCATGTCAATCAAAATAATGCCATTTTTGCGCCAATAAGGTACCCCAGTGCGTATATGACATCTGTGCCTAATATTTTTCTTTTCGTTTTGTTTTTTTAAAAAAGAAAGAAGTGAAAGCCTTCAATTTAAATGTTTCATTTTTAAATTTAAGTTTTGTATTAAATAAAATGATAACGAAATAAAAAAAAAAGCATTGTTCTTAGCATAGATTTAAAGGAGTCCAAACTGGTCGCCAAATTAATTTAAAATAGTAAACTTTTCTGAATTATGAAAAAAAAAATCTGTTATGATTAAAATTTGAGTTGCCATCTTTAGAAAAATGTATTTAAAATTAGAAAAAATTAATATTTCGAAAACTAATTCGAATTTAAAAATTCTAATACCAGTTTTGAGATCTGTGGATCAATACGGATTTTTGGTGTTAATTTCATCGCAAAGTATTCCATATTTTAGGAGAAATCGCCGTGAAACATAATCAGTTGTTTAATCAGTCGATTCAAAGAATTCATACACATTTCATCCGTTTCATATATTCGTTTCATTAGGACTTTATATATATAGGGTAGATATAGGGTAGATACATGTTAATAGTCGGAGAGGTAGCATCACAATTTAGAAAATAATTTTAGCGTCGCTGATGTTGCTACGAGGGCGAGTCAAATGAAAGTGAACCAATGCAAATATATGACAAACGGAGTACTTTATTTAATAGTCTCCTTTAGCATTTAGACATTTGTCCAACTGATTAACGAGTCTCGTGATTCCTTTCTCATAAAACTCTTTGGGTTGCTGCTTCAAAATGTCTGCAACTGCTTCCTTTACGTCATCGTCCGACATGAATTTGGTTCCTTTATACCCTGTTCACACTGGGATATCGGAACTGTCTTAAACCACCGAACTCTCTTAATTTTGAGGCTGTACTCCCGGAATTGAAAACCTGTTCATATCGAAAAACTCACCTAAGATAACTCAGTGAGCATCACTGTGTTGTTTGCGTATGCGATTAAGAAATTTTTATTGTTTAATTCAGCAATGGATAAGGAAAAGTTTCCTAATTGGAAATTTTACCCTACGGGAACCGTATTGTGGCATTATCCTGAAATATAAACGATAGTGTTAAGTCCGAATTGCAAAATTCCAACAAATAAGACAGAGCTTAAATAACTTCTTGGTATGGCTAATTACCTCGCACGATTCATCCCAAGATTTTCCGAAACTTTAGCACCCCTGAATTCTTTATTATCCACGAAGAACGAATTCATTTGGGATTCACCGCAAGATGAAGCACTGAAAAAACTTAAAAAGATTTTGTCGTCCGAACCGGTGCTGGCAATTTTTGATCCTGACAAAGAATCTATTGTGACAGCAGATGCCTCATCCTATGGTCTGGGGGCGACGTTGTGTCAAAGACAGAGTGACTCTACATTGAAGGTAATTGCATACGCATCTCGCACACTGACGCCAACTGAGCGACGTTACGCACAAATAGAAAAGGAAGCACTTGCGCTAACATGGGCATGTGAAAAATTTTGTAATTACTTGATAGGCACCAGGTTTCTTCTAGAGACAGATCACAAACCTCTTGTCCCTATATTGACAAGAAAATCCTTAGATGATTTAACTTCTCGTCTTCAAAGATTAAAAATGCGATTGATGAGATATTCTTTCGATGTTTTTCACACCTCAGGTAAAAATTTATGTGCAGCAGATGCATTATCTAGATCACCTATCCAGGAGGAAGTTCCAGATTTCGAATTAGAAGACGAAGTTGAAGCTTATGCCAATCTTTTAACAGAATCCATTCCTGTAGCTCCGCAAAGACTCTGACAGGTACAATTGGAACAAGAGCAAGATTCAACATGTAAAATGTTATCAGCCTATGCTTTACGAGGATGGCCGGAAAAAAATAAATTAGAACCAGGATGTCTACCTTATTGGCCTTTGAGATACGAAATATCCTTGCAGAATGGATTACTTATGCGAGGAACTCGAATAATCATTCCACGCAAGCTAAGACATGAAATTTTAGAGAAAATACACGAAGGTCATATGGGGATAGGTAAATGTAGGGACTTGGCGAGATCTGCAGTATACTGGCCAGGTATCAGTAAAGACATAGAGAAGTTGGTGCGAGAGTGTACGTCATGTATACAGGAAGCTAAAAATCCTTCGGAACCGTTGAAACCCACAGGATTTCCTCAAAGACCTTGGGAAATAGTAGCTATGGATCTGTTCAAACTTCATTCAGACTGGTATTTGTTAGTGACTGATTACTATTCACGTTATCCAGAAATCGCTAAATTAGACAGGCTTACATCTCGAGAAGTGATTCTACATTGCAAGTCAATTTTCGCCAAACATGGAATACCTGATATTGTTAGGTCTGACAATGGGAAACAATTTGAAGTAACGAGAACAGCTGAATTCTATTAATTTGCAAAAACATATGGGTTTAAACATATCACGTCTAGTCCAAGATACCCACAGAGTAATGCTAATGGATTTGTAGAAGCTGCTGTTAAAATTATCAAGCTCAGATTCAAAAAATCCAAAGATCCTTATTTAGCACTACTCAGTTACAGAGCTTCGCCTTTAAAGAATGGATACAGTCCAGCTGAGTTATTGATGGGTAGGAGATTACAAACAACGTTACCCATACCACTAACAGCACTTCAACCAAAGCTCATACAGAAGGAGAAATTAGAAGAAATAGAGGAACATCGAATAAAAACTCAAGAAAGGTACTATAATCAAAGACACAACTCCCATGAACTCAAGTCAATAAATCCAGGGGAGAAAGTGTGGATAACCGATAGAAAGGCTACTGGTACAGTTCAGAAACATGCGGACACACCAAGATCATATTTCGTAAAAGAAGGACATCATATCCTGAGACGAAACAGAAAACATCTAATTCCGAGTGCGAAACTGCAACCACGTCCGACAGATGATGACATCGAGGAAGCTCTTTCTACAGAAATTTCTAAAAGTGAAGTACCTGAAAATGGAACATCAAACCCTTCAGACTCAACTAAGATAAATGATCAGCTTAACCCTAGAATCAACCAACCTGTTGTAACGGAGAAACCTGTTGTAGTGGAAGAACTGTTAAACCTCCAAATCGACTGAATCTCTAAAAGGGGGAGATGTGGCATTATCCTGAACTAAGAACGATAGTGTTAAGTCCGAACTCTGCGTTTAACCTTTAGAGCTATTTAACCGGTTGTTAACTGGAACTGGAGTTGTGAAGTATGTTTACCGTTTGTATTTGTCTGAGTGCTTATTAAATGTGTCGTTCGATATTACATTGTCTTCAATGGTGTTTAAATACACAAACACGCCAAAATGCTCGGTATATTAACAAGTAAAGTTAATTAAACACGCGTAACAACACACGTATAAAAATTTAATTTTTCTATTTTCTCAAATAGACCCCCCCCCCTACACACGCACAGGGAGTTGCAACTTATCTCATCAAATTTTGCACCTTTTTTTATTAAATTTTACAAATAGAAGTATGTGCCTAGGTGCAATATTTAAGGAGATAGCCTATTGTTTCGCTATTTATGAATCACACTGTATACTATACGTGTGTGTATGCGGGTATGGAATTTCCACAAAGGTTTAGGTCTCTGGAGCTCATTCTTTGTGAAGAACTGAAATACAGATTTCAGAATTTTTTTTTTTTTTTTTTTTTTTTTTTTATTCATGGAATTTTTGTACTTGCCATTTTTTTTAATCATAAAAATATTATTTAAATAACAAAATACTCGGAACAGCTTTTCATCAAAAAGTTTTAATTTCGTTCTCAATCCAGATCACAGATTATATTTACTAAGTAAAGTAGGTAATCTGTCATCTGGATTAAATGAAAATAAAATTTAACAGATTACAACGACCATTTGGAAAATGATTTTTTCAAAGACTAAAATTTAAGACATAAAAAATAGTACGGAGTTGATCATACATTACGTACGCCATGAATTAAACATTAATAGTGTTATTACACGTAAAAATTGCAAGCGACAAAAATCGCCTGTGACTCGTACGTATTATCCACCTGAAACTTACGTATTATCCAAGCATTTCATTGGCTGTTCGGGAAAAGGCTTTTCCATCGTCAGATTTCCAAGAAATCTGACGACCCATTTTAAAGGAAATTTCATTTAAGGGGTTAAAGTTCTATTGCATGTATATATTTCAAGCGACAAAAATTGCCTTCGACAAGCCTTGACACGCGTCACGAAAACGTCACACAAAGCAGGAAAAACAAAGAAAGGAAATCTGAACAACTTGTATGTTTCGATTTTGTTGGCTCGTGGAATTATTAATTCTTATTTTCTAATAATAATTAATAATGCAATTAATAGAGAAAACGAAACGTGCAGGTTGTTCGAATTTTTTTCTTTGTTTTGCCTGCTTTGTGTGACGTTTTCGTGACGCATGCCAAGGCTTTCTCACTTATCTAGGGGTCGTTGCTTCGACTCGTCAGTTTTCTAGGTTAACCCGTTGTGTAACTTCCAAACTATTTGCAATACTCCACATAAAAAGCCCTCAAAGTGATACAAATTCACTAGATAAGAAATCCCACGTGTTTTCAAAAAAGACTCGAAATTTCGTCTAAGTTCCCACTTTAGGCGGCAAGATCAGAGGAAACAAATCAATCATAATTCATCTTAGAATATAGTACTTTGGAGATATCAAGAATAAAGCATGGACCACTTGGGGTCCCTTTCAAGATCCGGCATAGTGAAACTAATCGATACTTTCTCACGCTCAGTCGACCAGCGAGGTAACGGGTGCAAAAAAAAAAAGAAAAAAAAAGGCAATTTAACAAATTACAACGACCATTTGGAAAAGGATTTTTTCAATGACTAAAATTTAAGACATAAAAAATAGTACGGAGTTGATCATACATTAAGTTCGCCATGAATTAAACATTAATAGTGTTATTACACGTAAAAATTCCAAGCGACAGAAATCGCCTGCGACTCGTACGTATTAACCACCTGAAACTTAAGTATTATCCAAGTATTTCATTGGCTGTTCGGGAAAAGGCTTTTCCATCGTCAGATTTCCAAGAAATCTGACGGCCAATTTTAAATGAATTTATTTCTTAAATTTCTAAACATCCCATAATATTACTTTTTATATCGTCGTATAGAGAAAAAATGTAGTTTTAAATGCAATTTGTTTGAAAGCTGTATCTCAATTTGTTTCTGAGTTATTAATTTTTTTTGTAGTTTTTATTACTTTTTTGTCATAGTGGCAGCACTCTGTTGTCCATCTCTGTTGAAAGTAAAGGGAAATACAGATTACTGTATAGACCAACCAGAAAACGAATAAAATGATGATTAAACCAATAAAAAACTTCAGATATGCTTTTGATTTCCTACCCTGACGAGGACAATAACCATTTTTCCAAATGGTTAAAAAAGTGTGAAAATTACGTAAATTAACACGCAATCGTTGATTTTGCAAAATTGATTTTTCAAAACGTACATTCTTAAAATTCCGGGCAACGCCGGGTACTTTAGTTAGTTCAAAAATATATTCAAGCTTAAAATATTGCGTACATAATCTTTAGAGTGCTATCAACTGCGCTCACTTGACAAGAATCAGTAAATTACAATAAATTCTCTTTTAGGTAGTTCAGTTGAAAAAAGAGTAGAACTTCTTTACACATCACGTAATTTTAAAGAAAGTAAGAAATATTTTTTGAATGATTGGGAAATTTCAGTGCACACTAACATTTTGTTCAGAGGGTCGTCTACATATAGAAATTGTAACAAAATTTCATTATTAACACCTAATTTTTACCTCATATTTGAACTCTTTGATAAATTTTACCTTTTATTTGGATTCCAAATGGGAAATCATTCGGTCATGTAGTTTAGAAATTATACAGGTTTAAAGTTTCGTACTCATAGTGTAAAACCATTTTCAGATGCGTTCGTAATTATATAAATACGTAGAACATATAGTCCTCGTCTGGTCCGGCCGTCTGTCTGTCTGTCCGTATACAACAGCGCAAAAACTACCCAACCGAATGGTTTGAAATTTAATATACAGAATCGTTGCAGAGTTTTGTCGAGTCATTTCAAATTTTATGAAAATCGAATGAAAACTTAATCTTATCGATTTAAACTTATCGAATTAAACTTAAAAAGATATTAATAAAGGATTTCTTCATTCTATTAAATCATATATAACACGTTAATTCAATGATATCCCATGATAGGTATTGATTCTAGGTCGCCATGGTGATAACGTCCTATTTAAGATAGAGTCATATTATTTCCGTATTAATTTAATATCTATAATCGTAGTAAATTTTGTATTCATGCATTTTTGCATAAGAGTGCAACATCTATTACACTAACAAGGGAACCACTTTTGGTGTTGCTCGCACCTAGCATCGAGACCTGGTGTATTTTGTAGTCCTATACATAAAAGTTAGAGAACTCATAAAATTTCTCTGTGAAAATCATAATTTATATACTTTTTTATGCTTTTAATTTTTTATTATTACATTTTTATTTGTTTATTTCACGCCAAAAGTGAGTTAAGTCGCCAAATAGGGCGCTATAATTTTTCTGTCCGCTTTATCCAAAGAGTAAATGTACAGAACATATTACTAGAATTATATCAGATTGCGATTTTTTTTAATAATTAATAGCATGAGAAACATATACTAGGTTTTTATTTTTTTTCTATGCAGACGATAAATATATAAGTAATAAATATAATTCTATAAAAGCTTCGAAGATCATTGAAAACTATTTTTTAGTGAAATACAAAATAAGCAAACTATTTTCTTTTGAAATCAAACGGAATAAAGTTTCGAATGTTTAAAATGAAATGTTGCTGTATTAAATGGTCCTTCGGTAAAAGTAATCATAAAGTAAATTAATATTTTTACACAATTTAGAAAAATTACTGTGGCGAAATAAGTCGGACATTGCAAATTCTAGCTATTACAAATTCAGCTATGTCATTTGGCTAGGAGGTTGCCGGAAAGCTCTACTTTTGAAAATAAACGCCAACTGTTTCCCCGCCAAAAATATGAATATAATGTTGCAATTTTTCAAAATCAAATTCGTAGGTTTTTGAAGGAAATTTCAAACTTTTTTCAATATTTTATATTTATTATTAACTAATTTTTATTTTTAAATGCTTTTCTTTAAAAAAAAAATACAATGTTAATAGTCCGATAAGTGGTCTGGAAAATTGCTTTTTCAGAAAGTTATGCTGCTGTAAAATCAAGAAATATTATTTTAACAGAAAAATGTTATCGATTCTCAAACTTCATAATATAGGGCTTTAAAATGCACTAGGTCTCAATGCTAGGTGCGAGCAACACCAAAAGTGGTGCCCTTGTAAGATCTGAATATTTATGAAACTAGTCATAGTAAGAAAGAACCCCTTTTGCCACGTTTGACATACAATTTCAGACTTGTTTATAGCTGCAAAAAAAAAAAAAAGGACATAAAAACGGAGATTCTACTGGCAATCTAGATGCCAGTACTATTTCCGTATTTTTACAGAAAATTTTCATCATAAATTACAGAAAAATTTCCGTTTTTCTGATTAAAAACGGAAAGTTTTCTGTAAAAATATGGGGAAAAATTTCCGTAAAAATGCGAAAATAGTATTGGCGCCTAGATTGCCAGTAGAATCTCCGTTTTTTAGTCCGTTTTTTTTACAGTGCAACGCGGGTAGCTTTTTTAAAGCTTAACTCAAAACTTCGATTTCTGTGAGAAAATTAATTCAATTAATTTCAAATAAATTTCAAATAAATTCCATATATATTTTGAATAAATATCCGTAAAGATTATGAATTGTAACCTATGAATTTTTTTTAACAGAAATGGATCTCTAGAAGCTTCAAATATGCGAAACCAAAATTACAGCTCATTAAGACAAATAGTGTTTGAATTATTCTTGAAAAAATGACCGCGTTGTAATCTGTTTTTCAACAGCTAACTAGAAGTATGTGCCAATCCCAAAACTCTTTTCTGTCTCATACATCTTAATATTTCAAAAAGTAGTTACAAATGTTAATACTTCTTAACAATATTATTAGTTCAATACTATACCAACTTTGACTTTCACCTTAAATTTCTACTTCAATCAATTAATCGGAGTAAAAACGAGTTAATAACCATCATGATATTTATTAAAATCAATAGTTTTCGTTATTCTGTTGTACGTAAGCTATTTGCGAATAGCCGGCTTAGCGGGATGCGAAGTTCCCGTCGCTGCACGAGCCGCCGAGTTACAACAGAACTACGAAAAATCGAGAAAATTACACAAAAATCGTTACTGCAGTTCCCCCCCCCCCCAATTCCGACGTAACATTTCCAAATTCAAGGAGGATGCGGTCGCTGTAGCCAAAAACATACATATGAAATTTGATTCATTTCTATACATAACTTCATACGCTTTTCGAAGGTTCAATAATGAAAATAACACAAAAATCGTTATTACAGCGCCTCCTTCCGGTGGAATACTTCCAAATTGAAGGAGAACATGCTGTCCATAGCCAAAAATATACACACACAATTTGGTTCAATTCTATGCATACATTCATAGACTTTTTGATGGTACAATAATGAAAATGGCTCAAAAATCGTTGTTAAAGTGCCCCCTTCCGGTGGAACAGTTCCAAATTCAAGGAGAACCTGCCGGTTAATGCTAAAAATATACACAAAAAAAACTGGCTCAATTCTATGCATAACTTCATACACTTTTCGATTATACAATGGTGACACACGGACTGACAGACAGACATTTTGAATAAACATAATTTTCGGGGTCTCTGACCCCCTAAAATGTGTAAATCCGTCGAAAAAAAATCGATTTCAATACTTTCTTCTATTATAGATAGAAACAATTAAAAATGAATTTAACGTTGGGAGTTTCAAATTTTAAAGCTTTGTAGTTACTAAACTACTTCCCCGACGATTTGAGTTAGTAAGGGATGATCACACCACCACAATGCACTTTCTAAAAATTATTTACGGTTAGTACTTTAGTATTATCATTTTTTAGGGTTCCTTACTTAAAAAGTAAAGGAGGAACCATAATAAGATCACTCCTGTGTCTGCCTGTCTGTTACAGCCATTTCACTCGTAAACTATAAAACATGTATGATATCAAATCATATATATTAATCTTTTCCCCTTATCATAATTTTATTCACCTGTCCTATCTTATAATAACTTAAAGAACCCCCCCTTTTCATTTATGTAATATGTTCTCTTATTTAATATAAGCGTAATTACATTTCAAGATACGATAAATTATCCCTTTTCATACATACACATTCCCTATTCTTATTTTCGTAATACATATATGACCCCATCCTAAATTAACCGTTAGAATCCATATGCCATGATTTTAGTTTCGATCGTGAACCAGATCTTTTCATGACCATATTTGGTATTCGATGAAAGCCGCTATTTGTCCTTAGTTCTGCTCGCTAATTAAAAATTTATAAACCTCTCCTTATTTGGTTTTTAAGCCGCAATCACAAAATTCCGATATCCCTTCATGAGCCCCTGCTATTGTCTTGACTTAAAATACGTCTACATACAGCTTGAATACAAAAGTGAGCGTTAATTTTGCCAAAATAGCACAGTTCATATAAAACAAACTTTTCAGAGAAATACGCAAAATATCCTGTATTGCAACCACTGTGGCGAATATATTGGCGATAATTAACTTTGCTCATATGCATATGTTATTCAGCAGACTCTCTCTAGCTTCCTTCCTGTACTAGTGCTCTCTGAGGGGCCTCCCACAAAGCGATATAAGTAAGCGTACAATGTCAATACTGGAATCTGGAGTATATTGACACAACTGCGCCATCTGGTGGACGGAGTGAATAATGCAAATACGTCAGTTTTTAGTATGACGTCATATATGACAGAATATCTACTATCTGCGCATCTCTTGCGCATATTTTCTGATTCTTTACTCACTTATGGAAAATGAATCTTGTTTCCCAGTTTTATTGCAAAATATTTTTATTACAGTTTGACAAAATTATGCACTTTTAAAAAAAATAATCGCAATATCATTTTAATTTCGGGAAAAAAGCACTAATGCTACGAAAGCATTACTGCCTTTAGCCCTTAAACTAAAATGACATTGGGACTTTTTTTAAAATACACATATTTTTATCAAAACAAGCTGTAACAAAAATATTTTGCAATATATCTGGCAAACAAGATTCATCTTCTGTGAGTAAGTAACAATCTGAAATTCGTAATAGAATTTTTAACAGGGATTCTCTAAATAGCTTCAAGAAGGAAAAAAAAAATCTAATTTGGCGATTTTAGTAAAATTTTTGCAGTTATTGTCTGGACTCGCAAAATATTTAAACAAATACTAAATTAACAATACTTGCTCGTTTAATAGTACAACATTTAATGCATGCATTTTAAATTAAAGTGATTCTGAATATAAAATAAAATGAATTTTAAATTAAATAAATGAACTATTTGTAATTTAAATAACATGAATACAATACGATCAAAAGAATATTGGAATAAGTTTTCGATGTATCGTCTGCGCTTGATAAACGAAGAAAAGGACTTAAAATTGAATATTTTATTTATTATTAAATTCTATACATATTCTAAACCTTGATAAACATTCTATTTTCATCTGGAATAGAACCGTGTATATCATTTTTTATAACTTTAGCACATCAAGAATTGAGTAAAAAATAAGACTACAAAATTCAATCTTTACACATTAACTACTTACTAATTTTTATGCGTCATTTTTCATTTCATTAAAAGAAAATAATTAAAATCGAGCGTATTTAAATCAACAACATTTTATAATATATATCAAATAATATATATATTTTTTAATAAATTAAAGTTAAAATACGTAACTAACTTGTTTTGCTCTTTGGAAAAGGACATATGAATTCTATAGGAAAAAGAATTTTCTTACAATTTCGAAAACTAGAGTTATTCGATTGCCAACATTTTGCCATTTTAACAAATAATATTAGTTCTAAAAAAGAACTTTTTTTATTTAAATAATTAACTATAATAAATAAGTCAAAAAACACGAATAAAAATTAATAGAACATTCTATTACTGTCAGAATATAAATGCTACAAACAAATGAAAACACGATGTTGGCGCTTGCGCAGTTATTTCATAGATGTGCAATTAATAGATTATCCATAAAGAAGAAAACAGTTAGGCATCTTTCTGTTGTTCACTCCGTCCGCTACGTGGCGTGCGACCTTGATTGATGTGACCTCGCCTTTAATCTTGCGGTTACCTCTCCCATTTAAGATAAGACGCTTACCTATATCGCTTTGGGCCTCCCATCTCCAACGAACTTTCCATAAATTTTTCGTATCTTTAATGAACCTATATATTATTATTCACGGCCACTAATTCTGTTTATCCTTTGCTTCTGCAAACAAAATGTCTAAAAAATCGTAACAATGCTTATTCAACCAATCCCAAAGTGAAAACTGTATTACAACATGGAAAGTTCAAATTGGAGGAAGTAATAAAGACTATTGACCCACATATTTACAGATTATAAAACATTTACAAATATGTTTAGGAAAAATGTAGAAGGGCTAATTAAGTTACTTGGAAAAAATATATATATACTTTCTTTGCATATCGTGTGGGGTATCGTGTGAAAGCTTTCGTAACGCCGGACTCGAAAATACATTTCATTTAATTTTAGGTATTATATTTTCAGAAATATCGTCGAAAATGTAGCGCAAAAATGTGTCCCCCCCCCGCCCCTATATTTCCGAATCTACTGAAACTAAAATTGTTCAAAAATTGGAGGTAGTAGACGGTAATGTAAACCTTGCAGGAAAACTATAGCGATTACCCACATTTTTCCGTTAAACAGAAATTTCGATTTACAGGCATTCAGCAAAATTGTTGAGGAGAGCGGGAGCATTGTTGATAATGATTTTCGAAAATAAAATCGTCGATAATTAGCCGAGATATTAACCCTTAAAGACACGGACGGTTTGGACATACATAATGACAGGGGTGGCGTACTCTAGGCACCGTCGATTTTTAAAGCCAGGTAACAACATTTAATTATATATTTGTGTAATACAATGCCCAGTATCAGTATAAAATCAATAAACGTAATATTGTTAAAAATAGACTAATTTAGTTAGAATTAATCGCAAAAATACTATGGGATTCGCGACTAGTTTGCATTGAATGAATCTCTCAATACGCCTCCCGTGTCTTTAAAAGTTAATTAAAGATCTATCTGGAAAAATGCCTCACGGACTAAGGCGGCGTTGCATCTTTGCAACCTCCTTTCGAAGCGCGCTTAACACAATGCCAAGTTTAAACTCTGAACAAGGGTTTTGCTTTAGCTATACACTGTAAAAAGAAAAGATTACGCTGAATTTAGTATTATGAAATGCCAAATGAAGTTTAAATACGCACTACTTTTATTGTCAGTACCGAATTAAATTCGTCATAAGCAGATTAGGATAAGATTTTAAAAAAGTGGATAAAAATAAGAGTTATACAGAATAGCAATATTTGATATCATTTAGGCTTTATATCTCTATGAACTTTTATGGTATACCCATTCATACTTTTCTAGTATATACAGCTATACCCAACCCTACGTTGTATAGTTTTTTACAAAGTCTTATTGTTCTGTTAGCAACGATTTTTTTTAATAATACAGTTAATAATTCATACATTTATTGTACGGAACCCCCTGAGCCCGAGTAATACTTGTATTTGACTATTTATTTTTATTAATTTAACAACCATTTAACATCTCATTTGCGCAAACTAGAATTTTATTATTATTATTATTATTATTATTATTATTATTATTATTAGCAATAGTGTATTTTTTTATTAACTGGTCAAACGACTACCTAATTTCTCCTTTGTATTACAAGCTTAAAAAAATATATATATATATATATATACACTGCTCAAAACAATTAAAGGATATTTGAAGTTTTATATAAAATAAAGATATAAACGAAATTTTTTTTGCCGAAAATAGAAGAAGAGAATCACAAATGCAAATTTTTCTGGTTTTCAAACTGTGGAGTATGTAAATTTTGAGTTAGACGTCAAAAACGTCGCTTCAGCGGCAGCGAATGAAATTTGACTTTCAACTGGATAAAAGAGAATGAAGACAAGGGTGATCGGCATTCAGTGATTGCTTTGTTTCGATGAGTACGATGTCTCAGCGAAGTCATTTGACAGATTCAGAAGCTTTGAGAATTGTTGGTAGGTTAGAAGGGGGCCAAACTCAAGCCGAAGTAGCGCAAGCCATTGGAGTGTCACAAAGTGTCATTTCCAGGATCTGGAACCGTTTTTTGGAGAGTGGATGTGCAGGCCGAAGACCAGGGCAATGTCGTAGACGGGCAACAACGCCCAATGAAGATCGGTATTTAGCGTTAACAGCTCGGAGACACCGAACCATGAACGCTACTCTTCTCCAACAACACCTTCGCTCGGCTACAGGCACCACTATTTCAACTCAGACTGTCCGAAACCGGCTCCATGCTGTAGGTCTGTATGCTCGCCGACCGATGGTATGTGTTAGATTAACATCAAGGCATCGTCGCGACCGCAGGGAGTGAGCAACCGAGCATGTCAACTGGAGGAGAAATGAATGGAGCAATATTCTGTTTTCTGACGAGTCCCGTTTTTCTGTGCATCCGGATAATAGGCGTATTTTCATCTGGAGGGACCGTGGCAGTAGAAATAATCCTGCGTTCGTGCACGAAAGTGTCAGATTTGGCGGTGGAGGAGTGTTGGTGTATGGTGGCATCTCCATTGACGGGCGCACTGACCTCTACATCATTCGATATGGAGCTCTGACTGGTCGCCGATATAGGGATGAGATCCTCAGACCTATTGTAGTCCCTTACGCTGTAGCAATCAAAGATAACTTCATTTTAATGGACGATAACTGCAGGCCACATCGTGCAAACCTAGTGGAGGATTTCCTTTTCGAGGAAGGAATCGTTCGAATGGAATGGCCAGCGTGTTCTCCAGACATGAATCCAATCGAGCACGTTTGGGACGCTCTAGGAAGACGAGTTTCTGGCCGCCAACAACCCCCACAAACTCTCCAAGAACTGGAAAGAGCGCTTCTGGAAGAGTGGGGCAGAATACCCCAACTCGTCATTAATAGCCTCATTGAGTCCATGCCTCAAAGGTGTTCAACGTTGCTGGCCGCCCGTGGAAACCATACCCCCTACTGAAAATGATTTTCTTTGAAGAAAACACCTTTTCTTATTCTTTTTTTCTCATATGCACAAATTGTGTTTTTTTCTTTAGTACACAAATGCGCAATAAAATGCATTTTTTTCTGCCAAACATGTGTAATTTATTCTCATATAACCTACTATGTCTGTCGACCATGTATCAATCAGCTAAACAGTTTACCAGATACAAAATCCACCTAAAACTGCAATATCCTTTAATTGTTTTGAGCAGTGTATATATATATTACCGTCAACACGGCTGACCCACTCCGTGGATAAAGACAAAACGTGCAATAAATAAAATTTGTTAGAATAAAACTAATTAGTACTTCCGAATTCTGATAGATTGCAGCAGTAGTTTAAACATAAATTATTCAATTTAGCATTTTAAGAAATGAGTTTGGCATCACTTCTGTTGTTTTGTTTACTATTTCGCGCATGATTCTACTGGAGAAAACTTTGGATTGGAAAAGCTATTTATGACTTGATGTTGTAAAAGTGTATACGCATTTTTTCCCCCTAAAGATGTCTTCTTTAAAATCAATGGTATTTATACACAGGGTGTCCTTTCTAAATGGTGTCCAATGGCTAATTTCTAAGCCGTTTGTTATACATATAGTTCCAATTTTTCGAAAAAAGGTTTTAAATGAGGTAAAAAATTATTTTAAAAGTCGTTTTGATCAATAAAATCTTTTCGTAAAAAGTTACGAAATTTAAATTTTTATACGGTCCCTCGGTCTTATAAGTGATATTTAGTAAAAATTTCCTATTACACGAAAAATTAAGAGAAAAAAGTCCCATTCATCTAACACTAAAATTGGCCGAGTTATGAAACTTTGAATGGCATGACTTATGGCATTTTTCCGCATCTGAACAGAGATGACTTGGGACACGCTTGGAGGGATCGTGCACAAACTGCTTAAAGTATTAGATGGATTTATTTCGCATGTACAATTCTGCATTGCAGCCGAAGGGAGTCATTTCGAGCAAGTTTTAAGATAACTTTAATTTTCATTAATTAAGTTTTAGATTAGATAATCTAATAGTATTTAAAAATATGTAACATTTGGTAAAGAATTGCGACTGTTGCTTTTCAACATTTCATTTAACAAAAAATCTATTATTTTTTAACTTATATTTTTAGTATAAGTTGTGTATATTTTTTAATATGCCAGAATGAAAATGGATTCCGAATTTATATTGTAATGTTTATCTTACTCTCAACAATTATTTTTTTTAATATCTGACGATATTTCTAGTAAATTTGTCAACGACCCCTATTTCGCAGCAAAAACTTTAAACAGCTATTATTCGGTCAGTTTTAATCGTTGAAGAATGGGACCTTTTTTTTCTGTCTTACTTCTTAGTGTAATAGGATATTTTTACTAAATATAACTCATAGGACCGGGAGACAGTCTAAAAATTTAAATTTCGTATTGCTTTTCGTTTTTTAGGAAATATTTTATTGATCCAAATCGTTTTACTTCTTTACCTCATTTAAAACATTTTTTAAATTGGAACTGTATGTCCATGCGTAATGCTTTAGGAATTAGCCATTGGAGACCATTGAGAGTGGACACCCTGTATATTAATTTCCTATTTTATATTTTACATTGACTTTATTCACAAGCCGGCATTTTGAATATCAATTTGGAGTGATATTATCTCGGCACAGTGTCGCAGCAAATTTAATTTATTTGTTATATTTAATTTTTCTGAAAATAAAACCATAAAAGCAAACATTTACTGCAAATATATTTGTCGTACTAGTACATACATATTATTCTTTTGTACAGGCACTTATGCAATAATGCCTCTGCTTATAAATCTCCAGTAGATTATTTAGTTGGTTATCCAGTAGGAGTAATTATAAAAATTATATTGATGAAACGGTTCAGAAAGTGGTAGATGTTGTTGTACAACAAGTATTTAGTCAAAGAAAAGCCGCTGAAAAATATTCAGTTACCATCACTACTTGGAAGAATAAGCAATAAGGTCCTAAAAAATCCCCCCCCCCCCTTAAAAAAGACCTATTTCTTCTAAGAGAAATGATTTTTCAGTACTTGAAGTAAGAGAATATATCTAAAATTTTATTTTCTATTCAAAAATATTGATCTTACAATCTTAATTGTTAATTGTTTTTACGTGCCTTGCATAATGCTCATTTTTATTAACACTTTCCAACAAAGTTCAAAAGTGTTTATGACTTCGGTTTGTCTGGCCGTCTGGCCCTCTGTACGCTCTTTAACTCTCGTAAAAAAAACTCGGATTGCTTTGAAATTTTTGGATGTTATTGACGTTTACCGTAGCACGAACCCTATTTCAAATGAAGTTTGTAGCAGGTTTAGTTCATC
Source organism: Maratus speciosus (assembly GCA_963932465.1). Taxonomy (NCBI): domain Eukaryota; kingdom Metazoa; phylum Arthropoda; class Arachnida; order Araneae; family Salticidae; genus Maratus; species Maratus speciosus. The sequence continues at coordinate 334,032,193 of OZ010799.1, forward strand.
TACAGGGACAGTCAAAAGTATTCCGTTACATTACGGCCAATGGAAAAAAAATAGTTTCAGATGATTTTAATGATGTTACACGCATCCAAACATAACAAGATTTATATGCATTTATGAAGTGCGCTAAAATATGCATTCTGTAGAATATGCGGTGCAAAGAATAGTTATTATTCATTTACAGGGCCACACAAAAGAATTCCGTTACATACTGATAAATGGGAGGAGGGGGGAATTGCTTGTATTTTAATTGTGTTAAACTATTACATATATAATAAAAATTGATATACGTCGCTGAGGTTTACTATAAGTTATTTCATGTAGAATACGAAGTGCAGAGCATTTACGGGGACACACAAAAGATTTCAGATGTACTATATTGTATCAGAAGTACTGTACATTAGCGGGGATTGCTGGAAATGCATTTTCAATTAAGATATGCGCTTTTATGTTTCACTACAATTATGCATAATATATGGTATGTATAAATTCTATAATTTATATACAGGGCTACACAAAAGAATTCGTAAGGGTTACTAGGTGTGAGCACAAATTGCTTAAAGATGGTTTTTAAATGAGCTGTGCATTTTTACGCTAAACTGCATTTAGTTTATTATGAAATAGTTGTAGAATATAGATAAAATGATATATAGGGTCACGCAAAGAATTGGATACATGCCGTTTAGGGATGATAATTTTTGGAAATATGATTTCAGTAGTTTAACAGTGTTTTAGTTTGAATTAAATTTTAGCTAAATAGTGGCGTGTAATAAAGGTACTAGGTAAACTAAAGGGCTGTACAAAAGTTTCAAGTATGTTTCCATCTATTAGTAAAAATTGCTGAAAAAGAAATTTCAACTTGTTATGCGTTTTCTTGCTAAACTAAATTTTCCCATCATATAGTATGTATACTAACATACAGATCAAATACAGGGCTGTTCAAAAGAATTGGGATACCTATTTGGCTATGGACGGTAACTGCTGAAATCAATTTTTTAAACATTTACTTAGTTATCTTATTTACCTCGATTCCGTAAATAACGAAGTTTTGTTAAAGCTTTCAGGGAGTGTTGGAAAGTGTTCCATAATCTATGCCGTACGCATGATTTTTCTTTTTTGTTTAATTTAATTTAGCTTTTCTTTTTACTTTCATACAAAATTTGTGTTTATTTTTATCTTTAAATGACGTAGTTTTTTTATTATGTTTTACTATTCTATCATAGTAGTGGGTTTGCGTTGTCTTACAATCTTTTTAAAACGAATTTTATGCTTTTTTAGTTATGAGACAAACTCACCGAAAGCCAGGAGTGACTTATCATTTTTTAAATAATATATTTTTCAAAAATTATTCTTTAAAATTACTAAATATGAATTTAAAAAATTAAAATTGACATCTTGAAACTAGAACAAAAGAATTAGAAATTGTTTAAGCGAAAATTTTAATAATTTTTGGATGTTTAAAGACAAGAAGAGGCAAAAAATTAAACAAAGTCATAGTCGACGGTACATTCATTATTATCCTTATTAACCACGAGCAAACCCCGCGGCTTTGCTCGCGTAATAGTTGAAGTGTGCCAAGTGATATTTGCATGACTATTTTTTATTAGAAGAACACATTTTGAAATAATTCAAAAATTACAAATTAAGCCACAGTTTGACTAAACTTCATTATAAAAGTGCAATAGACAGAAATAAAATTTTAATTAATAAGAAGAGCTAAAACTAATTCCAATTAAATGATAATTTAGAAAGTATTTTGAAACTTTTATGCTCATTTCAGTATTCATTTAAAATTTTGAATTTTTTAGAAACCATCTTAACACATTTAGATCTTAAAATTAACCATCATGTCAAGTTCCAAGATTCTTGCCTAATAGTCTACCACCTCTCTGGTGTTATTGGCACCAACATAAAATGCCGAAACAGAGTTGAAATAGAATTTCTCGAAAAATGATGAAACAGAGACTGTCACCATTAATTTGCCAACATTAACATGGAAATCGGTTGGTATTTCCTAATATTCTATAGAAAACGGAATTTGGATGTTTTTAAAGGCTTTCTTGTTGTTCCTGCCAATCAGGTGGTAGTGACACCGGCATAAAATATAGCCCGTATAGGATCAAGAACTATCACTCTTGATTCGCATCCAATAACTTCTGTAATCGGTTTATTATTTCCTGAGATTCCATAGAAATCGTAATTTAGGAATCTTTTAGAATGCTTTTCGCTCCTTTCCTTCGCTTCAAACCTTTTTTATTTCGAATTTATTTTCGACTGTTCTTAGAGGACATTTATAGTTTATAAGTAACTACTGTGTCTTATTGTGTGTTTATATTTAAAGTGTCTAGCCTCTTCAGTACCGCAAAAATCGCAATTTAGAAAGTTTTTCGTTCCTGCAACCCTCGAAATAAAATATAGCTTACGTTTGAGCAGGTTCTATCACCATCAGTTTACAACCATTACGTTTGAAATCGGTTTCATATTTCATACGATTGCATAAAAATCGTAATTTAGAACGCTTATAGAACGCTTTTCGCTCACTTTATCCTTTTAAATTTGGAATTTTCTTTCGACAATTCTTAGAAAGCGATTGCATCTTTGAAGTAATTACCATTCCAAATTTAAAATGTTAGACCACCCTCAGTAACACAAAAAAACACTATTTAGAACATTTTTTGCTCCTGTAACCCCCAGGTGGTAGTGACAACAACGTAAAATACAGGCTATGTTACACTGTAAAAAATTTTCGGAACGTTTCATGAAATTATCCTGAAACATTTCGCATATTTTACCGAAATTTCGAATTTCTTCATGTCCCAAGTCAATTACGGCAATAATTCGTGTAATATTTTTGAAAGGTTTCAACGTTTCCGTAAACTACTTTCTGCGCATGCGTACTTCATGTTTTATCTCCCATTAGCCATTTTGATAAATAAAGAATAATAAAAAACAGCTGCCTAGGTACTTAGAGACAAATGTATTCTGAACAAATGCCATTCTTTGTTTGGATATTAACAAATAAAGTAGGTAGCTAGTTTAAACCTTTTTGAAGTACATTGATTATTTTTTATAATGTCTGATTATGAAATAATTATTCTTTGTAATAAAAACTGAATGTATCTCCCAATTGAAATTTTTTTAAAAATTAATTGAAAAAGGAAGCTTATTTTGAGCTTCCTATATTTAATACGAGTAATGCATTAATAAGTTTAAAACATTATGAAATTCATTTTTTAACATAAACCATCATATTTTATTTAAAAACTTTCACATAATTGCAGTATAATTAAATTCCATTATGCTGTTAAAAATTAATATTTTTAATAATTTATGAAATAAAGCATATTTAAATCTTCCACAAACGGTTTTTGTAATGTTTGTATTGCTTCATGAAATTTAGCTTTTTAACCCTTTAACGGGTGCCGTTTGCACGGCGCAAACACCAAAAATTTATAGTAAAATACTGGTTGTAAAACATCATAATTTTGACATATATCAGTGCCCTTCAAAGAATTAATGCATTGAATCATAGAGCAGATGCTACAAGTGTTTTTATTTATTTATGTGTTTTTTAAATGAGTAATAAAATCAAGTCCATTTTCATCTTTTGTTATCTTTCAAAAATTTATATATTTTATTAATCAGCTTTTGTACTTTTTTAAATTTATAAATTAAATAAAATGTCCTTTAAATTCATCATTAATCCTATGTTAGTGTGGAGATTTCGCAAGCAGCGCCTGCATTCGACTGAGTGTCTCCCGTATTTTCCGCTTCGAGATTAAAAAGGAAATGAGCCTTTACGAAGCTGTGTGAAGTGAAAATGCAGAAGAAGAGGTAAAGGGAACGAAATGAGTTCTACGACGGAAGGTTTTTTTTATTAAAGAACAGAAGATATTTCGATGAAATAAGATTGAATATTTACACGACGTAAGAAAATCATAGAAGTATTCAACGACGTTTATGCCTTTAAGTAATTAAAGAACGAGAAGCGTGTTTATATCTGTATTTTTTGTGTATGTATTCGTCTCAATAAATGTCAGTGTTCGTCCTAAAAGTGAGTTGTGAGTTAAGTATGGAGTCTCGCCCCCATAAATTGGAGTCAGAAGTGACAGTTAACCCACCAATATGATTAATTAGAGTTATTCATCCTACATATTCAAGCCGGATATTCTTCTAACGGTGAGTTCATTGCTATTATTTTATTATGAAGTTAGTTGAAATACCAGAACTGGAAGTTGCGTTTAAAAACGAACGAACGCATAAAATTAAATTGCTGCATAAATTCCTATTTGATGCTGACGGTGATCGCTCTAATAGAAAGAGAATACGTGATTTTACTGGTTTCGGTTTTCAAACCGACAGCACCGAATTCAAAAATAAAATAACTAAAGTTCAAACTGATTTTTCATTAAATGATCTGATTACAGTGTGCAATCTACTTTGTATTGATAATGAGGGATCTTTAAACGATCTCGCAACCCGATTAGTGACATACCTTTCAGACTTGACCTTACTACAAAATAATATTATACAAAATGAAAGTGACACCGACTCGGAACCCGAACTGCCTTCAAATAATATGACTTCAAGTAATAACACTCAATTATCAAATTTTGACAAACAACAGCAATTTCCAGTTCAAAGTTTTATGCCATCGTCTATAAATTTTACAGATATTGAAAGTGTAATACCTCCTTTCGATGGTAGTTCTTTTAGTGATATACAGGTATGGTTTAATAATTTTGAGGATGTTACTAATATGTTTAATTTATCTGACTTTCATAAATTCATATTTTGTAAAAGATCATTACGAGGAAAAGCCCAGTTATTAGCACAAACAGAATTTCATATTAATTCATATGACAAACTTAAACAACTCTTAATATCAGAATTCCACTTATAATTCTGCCGAGTTGCATGATATATTAAATAAACGAAAATTGCAAGAAAATGAATCAATAGAAGAATATTTTCTTATCATGAAACAAATATGCTCGCGTGGTAAAATCGAGGATTCCGCATTAATGCAATACATCATAAACGGCATACCCGACCCCGTTTTCAGAAAATCAATGTTATATGGATGCCAATCCATTGTAGAATTCAAGCAAAAGCTCAAAATTTATGACAAAATTCGACAAGACTTTGAGAACACTAAATTTCGTAAAGTCAAACCTGAAATGCCAATGAAAGACAAATCCTTTCGACCAAAATCTGATCTTTTTTGCTTTAATTGTGGTTTGTCGAATCATAAAAGTAGCCAATGCAGACATAAAGATAAAGGCCCTCGTTGTTTTAATTGTTCGAATTTTGGCCATAAATCGGCTCAATGTGATCAACCAAGGAGGCCTAGAGTTAAGTCAGAACCCTCCAATGTTTCCACTGTCACGTCAAACACTTTCATGACCAAACAAGTCATTATTTCGTCTGTAAATGTTACATCATTGGTAGACACAGGTAGTGAAAGAAGTTTACTAAAGGAAAGTATTTATCGCAAACTCCCTACAATTTCGAACCTTGAACATTCAACTATCACATTAACTGGATTAGGAAATACTATAATCAAACCCCTAGGTTTTTTCTCTACGAACATTATGATAGATGATTTTAATTATACAACTAATGTTTATGTAGTCCCAGATTATTCCATATCTTTTGATCTTATTATTGGTACAGATATCATTCAACAAAGTATTTTAACAATTTCTGGAAATAATATTTCGATGCAAAAAATCGAGAAAAATGACGATACGTCCAATAATTTTTTGATTAATATTGCTCATGTGTTAGACGATCTTAATCTTGATTTATCCTATATTACCGATGAAACAATACGTTCAAAAATTTCAGAACTTATTCAAAATTATTCTCCTAAAAAAATAAAGACAACTGATGTTAAATTATCAATTCATCTGGAAAACGAAGAACCTGTTACTTGTCCTCCCAGGCGCTTGGCGCAAATAGAGAAAAACTTCGTCGAAAAACAAATTTCTGAGTGGCTCGAAAAAGGAATTATTCGTAAAAGCACTAGTAATTTTTCATCACCTATTGTCCTAGTAAAAAAGAAAGATGGTTCATATAGATTGTGTGTTGACTATAGGAAGTTAAATTCTAAAACACATAAACAACGTTTTCCCCTCCCAGTAATTGATGACATTATTGATCAGTTGCATTCTGCAAAAGTATTTACTACTCTTGACCTTAAAAACGCTTTTTTTCATGTCGAAGTAGAAGAAAATAGTAGAAAATATACTTCTTTCGTAACACATTCTGGTCAATTTGAATTCTTATATATGAATTATGGCCTTAGCGATGCACCGTTAGTGTTTCAAAGATATATTTATAACGTTTTTCGAGACCTCATTAATGAAAAAGTACTTATTGTCTATATGGATGACTTCATAATACCAGCTGAAAACGAAGTCGAAGGACTCCAGAAATTACAACGCGTCCTTACAACTGCATCCGAATATGGTTTAGAACTGAATCTCAAAAAATGCCACTTTCTACAACGAGAAATTGATTTTTTGGGTTACCACATTAAAAATGGTCAACTGCACCCATCCCCCTTAAAAACTAAAGCTGTCCTTAATTTCCCAGAACCTAAAAGTATAAAAGATGTACATTCATTTGTCGGACTAACTTCATATTTTCGTAAATTCATTCAAGATTACTCTTTAATAGCTAAGCCTTTAACATATCTTCTTAGAAAGGACACTAAATTTCACTTTGGCGACCAGCAACGAAATGCATTTAATCAGCTGAAACACATCCTTTCTTCAGGTCCTGTTTTAAGCATTTATAACCCTAGTAACGAAACAGAAGTTCACTGTGATGCATCTATTGACGGTTACGGAGCAGTCCTCCTTCAAAAGTCTTCTATTGACAATCAATTTCACCCTGTCTATTTTATGAGCAAAAAAACCACAGATGCCGAACGTAAATATTCGAGTTATGAATTAGAAGTTTTAGCTGTCATAGAAGCCCTTAAAAAATTTCGCGTTTACATTCTAGGTATTTCTTTCAAGATAGTCACAGATTGCAACGCATTCGCCCTTACTATGAATAAAAAAGATCTTTGCACCAAGATTGCTCGATGGGCTTTAATGTTAGCCGACTATAACTATACAATCGAACACAGACAAGGTACACGCATGCGCCATGTCGACGCTTTAAGTAGAAATCCAATATGTATGGTCATTCAAGATAGTTTTACTACCAAAATCATACAATCACAGAACACTGACGAACATATACAGGCCATCAAAGAAATTTTGAAAACAAAGCCATATGACAACTATTTCCTTAAAAATAACGTTCTCTATAAAAATCATAAAGGTATCGATCTGATAGTTGTGCCGGATGAAATGCAGCTAAATGTCATTAAACACGTTCATGACAAAGGACATTTTGGCCGTAAACGCTGTGAAGAACTCCTTAACGAAGAATTTCTCATCCCTAATATGTCAAATAAAATTGATAAAATTATAGCAAATTGTGTAACATGCCTTTTGTATAATCGCAAACGTGGCAAACAAGAAGGTGAATTGCATCCCTTACCTAAAGAAGAGACTCCTCTCCAAACCTACCACATTGATCATTTAGGCCCTCTTGAAACAACCAACAAAAATTATAAACATATCTTGTCTTTAATAGACGCATTTACTAAATTCGTCTGGTTGTATCCATGTAAAAGTACTTCTGCTACCGAAGTTATATCAAAACTACGACAACAAAGTCACACTTTTGGCAATCCTTCCATTATCATTAGCGATAAAGGTCCTGCATTTACAAGCAAAGAATTTGCTGATTATTGTCAAGATGAAAATATAAAGCACGAGACAGTTACAACTGGCCTTCCCCGTGCCAATGGTCAAGTAGAGCGACTTAATTCCACCATAATTTCTGTAATCTCTAAAATGTCCAAAGACGAACCGACCAAATGGTTTAAACATGTTCCTAAAGTTCAACAAGTCATTAATTCAACTTACCAAAGAAGCATTAAGAGAACACCGTTTGAAATATTATTTGGTACAAAAATGAAACAGAAAGAAGATGTAGAAATTATTGACCTCTTAAACAGTGCAGTCGAAGAACAATTTATGAAAGACAGAGAAGAGCTCCGTAAAGAAGCCAAGAAGAATATTCTGGAAATTCAACAAGAAAATCGCAAGCACTATAATTTACGACGTAAGAAACCCCGTAAGTACAAGCTTGGTGACCTTGTAGCAATTAAGAGAACCCAGCAAGGACCAGGTTTAAAGTTGAAACCTAAATTCTTAGGTCCGTATAAAGTAATCAAAGTGAAGTCTAATGACACCTACGACGTAGCGAAAATCTCATCAACTGAAGGACCGATAAATACTAGCTCCTGTGCTGAATACATGAAACCTTGGCCTGACGAAAACTGAAACTTAAAAAAAAAAAAAAAAATTTTTTTTTTTTTTTAAATCTTTTCTTTCTGTGTCCTATAAACATTTTACAAGTCACTGCTTTCAAAGAAATCCCTATATGATGTTACGCTACTTCAACTATGATGTGCAGATTAATTCTTTTTTCTTTTCCCCTAAGAACAGTTACTGGTTTTTGTTTTTTGTTTTTCAGATTCTATTTTACCACATGTCGCTGCGGCAGCTCCAGATGTCAGGACGGCCGCTTGTGGAGATTTCGCAAGCAGCGCCTGCATTCGACTGAGTGTCTCCCGTATTTTCCGCTTCGAGATTAAAAAGGAAATGAGCCTTTACGAAGCTGTGTGAAGTGAAAATGCAGAAGAAGAGGTAAAGGGAACGAAATGAGTTCTACGACGGAAGGTTTTTTTTATTAAAGAACAGAAGATATTTCGATGAAATAAGATTGAATATTTACACGACGTGAGAAAATCATAGAAGTATTCAACGACGTTTATGCCTTTAAGTAATTAAAGAACGAGAAGCGTGTTTATATCTGTATTTTTTGTGTATGTATTCGTCTCAATAAATGTCAGTGTTCGTCCTAAAAGTGAGTTGTGAGTTAAGTATGGAGTCTCGCCCCCATATTAGTATATGTAAATTGTTTTCAAAAATCTTATCCGCTGATAGAACCATGCATTGTCCTTTTTTTCATTTAGTTAATTATAAACAAAATTATTTTAATAAATTTGTGCCGTAGGGGCAGTTGAAATAATTTTAGAATTTTTAATGTACTGCCTTTCCTATTTATAAAATATGATACATGTAAAATAAGTGTAATGTACTATTTCTCTCATTTTATTATGTAAAATTTGAAGAAAAAAAATTTACACATAAAAGTAGTTTTTGCACGTTTTATACTTATCTTTTGTATTGCTTATCGAAACTTCTAGCAAGGATGTAAATTATTCAACCAGAAAAAAATTGATCAAAAGGAAATTTTATATTTTCTAAAAACTTATGATTTTAATAAAGGAATAAAAATAATGTTTGTATTTTTTAAAAATATAATTAACAGTTGTACACTTTATTTACTTTCATAATTAACGGTTTTACATTATATTTACTCGCGCAAGTCCGAGCTCGGAACTCATTTTAAGCAAATACTTTTTAAAAGCCGTATAGCTAGTGTGCCCGCAGGTTCTGTATGTACATACGTATGTATGAATGTATGTATGTACGTAAAGCGATAACTCTTGATAGAAATATCCGATTTGCTTCATTTTTTTTCTAGGAGAATTCTGATAAGGTGCTTCCCTGATTAGTTTTGGGGGGTTCATTGGTTAAGTATAAAGATGGGGTACGGGGGGATACCCCCCCCCCCTTAACTTAGATAAATGGGTTTTTTCATGCAGAATTATCAGATTTGCTTCAACTTTGGTATACCGGTTAATTCTGATAAGGTACTTCCCTGCCTAGATTTGCAGGTTCATTGTTTAAGTATAATCTGGGGTATGGGGGGCTATACCCCCTTAATTTAGGTAAATGAGTTTTTCTATCCGATTTGCTTCAAATTTGGTATACCGGTTTATTCTGACAAGGCGCTTCCCTGATGAGATTTGGAGGCTCATTGGCTAAGTATAGAGATGTGAAACAGAGGGGCGGGGTAATCCCCCTTAATTTATTTTTCGAGGGGCATTGTTCTTTGAAATAAAAGTATAATGTACAATTAGTGTGAATAGCCTGTGAGCTCAATGCCATTACTTTAACTAGACAGTTTTTTAATTATATGTTTAATCATGAGTTTCGATTAATATATTTTTATTGTACAGCTTCGATTTTGTTACCTGATAAATAAAAAATAATAGTTTCAGAAATAATGCGCTTTCAGCTTGATTCTAGTGTTACATTTTAAAACTAACACTAAAGTTTAATTTTGTACTATGTATGAGAATTACATCAAACAAAATATGTTAAAACTATATAAAGCGAAAACTATTACTTCAGAAAGGCAACCAATAAAGCTAATAGCATATAAAAACTGAATTATTAATATTAATTAGCTATAGTGATAAGCAGTTTTAGAAATTTTAAAATCACGCTGTCTCGCGCCGCCGCCGACGATGAATTTTACCCGGCGCACACCTGTAGTTGCTGCCCATAGCAAAGCTACAAATCCAAGGCAGAAAAAATAAATTCTTATTTTTTTTTTTTTTTTTTTTTATGTTTCCCAGAGGTTGAATTCTTAAAAAAATAATAGTTTATCAATATGGAATTAAAATAAACAAGTTGAAATTGCACGTCAAACTTGGCAAATGACGTGCGTTCGTACTCTAAGAAGTTTTATAAATATTTCGGCACCGCATATTGTACTGAATGTATATTTTAGGGCACTTCATAAGTGCATATCCATTTCATTCTGTTCGAAAAGCTGTAACATCATTAAAATGCACTTGAAATAATTTTTTCCCATTGGCCGTCATGTAATGGAAAAATCTTGACTGTCCCTGTAATTAAATTATACATCCGATTTTCATAAAATTTCAAATGACTCGACAAAATTTTGCAACAATTATATATTTAAAATTTCAGACTATTCGGTTGGGTAGTTTTTGCTCTGTTATATGCGGACGGTATGTGCCACGTATTTATATAATTACGAACGCCCCTAAAAAGGTATTTGAAATTTATTTGGCATATTTAATGTTGAGAAAAGCGATAGATCTGAAAATAGTGCTTCCTTTTATTTATTCACATTTTTTATGTAATATTTATCGTTTCATAACATGATTTATTTTTTAATTGAAAAAATTCTTTTTTTTCCTCCAAGCTTGCATTTATGAACTAATATAATACTCGTATATTGTTTGTTAACCTTGACTGTAAAAAAATTTCCGGAAGGTTCCTGACAAAAGTGGTGGCATTTAGATGCCACGGCTTTTTGCTGTTACGTTTCAAAACAAAGTAGTGAAACATTCCAATTTTTCAGAAACATTCCGTAATATATACTCCGAAATCTTTCATAACTGTTATGAAAGGTTTCGGAGTATATATTACGGAATGTTTCTGGAAAACTGGAATGTTTCACTACTTTGTTATGGAAGGTTTCGGAGCATGTATTACGGAATGTTTCTGAAAAATTGGAATGTTTCACTACTTTGTTGAGAAACGAAACAGCAAAAAGCCGTGGCATCTAAATGACACCACTTTTTTCCGGAACCTTCCGGAAAATTTTTTACAGTGTAGAGCGGGGACTGTCACCATCAATTTGAAATCATTACTTCTGAAATCGGTTTATATTTCCTGAGATTGCGTAGAAATCGCTATTTAGATCGTTTTTAGAATGCTTTTCGTTCATTTTCACCCCTTTTAAATTTCAAATTTTTAAGGAACTCTTCTCAGAGAGCATTTACATCACATAAGTAATTACCATGCCAAATTTCAAGTTGCTAGCCCCTTCAGTATCACAAAACTCACAATTTAGAACGCTTCTTAAAATGCAACCGCAAGGTGTTAGTGACGCCGACACGAAATAGATCCTATATTGGAGCAAGGGCTGTCATCATCAATTTCCAACCATTATTTTTGAAATCGGTTGCGTACTTTCTGAGATTGCGTAGAAATCGCAATTTAGAGCGTTTTTTAGAACGTTTTTCGTCCATTTTAACCCTTTTTAATTTTCGAATTATTTAGGAAATGTTCTTATAGGTAAATCTTATAGGTCTCTTATGTCTCTTATATGTTCTTATAGGTCTTTAGGAAATGTTCTTATAAGTAACTACCATGCCTAGTTTCAAATTGCTAGCCCCTGCAGTACTACAAAAACGCAACTTAGATCGTTTTTTGCTCCTTCACCCCCTTTGGTGTATAGTGGCGCCGACACGAAATACAGCCTATGTTGGAGCGAGGGCTGTCACCATAGCTTTCACACCATTATTTTTTAAATCGGTTAGGTACTTCCTGAGATTGCGTAGAAATCGCAATTTATAAAGTTTTTTAGAAGGCTTTTCGCTCGTTTTCACCACTTTTAAATTTCGATTTTTCAGGAAATGTTCTTAAAGATCATTTGTGTCTTATAAATATAACTGCCCTGCCTAATTTCAGGATTCTAGTCCCTTTAGTAACACAAAAATCGCAATTTAGAACGCTTTTTGCTTTTGCAACACCTAGGTGGTAGTGACACCGAAATGAAATAGAGGAATTGTTGGAGCAAGGGCTGTCATCATCAAATTCTAACCATTACTTTTGAAATAGTTTTTGGGTACTTTCTGAGTTTGCGTAGAAATCGCCATTTAGAGCGTATTTTTAGAACTATTTTCGCGCATTTTCACCCCTTTTAGATTTCGAATTTTTTAAGAAATGTTCTTAGAGATCATTTATATCTTATAAGTAACTACCATTCCAAATTCTATGTATCTGGGCCCTTCAGTAACACAAAAATCGCAATTTCGAACGTTTTTTTGCTCCTGCATCCCCTTAAGGGTTAGTGACACCGACATAAAATGTAGTCTATGTTGGAGCAAGAGTTGTTACCATCATTTTGACACCATTATTTTTTAAATCGGTTTCGTACTTCCTGAAATTGCGTAAAAATTGCCTTTTAGAACGTTTTTTAGAACGCTTTTCTCGCATTTTCACCACTATTTTATTTCGATTTTTTTAAAGAAATGTCCTTAGAGATCATTAGTATCTTCTAAGTAACTACCATTTCAAATTTTAGGTTTCTAGGCCCTTCAATAACACAAAAATGGCATTTTTAGAACGTTTTTTGTTCCTGCACTCCCTTTTGGCCAGTGGCACGGACGTAAGATATAGCCTATGTTCTAAGTTGGACTAACATTTTGATACCATTACTTTTGGAATCGGATCGGTAGTTCCAGAACTTACCTCCTAGAAATAAACAATTTTTACCTCTTTATAATATTAGTATAGATAGATTTGGAAATGGTTGTTGTTTTCGGTCGAGGATGGGGCTAAATGATGCTCGTATTTTTTTTTTTTATTATTATTTTTTTACGAAATTCAACGATGTTCTTTACTTTTAAAAGAATTTTTATTTGAAAAGGTAATAGAAAGGCATAAAATCGTTTAAAAATGTTTGAACAGTTAATCGAAAGGCATAAAATCGTTAAAAATTGAAAAAGTTACAAAAAGGGTAGGCGCAAATTATCTGATATGGAAAAATACAAAGCCAAAGAGCGACGCCGAAATGAAAATCGTCTTGCAAAGTAAAAATCGAGGTCTTCAACTCATTATGTAGCCCATGAAAATCGAGGTCTTCAACTGATTATGTAGCCCATGAAAATCGATTACAGAATAAAAGACGAACGCGAAAAAGGAAACAATCTAATGCTTAATCAATTGATAGTAAATGGCCATGTCTCGAGGGGCTCCAATCCACTAGCCACGGCGTTTTACAATTGGTCGATTCTAACCGGGAAAAATTGAACTCAACGTAGGTAATTTGTCGCAATCTGTGAATGATTCGGTGGAACTGCTTTCGATTTGTAAACTGTTTTTCTTCTCGAAACGGGACTTGGAGAGTTTATCGATGAAAAAAAATTCCAAATGGTCGTTGTAATCTATTATATTACAATTTTTTTTTTTTCATTTATGAAGTGCTTAACTTCCACTTTTCTTTATACAAGCTACAAATTACATTTATTACTATTACTATATTTTACTATTATCCTTATTATTTATTTGTGATTCATGAAGTATTTATTTTTTCATCTGTAAAAAACTAGAAATAATTTATTCTTATTATTTCCACTATTAGCATTATTATATATTATCTTTATCATTATTTACATACTCCATTTATTATTAGCCCCCCGGTACGGCATGCTATTTCTTTCTCCCAGCTTATTTTGTGCCGTCTCCAAAAAGTAACGTTACCTTACAGAAACCAGCCGTAAAAGAAAGCAGTACGATTAAATACTCTATCGCACTTTTTTTAACTTCTAAGCATTGCACATTTTCAATTTTTATACCGTCGTATTGGGAAAAAAAGTAATTTTAAATGCAATTTGTTTGAAAACTGCATCTCCATTTATTTTTGAAATATTAATTTTTCTGTAGTTTTTGGAGCCATTTGCTTAATATTGGCAACGGAAGTACTCCATTTCTGTAGAAAGTAAAGGAAAAATAGTTAAAAAATAGCAATTATATCTTTTTGTTGCCACTTTCTCATAAAAACTGAAAAAAAAGTAATTAAAATACGTGTTATTTTGAAAAAATATAAATAAATTGATTTCGTTTTGCTGCATTTGTGTATTATTCTGAGATAAGTGACGTCCTACCCATACTTTATTGTATATGTTTGATTGGATAATAAATGTGGAATTCTTCAGCGGATTCGGATGACGTCGTTTTATATACAGACGTGTGAAAATTATTAGAATAATTGTGAAATTTACATTAAAATCTTGTTATATTAAAGAAATAATACATTTAAAAATATTGATCCATTTAATATTTAGTGTACATCCCCTTGTATTTTATTAAAGATTTGATACGTCTTGGCATATTTTGTATGAGTTTTTGGTAATTAATTGGTATTTCGTTGTCATTATACCAAATTTGGATGAGTTTTTCTATCAGACCATTCTTGTTTTTGATGTTGCATTTCTTTAATTTAATTAAATAAAACATTTCCATGGCCTGAAAACAGTCCAGAAATGAACCCCATAGAGAACCTTTGGGCCCTTGTAAAGAAAAAATTAAAGAAATACAACATCACAAACAAGACTAGTCTGATAGAAACACTCATCCAAATTTGACATCATGACAACGAAATACAAATTAATTGCGAAAAACTCATACAAAGTATGCCAGCACAAGTATGCTATCATTTCTTTAATAAAAAATAAGAGGATGCACACTAAATATTAAATGTATCAATACTTTTTAAATATTTCTTCTATATAACAAGTTTTTATTGTAAATTTCACAATTATTATAATAATTTTCACACGTCTGTAAATAAAATCGCGTGTTTTAAGTCTTAAAACTCAGCTACAGTAGAGCCCCGATTATCCGAGCCCCGCTTAACCGAGTTTCCGCTTTAACCGAGTTATTTTCTTCTGATGGACTGATGGCTTCTATTATTATGAAACAGCCATTACAAATGAAGTGTTAGGTGAAGATGAAAGAGCAGTCGTAAAAAGTTAGAACTCTGATTTTCTGGTCAGAATGGGGGAGGGGGGGGGAATGGCCATAATTTTTTTTTTTTAAATCCAGAGTTTTTACGGCCGTTCTTTCATCTTCACCTAACGCTTCATTTATAATGGCTGTTTCATAATAATAGAAGCCACCAGTCCATCGGAAGAAAATGAAGTAATGGAAATGTCGAGGACGACACTAAATTCTGAAAAAACAGAATTCCTGTTCTCTAGTTATTATCCTTATTAAGCACTACTTGATTATCCCGTCGACCACTTTCGCCAAACTACTCGCCAAATTATACAAAGCGACATAATTTTTATTTTAAATAATAAAAGAACAAATAAATTAGTAAGACAAGTAAAATACAAATAAAACGTCGAATTAAAAAACACGGTGACGTAACAAATACGTGTAATGTGTTTAAGGGGCCTGGTCACTCGGCTTCCGATTTCCCCTCACTAATGTAAAGTCTATGGGCATTGGATGTATTCTTCTATTTAAAATATCTCCTCGGGAAATTCATATTTTTAACTTCTATTTTTGGTGTATACTTCCTAAAAGATGTCTCTTTTTTCTTAGTTCTCAAAATATTTCTAAAATATAGACTTCATTTTATAGGAAGTGTTAATATCTTACTCACAGTTCGCCTGCTTTTAACACACAAAATATTAAATTCAGCATGGATTTTAGATATATTTTGAAAACTAATAAAAAAAAAAAAAGAGTCATCCTTTAAGAAGACTACACAGAAGAAATATGTTAAAAATATGAATTTCCCTACAAGATATTTTAAATAGACGAATGCATCAAAAGTCCATAGACTTAACATTACGGAGGAGAATTCAGAAGCTGAGTGACCAGCCCCCTTAATGTCAAGTGAATGTGACATTTACGATCAGCCAGTATTGGCATTTAATCTTATTGTTTGGCGATAGTTTTTTCGTCGACAGGATAATCAAGTAGTACCTTTATTTATTTATGAAACGCTTAACTTGTACTTTTCTTTATACATGCTACAAATAACATTTATTACTATTACTATATTTTACTAGTATCCTTATAATTGATTTACGATTCATGAAGTATTGTTTTTTCATGTGTAAAAAACTAGAAATAATAGATTATTATTATTATTTTTACTATTAGCATTATTATATATATTATCTTTATCATTACACACATATTCCATATATCATTATTACTACATTTAAAACAAATTCTTTTGAAGAAACGAAAAAATAGTCGTTTCTTAAAAAACATTCTTCATTAAATTAATATATCTTAAAATAAATCACTTTCTTCTGCAGAGCAAGCAAAGGAAAGTTGGACAACCCTATCTAAAACTGACTATATAATACAGTTTTCATTTATCGTACTTACAGTGAAGAAAAATTGACAAAGCATCTTCAAAAATGATCTTTTGTATATACCGGGTGTCCCAAAAAGGACTGACTGATTTTAAAATTCAATAACTTTCAAACGGTGACAGATATTTAAAAAATTCTTGCAGGAGGGTTATGCATAAGGTCAAAAGTTTTTTTACAGTGATTTTCAATTTTAGTTCGAATTGCAAACAATAGATGGCGCTGCGATCAATAGACGCTGAATTCAGGCTCGATTTTTGGTACTTCGTGGCCCGGATAATACATTTCCATCTCCTTTTTCAGCATGGAACAAGAGAAAGGACCAGAAATTGAGCCTGTATTTAGCGACTATTGCTTACAGCGCCATCTATTGTTTGTAATTCGAACTAAAATCGAAAATCACTGTAATAAAACTTTTGACCTTATGCATAACCCTCCTGCAAGAATTTTTTAAATATCTGTCACCGTTTGCAAGTTATTGAATTTTAAAATCAGTCAGTCCTTTTTGGGACACCCGGTATATATATATAAAGAAAAAAAAAACTAGTATCGTCTTTAAGTTCCCTTAAAAGATGAAACCTATTTTTTTCTGACTCTTTTAAAAAATAACCTTGAGTGTTATGTTAAAGAAAAAGAAAAAAAAAAAGAAGGGTAATAGAAAATATACTTTTGGATTTGGCCTTTTATGTATGTTCTTTTCAGGGACATGTTATCTATTCTTATGTTTTAAAACTATAAAACTTCCACTTCGTTTTAACTATAAATGCAGCATTTTAATTTTTAAAATGTTAACATTTGCATCAAAAACTCTTCTCTTTTCTTTTTATTTTCTTTCAGCAATTTTACATTTTACTTTATAAATTTCTTGCAAAATATTCATACTTGTGGGGCCGTTCAAGTATTACGTAAGCATATTTTTAGTCATTTTGTACCCCTCCCTCCCCCTTGTAAGGAAAAATAAGCAAATACTAGACCCCCACCCTTTGCTTACGTAAGATTTTATGACATTCTAACATAAACACTATTTGCCATAAAAAATTACAGCGATAAATTGCATTATTAATCCAGCAAATTTACATAAACAGACACATAGGGGTTGTGGTATTGAAGGGAAAAAAATCGGTTATATATATTGTTACTTATGGCATTAAACAATTCATAGAATACAAAATAGTATTTTTATATTATTATTTATCGCATTGAACAACAACAACAACAACAACAAAAAAAACTTTAAGAAATACAACCGGCCCTAACTTATTTAGGCACATAACTAAAAATTTTAACAAGAATCATAGGAATATTATGTGTTTGGCGTTCACATTTCTAGTCTGGTGTCCAAGATCTTTGAATCCATGTTTCTGCATTGTCTATTATTAGGTTTTCAGTGTAATGGTGGGCTGGAATGATCCTCGTATCCAGTCCTTGTTTACTCCATATCTTTTTTCTCAAGTTGTTCAACATCCGCAGAACGTTCATCTAAATCATGCTTTTTTGCTTTTTGTTGTTAAACTATAGTTGCTTCGTTCTCTAATGCTTACGTAAGAACTTTCGTGACCCCCCCCCCTCTCCCCCTTGTCAGCAAAAATAAGCAGACAGTGGACCCCCCCCCCCTCCCCCACTTACTGCTTACGTAATACTTGAACGACACCTGTGCATACATACACGGTTTTATAACACGCTTTTATACTTTTATAATTTTTCCTTTTTTTCTTTGTTTTTTTTTTTTTTTTTTTTTTTTTTCTTTACATTGAAGTATCTATATTATAAATCAAAACATGCCCGTGAGTAACGCTGATGTCACATTGACGATGGCAACATTTGGCTAATAAATTTTGCCCCTGCTACAATTTGTTTAACTTCTAAACATTGTTCAATTTTAATTTTTACACCGTCAAATAGAAAATAAATGTTCTTTTAATTGCAATTTGCTTTAAAACTGTATCTCAATAGACTGATTTTTATGGTTTTTAAAATAATTTTCAACCATATTTTTTTAATTATCACGTGCAGCTCGATTATGAAAGATCCCCCCCCCCCCCGGATATGAAAGTATCACTTTTAATAAATTCCAAAAATTTATTTGAATGCATTATTGATATTTCTCATATAAAAATTCTTTTTGGTGCTGTTGATGAGGAATTCAAAGAAATATATTAAATATAAACAGCCTATTAGCGTTTTAAAATTTTTTAAAAACTGGTTTTTAGCATCCGGCAACCCCGGGTTGGATCCTTTAGTTACATTTAAATAAGAAAGAAAAATCTTGCCTAAAGCACAGATTATAAAACACTTTCCAACTATTCCAGAATAGTTTAACAATATGATAAATAAGGTACTAAAGCACTTGTTTCAGAAAAAGTTTAAATATTTGAAAACAAGATTCAGAAATTACCGTCCATAGTCGAAAAAGTACTTCAGTTTTTGTGGAGCTCTGTATTTGATCTATAATTATATATATATATATATATACATATATATCTAGACACACGGCAGTGTGTCAGCCAAGTTCGCCTGACATAGCCGTGTGTTATTTACACGAACCATTTCGAGTTGTTTTCATCTAATTTCAATGCTCTACAACTGAAAATCTATGAGACCTACGTACTTGTTATACGAAATGTGTAGTAAGGCCACCCTAATTACCTAAAATCCAAAATTTTATAAATAACGCATGATTAGTTTCCGAGATAATGACATTTGAAAATGTCTGATATCCGATAATTTTACCACTGACTGACTGACTGACTGACTCACTCATCAAAAAGATCTCGTATATCTACTGCAGCTACAGACTTCAAATTTGGTGCGAAGTTCGTTTACACTATAAAACTAAGGAAAAAAATAAAAAAATTGTGAAAATCGATTAATTACCCACCTGGGGGTGCCCATTTTTACTTTACCATTGCGTCTATTAGGTGAAATTTTAATTTGCCGTAGGAGGGGACGCTGTTCTGTCGCCAAATACCGCCAAGTTTCTCGCCAACATGGCGATATGTCGCCAAATTTGGCGACCAAAATTAGTCGCCAAAAGTGACGCCACCTTGGCGATATCTCTGATATTTCACCAAATTCCCATAGACTTCCATTGTAAACCTATCTACTTACTGGGGGTTTATCTGGGTTTACTTACTTACAGAAAATCAACAAATTGAGATATTCTGTCCGTCACAGAGCCCGTTCTCAGAAACTATACATGTTGGAGGCGTGAAATTTTGCATATTTACAGCTGAACACCTCAGATCAAATGACAAATCATAAAATTTTGAAAAAGTTGTAAATTTAACCCTTTGGGGTCTCACATGTGTATTTTAAACAATCCTTTCTAAGTGAGCCCCTAATTAGGTTGGAGGCGTGAAATTGCACAAAATTGTAGCTGAACACCTCACATCAAACGACAAATCATAAAATTTTGAAAAAGTTGTACATTTAACCCTTTGCGCTCCCACATGTGTATTTTAAACAATTCTTTCTAAGTGAGCCTCTAATTAGGTTGGAGGCGTGAAATTTTGCGTACTTATAGCTGAACACCTCACATCAAACGGAAAATCATAAAATTTTGAAAAAGTCGTACATTTAACCCTTTGGGCTTCCACATGCGTATTTTAAGCAGTTCTTTCTAACTGAGCCCCTTATTAAATTGCAGATTTGAAATTTTGCATACTTATAGCAGAACACCTAAGGCTAGGCGACAAATCATAAAATCTTGAAAAAGTCTTACGCTTAAGCCTTTGGGCTACCACATATGTATTTTAAGCAATTCTTCCTAAGGGAGTCCCTAATTAAGTTGGAGACATGACTTTTTGCATACGTATAGCTGAATAAGTCAGAGCACACGACAAATCATAAAACTTTCAAAAAGTCTTATATTATTTACACCTCCGGGCTCTAACTTGTGTATTTTAAGCAATTTTTCTAACATCCGCCCTTTTCACCCGGGGAGCACTTTTCCAACTTTTGCTGACACCCCTTTGACCATTCTTTCATATTATGCACCATAGTCTTACATATTTTAGTTCCACTTTTTATCGCCAGGTGCACCTACTTATCTCGGGTACTATGGGCTCAATCCACTCGACTAATATATCTACGGATAGTATGTAAAACGGAGTTTCGTTCGGATAGAGGTTTGTTTAGAATAGAGTGCCCCCTGGTTGCGAAATGTGGAACTAACAGATTTTTCAAAAGGATAAAGTGTTTTGAAAAGAATATTAAACAAAACCCTCTGTGCGATCTGTGATCACACTTACCCACTTGTTATTTTCAAAATCATCAGAGAAAAGTTTATTTAGTTAATTAAATTTAAAAATCCAGGGAGGGGCAATGTCCTTCCTTTGCACTGCCTCTTTGCCCGCACCCATGGATGAATGATACATAGTGTGGCATAAGCACATAACTTTATTTTTCACTTCCAGTACAAAAAAGCAGGCCCAGCTATAGGATATTTAATTGGAAAATTTAATAGGAAAATTTAATATAGGAATTTAATAGGAATTGTTGTTTCAGAAACAATAAAAATTTCGAATCAATACATTTCGTTTCAAAACATGCATTCAGTGTAGCAGTATTAAAATATAGATTTCTGCCGCAAATTGACAGCCAAATAGTTTGTTGTAGGAAATTTAAATTAAAATTGAATGTTGCTGGGTGAATAAAATAGTCTCATGTAGACACATTAAAAAACATTAAGTAAAGTGTCTAAATATATTGTAACTTTACAAAAAGTAATGATATCTAACAAAAACATAGCTGTGAAAAAAGGGAGCCAAGTTCTGTAAAGACAATGGCAAGAAAAGAAGTGATATCTAAGTGGGTGCCAAGTTCAAATAAAATTCACTCAAACTTACCTACTGAAGTATTATAGCATTTTTTAAATTGTTTAGAAATAAAAATTATTGATAGCATATTAATAATAAATCTAGAACTTGGCAAGTTTTTGATAAATGCTATGCCTATCAATTTCATGTCTTAATAAAATGATGATGATTAACAACAATGTCATTCTAAGAAAATTTATTTAGTTATTATTATAAACAAATGACTCATGTTAAAGATTTGATAAACCAATAAATACACAAATATATTCCCGCTCGTCTTTGGTTATCATTCTAGCACCCACCCTTCGGAAACCTCAATGCAAACAGACTAGGCCTGAGAAAGAGGCCTGAGATGGCAAAGCCTGAGGGCCTCAGGCAAGGCCTGAGAAAGAGACATTTACCTTTACACTTGTTCTTGGTTCTTGGTCTAGAGACTGCACCCCTTTTTAACCCTTCAGGGGCAAGGAGCTTTTATTCGTGACATGCTGAAATGATTCAATCACACCAGAATTTAAAAACAAATTTATTTCAAAATGGGTAAAAGCTGTTTTTCACGTATTTAATAAAATTAAACTTTTTAGTCCTGAATTCTAGTGTCAATGTTGCATTTTGCAGTTAAAATTAGGTGGGATATATTTTATCACACTATCCTTCAAGGGGAAGGAGCTCACTCAAATGAAGGCTTTCAAACATGAAATAACAAGTTTAGATATAATAATGTCATTAACAAAAATAAATGACTTGTAGGTAAAAACTTGCCAAGTTCTAGATTTATTATTAATATGCTATCAATAATTTTTATTTCTAAACAATTTAAAAAATGCTATAATACTTCAGTAGGTAAGTTTGAGTGAATTTTATTTGAACTTGGCACCCACTTAGATATCACTTCTTTTCTTGCCATTGTCTTTACAGAACTTGGCTCCCTTTTTTCACAGCTATGTTTTTGTTAGATATATATTACATAGTGTGATAAAATTTAGTTTAGTAACAAAACACATAATATGGTGAAAACTCGCCACAAGCAGTTTCTAAATAGACGAAAACGAAATTGAATTCTTTTGTACAGCCCTTTATATTACCTACAGATTTTTATACAGGCCGCATATTAAGCTAAAATTTAATTCAGGTAAAAAACACGCTTAAGACAACTGAAATCACACTTTTAGAAATATCATTCATAAGCGGTCATTTATCCATTTCTTATCGCTGAACAGGTGGTGTTGCTAAGCCGTGGTGGAGTAAGTTATGTGACAAAAATAAAATTAATTATGTTTCAAGACATGCTCGTTAAAATTTGCCAGCTGGCTGTGAAACTGTAACATTGATAATGAAATAAATTGTAATTTCGAACGTTTTCAATTCATATCACGCTTTAAATTTTGAACTTTTCAGAAACTGTTCATAGCGAGTATTTACAACTTAAAAGCAACCACCACACCAACTTTCAAGTTTCTAGCCTCAAGAATATCATAAAAATCGCAATTTTAGAACGGCTTTTGCTTCTGCATCCCTTTGGGGGCTATTGTACTGCCATAAAATATAGTCTACAGTTGGAGCAGAGATGTTCATCATCATTTTGCGCCATTATTTTTGTAATCAGATCGTTTAGTTCCAAAGAAACTTTGCTACTTTATAATATTAGTATAGATTAGTGTTCACATTTTTAACCATTAAAAAAATTTTTAATTAAAAAAACATAGTCTAAAAGGTCTAGCATTTTATGTCAGTAAACGGAATGAACAAGTTACACATTGCTTTTACTATTAATAGATCTAACTTAAAATTTCTCATTTGTACAGACTAGAAATTATTTATTATTATACTAATTTTGTGAATATCAATACTATTTTTTATTATTACATCTATTGCTTAGTTCCTTTATCGCACAAAATATAAATTATTGATTATTATTATTTTCCACTATTACCACTATTATATTTTATTAATTGAGCATATGTCTAACTTTTCCTTTGTATTACAAACTGGAATTTTTAAAAACGTTACTATTTATTTAATTTATGATCAACTATTTATTTTTTAATTTTAACAAGACATTATTTTATAATTCTTACTTTTATATTATCGGTATTATTTTTTCACCGATTCATCAAAATTTTAACTTGTCAGTGTAAAAATATGAAAGTGTTCACCCATAAAAGACTCTTATTTCAGAACGATATTTTGATATAATTGTAATTAATTTTTCAATTAATTTTCAGCAGTGAAATTACGTTTGAAATTATTCAATATTTAATACGTAATTTATCACATTGCTAACTAAGAGTAGAAACAACAGCGTGAAAAATGTCCAAGCCGGGAATCGAAGGGCATTCCAAGGGTTCCGGGTTCGATTCCGGCTTGAACATTTTTCACTCTGTTGGTTCTATATGCTTAGTTACCATTGTGATAAATCACGCGTTAAGGAGGTCCAGGACACAAAAATCTTCAAATTTTCTAAAAAAAAATTATTGCATTAAACATTTTTCTTTTTTGTCTTCTTAAAATGACGTTTAAATCATGTTTCTATCTTAATTGGAATAGGAAATATTAATTTTTTCGTTTTCGTTTGTTTTCAACATCTACCATTAAAGCAATTGTTGTCTGAAAACGACTTCTTGTGAACATGCGTTTTTCTTCATGATGGGTTTTTCACCATTTCTTGTATTTAAATTGTTATAAGTCAAGAACCGTTAAAAAAAAAGGGTTCTCAGCAAATTTGAAAAAAAATATTTACTTTCGAAAATATAATTTTTTTTAAGTTAATTTTTTTCTTAAATTTTTACTGAATATTTTTAATTTTTATTTAAATCGATATTTTTTAAAATGCTGAATCAAAATTAAAACTTATATATTTCTGTTTATTTCAATGAAAAAAAAATTTAAATTCTTAGAAACAATATTTCGATTTCAATAATCAGATTTTAAATTACACCATTTTTTTCATCAATTTTAAATTTAAATTTAAAAAAAAATTCTGTGAAATTTCATCATGCTATTTTGTTTACAAATGATATGGTTAATCATCATAAAAAATTTCAAAATTTTAACTCAATAAATAAAAATTGTTTTAAAATGTGTCCCAGAAATATCCCAGTCCCCCCCCCCCCCCCAAATATACGATATTTTGGATTTAACAGTTAAATTATTTTAAAATAAAATGATAGAAGATATTTTTATAAGTTTATAGAGAAATTACATCGGGGCTGTAACCCAATTTACTCGGTTGATGCTTTTTTTTTTTTCATTGCGGATTGGATTGACTTTAAATGTTTCTGGTTCAGGCCGGTTTTGGGTTAGGTTTTGACTCTTTCGGCTCGGGGTCCGGTTGGCTCGATTTTTCCAAAGAAATTCCTGAATATTATCAGATAGAAAACTATGCATTTGAATATTAATTAGTGTACATGCATTCATTTTATTCAAAAAAGATAAAAGAGATATTAGATATAAAATTGTAGACTACTTTCTTATAATTGCATTAAAATATAAATTAATTTTCTTCCACTTCGTGTTATGGCCGATGGCATTTTTTTTTTTTTTTTTTTTTTTTTTTGTCTGGAACGAGCTGGGTTATGGATTGACGGATTTTTTCGTCGGGAACGGGTTGGATTTCAGATCGACTTTAAGCAGAAATTTTGAGTAACCGACTCGAAATCGAAATTCACTGGTCGAGTTTACCCCGCGTAGGACTCTAGGTGACATATTTATACACTATATGGCCAAAGGTGACCGGTCGCTCGCGATTTTAGACGTTTTGTTAAATATCTAGAAAAATACATGAGGAATTAACCTGAAACTGCAGATGTGTAAACAGTATAGTATAGGTCATATATTTCCACGAAGATTTTTTCCTGAACCCCACAGGGAACCGTCAACAAATTGAAAAAGAACGAATATCTTTTGAATAACCCTGTAAAAACCAATGCAGCAACAGCGTTCAAACACGAGATTATTAATAAGTGGCTTATTGTAATATACTCTGTTCATTTTTATGAGGATAGCATGTATACTCGTAGAGAAATTAAAGTTTTTATAAAAACAGCCCCAAATATCGCCAAGTTTTTTGCTTATAATTTGCAGAGTTCTTAATATAAAAAAGAAGTTCTTTTCAGAAAATATGATAAACAATATTGTACACATTACTTTGCAATCAGAATTTAAAAATAGTAAAAATTGGATGAAAAATGAGCAGGTTTACTAAAAAATGTTTCACAGCGCATGCGCGAAGGCAATCAAAATATAATGTGCATAATGTATTAGCTGAGTATATAGAGCAATTTTTGTGAAAGTCTCAAAATCATAGCTTTAAAATTCTGAAAATTATTGTCGATAGAATAAGCTCGAAATCCGTTGTCCCCAAAAACAAGCAAAAAGATCAGGGGTTGTATCAAATATCTGTTGATTAGTACCAAGATAGTGTACACAGTACTGCACGTACTACTATATTTGGATACAACCCCTGATCTTTTTGCTTGTTTTTGGGAACAACAGATTTCAAGCTTAATCTATCGACGATTATTTTCGGAATTTTCAAGCTATGATTTTAAGACTTTCACAAAAGTTGCTCTATATACTTAGCTAACACATTATGCACATTATATTTTGATTGCACTCGCGCATGCGCAGTGAAACATTTTTTAGTAAACCTACTCATTTTTCATCCAATTATTATTCTTTTTTAATTCTGATTGCAAAGTATTGTGTACAATATTGTTTGTCATATTTTCTGAAAAGAACTTTTTTTATATTAAGAACTCCGCAAATTATAAGCAAAAAACTTGGCGAAATTTGGGGCTGTTTTTATAAAAACTTTAATTTCTCTACGAGTATACATGCTATCTTCATAAAAATTAACACAGTGTATTACAATATGCCACTTATTAATAATCTAATAATTAATAATCGTTTTTGCTACATTAGTTTTTACAGGGTTATCCAAAAGATATTCGTTTTTTTCAATTTATTGACGGTCCTCTATGGAGTTTCAGGAAAAAATCTTCGCGGAAATATATGACCTATACTATACTGTTTACACTCCTGCAGTTTCAGGTTAATTCCTCATGTATTTTTCTAGATATTTAACAAAACGTCTAAAATCGCAAGTGACCGGTCACCTTTGGCCATATATTGTAATACTAGCCGCCCTTGGAGACTCGTTTGGTCTCCCTTAAAATTTATGTTTGTGAAAGCATGCTAAGCATTGTATCATGTTACTTTTATTCATAATTTAATTAACTTGGACTCCCTTAAATATAATTAATAGAATCCCTTAAGCTAATATTAGTTTTTGTTGCATTAAAATATCTTAATTTGTTGATTTTCTGTAAGCAAGTAAACCCTATTGGTTTACAATGGAAGCTTATGGGAATTTGGCGAAATATTATAGATGTCGCCAAGTTGGCGACAAAATTGGCGGCATTTGGCGACAAAACAGGTTTTTCCTTACGGTAACCCCCCCCCCCCCCCCCCTATAGGTATAGAGATGCATTAAATGCTATTCAATAACCAATGAGATGCGTTTCATTCGGCCGTTGCCATTAAACAAGTAACAAATAATCGCGATTTCTGTGCCACATACGATAGCGTAATATATATATAGATTTTTCAAAAGTCCAAAATGTTGCATAAAAGCAACACCATTTATTAATTTGATCGAATTTTGCGATAAAAAGTATCCCTGTTGGTTGGTGTTGCAGTAATACAATGGTAGACTAATAGGAGCATTATTATTAAAAAATCGTTTGCAAAATGAAACAAGAACGAAAAATCATGCATCCAGCATATGTTAGGCAATACTTTCAAACACATTCCGAATACTGTAATAAAACTTTGCAGTTTATTAATTTGAAAGAATATCTAATAAAACAATTTAGAAAATGTTGAAAACCCAGTTACTACAATTATCATCAATAGTCGGGAAAATATCCAAATTTTATGTGTAGCCCTGTATATGATCTATGGATTTGTATGTATACTACGTAGTATGATAAAAATTAGTTCAATTAAACGCACAGCACAGTTGAAAATTTCTAAATTTCCGTCAATAAATGGAAATGTACCTGCGATCTTTTGTGTAGCCCTGTATATGATCTAGGGAATTTATACACGCCAAGTAATATACAAAAACGTCAAATTTTAAGATGTGTATACCACAGCTAAAAACTCACTTCCAGCAATTCATCTTTATAGGCAGTAGGTACTGTAGCCAAATACTTTTGAGTGTCCCTGTAAATTAGGGATGCACAACCTGTGGCCCGCGATGGATTAACGTGTGGCCCGCGAACTTCGTCAATTTATAACTTGAAAAAACTGCAATTTTTGCCCATAGGAAACAATCGTAAATTTCGTCAATGTACCGCGGGAAAATTGAAAATTTCACCAGTCAGATAAGAATCGTGAATTTCGTTATTCGGGCGCAGAATAATCGCTAATTTTGTTGATCGGGTGCGGAAAAATAGCGAATTTTGTCGATGAGGAGGAGAAAATCGCAAATTTCGTTGATCGGGCATTGTAAATTCGCGAATTTTAGTTCAGGTACGGAAAAAATCGCAAATTTTTCGATCGAAACCCCGAAATTCCTGAGTTTTGTCGATCGGGTTGTGAAAAATCACGAATTTCGCTCATCGGGTGCGGAAAAATAGCGAATTTTGTCGATCTGACGCTAAAAAATCGCAAATTTCGTTGATCAGGTGCGGAAAAATCTCAAATTTCGTTGATTGGCTTCTCCTCCCCCCTTCGTTCATAAAGTTCAAATATTTTTCGGCACTAGTCACTTTCATACCTATATTTGTTTTTTAGCTCTTTTAATAAAACAAAATTTACTCCACCAAACAAAGTCAAGGAATATTATCACTCTTTGAAAATAATCCTTGCTATATCTCTGTTATATATAAAAACGTAAATTGTTAATATATCCTTGCCCGCTGAATTGGATATATTGACTGGGTAGGAGAACCTAGAGGGCTAAATCTCCCCCCCCCCCTCTGAAACCATATTTTTCATCTGATTATAGGTCACAGATCACCTCCCTGAAATAGAATTCTCTCCGTGTT
The DNA here is from genome assembly GCA_963932465.1 of Maratus speciosus. Lineage (NCBI taxonomy): Eukaryota > Metazoa > Arthropoda > Arachnida > Araneae > Salticidae > Maratus > Maratus speciosus. Next base: position 334,060,977 of record OZ010799.1, read on the forward strand.
ACTGATGTGGCCCTCGACAACCCAGACATTTTTGTAAGTGGCCCTTCTCTTAAAAAGGTTGTGAATCCCTACTGTAAATAAACGATAAAGTATAGGCATGCCAGATTCTTCATTAAGCGTTTGTAGTATGTCTCAGTGATATACATAAATTTCAATATGTTTAAAATAGTGCAATATCATTAAAATACACCGCAAACGATATTTCCCTATAGGCCGTAAAGTAACGGATTTCTTTTGAGTGTCCCTGTAAATGCCATGGTAACCCCAATAATATATATGAATTTCATGACAACCTGACTACATTTACGCGAGTTATAGTATGGACAGACGGACAGACAGAGTGAATTCGTGAACATTTTTCAACTATGTTGAAAGTGTTAAAAAAAGAGAAACTGTTCTTTAATATAAAGAAAAACTATTTTCTTTTATCGGATCAATAAATTTAAAATATTCATCACTTCCCCAACAGCCCTGTGAAATGTAAAGGCTGCTAACTCTATCTAAAACTGACCTTATAATACAATTTCCATATCTCGTGAAAGAGCAAAGAAAATTTTAAAAAGCATTTCATTTTCTGACTTCTTTCTTGAAGTAGCATCGCTTTGAAACCTGCGTTAAAAGGTGAAACTTTTTTTAAATAAAATTTCCCTTCTTCTACTCTGAGAGTGAGGTGAGAAAAAAAATAAGTTACATAAAATATAATTTACTTGGATTCCATCTTTTATAGTTTAGCATGCTTTTTTCAATTCAATGTTATTTTTTCTCATGCTGAATTTTTTTTTGTAAAACTCCTTTTGATTTTAAAAGCTACACCAAAGAATATTTTAATTCTCATAACGTTAAGTTTGTCATTATGTAATATTTGCATTTTAAAACTCCTAAGGTTACGTTTAAACTGTGATTTTCGAGCAAAATTTGCTTTTTCTTTTTATTACATTTTACTAGCTAACTTGCCCGGCGTTGCCCGAGTACGTCAAAAAACAGCACGAATTGCAAAAAAGCTCTGAAAATCACAATAAGATATCGCGAAAATTTTTTAAATCTCTGCACAAATTTCGAAAAGAAAAAAAAATTATATAATGTGTTCGAAGACTGAAAGTTGATTCCTTTCACTAATGCGGAAAAATGGTAGGAAATCGCTAAAATACACTAAAAATCACATACAAAATTTCCAAAAAATTCGAAAATTGCTATACGAAATCCGAATAAACTTTATTGAAATGATGGCAGATATTACTTTAATATTATAGGTCAAAAATGGAACGTCAAAAACTGCAGCACATCGCGAAGAGACGTAAAAATCGAATTAAAAGTCACAAAAAGTTCAAAAATCACGAAAGTCAAAATTTATTATAATTAGATAAAAGTTTCAAATCTAATTCCTTTGACCTGAGGGCTCTCTTAAAATTTATATTTGGGAAAGCATGCTAAGTATTGTATCATGTTACTTTTATTCATAATTTAATTTACTTGGATTCCCTTAAATATAATTAATATAATCCCTTAAGTTAATATTAGTTTTCATTGCTTTAAAATATCTCAATTTGTTGATTTCCTGTAAGCAAGTAATCCCTATTGGTTTACAATGGAATTCTATGGGATTTTGGCGAAATATTAGAGATATCGCCAAGTTGGCGTCAATTTTGACGACTCATTTTGGTTGCCAAATTTGGCGATATATCGACAAATTGGCGACAAACTTGACGGCATTTGGCGACAGAACTGTGTCCCCCCTTTCGGAAACACCCTTATAGGTATGGGGATGCATTAAATGCTGTTCAAAAATCGCATAAAAAATTCGCTAAAAATTCAAAAATCGCTGTACGAATTCCGAGTAAACTTTTTTGAACGGAGAACAAAATTTATTATAGTGGGTTAAAAGAAAGAAACCATATTCTTTTCACTAATGTGGAAAAATCGCCTCAAAACTTAAAAAAAGCGCTAAAAATCGCATAAAAAATTAAATTAAAAAAAATCTAATTCAAAAATCGAAAATCAAGCTTCGAGGTGCAAAACTTCATATATATACGTGCCTTTTCCCCAAATTTTGTAGCTCTACGTGCAGAAGTGACACACTCACACTTCTTTCCTTATTATTATAGATTACAGCCCAATTCTTTACCTTTTCAAATATGTGCTCTTAATTATTGTACTATAAATCCTGAGTTATAGAACTACTTGACTATAAGAACTACTTGACAGCTGTGAATGAAACCGGAAGTGCCAAACATTTCAGTGTGAAGTGTGTTTTTGTTGTTATCCGTCATTCACGGGATCTCCGGCGTGGCGTGGCGGATAATCGTAAGACACTACAAGACCGTTACTAAAATTACATTTATTTCTGACAGTTTATAAATAAGAATATTTGAACACTCTTTTTTTCTGTTGTGCACATCCGTTCATAAAAAGCATAATTTATAATAAGTAAAAAATAAATTTAAAAAATCAAATAACCCGACTGCGTAAAAAGCGAACTAATTAATTATTTCTCATCAATGTGAAACTATTTTTTATATTACTTAACTATTTTTTTATTTACTTGTATTGATGACATTTAAGTTGTGTTTAATTGTTAATTCCTATCTATAAGCACTGTTTTGATGAGGCCTCTAGATGTCTATGAAGGTTAGAGATGCAGTAAAGTTAGAGATCCTTCCTACACAACTTCCAGGTTGTGTACTATTTAAACGGAGCTTCTGACTGTAAAATAATCAATGAAACATCCTCTTCATTTTGAAAGACCTATCCAATGGTATGCTACTGAATAGGGTGCGTAAAATTTTTTTTCGTGTCTACCACCATTTTGTAGTTTATGACCACCATTTTGAATTTATAAAAACAAAACCTAGCCTATAACTATCGGACGGTTAAGACGAATCGATAGTGATCTCATTCATTAAAATCCATCCAGCCGTTGGGATGTTTCGAGGGTATAAAGAAATCCACATACCCAGATACGCGTAAAACACATAACCCTTCTTGGCAGTCGGGTAATAAGAAATCAATCTATGAGAAAAATTTAGAATTTTACAGAATAAATAGGTATTACCTGTTTCCATCCAAAATAATTGATTATACATGTTTTGCTTGCGCTTTTACTGCAGCAAGATTCTACGTAATAAAAATTACTTGGCATATGCTATCTCTTGCATCTGAAAACAATCAATGTACAGTCGAGGAAAAAAAAAGTAAACACCTCCTACTAACTCCTTAACAAATTATAGTAGAAGAAAGTTACTGGTACCGAACGATTGTAAAATAAAGTTTACTTTTAAAAGATGTATATAAAATTTGCTTAGGGGGCCATCTTACATATTAAAACAAACCATAACTTTGTTTTATTCAATAGCAGAACACAATTCTGACAGCATAAATGAACTCTACACCCTTCAATTAGCCTAAAAATAAATTTTTATGCAATTCGTACCATAAGTTTCCGAGAAATTAATTATTTTAAAACGAGCGTATTTTAAGGGCTGTATCCAAATTGAAGTTCCGTACTCGTTTGTTAACCGAGAGAGCCCCTTTCTTGATCAAGGCATCTTAAGCGCCACTTAAGGAGTCAATGAAGCCTGTTAGATTACAGGACAGCAGAATAAATTTCAAAATATCTACTCGCTTCTATCATAGACGGCCCCTTAAACCATCATTTTGCCGTTTTTTAAGCATACTTTGAAAACTACTTGATAGAAAAATGTGAAATTTTGGATTTCCATAAAGCAGGACTTAATAAATCTAAATCCGTCAAAAAAATGTAGGTTTCAATTCATAATTTTTTCGAATATTAATTTCATAATTCATATTATAAAATCATAAAAATTGCAAATTGAACGTATTTATGTTTGGGTATATCAGTATTATTGCTACAAAAACAAGTTGGAAATCGCTCGTCAAACGTGGCAAATGAGGTGCGTTCGTACTATAACTAGTTTTATAATTATTTTTTGCACCCGATATTGTACTGAATGTGTATTTGTTTGCACTTCATAAGTGCATAGTCTGTAACATCATTAAAATGCACTTGCAATATTTTCCCCATTCCCCTTAATGTAACGGGAAACTTTTGACTGTCCCTGTAATTAAATTACACATCCGATTTTCATAAAATTTGAAATGGCTCGACAAAATTTTGCAGCAATTATATATTTAAAATTTCAGTCCATTCGGAAGGCTGTAACATCATTAAAATGCACTTGCAATAATTTTTCCCATTGGCCGTAATGTAAAGAAAAATTTTGAATGTCCCTGTAATTAAACTATACATCCGATTTTCATAAAATTTGAAATGGCTCGACAAAATTTTGCAACAATCATATATTTAAAATTTCAGCCCATTCGGTTGGGTAGTTTTTGCTCTGTTACATGCGGACGGACAGACGGACAGACGGACTGAACGACGACTATAGGTGCTACGTATTTATATAATTACGAACGCACCTAAAAATTAACGCATTAGGAGCATAATTTCAGAAGATATAAATCTACCCTTTATACATAAAATCCTAATGAAACGAATTTATGAAACGGAAGTATGAATCGACTGATTAAACAACTGATTATGTTTCACGGCGATTTCTCCTAAAATATAGAATACTTTGCGATGAAATTAACACCAAAAATCAATATTGATCCGCAGATTTCAAAACTGGTATTGGAATTTTTAAATTCGAATTAGTTTTCGAAATATTATTTTTTTTCTAATTTTATATACATTTTTCTAATGAAGGCAACTCATATTTTAATCAAACAGATATTTTTTTTTCAGATTTTAGAAAAGGTTCCTATTTTAAACTAATTTGGCGAGACGTTTGGCCTCCCTTAAATGTATGCTAAGAAATGTATCATAATACTTTTATTCATAATTCAATATTTCATTATCATTTTATTTAATACAAACAGAAACATTTAAAATAAATGGCTTTCACTTCTTTATTTTTTTAAACGAAATGAAAAGAAAAATATTAGACACAGATGTCATATACGAACCGGGGTACGTAATTGGCGCCAAAATGGCATTATTTTGGTTGACATTGTAATCCGGCTATTGTTGTTTATTTAATAATAAATGTTTATTTTATTTTATTTTTTTAAATTACATAAATTATTTTGTTCTATAGTTAATTATTTTTTTGGTCATTTTCCTTTAAAAATTAAAAAATATAGAAAATAATTAAAAAATACGGTACTACTTAATTATTCCATCGACCCATTTCGCCAAATTATATAAATCGCCAAACCACTCGCCAAATTATACAAATTGACATAATTTTTATTTTAAATAACGAAAGAACAAAGAAAATAGTATATCATTAATAAATATACAAATAAAACGTCGAAATAAAAATCACTTGATGACGTAAAGACGTGTAACGTGCTTAAAGTCAAGTTAATGTGACATTTACGATCAACCATTATTGGCATTTAATCTTATAGTTTGGTGATAGATTTTTGGTCGACGGGATAACTAAGTAGTACCAAAAATACATATGTAACTGGTATTCGAAAACGAGGATTTCGCCAAATTTCGTAAAAAAAATCACGCCAAACCGGGTGCGTATATGGCATCTGGCCAAACATTAAATGATGTAACAAACGATGACATTTAATTTCAACTTCAAAGCAATGTTTTAATTTACCACTCGAAAAATAAAAAAAATTGCTAACTGGCGAGTTGAAAAATAGTTATTGGCGAGATTTGCACCCGGCTAGCGTAACAGTACCGAGAATTCTTTGCGACAATGGTTTTATGTAGTATTATTCGAAAAAAAAATTGATTTTTTTAATCGAAATGGAAAACTTTCGGCACAGATGCCATATACGGTCCATATTGGCGCTATTTTTTTCTGACGCCAATGTCATATATGCAACGGGTACTTAACTGGCGCCATAGTACCGTTATTTTGCTTGATTTGATAAGCCGGATGTTGTTGTTTATGCTGTTGATGTTTTCCCCCAAATTAGCGTCGGAAAAAAAAATCGCTCCAATACGGAGCCGTATATGATATCTGGGCCAAACTTTCATATGAAAAGCGAAGGGATGAGAGCGTATTTATTTATGGCAGTTACATGACTTGGACTATTATAATATAGATGAAATGATGGCAATAGAATAATATTTGGCGACTTATCACCTGTACTTGGCTAATATTAAAGTACCAAAATGGCACCAGGAATATAAAAAGCGAAGTGGTTCGCCCGGAACTGTTGATGATAGCCACATGACTTAGGCTATTGTTATAGAAATTGTTTTAAAATACCGGGAGACAAAGACTCTGTACACTTAATTTCTTTTATTTTAGCTTCTTTTCAAACGTTTAACTGATTCTCTTTAATCAAACACGAAAACAACCATTGGATGTCTTAACAGCAACTGACTCGGCTTTAAATTTTTGAAATCAAAGGAAATTGAATGAAAACCCGTTTACAGAGAGATGTGCACACTTTTTTCGGTATAATTCAATCTTCTATAATATTTTTTAAACCGATCAGATTAGCGTGTTTTTAGATTCTGCGGTGTCTGAACGGGGGCTGGCGAGCGTAGCTTGCAGGTGGCGGAGCCCCCTAGTAAAGATATAAAAATGTAATTTAACATTAGAAGCACTAAATTTTGAACGTTTATAATTCAAAAACTTATCATTCAAATGACTTGAAATTTGGATTCTAGGCATAGTTTGAACCAAAAATTTTAAATATCTCGTTAAAATTGGGTATTGCCATTGAAAAAAATGAATTTTGGATTCGTTTTAATATGCAGATGACCCCTAAGAAAATTTTATATGCATCATTTAAAAGTAGACTTTATTGCCAATCGTTCGGTACCAGTAACTTTCGTTTACGATAATTTGTTGAGGAGTTAGTAGGGGGTGTTTATTTTTTTTTTTCCACGACTGTACTTAGGGCCAATTCCATCGTAACTGATGTAACACTTGATGACTGATTATTATTTTTTAAATTGTGTTGAAAAATTACTAATAAAGTAGAACAAATTTTTATAATTTAAAATATTTCTTATTAAGGACTTAACACTCAAATACCTACAGATTTTTTCCTTTTCTATTTTAGTCCCAAAAATTGCATTTCAAAATTCTGCAACTGATGTAACATAAAATAGGCAAACATATTTTCTGCCTTCATTGAAGTGTAAAAATTACCAAAACTGTTCAAAGTGATTTTATGTTCTTAACAACACTAAGTAATGGCAAATTATAATGATAACTTTCTTAATTAATTTTTGAACAACAAAAAAGAAAAAATGGCCTTTAGACATGTAACTGTCGTAACTTTTATTGTGCAACTGACGTAACATTATCATTGTACAAAGACAATAATGGTACTTAACTTATCTTGTAAACAGTAATTTATAATGCTTTCTAATTAGGATTTTTTTTATTTTATAGAACACAAAAATATTAAAGTTTCCAATCATACCCTTAAATTAACTACAGTAAAACTTCCCTAAAACGACCACGTTCCGTTACAATAAAAATTGGTCGCTTCGAGAGGTGTCTCTTAATGGAGCTCATGTTTAAATGTAGATTTTAATTGTTGAAGAAAAGTTACAATTTAGTGTTACTAAAATTTATTTTTCACGTTAGGAAAAAATCTAAAAATTTAAGTATCAAAACAAAAGTTTATTACATAAGTTAATTACTGCAGAGTTTAAAAAAGGAATACATTGACGTTTGTTTTGATTTTACGGTTTTATCCTTTATAACTTATTTCCAAATCCTTTCGAAGTTTAGTAAATAAATGCAATTTTTTTTTTTTTTTTTTTTTTGGACGGCAGAAAATAATGACGATTTTATTAATTTATGTATTTCTTTCAGAGTTTCCTGATTGACCGCCATTCTTAAATTGTCATCAGAATTAAATTCATTGCCAAAAAAGGCACAAAGAAGTTTAAACACTTAAAAGTTACCGGAATAAAAAATAACTAAATCTAGTTTACAAGTTTGATGAATAATGCGCTCTCCGGAATTATTTTTCTAATAAAACCTTCTTCAAGCGACGAGGAAAAAACGGAATTTGTTTCATTTTCTTCAAAGATATGAATCATCATGGAGGGAATTCAACTGAGATTGTCTTTGAATGGACGTAAAATTAGTATTGAGCCTATAGCAATAAATTTCGTTCCATGAAAAAAATCATCGTTCAAGGGAATTCTTCGCGCACTTGAAAACACCCGCTCCGTAATGTTAATCCTATGGGAAGGTTATTTTCGAGTTTCTCGTTTCAGTTTGAATATTTTTAAACGATTTTTTTTTTTTTTTTTTTGCATAGGCTAGATGAAGTCGATCTTTAATATGACTCTTTTTTTACTTTTTCGATTTTGGTTACAGATTTTTTTTTTAAAAAGGTCCTTTCAGTTTCCAAACCGGTTTCGAAACTGAAAGTACCTTTTAAAAAAAAAATCTGCAACCAAAATCGAAAAAGTAAAAAAGAGTCATATTAAAGATTGAGCTCAGCTATCCTATGCAAAAAAAAAAAAAAAAAAAAAAAATATTCAAATTGAATCGAGAAATTCGAAATTAACCTCCCATAGGATTAACATTACGGAGCGGGTGTTTTCAAGAATCCCCTTTCACTGTATATTATTAATTTTAATTCCTCCCGCCTCCCAAATTGATACTTTTCTGTGGAATTGCCCTTAGACAGCATAGTCTCCACTTCTGAAGTACTGACTCCTAAATCATCTTTCCCCGATTTTCCACATTTATAAGCTTCAGGTTTCTTTGGGCTCAAAATCTTTTAATAATTTTGTCATGCGTTAATTCTTCATAATCAAGCATTTTTCGCAGAATAGCGCCGATTGACTCCGGTTTACTGTAAATTTGAGTTTTCCTTGTTCGTTTCTGATAATAAAAAAAATAAATAAATAAATAAAATAAATAAATAAATAAATAAAATAATAAAACAAATCCCTGCCGGTTCGGCCTACAGGCGGAGTTAGGTTTCGAAGTTAAGTACTAATGTCACCAAAAAAAAAATAAAATCAAGATTAGAAATAAACACAAATTTTATCTGGTCATTTTTGACGAGTTTTTAATTTCATTTTTCTGTAAGAGCTGGTTTTATCAGAATCATGTTAAGGAGGTATTCAAAATTAGAACCTCAAAATCTTAAAAAATGCCAGTATTTCTAAAGTCGCGTTTTTATCATGTTTCAATACTTTTTTCAAATTCACATGACGTTACATATTCACCTGCTGACGTCCATTATATTTCCAATGTGACGTAATATTAACTTTTTTTTTTTTTATTCGTCAAACTGTTTACTTCGAAATAAACAGATAAACTCGAAATAAACAAAATGAAAATGTTCATTTTCATTTTTCACGTGTAAATCTTGCAGTAAAAAAGTTATGACGTAATATTTTTTTTTTTTTTTTTTTTACTTGTCAAAGTATTAATTTCATTTTCATTTTTCACGTGGAAATCTTGAGATAGAAAAGTAATTGTTGTGGTAAGATATATATATATATATATATATATATATATTATTTTATAGCATATAGCTATATGCTATATATTATCAATGTTATAGAATTATTTAAATTCTTTGTGTAGTTTAAATGCGTAAGTAAATAGAATATTTTGAATGCTTCTTTTTTTCTTTTTTTAATTTTATTAACAATAGTTTTTAATTTATTTTTTTTGTACATAATGATATAGTGTGGTTTATATAAGGATTTGTTTGGTTTTGCAGTTGATTTATTTTTTTTTTTTACATTCATTTGCTTTCATGTGTTCATCTTGTGACATTTGAATAATAAAAATACTACTAGATGGCAGCACCAAAATTTGTCTTTTGATGATAAGTTATAAATTTTGTCTTTTGCAGCTTCTTTTAAGTAGTAATTTCTTACACCAGGTGGGTTTTTTTCCCGCTAAATTTTGACGATATTGTTAAATAGTAATTAAGTAATTTAAAAGTGTATTTTAGTTATTTTAAATAATGTATTCACTTTCAATTTATTTTATTTTATATTATATTAATTGTATTTATCACGGAATTTCAAAATGTATTAACTGCATCCTTTGGTATCAATTACTGTGATTTCTTAACTGTTTTATTCACCTTAATCTTTACGTTATTATGGTAGCCATGTGCGAGTGGATATATTGAAAAATACTGAAATATTAATCGGCATGTTGTGTAATATTTCTATTTTATGTGCTATAGATATTTAAATTGGTTTTATTGAATTTTCCATTTCATATTATTTGATTCTATTCTGTTTTCATTTTGAATCTATTCACTTGATTATAATTATTGTTCGGGCACAGAGAAGAAAATTTTTTAGCTTTAGCTTTTTTTGCTCACAGAAAACAACCATCTTGCTTATATCATTGAATTCTGTGCCCTTGAAAACGTAATTCAATATATAAGCTTTTCAATATTTGTCGGTGTCCACTTTCTTCTTTTTTCTTCCATAATAATTCTTATAATAAATTATTTGGCACTTTATTTTATACTTACAGCTTTAATACACAATATTACGGTTTTTGATGGTGGTAGGTTATGTTTAATTAATGGTTATATAAACTTTTTAGGTGGGGATGGTTTTGGAATCCTGGGGTCATATAATGATAAATTATGAAGGAATTTTTCAAAAGTCGCACCATGGTGACGACTGCAATAGGTAGTATTTCTTATGAAATCTACCTAAAATACCGAGGAAAGGGGTAGCGGTTAACCGAAGGTGACAGTTGATAGAGTGGCGAATAATCGGAAGTTTACTGTATATAGTTTAATGGCACAATGTCATTTTGGGAACATTCTGCGCTGAAATGAAAGTTAATACAAAACACCAAATCATCCTCAAAAAGTTATGTGAAAGCAACGACATTAGAATAAATTTAATTAAATAGTAAAAAGCAAAGCTTTACGAGAAATGTTATCTGGATGGATAAATAACATCCTAATCTGCATTTATAAATATGAAACACTTTGTAATTTTCTGCCCGAAATCATGAACTAGCTATTCGTGGGAATTAGAAATCAAAAAACGGAAATTTATTTGAAATGCAATTTAGCTTGTTGGTAAGTATTTCTAACTGTGTTGCCCTAAGCAATGACTTATTTATAGTTTCCAATTTTTCGAAGCATGGCCTTTTTTTCGGAAATTGTTAATACAACAAATGTCAGTTTCAGCTGTTTAGAAATGCAAGAGCCTCCTGTGATGTAAATCAAAAGTTTATAATGCTGACTTACTTTAGAAGAGACTTTAACGCAGAAAGATTAAAGATTCAATTTTAAATGTTTATTTATAAACTAAACTGGATATTTCTCAAACGGATGAAAAAGTTTTTACTTAAGGGTATTGAGATTAAACGAAATTTTGATATATTTTAAACAGGCTTCGGTTTTTCCTGTTAGTATTTGTATTTTAATTTCAAAAAGCATTTTTCAATTGACTCAAAAGTTTGAAAAGTTTAATTGTTTTCAGAAGAAAATTACTAATGTTCGAGTTAACTTTCTTCATATATTTTTAAACTTAATGTTAAACATGCCCTGTGTTTAGGTATATAAATAACCATGTGCATTGAATAGTGCAGTATAGAGCTAACTAAACTTTTTTTTTTTTTTTTTTTTTTTTTTTTTTAAGACATTTATTGATCTACCTTTTTTAAATAGATTTTCTGGAACAGTTTTGTAAGCTATTAAAATCTATATTATAAAGCAAAAACTTGTTCTTCAGTAATGCTGACGTCATATTGACTGTAATAATGAACTGAGCAACAAATTTCATTATTGCTGTTTTTTTTTTTTTTTTTTTTTTTTTTTTTTTTTTTTTTTAACTTCTAAACATGGCACAATTTCAACTTTTATATTGTCGAATAGAAAAAGAAATGTACGCTCAAATGTAATTTGTCTGAAAATTGTACTTTTATTTGCTGAATTTTTATGGTTACAAAAAATATCAAGCATGAAAAGTTTTAAATCTGTATGCAACCAAATTACGGAGGATTAATCAGTTTCCATTTAAAATAATTTAAATAATTCAGCAATTGTTTGTTTCCGTGTAATATTTCATCATTAAATTCTCAAATGAAATTTTAACTCAAATAAAACCCAACAGGGCAATAATATTCAACAGGACAATAGTCGGATTGAGCGCTCTGAGCAATGAGCTTCTGATGTTTCTAAGGAAGTAAATCAGAACGATCTTCCGAAAATATATATTTTGAAGTCGGATAAGGCATACTCTATGAACAAGCAACCGCAGATTAATAAAATGTATGTATAACGTTCCATTCTATGACTTAGACCGCTGAGAGTGCCTGAAACTTTTGCTCAAAACTTTAAACGTGTTTTTCTCAGAACTACTTTTTTCAATATAATTGACAAGATATCTCAAGTTCTATTTAACCGAATTACTTCAAATTTTGTTCCAACCTTCAATCTATAACTTTCTATCGCCTCTACCATTTTTGTATCAATATATATATATATATATATATATATATATATATATTTACTATTATAAAAAATTAAAATTTATCAAAAAATAATAATAATCCCTACCGGCTCGACCTACAGGCGCAGGTAGATTTCGAAGTTAAGTACTCATTTCACTAACAAAAACTAAATCATTATTAGAGATAAACCCACTTTAACAATTTTATTTTATCTGGCCGCTTTTGACGAGATTTTAACTTCATTTTTATGTAAGAGCTAGTTTTATCAGAACAATATTAAGGCAGTATTCAAAAAATATTTTTTCCATGTTCAACAACTCGAAATTTTCTGACACATTTTCAGATTCATTTTTAAAAGGAAAAACATGAAACTTGCTGACGTGATTATTTAAGAGACGACTTATAAGCGACTTATGTTTCTATTTTTCGTTCAATTAATTGGAATTTGGTTTATAAACAATTATTTTCTCAGTAGGACAATATTTTTCGTTTCCAGCACAATCGCTTCGAGAAATTCGGTTCAAAATGCTCACTTTGACATCATTTTTTGAAATATATTCTGCCTCTACCAAAAAATCGACCATTACGGCACATTATATAGTTTCTGAATAAGAGAACCTACCAATTAGATGCGTTTGATAGCGAAAATGAGTCAGAAAATAAGCAGTTTGGATTTGAGTAATACAATAATTTTTCTTCAACTTCTATGTATTTTTAATTTATTTTTGCCGTAAGAATTGGTCCTGTTAGAAATTTGTCAGTATAAAAGTTGTAGATATATTCAGAAGATGTATAATAAATTCAAGCTGTCTGAATATCCTGTGAATTGACGAAATTATGGAATTTTTTCTTCTTCACCCCCCCCCCTTTTTTTTTCGGTAAGAACTGGTCTTATCAAAAACTTGTCAATATAAAAGTTATAGATAATATTAAGACAGTTTACAATAAATTTAATTGGATTTGTTATCTTGAGAATTGACGAAGTTATGAATTTTTTCTCTCCAAAACTCTGTTTTAATTTTATCCATTTTTAATTTTATCCATTTTTAATTTTTTACCCATTTTTAATTTTATCAAAAATCTGTCATACATAAATTTTTGGTCCTTTTTTTAGAAGTAATAAAAACTTTAAACTGAGTTGATATGTATTATAACTAAGAAGTTATGGGAGTTTTTTCGTTTTTCATAAAACCCCTCCCTATTTCCAAACCCTTGGTTCGATTTGGCCCATTAACGAACTTGACCGAGATATTATGCCCAATGATTTTATATATCAGTTTGGAAAAGATTTCTGCAGAATTACGGAAGTTATCGTGTCCATAAAAAAGCGATATAGATAGATAGACAGCTATATAAAGTTTTTTTACTGGGGGGGGGGGGGGGGGGGTTCTAGGGGTCATGATCAGTGTAGATCTGCAAAAATTTTTCCGAAATTCAAACATAGGGGAGAATGTAATAGGTAGTATTTCAAACGAAATCTACCTAAAAAGAGTCGAAATGGCCTTTTTTTTTATCAGACAGCTGCGATTTTGCGGAAAAAAAAAAACCATTCCGTTTTCTCTTTAGGTAGGGGTAGGATGACCCCAAGGGTTGCAATTGTGTCAACCAGCACACACCACCCTTTTTTTATCCCCATCTTTACCAGCTTATAACTTATTTAATTTTCTTTTTTTTTTTTTTTTTTTTCAAAAGTCTTTTTTGTATATTTTCAAAATATCAGTAAATACGTTGAAAAAAAATGAATGGTGATTTTTTTTATTATTATTCCGAGCTCAACAAAAGAGCCAAAATTTATGCCTCTTGACCAGAATAAATCTTTAAATAAATTCTTAAAATAAAAGACAAGATACATTCATTCCACTCTACTACATAGCTTTTCTATTCATATTTAAAAAATATTGCCTTTCGTAAATGGAACACAGTGATATTCATCAAAGGATGTAAAAGTAATTACCCAAAAAGTAATCGCACTAAACAAAAATCACGCATGTAATTCACCGCAGCATGCTTTCATAAATCTTTTCCTGCATAAAAGTTTTATTTATTCTAATACTCCAAATTTCAGTTAAAATAATAATTGCATTAGATTTTTGTTTTCATAATATGCGTGTTTTATGATTTCTGTTTTCATAATATGCGTGTTTTATTTACATTACCCTATTAAAATAAATTCAATCTATTTCAATTGAAATGGCCTTATTTGAATGTTTGCACGACAACAGAAAATTTAATTAACTTTATCTGCTTTTAACTCACGACATGCGAACGTAGATTAAAAATTACGTTTTCTTTTGGGAAGCGATTACATTAGACATATTGTTATGTAAATAAATATTTTTAGATATTATCTATTTACCTTTATAAATAATACAAGGTGACACGAATACGTAAAATAAATTACCGAAATTTCCTGCTCAACAAACGCGAAACTTTCTGTTTACACATTCAATTAAGGCTGTTCTCAAATGCTCTGCTCAACAAGCGCAAAAGGTTTTGACACATTTACAAATTCATTTTTTAACGGAAAGATATAAAATTGGAAGACATGACTATGGAAGCGATTCGGAATCGAACTGTGTTTTCCATTTCTTGATCAATAAATTACTTATTGAATTATAAGCGATTTTGATCACGTGACAAACACGTTTTTCGTTCGCTCTTGAGTGCTTTTCTCCGTTCGCGCGAAAACTCGGTTCGAAACGTCCATTTTGATACTATTTTCTGAAAGATCTATTGTGTTTGCAAAAGAAAGGAAAAAAACAGCTCGATGACACAATTTCTGAACAACAACACCTGCTAGTTTCATGCATTTCCGAACAAAAATAAATTAAAATTTATATCATAAAGTTGCCCTTTTGGATTTGAGAACAAACAGCCTTGAAGGATTAAAGAATGAAAGTATTCACAATAAACTAGTCACAGAGGTTAATGATTTAAATTTTGAGAAAGCTGTCGAAAAAGCTGTGGCTTTGAAAAATGCGGAAATCGACATTTCAGATTAAAAAAAATAATAATAAAAGAATGAAAGTCATCCAAGTTGCGTGTGTTAAAATTTCAAAACTAAAGAAATTTCAAAATAGTTCTCAAACACGGAATATCAATAATTATGCAAATTTTGATGTAAACAAAGGTAAATTGGAATGTTATAGAAATGGTAATGCGTCCCATTTAGCTAACTCATGTATGTATATTAGTAGATTTTGCAAATATGTAAAAAACGAGGTCATTATTTAAGTAAAGTTTGTAAAAGTAAAAATAAAAATTTTCAGAAATAAATGAATGTATTAAATACAGTTGATATTTTATCTGTGAGTTATGACAAATGTACAGCTCCCACAAAAAATTGTCTGTTTTAATTGAAATAAAGCAAGAGCTGAGATAGAGTTGGATACCTATTCAGCGATTTCTGCAAGGCCTATTAAACGCTTTCGCGTAATTTTTCCAACAAACAAAATGTTTCCGCCAGATGTTCAGTCAAGAACTGCAACTGGTGAGCTTTTAAAACCCTCTGGATATATAAATGTAGATGATTCTTGTGCTCATAAAACCAAAAAGGGAAAGCTGCATTTGATAAAAGAAGATAATTCTCAATTATTATTCGCTAAAGAATGGATTTTTGAATTTAATATATTTTTCCGAGGTCATTATCCTTATCCTTAAAATATTTTAAATGTCAATGTGTGTCCGAATGTTTGAATGAAGTCAGCGTCTAAACAGATGAATTAATGCTTTTGTATTTTTGAACATAGATGGATTACAACCCGGAAATGAACATAGGCTATGTTTAATTTATTTTATTCAAATATTTTGCTTAATAATTTAAAATTTCATTCATTTTCATGCAGAATCAATTGACATTTTTCCGATAAATTTATCCATCTTTCTTTCCCGTTGCCAAGAAAATCAAAGTCTGGTATAAAAATTTCTCCTCGGCAATTAATTTTTAACTGAACAATTTCTGCGTAAAAAATAAGAATAAAAAGAAAATAAATATGACGTCATATTTGAAACGAAAAAAAAAAAATGAAGTATTTTTTATTATATATAAAACATGGATATCGGTTACTTTAATAAGGGTTTTTCTGTCAAAAATAGCGATATAATTAGAAGGAAAAAGAATGAAAAAGAATTATATTATTGATAAAATATTTAACTTGCAAAAATATGACGTCATACTTGAAATAAAACAGGTATTTTCAAGTATTCGTTAAAAATACAAGGAGCATAATATCATAAACTAATGAAAATAGATAAAAAATGACGTCATATTTAAAATGAATGAGAAATATTTTTTACTAATACTGATTAATAAGTCTGAATATAAGTTACATACAAATGAGAGTTTGCATTCAAAATTCACGTTATGATTATTAGTAGAAGACATTATTTGTGGAAAAAAAGGAAAATAAAATTGATTAATATATTTTTTTATGCTATTTTCTCTTTAAAATTAAAAAGAATTTAATTTCAATTTGTATAGATGGTACAAAAACATGATTAAAGTAAATTTTCCTAAAACTAAAAACATATTTTCACACATTGAAGCTTTATGAATGAATTTATTCCACAGAAGCAAAAATCGTCTGAGCATATTGGCATTTAAACCAAGGATGTAAATTAAACTTCAGTACACTTAAGTGGATTGTTATTGCCCCTACGAATTGAATTTTAAAAAATCGTATGCTATTTTAATTATTTTTAACAGATGGCAATTAAAACATATCACAAAGGCGAATTTAGTAAAAGGTTTTATCGGATAAAAATGATGTAACATTTTTTCAATTAAAATATTAATTTTAATTAGAAAACTTTTGTATATATTTATTTTAATTTCGTCAAATTGATGTCATTTTCATTTCACAAGCTTCGAAATTAAAAATGAAACCATTAAATAACAATATACATTTCAAAAATAATTATTTGCATCAAAAGTCGCATTATTTCAAAATGTAACCTTAGCTTACATTTTAAATAGGGTAACTTGACGTGAGACGCCGTGTTGTACAAGATGCCGAATAATGTAGTTTTCATATGCGCAGGCGCTGTAGGGAAACGCCGCTCGATTGTAAGGAAGATGGTTCCCTACTGATATTTTAATTTCTGTTTGCGCTCTTTTAAAAAATTAAGTGGTACTTTTTTATTGCTATTTCGTCAAAACACTTCTGGTAAGTGTCAAAAATCATTTACGTGACTTCTCTATTTGCCTATATAAGTCTTAGTTTAAACACCAGAAAAATAAATCTGATGTTTTTAGAAAATATTGATACCTGGCCTTTCTACAAAGCATAAATGGTGGCCAGTTCCAGCTTCTTCACGTCAGTGGGGTCGCTGGAGTCTTACCCAATACTTTGGGGTAAGTCTACGAAAGTTTTTGAGGGTAAGATGCCGGTTATTTTCCGTTGTAGTCAAATGCCTGGTTGTGTATTCATTGTATTAATTACTCTTGTATATTAATTAATTTGTCAACAATTTTAATAAAACACTTTAAATCAATGATTAAATTGTGATTTTAATCAATTGATTAAAAAAAGCATTAGTTAAAATTATAAATTTTGTAAATGTTTAAAATGACATAAATAAATATTAAAATCTAAGGTGAATATAAGTTGAAAGGTTTCTATATGCATTCTGAGTTATAAATAAACTTTATTGGCCTTATAAATAATTATTTCATAATTAGGTAGATTTCGTAAGAAATACTACCTATTGCAGTCGTTACCATGGTGCGACTTTTGAAAAATTCCTTCATAACTTTTCATTATAGGACCCCAGGAACCCAAAACCACCCCCAGCTAAAAAGTTTATATTATATATATATATATATATATATATATATATGTATGTACTAAATTTTGTCCGCACGATAAAAGTCGCAATTATGCACGGATCGTCTTCAAACTCGACAACAACTTTGAGACGGCTAATATCTCGGCGGGGATTGAAAATGGGAAAAATCGGCCCAAGGGAATGGAAATGGGGTGGGTTCAAAATTTTGAATACGTCTTAACAAGATTTTGATAAAACCAGCTTTTACACAACACTGACAGGAAAAAATAAATATTTTTCGTTATAGCAGTTGCCAACAATTAAAAAAAAAGCAACAAAATTCTCACCACAACAATTGCTTTTCTATTGCAAGTTTTCACGTAAAAAATTAAATTAAATAAATAGTTTGACGAATCGAAAACAAACTGAATATTACGTCATAAGTTTTCTAGTGCAAGATTTCCGCATGAAAACTCAAAATGAAATAAATAGTTTGACGGATTAAAAAATATATATATATTGCGTCATATTGGAAATAAAATGGACCTCATCAGGTGAATATGTAACGTCATATGAGTTTGAAGAAACGTATTAAAACATGATAAAAACCCGACTATGGAAATATTAACTTAAATATTAACTTTGAGGTTCTCTGAATTTGCTTTAGCTATTTTTTAAACCTATTCCATGTACATGCGTTTGTGTATTCGTGTATATTAGTATTTTCACAAAATGTTTAGCTCCCTACAGCTCATTCTTAGTTAAGGAACTGGGTTTATCTCTAATCTTGATTTAAGTTTTATTGGTGAATTTAGTACTTAGCTTCGAAATCTACCTCCGCCTGTAGGCCCAAGCCGGCAGGGATTTTTTTTTAATTTTAACCATTGTTAAAACTTTGATGTTAAATGCAGTTATAAATAATTTTAATAAATGTAAATATCGGTAGTATATAATATAGTTTTACATAACTAGGGTCTGCTGCCCCCTACGAGCTACGCTCGCCAACCTCCATCCAGACACCGCAGACTCTAAAAACACGTTAATTTGATCTGCTTTGAAAAGATAACGGATTAAATTTTCCACCAACATTCAGAAGATGAGGATTTTTTTTTTAAGTGAGGGAGAATCAGTGTTAAGAGTGTATAGCAAAGTGCAACAAAACCTCTGAAAAATGTGATTGGATCAAATGCATTCAGTGAAACTGTTGGTTATATACAAGTTCCTCAAAGTGCCTAAACAAATGTGCAGTCTATATCAGATCGAGTTATAGCTTAAAAGAACAAAAGGCCATAGGAAAAACACCAACAAAAAATCTGCACTCTAAAGCACTTACTCACACTGGCTTTATCGTATTTAAACTTATTATAATATTTAAAAATAGGCATACTTAAGAGCCATAATTATTTTAAATGTTAAATAGAACAAAAATTTTTTTTTCAAATATTAGTTTGTCCTTTTATTAAATTGTCAACGTTTGTTACATTCATATTTTTGTAACTTTTTAATAGTAAGTAAGTTAACAACTTTAGTATGTCTAAAATATTAAAGTTACTTTTATTCGTCCCATTATGTTTTATACTGCTTCACAAAAAATATTGTTTACATTGAAACTCCACAAGGCATTTTACCCCTAGGCATTTTACCCCTAGGGCCATCTTACTCATAGGTATGGGTAAGATGCCGAAATGCAAGTGCTTACAAAAACAAAATTTTTTATGCTTTATATAATATCTATAAAATGAAATAAGGTTTTAAATGATACATAAGGGTGCAAACTTCTAAAAGCAATCAATGAATAACAAATAAAAACAACAGGTGATTTTTAAAACAATAAAGTCACTAACTGCTGCATCTTCACCCAATTTATCCTACATTTTCTTACTGGAAATTTAAAATTTATTAAAAATGAAATTCAATATTTTTTCTAAATGTACATATACAATAATATAGGACTTCATTAAGCGATTTCATGTTTTAATTAAGTGAAATGGCATAGTTTTACATGATTCATGAAGTGAAAGAATATATATATTATCTCGACAAGTATTATTCCGTACGAAAAACTAACCAAGTGACGTCATCATATTTTAAATCGTTGACCAGTTTTCTTTCAGAAAATATTAGCATTTTTATATCACTTATACCAAATGGTTTGATTTCCACAGACTTTCCAGAAAATACATGATTAACATCCTTAACTTAAAATCTCCCAGAAATTCGATGTAAGAAAGCTTAGCAAGTAATTTTAATTAGAGATTAGGCATCACATGTCACAACGTTTACATGTAAAGAAGAGGTGAAATCACTAATTAAGAAATAAATTCACTCTTCACCTCACATCCCTCTAATTTTTAAAGGCGCCATGATTAACGAAAAGCGAAAGAGAAGGGAAATTTTCTTTCGATTAAAAAAAAAACTAAATCTATAGTTAAAAAATCTCTGAAACACAATCTCTGTCCACATTGGAGCATATTCCTACAAATAGCCAAGCCTCCATAATCCAAAATTACAACACAACAATCGATATGAAAACATTTAGCCGTAACTGGACTGCTTTTCTCATAAATAGATTTCTTCCGCGATTGAAAGCAATAAGCAACTCTGTTGCTTAAATAATAAGCATTTAGGCTTCGAGAGTCTTCGGAGCGTGATAAACATTTGGATATTATTGGTAGGTCTACAGCTGTTAAAAATGTGATACCATGAAATAAAAATGTAATAAATATTTGAAAGTTAAAGAAATTTCTCATACTTTTATTATTTATTTTCGACTTTTGATGCTTCACCACGTCTGATTTTTTTAATACCATTTATCCTTTTTGTTTTTAATCTTTTTTGGAATAGAAACAATGTTATATGATGACTTTTCGATTATTCTAATCAATTCAAAGACGCGTCTGAAGTGATCTGTTAATAATCACTATTTACTAATATATCTCTTTAAATAATATTCTTTGTCACAAAAACATAAATCAATATCCATGAACGGAATAAGTATAAAATAGAATAAATATAAATAATAAAATAGAATAACAAAGATGTAAGTTTATTCTTCATGTAATCTTAGAAAATGAGTATGAAATTTGAAGCCCACGAAAGAAATTTAAATGAACCTATATATATAAACAAAAATAAACAAATTGGGATCATTAGAAGTTTTTGTACTATAAAATATGATAAAAGGTTAATTACATATGCTTTAAATTATCGAAATTTTTTGCTTAATTGATGAATTTATTCTTCTTTAAATCTTAAGTGAACGAAGCCACGGGTAACAGCTAGTACGTAAATAAAACTGCAAATTCTTGTGACAGTTTGGAACCATTATTAATTGAGTTTTCTTATTTGTTTACTAAGAAGGTAGGGGAGGGGGGACAAAAAATAATTTAATTTTGCATTAGGATTTTTTTTTTTTTTTTAAGTTTTGTAAATTTTGTAGCCATATTTTTATAATTGATTAATTTAAACACAATTATTCTAATTGGTAAATTAACACAAAAAGCTGTAATTTGTTGAAAAAGATGATTTACTAAGTCGGTGTTTTCATATACCGAGTAAATAATTTTTATTAACCCTTTCCGGCACAGAAATATTTTGCTCGTAAAATGATGAAATGATTGACTGACACCGGAATTTACAAACGACTCTTATAGAAATTAAAAACCTGTTACTTTAAACTTTCATTGTAAAAGCAAAATTTTATTAACATATTCTTGGTGCCGTTTGTAAGTTTGCAATTAAAATAAGTTAGTCCCGACGTGGGGTCACTGCGTCGGAAAGGGTTAATTATTGAATATATTATCTATATATATTTCATCAATAAATACAATATGCAAATACACCATAATTTTGGAAAGAAGGTGTATATCAACAATATTTATAACATTTAACTGTAAAAATCCCAACACTGTCAAATTTAAACTACACAGGTAAAAAGCAGGTTATTTATATATATATTTATTTATCTTATGTAGCGCGAAAACGAGGCTGAATTTATAACTTGCCATTTAGCAACAACCACAGCGACGGTTTTCAGTTGTTAATTTACGATCACATGACCTGACTAGTGTTGCCAGGTGTCCCGCGTAAATCGTACCTTCAAATGCTCTGAACACCAGTATTTTAAAGTAGTTTTCTTCGCCTTATCTAATGGTAGAATTATCTGCGATTAAAGATGGTGAAATAAACTGTAAAAAATTAGTGGTGTCCAGAGCATTTAGATACCTAATTTACGCGGGACACCTGGTAACACTAGACCCGACCCATTCAGCAAATCAAAATTCAGAGAGAATCTCTTTTTAAAGACAGATCGTTTGATCGATGTATGAATAGCAATGCCATTGGTTCATTTTACGATGGCATGTACATGTACATTCAGATAATCAGCTTTCTGATCAAGATTGTCTTTTAGACACACCAGAAAACGTTTGTTTACATTTCGTTAGAGTCACACAGAGCGTCTCCGAGGCGATTTTACAAACCATCACGCATAGCGCGATTGAGTACAATATCGAATGGGGATTGGCAGAAAGATGGTTACGTATTTTCAGGGGGAGGAGTTTAATGTATCAATTCAATGAGCGACGTTGTCTAAAGGTTGAAAGCTGAATTTGTTTCTGAACCATACAGTATAGTGGTTAAAGCAGCACAAAACTAGTTATATGAAGGTTTCAAGTTGTGCCCTTGTTAATGTTTTTTTTTTTTTTTTTTTTTTTTTTTTTAGAATTATTCGAATCTTTATTGAATTAGTTAAGTTAATAAATAGTATTTATAAACTGATAATAAAGATTACTTATTATCAGTTGCTTTGTAATTTTTAATTGTCAATTAGTCAATTAAATTACTAGTTTAATTTCGACTATTTACAACAAATCATACACCAAATAGAAGGTGAACTAACCTAGTTTTTCTTTCAAATGTTCAATAGGTGCACCTTTAATTATACGGCACACATCCAACTTAAAGTCCAATTCTTCCCACACCTCGGTTAACAAGTCCGGAGTCATGGAAGCGACAGCCTTTTTAATGCTGTTGTGTCTCAACTCGGGCAAGTCATTAGGCAGCGGCGGAACGTAGACACGATCTTTTATAAAACCACAAAGGAAAAAAATCGCATGCCGTTATGGCAGGTGAAATCTTCAGTTCAGCAATAACACTTTACGCTCAAGAGTCGCCATTTTGCGTGTGTAGCATTGCAAGCGAGTCAATAACAAAACAGTACTCGCGCATGCGCTTATCTAACACTGTTTGAAATTTGAACCAATACTCTACAACGCTTACTCTTGATACTATTAAAATTTATAACTAGTGCATTCTCTTATGGACCCTGAATAATGAAGATTTACCACCACAATTTAACTGATTTTTATGCAATAGATGAATATGAAAATTTTCGAATCAATCAACTCTCAATTATACCAAAAATCACAAGGCAATTGCGTTAGTTACAAAATCGGACCCTACAGTACGTCAAAATTTTCACTACCTCATTTCTGGTTGCAAAATTTTTAAGAATTTACTTTTCGGCGATAAACAAGGGAAATTTACGCTTCATTATAGTTGCATTTTAAAGGGTATAGAGTAGTCATTTCCGAAGTTCACTTAAAACAAATTGAATGGTTTATATTTTGGATATTTTGATATAATAAAAATGAAGTCTTTAGCTCACAATTTTGTATGATAGGAAGGAACAGATAAAGGTATTGGAAATCTAGCACAGAAATGCGCTATTTATGTAAATTTGAAAAATAATACTTCACACACCAGATACACACCATTGGGAATGGCCTACAGCACCATGGCTTAGAATCTATAAGGTTAGTTGGGGCAACTGGGCCATAATTTTACAATGTGACTCTGGAGCTTCTGACAATTCAGCTTCAAAAAGCTAATGTTCATTTGAATTAAAGTCTGAACTTTTGTAAATGTGTTCAGTTAGGTTCCCTCTATAAGATAAAAATGCTCCAAATTGCACTTTAATATTTTAAAATAAAAAATGTGCCTATTTCATCTTTTTTTCCTCATGGGTCCAGTTGCCCCATAAAAATGGGGTAAGTGGACCAGGAGGGTCTATGCTCCACACGCGCTTACTTTTTTTCATATGGGATATCAGGTCCTGTTTGAAAAAGTGTAAACAACTTTTTAAAAAATTAAACCAAGCAGATCATGTAAATTATATATCAAATAAAGAGCGTTGTAAGGGAAACCTTTGCTGTCAATGTGTCTAAAAAAAGCACTAAAAGTGGAAATATTAGATTTATTTATACCAAAAGCATAAAAATTAAGTAAATACTTATGTACTTTTTATAGAAAATAAGTATAAAAGTCACATGGGTATTTTAAGGAAAAAGCAAGGTAAATCTATGAACAAACGGCTACGTACGTAGTTACGTACTTTATCTTTATCCAGGGGTCGCATTATATAGGGAAAAATTTATTGTTCTTACCAGAATCGTTAATAGGTTACCAACATGATCATTTTATTTAACATATTCTAAAGAAAGGTGCGATGAAGATATTATTTTTAAAATAGTGAAAGGAAAAATAAAAGTTTCCCTATAGAATGCGACCCCTGTTTATCGTACAATTTCAAGGTTTGGCTATCTCGCTTTCAGGGGCAAGGTACTTGCATTCGTAAAATGTTGAAATAATTTAATGATATTTACAAGAGAATCCAGTTGTAAACAAATAAAAGTATATTTCCGCGTACTTAATAAAGGTGAAATAAAAAAAAATACATATTATTATTTTTTTATTAAAAAATTATAAAATCTTGGTGCCAATGTGGAAATTATGGATTAAAATTAGGTGATGCCATAACGGCATCACCGCCTCTCAAGGGGTCAAGAAATTTGATTTGATACCACACAATATGCTTTTTTTTTAATTTTATTTCGTAATTTTAATAAGGTATTCTATAATTTTCTTTATTGTGATCAAAAACAATGGGGAAATTTATTTCCCGTAGTAAGAGAAACTCAAAAAAATTATTTATAACTATTGGGGTAACTGGATCCAGCATGGTCCAGTTACCCCATTCTTGAAAAATATATGGGGTACCTGGTACACCGGGCATACACTTGAAACATGAAGTAAATATGTATAGATACCTAATAATATTAATGCAGTTATATGCCTATTCTTTAAAATAAAAGATTGTTTAATAAAAGTACTTACAGTATTTTAATAAAAAGCCGAGGAAGTTCAGCCATATTGACTTTGTTTTTAAAAAAAGAAACGTAAATTTTTGACAACCTATCATAGCAAAGTGAGACATATGATTGTGTTGACACACGTTGTTTTAGAAAGTATAGATTAAGGTGCATCATTCACAAAAGCTAAAACTTAAAAAACATCAACAGTTTTTAATAAAATAGCCTATGGCCCAGTTACCTCGTGGGTCCAGTTACCCCCAACTAACCTTATTGATTATTTTAAAGAACAAAAATGGATTCGATAGTTCGAAACATTAAAACTTTTGTCCAAGATAAGCAAAATCTGAAAAATTCCAATCTTAAAGTAAAAGAATTCAAAACCAACTAGAAAACCGCTGTAAGGAATTAGAAGTCAAGTAGAAATTTTGTGGCATTATAGTAAGTCGGGGCAAGTTGTATTATAAAATTCAAGTTGCTTGAAATATCCGGAAAAGGCATTTTGATCAAATAACTGACATAAGATCAAAGGTACTGTTAGCTAATGATACCAATTTTAAAGAAAGATATTCAGAATATTGCAGAAGTTAAAATGCGTTTGTTAAAAAAGGCGATTCCCAACTGATAAATCTTATAGAATTAAAAAACCATACTAAAACTAGTGTCGTGAAGGAATTTTCACCTTGTCTACCCTATCTATATTATAAAGGACAAACATATCTGTGCGTAACGCATACGTCATTTTGCGAATGGCAACATTTTGAAATTTGAAATGAAATTTTGGTTTTGCAATTTTCTCTACTGCAAATTTTTAAACTTCTAAACATGGCACATTTTAAATTTTTACACCGTCGTATAAGGAAAAAATTGCTCTTTTAAATGCAATTTGTTTGAAAGCTGTATCCCAATTTATTTTTGAGATATTAATTTTTTTGTAGTTTTTAATACCATTTTTCTTATCGTGGCAACAAAAGTACCCCATTTCTATTGAAAGTAAACGAAAAATAGTCGAAAATAGGAGATACTGTATCATTTTGTTGCCATTTTCTCATAAAACCTGAAAAAAAATTGAAATTAAAATATGGGCTATGTCAAGAATATTGTCTGATATTCCGTGATAATGATGTCATATGCATACTTTTCTATAGACGAAGTTTAAGACTGTATTGTAAAAGTGGATTGCTTTAGCGGATGCAAATGACGTCATTTTATAAAAAAGCGTGTATTTTAATTCTTAAACCTGAATTATGTTTTGTAGAAGTGCGTCATTTTCACAGCACAGCTACTTTGAAATTCTTCACAGGTAAAATGCTTCACTTTTGAGAATAATGTAATCGAAATCACACACTGATAAAACGCAATGTTTTAGAAAAATTTAGAGTGTCTTTATAAAAGAGAGGTCATACGCAAATAATAGCGGTCTTGAAATTTTCGCTACTGCAATCTTTTAATCTTCTGACCATCGTACATTTTCAATTATCGTCGCATAGGGAAAAAATTTACTTTCAAATGCAATTTGTTTAAAAACTGTATCTTAATCGACTGATGTATTATATATTCTAAAATAAATTTTAAGCAGGATTTTCTTAAAAAGTTTATTTTATCACGTGCCGGTTTCAATACATAATAATAATAAACATTTTGCACATAAAGCAACAAATATTTTTCAGCATTTGCTTCTGACTATTTTTGCAAAACGAAATTAATACTTCCTTTATAAACAAATAAAAGAATAATATTAAAAAAACCACCAATCTAACATATTTGTGAAAGACAAATTAACGAAATTAATACTTCTTTTATAAACAAATAAAAGAATAATATTGAAAAAACACAATCTAACATATTTGTAATCGTAAGATTTAAATTTTTAGATCACCAGATTTTTTTGTTGAAATGGAATTTGTCTGCAAAGTTCATCTCAGTTTACTGATTGTATATTGTTTTAAAAACAGTTTTAAAGCGTGAAATCTTTTTTAATTTATCTATATCGCGCGGAGCTCGATTACGAAAGATTAATCCGTTTGCCCTTAAAACAAAATAACGAGTTCATCATTTTCTTATGGCTATTATCCATTAAAAAAAAAAAAACCTTCCCTATGAATAAATAAAATAATATAAATAAAGCACAAATTTAACAGACATGTATAAGCTCTGAAATTATCAGAACATAAAAGGATTCCGTAAGTAGCAAAATCTTGGTGAAATAACTCTTAGCATGCGGCTAATAAGAAAATATCGCTTTTGATAAATTTCAAAAATTTATTTGA
The DNA here is from genome assembly GCA_963932465.1 of Maratus speciosus. Taxonomy (NCBI): domain Eukaryota; kingdom Metazoa; phylum Arthropoda; class Arachnida; order Araneae; family Salticidae; genus Maratus; species Maratus speciosus. Next base: position 334,088,586 of record OZ010799.1, read on the forward strand.
TTGTATAATTCGTATTTTCAATATGAAAAATGCTTTTTTAATGTAAGTGGGCAATCTAAAAAATTTATTGCATATAAAAAAATTATTATTTTTCAATTAAAAAAAATGTTTTCACCTGTATTCTTTAACCCGGGAAGCCCGGGTACGCTCCCCTAGTATATATAAAATCCTAATGAAACGAATTTATGAAACGGAAGTATGAAACGGAAGAATGAATCGACTGATTAAACAACTGATTATGTTTCACGGCGATTTCTCCTAAAATATGGAATACTTGGCGATGAAATTAACACCAAAAATCAATATTGATCCGCAGATTTCAAAACTGGTATTAGAATTTTAAAATTCGAATTAGTTTTCGAAATATTAATTTTTTTCTAATTTTATATACATTTTTCTAATGATGGCAACTCAAATTTCAATCATACCAGATACTTTTTTTTTATATTTCAGAAAAGGTTGACATGGTAACCCGGCTATTGTTGTTTATTTAATAATAAATGTTTATTTACTTTTATTTCTTTTTACAAATTATATAAATTATTTTGTTCTATGATTATTAATTATTTTTTTTTATATTTCCTTTAGAAAATAATAGAAAATATGTTAGCAATATTTAATCTTTGCTATCAAAAAATTCGCGTGATGTTCGATCTTTATCCTCAAAATTAATTATCTATTTCTCAATATAAAAAGCATAGGTAAGATAAATTGGGCTTACCTTATATTTATGTATATCCTTTTTGACATCTGGTATTTATCCTCCGGATAGAGTAAATAAATCTATATCTTGCTCCTGTATTTCTTATTTATTCCGTATATGTGACTGATGGTCTGAACTTCATGTTGTTTAAAAAGACGCATATTTTGAGTGTCTTGAGAAGTTAAATTAGTGCCGAAACTTATGAATAGAAAAGTAAAATTACATTTAATAAGAGCTTTAAGGCATACATCTCTCAGTTTTGAGAGTTTGAGTAACAACTGGAAGTAGAGAAAAAAATACATGAATAAAATATTATTAACAATAAAGAAACAGGAAATTAATCCCATAAATCAGCATAACAAATAATTTGTATCAATATTTATATTTACGGTAATTTAAAATTAGAGTTAATAAATGTTTTATAGTTCTTGAGTATTGCAAAAATGTTTATAATAAAATATCTGTTTATGACTGTGCAATCACTTTTCAGTTTCACTTCCTTCTTTTAGATCGTAAACACTTTCGATAATTACTTTTGTAAATCACATTTGACACATGAAAAGCAATTTACTTCACTTGATTATTTTAATGTCCTTGTTTGGAGATTATATTTCACAATATATCTGTCAACAATTCCCCCCTTAATCTCCTAACGAGGATTATTCTGTAATTTCAGTTTGTTCCTGTTATTTAGAAATTCAGGCTTGGGCTCTGGTTTTGTAAGTATGTCAGCCGTCATTGACTTGCTTGGGCAATAACGCAATTCAATAATTTTATCTTCTTTCAGCTGTTTAATCACATTATATTTGATGTCAATATGCTTCGATTTATTAGAAAACTTTTCGGGTTCTTTCATTTTTATGCAAGATTTATTATCTTCATAAATTACTATAGGCAATCTTTGTGGTATATCGAGATCTTCTAATAGTTTTAGCAGCCATATCAATTCCTGTGTTGCGCTCGCCGCTGCAACGAACTCTGCCTCTGCAGATGATTGCGCCACGCACGTTTGTCGTTTCGTTATCCACTGTATTGGATTCTTTCCTAAAAGGAATAAATTGCCTGTTGTCGATATTCTTGTTTTTAGATCTCCACCCCAATCTGCATCAGTATATACTTCTAGGATGGGTGGTTCTTCTGTGCTAATTACTAAATTTAAGTCTTTTGTTGAATAGAGATATCTTATTAATCTTTTAACACCTTTCCAATCTCTTTCAGACGGCGTTTCGTTTTTTCTGCTCAAAATGTTTATATACCTACTAAAATATCGGGCCTACTTATTGTAGCAACATATAACAGCGCACCTATTTCTTGTCGGTACTTACTGTTGTTTGGCATTTGTGTTTCTTCATTGTCTAATCGTTGAAAGCCTGTTTCCATTGGAGTGCCATATGGCTTAGAATCTTCTAAATTAATTTTTTTTTTTTTTGCGATTTCTATTATTTTTGCTGTTTGATTTAGTTTAAAGCCGTTGTGAGTCTTTTGTATTTTTATCCCGAGGTAATTGGAAATTTGACCTAAATCTTCAAGTGCGTACTTAGATTTTAGTTTATTTATTATCTCATTTATATTTTCATCTTTTCCTGCGATGAGGATATCATCCACGTATACTGCTATATAAACCGTGTTTTCCCCTTCTTTTCTTATAAATAAACAATTGTCAGCATTGCTCTGTTTAAATTTTAATTCCTTTAGTGTTTCACTAATGTTTGAATACCATGCTCTTGCAGCTTGTTTTAGTCCATATAGCGCTTTTTTTAACTTACAAACCTTATTGGATTCTGTAGTGTTTATATACCCTTTAGGTTGTGATACATATTTTCTTCCTATTCACCATGTAAGAATGCAGTTTTGATGTCAATCTGCCTAATATTGAGATTGTGGTATGCTGCGGCAGTTATTAAGACTCTTAAACTTGTGTGGGAAACTACTGGCGCATAAGTTTCATCGAAATCTACTCCGTATTTTTGTCTAAATCCTTGTGCGACCAATCTCGCTTTGTAACGCTTGATTTTTCCGAATTCGTCATATTTCGCTTTAAAGGTCCATTTCGATCCAATTACTTTTGCTCCTTGTGGGGGATCAACTAAACACCAGGTTTCATTTTCATTAAGGGAATTCATTTCCTCTTCTGTCGCTTTTATCCAGTTCTGTTTTCTATAGGATTTTCTATACTCATCATATCTTCCCAACTGTTAGGTACATATACTGGATCGTGCCGGACTGCATAAGCAAACCTGTCCGGCGGCACACCTCTATTGGTTCTCTCTGATCTTCTCACTTGTGGAATTTGTTGTTGTGACGCGGGTGGTGGACTTAGTTCATTTTGTGTTGGTGTCAGATCTATTTCCATTTCATTCGTATCTTTCTGTTGTGTTTGTTTGTTTGTTTCCGAGGTTAATTCTCTTCTATTTAGATTTTCGTTAGTATCCGAATTATTTTTATTTTCTATAAATTTTACACTTCTGGCCAATATTACTCTTCAGCCACTTGTATAGATTCTGTACGCCTTAGAGCGACTGTCGTATCCGACAAAAGTGCCTTTTTCCGCTCTATTATCTAATTTTCCTCTCTTTGATTTGTGTATGTAGGCGTATGCAGTACAGCTAAAAACTTTGAGATATTTCAAATTTGGTCTCCTGTTCATCCATAATTCATAGGGTGTGGTGCTTACCGATTTTGAAGGTAGCCGGTTCTGTAAGTGATTCGCGGTACATATGGCTTCCCCCCATAATTTGTGCGGGAGATTTGCTTCATTTAGCATACTTCTAACCATGTCAAGTAGGGACCTATTCTTACGCTCTGCGACGCCGTTTTGGCTTGGGTTAAATGGTACGGTAAGTTGATGATGAATCCCATTTTCTTTTAGATATTTTTCTATTTCGTTCCCCGTATATTCACCACCGTTGTCCGATCTGATCTCAGTAGGCATTTTTTCGAATTTGTTTTTCACCATTGAGACGTATTCTTTCAATTTTTCTGAAGCCTCCCTTTTATTTGCCATTAAATAAATTAGACAAAATCGTGTATATTCATCGATAAAAGTGACGAAGTATTTTTCCCCCAATTGTGGGTGTATTTATAGGGCCGCATACATCAGTATGGACTAACTCGAGCCTTTTTGTAGCTCTATATGCACCTGATTTAGGAAATGGGGTCTCGCTGATTTTTGACTTGATGCATACCTCACATTTAGCATTATGTTTGCAGTTGTTGATTTTAATTCCCTCAACTAAGTCCTTTGATAACATGGACTTTATTGTGTCGTAGCTCCTATGCCCCATTCGCCTATGCCACAAATCTATGCAATTTACATTTGAACAGTTGTAGGTGACATTTGCATAGTGCTTGTGATTTTCATCTTTACTAACATGTATTTCGTACAGATTGTTTTTAAGTTTACCTTGAAGTATAACGTTGCCTTCGTGAATTATATCACATTTATCTTTTTCAAATTTGACTTTGCAACCGTTTTTAGTTGCCCTACTCACTGACAGCAGGTTAGTTTCTATGTCAGGAACGTATAGTACGTCACGCAATATAATTTGTTTGTTTTTATTTTCGGTATGAATTATTACCTCTCCAGATCCATATGAAATCAGTTTATTACCATTAGCGACTGTGACGTTTGTTTCATTATTATTTGTAATTTTGGTAAAAAATTCTTTTGAATTTACTATGTGACTGGAACTGCCACTGTCCACTATAAAAGTGCCTTTATTTTCGGTCTCTTCGGTTAGTAAGGCGACACTGTTGTTTTCATTTACTGTGTCTTTTCTTTCTTCATGTTCCGCATTTTTATGTAAATTATTTTCTTCATAAACTAGTGATGTTGAATTGTTTTTATTTTTATAGTGTCTGTTATTAGTGTAACTGTTGTTGTTTTTCGTTTTTAGAAACCAGCAGTCTTTATTTGAGTGGTTTTTCATTTTACAGTGTGAGCAGTACTTATTGCTGCCTCTTTTCAGTTCTGAATGATTAAATTTACCTTGAGTTTTATAGGCTTTATTGCTGTTTTCGGAATTTTCACGATTATCTACTCTACGAGTGTATTCGTCCGTAAGCTTGCTTTTTATAAATTGTACGGTTAACTCAGCTTCATCTCGGGCCTCCAGAGCAGTAACTAGGGTATCGTAGGACGGCGGCAACGAGCACAGCAGCAGTGCTGAAATGTGCGAGTCAGTTGTGTTTTCACTAATCGCTGACAGTTTATCCACTATCTCTAAAATTTTAGTAATGTGGGCTGTCATATTGCCACCTTCAGTTAATTTTGTACTGTACAGTTTTCGTAGCAAGTACAGCTTACTAGAGAGATTAGATCTCTCATGGATTTGTTTAAGTGCGTCCCATGTTTGCCTAGCTGTATTTAAATTTTTGACATGCACTATTTGGCTGTCCTCAATGGACAAATTTATTAAAGCCCTTGCTTTTCTGCCTTTCTTGGTCCAAGCATCATTCAATGGAGTGAGGGCCTCTTGCGTGATAACTTCAATAAGTTCGTCTCGAATTAATAGCATTTCGACCTTGAACCGCCAATTTGTATAATTGTTGGCGTTCAATTTTTCAATGGTCGTGCTATCTTTTGTAGATGAAGCCATAATGTTGCTAAGATTCGTTTTATTTTTTTTTAATAAATTACTCTATCGGACTATTACCAGATTTGTATTTTTATTGAGAAATTATTTTTTTTTTCGTTCTCATAATCAATTTGTTAACAATATTTAATCTTTGCTATCAAAAAATTCGCGTGATGTTCGATCTTTATCCCCAAAATTAATTATCTATTTCTCAATATAAAAAGCATAGGTAAGATAAATTGGGCTTACCTTATATTTATGTATATCCTTTTTGACATCTGGTATTTATCCTCCGGATAGAGTAAATAAATCTATATCATGCTCCTGTATTTCTTATTTATTCCGTATATGTGACTGATGGTCTGAACTTCATGTTGTTTAAAAAGACGCATATTTTGAGTGTCTTGAGAAGTTAAATTAGTGCCGAAACTTATGAATAGAAAAGTAAAATTACATTTAATAAGAGCTTTAAGGCATACATCTCTCAGTTTTGAGAGTTTGAGTAACAACTGGAAGTAGAGAAAAAAATACATGAATAAAATATTATTAACAATAAAGAAACAGGAAATTAATCCCATAAATCAGCATAACAAATAATTTGTATCAATTTTTATATTTACGGTAATTTAAAATTAGAGTTAATAAATGTTTTATAGTTCTTGAGTATTGCAAAAATGTTTATAATAAAATATCTGTTTATGATTGTGCAATCACTTTTCAGTTTCACTTCCTTCTTTTAGATCGTAAACACTTTCGATAATTACTTTTGTAAATCACATTTGACACATGAAAAGCAATTTACTTCACTTGATTATTTTAATGTCCTTGTTTGGAGATTATATTTCACAATATATCTGTCAACAAAATAATTTAGAAATACAGTACTACTTAGTTATTCCGTCGACCAATTTCGCCAAATTATATAAATCGCCAAAACACTCGCCAAATTATACAAATTGACATATTTTTTATTTTAAATAACGAAAGAACAAATAAATTAGCATAACATTAATAAATATACGTATAAAACGTCGAAATAAAAATCACTTGATGACGTAAGCACGTGTAACTTGCTTAAAGTCAAGTGAATGTGACATTTACGATCAACCATTATTGGCATTTAATCTTATAGTTTGGCGATAGATTTTTGGTCGTCGGGATATCTAAGGAATGCCAAAAATGCATATGTAACTGGTATTTGAAAACGAGGTTTTCGCCAAATTTTCGTAAAAAAATAAAAATCACGCCAAACCTGCGGTCCGTATCTGGCCAAATATTACCACTCGAAAAAAAGAAAAATGCTAACTGGCGAGTTGAAAAAAAGCTATTGGCGAGATTTGCATCCTGCTAACGTAACAGTGCCTAGAATTCTTTGCGATCATAGCAACTTTTATGTAGTTTTATTCGAAAAAAAAAATTGATTTTTTAATCAAAATGGAAAACTTACGGCCCCATATTGGCGCGATTTTTTTCTGACGCCAATGTCATATACGGAACGGGTACATAACTGGCGCCAAAGTATCGTTATTTTGCTTGATATGGTAAGCTGGATGTTGCTGTTTATGCTGTTGATGCGTTCCCCAAATTGGCGTCGTTAAAAAATCACGCCAATATGGGACGTATATGACATCTTTGTCAAACTTTCATATGAACGGTGAAGGGATCAGACCGTATTTGTTTATGGCAGTTGACGACTTGAACTATTATAATATAGATGAAATGATGGCGATAGAATAATATTCGACGACTTATCGCCTGTGCCTGGCTAACATTAAAGTACCAAAATGGCACCTAGAGTATAAAAAGCGAAGTGGTCCGCCTGGAACTGTTGATGATAGTCACATGACTTAGGCTATTGCTATAGAGATTGTTTTAAAATACCGGGAGGCAAAGACTCTTATACTTAATTTATTTTATTTTAGCTTCTTTTCAAATGTTTAACTGATCCTCTTTAATCAAAAACGAAAACAACCATTGGATGTCTTAACAGCAACTGATTCGCCCTTAAATTTTTGCAATCAAAGGGGATTGAATGGAAACCCGTTTACAGGGAGATCTGCACAGCTTTTTTCAGTATAATTCAATCTTCTCTAATATTTTTAAAACCCATCAGATTAGCGTGTTTTTAGATTCTGCGGTGTCTGAACGGGGGTTGCCGAGCGTAGCTTGCAGGGGGCAGAGTCCCCTAGTTATTAATATAAACGTTAAAATATGCATATAATTACTTAAAAGGTGCTAAAAACATATAAAGATATTTTTTATAACCATGAGATCTTTCGAACGCATTTTTAAAGGGGAAAGATGACTGACTGGAATCGAAGGAAACAAACGTAAAACAAAACAAAAATACTGCGCATACGCAAGCGAAGTTCAGTGCACTGCTCTAGAAGAGGTGTGAAAAGCTAAAATAATCATTTCAATATCTAACCATTACTCTTCAATAATCCGTGAATACATCGAGATTTTACTTAGGAATGATACTGTTTGTACCGAAGTATTTTCTTATAATATTCCCACGATTTGGTTTAAAATTCTGGGCATTTCAAGAGCTCCCGAAAATATGACTTGATCTCTTCACCTACCTTCTTGAGTAACGGGCTGAACTTCGCTTGCGCATGAATAGTATTTTTGTTTTGTTTTACGTTTGTTTCCTTTTAGTCCAGTCAGTCATCTGTCCCCTTTGTAAATGAACGCCATGTGCGTTCGAAAGATCTCAGGGTTATATTAACTAAAATCTTTATATGTTTTTAGCACTTTTTAAGTAATTATATGCCTGTTTTAACGTTTATATTGAAACATCCTAGTATTACAGATCTTCAACCAGATTATCCTCATTTCATACATCCTGGTACACTAAATCCTATACCAGCTAACTCTGATTTATTGGTCCCAATCTTACACATGATGTTTCGCCAGAAGCTGTAAAATCCAATGCTTCTTCTTATTACTAACCGACACTTAGACGGTCACCAAGGACTAGAAGATCTTCTGCCCGTCTGCAATACGAAGTGGCGGAGAGCGCAGTGTTTATTAAGAATAAAACATGTAGATGGCAGCACTAAAATTCCAGTTAGGATATTTTGCTAAACCTACGCGAACTATTGCAAGAACTACTTACTTCACAGCTAATGGTTCAGAATGTAATAAGTTTTTGTGGTTCAACTTAGTTATCCCGTCGACCAATTTCGTCAAATTATATAAATCGCCAAACCACTCGCCAAATTATAAATTGACATAATTTTTATTTTAAATAATGAAAGCCCAAATAAATTAGTATAACATTAATAAAAATACAAATAAAACGTCGAAATAAAAATCACTTGATGACGTAAACACGTGTAACTTGCTTAAGTGAATGTGACATTTACGATCAACCATTATTGGCATTTAATCTTATAGTTTGGAGATAGATTTTTGGTCGACGGGATAACTAAGTAGTACCGTTTTTGTTTATGTCAAAATGTGGATGTCGAATTAGTAAATGTTTTATGTATAATTTATATCAGTGCATTTATTTAGTGAAAAGTTATGCTACTTTTAATTTATTAAGTTACCAAGAAAGAATAATTACAATTTTATTCACTATCATTATTTAATCACTTTAGCATCTGTTAAAACCCCCCTTTCTTTCTGTTTGACTTGGCGAAAATTAATCACCGCCAAAAATTATGGTAACCCTATTTTTTACTGTACTATTTTTCAGTTTGTTTAAAAAGGTAGATGTAATTTAAATTCTGAAGCGAGCGATCTCCGCTATATGAGATCTGAACCAGGACTGCCTGGTGATAATAAATATATTAATATTCAGTTCTTCGAGGTTTTAATTATTTGAGTGCTGATTTACTTCCAGTGAGTAAAAATCGTTCTGTTGATTTATCATGAATAGATAAAATTGTTCCGCATATCATTTATTTGAATTGACGTGAAATATTTCTGATTCGAAGTTCTTTTTATTCGACTGTGTTCTGTGAAATCCCTCACGTTGGCGTCCGCGACAGGATGTCTGGACTGACGAATGAATATTATTTTCTTCTGATTCTGAAAGCTTGAGGTAAGCTATTTTTTTATTGTTGATTAATTGAAAGTAAATATGTCAACTACTGTTAATATTGACACTTTAAAAAAGAAAAGAACTGGATTACGTACACAAACTACAAAATTGTGTACAAAAATAAGCACAACTCTTGAAGACGATTCACTGACATTAGAAAATAAGCTGGATTTATTAAACATTTGTAAGGACCAGTTAAATGACAAATATGAATTATTAAAAAAATTAAACTCTGATATCCAGGATATTATCGCCGATGACGATTTTGAGAAAGAAATCGAAAATTCCGAAACCTATAGTGAGAAAATAATCGAATCTCGTTATAAAATAACGAAGTTCTTAAATGAACATAACTCCCAAAATCAGAATAATACTTTTCAAAATTTTATGAAAAATGAATCCGGTTCTCAAAACGGAAATTTAGAGCGATCTATGAAATTGCCGAAGCTCACTATAAATAAATTTTTTGGTGACAGCAGTTCCTGGTTAGAATTTCGGGGGCAATATTCTAATTCAATTGAAAAGAATTGCAATTTAACTCCTATTGACAAATTTGTCTATTTGAAATCTCTTCTTGGAGGTAGTGCATATAACGCTGTTGCAGGATTTTCGCTTTCTGAGGAAAACTTTAAATCTGCAGTGGATTTGTTAAAGACTCGCTACGGTCGTGACGACCTAGTCACCAACGCACATATGAATAAATTATTAAATTTAAAACAGGTAAAGAATGCTTCTAATGTTAGAGAACTTCGGGAACTGTATGACAGTTGTGAAATACAAATTAGAAATTTAAATTCTCTCGGAGTTACAGCAGGAAGTTATGGTCATCTCCTATGCCCTATTTTATTAAAGTTGATACCTGCTGAAATGGCGTTAGATTTTAATCGTAAAAGAACCGATGGTAAAAAAATGGAAGTCGAAGAGCTTCTTTCTTTCATTAAAAACGAAGTTCAATCGCGAGAATCTACTATGGCACTCCAGAGCTCTGAAAATAGTTTTAGTGCTAAAAAAGAAAAGAATAGATACAATAACAGTTATAAACATTTTAGCAACTATAAACGCGACATTCCTTCAGCCTCTGCATTGGCTACTAACGTAAAAAATGTTTGTTTATTTTGTGACAATGAACATGATTCAAAATTGTGTAAAGTTTGTACTATTCCTCAAAAACGGGATAAATTACGTATGCAAGGACGCTGTTTCACTTGTTTCAAGAAATTCCACGTCTCGGCTAAATGTAAATCGAATTTAGAGCCATGGAAATTTTGTAATGGAAATTTTCATCTTTATTCGATTTGTTTAAAAAAATCTCAACCGACAATTCCAAAAGAAATCGAATCAGCTGACACAATTATTAGTTCGATATCTTATTGTAAAAATGAAAATGAAAATTCTTTTAAAGAGGTTATATTACAAACATCTTGCGTAAATGTGGAATCTGATAAAGGCTCTGAGCTTGCATTATGCTTGTATGATTTGGTGAGTCAAAGGTCATTCGTCACAGAGCAATTAGTATCAAAATTAAATCCCCGAATTATTCGTCAAGAAAAACTTCAAATTTATTCTTTTGTAGCTGTTAAACCACAAATAAAAACATTTGATGTTGTGCAATTAAAATTATGCCATGTTGAAAACAAATCGCGTTTCATATTTATCGAGGCTTTAGTCACAGATGTAATTTCAAACGTTAGGATTTCCCCCCCCCCCTTCTCTCCAGACAGATAAAAAATAAACTGGCACCTTTTAAATTAACAAATGCTGTTGCATCATCCCATTCTAATGTAAATGTTCTTATTGGAGCGGATTATTTTTATCAAATCTGTTACGATAAAGAAATAAAAAAAAATAACTAAATCTCTCTTTTTATGTGATAGTTTATTTGGATATTCACTTTGTGGTTTTTATGAAGATGAAAAAAGAAAAAAATGGAAAGTGCTTCTGTTTTAAATCTGTGTGTTTCAACTCCAGTTGGGGAAGATTTGAATTTTTTATGGGAAATCGAATCTTTGGGTATTACGCAATCAAATGATAATATTTCTGATGCAGATAAGGAAATTGTGAATAAGTTTGAGACTAACTTAAAATTCGTAAATAATAGATATGAAACGGGTTTATTGTGGAAATATGAGAAAAATAAAGTCAGGAATAATTTTAGAATAGCTAGAAGTCGCTTTGAGGAATTAAATCGTAAACTCGAGAAGGATAATGACTTATGTAAAAATTATCAAGATATTATATTAGAACAATTAACTGCTGGAATTGTAGAAGAATGTCCTGATAAAATAACAGAAAGTGGTTATTTTATGCCGCACAGGCCGGTTTTAAGAAATGATAAATTAACTACTAAGGTAAGAATGGTTTTCGATGCTTCTTCTAAAGAAAAGCATTTAAATTCTCTAAATGATTGTTTATATCCAGGACCTAACCTTAACCCGAACATTCTTAATGTAATATTTAATTTCAGAAAATTTAATGTTGCATTTAGCGCTGACTTAGAGAAAGCGTTTTTGCAAATTGGGATAACAGAGGAAGATCGGGATTATTTAAAATTTTTGTGGTTTGGTGACGAAAAGGATGATTTAAAATTTTTGAGATTTACACGAGCTGCTTTTGGGGTAACTTGCAGTCCCTTTCTTTTGGCTGCAACGATTAAATCCCATATACGTAAGTATGTTGATCATCCTGAAGTTGTTAAGATATTGGACTCTTCTTTTTATGTAGATGATTTGATTACGGGGTCAAAATCTGATGAAGACGCTTATTATCTATCCTCAACAGCTTCGCATATTTTTAAAGAAGCTAGCATGAATTTGCGAAAATTCAATACTAATTCTGTCAAACTTAGAAAATTATGGAAGGAAAATAAATTATGTGACTCAGAAGAAAATTTGAATAATTCTTTAAAAATTTTGGGATTATTATGGGATACTAATTGGGATATTTTACGTTTTGACGTACAATCCTTTCCTGATGATTGGAAATTTAATCCATCGAAACGCGTTACTCTTAAAGCTATGTTAAAATTCTTTGATCCTATTGGATTTATTGCACCATTTTCTGTTCGTATGAAAAGTTTGCTACAGGAAACATGGAAAAGGGGTTTGGAATGGGATGAAAAATTCCCTGATGATTTAAAAATTGAATGGGAAAATTGGTATGCAGAAATCGAACATTTACATAAATTTGAGGTACCCCGCAAATATTTTCCACAGGGTTTAGACTTTTCGGACCCAATCGAAATTCATATATTTTCAGATGCTAGTCCTAAGGCTTATGGGGCCGTAGCTTATTTTCGATGTACCACAAGTGATAATAAAATTATGACTAGTCTTATTTGGGCAAAATGCCGAGTCGCCCCGATTAAATGTTTGACAATTCCTCGGCTTGAATTAATGGGGGCATTAATAGCTGCAAGGATGTCTAAATATCTGAAAAGTGCATTTAATTTTCAAAATTTGGAAATTCATATCTGGTCAGATTCCACAATTACGTTACATTGGATCAAGGGATCAGCCATGGATTGGAAGCCCTTTGTGGCTAATAGGGTTGTAGAAATACAATCTTTGACTGATCCTAGAATATGGAAATATATCCCGGGTAAGGATAATCCTAGTGATCTTCTTACTCGAGGCGAAAATTTACATAACCTCATAGAAAATAAATTATGGTATTACGGTCCTGAATGGTTGTCATTACCAAAGGACAGTTGGCCGAAACCTGAAAAGATAACTTTTAATGAAAATATTTTGAACGAAAGAAAATCAACAAATTTGAGTTCTGCTCAATTATCTTGTACAGTAGGTGTTGTACCTCCAGAGTCTTTGTTAAAATTAGAAAATTTTAGTTCTCTTTCCAAATTACTTAATATCACAGCCTGGATCTTGAGATTTATAAATAATATCAATAAATTGAAACCTAAAATTTCAGGTGAGCTCACAGCTCAAGAAATTGTAAAGGCAGAATTTTATTGGTTAAAACAAACCCAGTTATCTGTCTTCAATCGTGAAATTGAGTTACTAAAAAAGGGAAAGCCCATCGATAAAGATTCAACCTTGTATAGTCTGAATCCAAAATTGGATGAGAATGATTTGTTAATTTTATCTGGAAGATTACAATTTTCAGAATTATCTCAAAGGGAAAAGCACCCTTTTATACTTCCATATGGGAGTGCTTACACCAAATTGTTAATTCGAAATGCCCATGAAAAGGTTTTCCATTATGGAATTGCAACAACTTTAGCTCACTTACGAGAAAATTATTCTATAATTAGAGGACGAAAAATGATAAAATCTGTACTGAAAAACTGTCTTATTTGCACAAAATTTAAAGCTTCTCCTGGGAAGCAAGAAATTGCACCATTACCTAGAGATCGTATTACTGAATCACCACCCTTCTATACCTGTGCTGTAGATTTTGCAGGACCTATTTATGTCAAAGCAAAAACTGGCCAAGAAAAGGCCTATATAGTTCTTTTCACGTGCGCAGTCACTAGAGCTGTGCACCTCGAATTATGTACCAATTTAACGACAGAAACCTTCCTTTTATCATTTAAAAGATTTATCTCTCGTAGAGGAATTTGTCGAACAATCTACAGTGATAATGCGAAAACATTTATCAAAGCTGATAATCTTCTTAGAGAAGTTTGGAGCCGAATATCAAAAGAGGAAGTTTTACGATATTTTAATAAAAATAGAATCATATGGAAATTCATTATTCCAAGAGCCAGTTGGTGGGGCGGTTTTTGGGAACGTATGGTACGTTCGGTGAAAACTCCTTTGAAGAAAGTTCTCGGAAGATCTTGTCTCTCATATGAAGAAATACAAACCATTTTAACTGAAATCGAAGCAATGATTAATGGTCGCCCTTTAACTTATGTTTATGAAGAAAACAGTGAACCGCTTCCACTTACTCCTTCACATTTCCTGATCGGCAAACGAATAAATTCTCTACCAGATTTTCATTGTGTTACTGAACCTAAATCGAATAGAATAACGATAACAAAAATATTGAAATATCGAGAGCAAGTTTTAAACCATTTCTGGAAACGTTGGAGGCAGGAATATTTGCTAGAGCTGCGTTCTGCCAATTTTTCAGTTCCTGTCAAAGCTCCGACTAAATTCGAAATTGGTGACGTTGTGTTAAATAATGAAGATAAAACTCCAAAGCACATGTGGAAATGCGGCAGAATTACAGAGCTCTTTTTAGGAAGAGATTCGAAAGTTAGGTCTTGTGCTATACAAACTGAATCTGGTGTAATAAAGAGACCAGTTCAACTGCTACATAAACTTGAACTTGACATTATGGACTAACATTGAACATTTCACTTTTACGAACAATTTGTTTACATTTTCATATTTTAACTTTTTCTAATCTAGTATTTTGTATATTTTAGTTTCAGTAGTTGTTCCTGTGAAAATAGAACTAATTGTATGTCTCATTATTGTAAGTATGTTCTAACTTTTAATTGTCTTATTGATGTAATTTGAAATCTTTGATAAAAATTTAGTTTGAATGATGAGCAATAGTAATTGTTCATCCGGGGGCAGTGTGTTAAAACGCCCCTTTCTTTCTGTTTGACTTGGCGAAAATTAATCACCGCCAAGAATTATGGTAACCCTATTTTTTACTTTACTATTTTTCAGTTTGTTTAAAAAGGTAGATGTAATTTAAATTCTGAAGCGAGCGATCTCCGCTATATGAGATCTGAACCAGGACTGCCTGGTGATAATAAATATATTAATATTCAGTTCTTCGAGGTTTTAATTATTTGAGTGCTGATTTACTTCCAGTGAGTAAAAATCGTTCTGTTGATTTATCATGAATAGATAAAATTGTTCCGCATATCATTTATTTGAATTGACGTGAAATATTTCTGATTCGAAGTTCTTTTTATTCGACTGTGTTCTGTGAAATCCCTCAGCATCTATATATACAATTAATGTTTTACATTCTGAATCCATGTATCAATCTCATGATGATAACAAATCTTTAAAGATACTTTTGCTCTTCAGTACCTTTAATGTACCACAGTACCCTTTATTTTGCGAAAAATCACGAAAATATAAATTTTCCAATCTTTCGCTTAAAATCAATTTAGACATCCGTAGTGCATTCCCACGAAGTTTCGTACAAATCCAATAATAAAGAATATGTGAAAACTCTATTTGCTGCATCTATTCCATTTCAAGTGATTATTACCCAAACAGCAAATAATCCTTGGCCGAACTTCCGCCGAAAGTCCTAACTCGACTATATTTCATCCTGGCGATCTAATTTTCCGGGGTCGGCAGATATGACTTCTTGTCCGCAAGGCTGATCACCTGTCGAGCATCCCCTCTCGACTACAATTGAATCGGTTATGAAGCCTTTGCGTATTAGTTTTCGATAATTTGGTCACTTGGTAATCTTTTACCGAGTACTTTGCAATATCATATGATCTTTTGCCGATTAGATAATCATATCGAATAGAAGAATTTGTATGATGCAAAAATAGCATTTAAAACGTAAAAAAATTCGTTTTAATTAAAAAAATAAATATTGTTAATTGGGAATATTTTCCACTATAAGATGCAAAAATATTTCCATATCAAGGAACTGTATCATGTAATTAATTGTAATGTGATAAATCTTGTTTTGTTTAAAGTCAAAATATTGCTGTTAAATAATTTTACAGTTAAAATTACAATTAATTTTCCATTGTAAGATACAAATAAAATTACATTTAATTTAAAAATTATGTTCTTGCTTATAAGTAACTCACACTGTTGATATACAAATATTATTGCATCTTACAAAGAATAATTAATTGTAATTTTCATCCCGAGATCAGCAATATTTAGAAATTAAATTAAACAAAATGTCTTACCTTTTAATTAATTACGACCTCGATATGAAAACATTTTTGTATTTTATAGTGGAAAATATTTCCGTCTAACAATATTTACTGTTTGAATTAAAACGAACTTTGATACATTTTAATTAGATAATTTTTTGCATGGTACAATGTAAAATATTCTCATTTAACATTGCGTCCTGGCGGTGAAATTTCTGTCATTTAAAGCGTCTCATTAAATTTTTGTTATTTATGAAAAAAAAAAATTCTTTTTTTTTTAATATCTAAATAATTATTTTAATTAAAGCAAAAACAGTTTTTTTTTTTTTTTTTACTTTTAAAAGCTATAAAATGAAATTTATTATTATCTGGAGAAAAAAAAAATAGGATCAAATTCTTTATAATTTATACAATAACATTATCTTAATTTTTTCTAAATAAATTAATTTTTTAATCAGAAATTTATAATTCATAACTAAGAAAATACATTTAGAGCAAATATTTTGTTGTTGTTGTAAAAGTCTAAATTTCAGATATTATCCTGATATAATCTAAATTTCAGATCTTAAAATTTTCAATAATGAATTTAATTTTAAAAAAATATTCAGTCATTTTTTTTTAACTTTTAAAAAAGTATAAAATTAAATTTATCACTATTTGGGGAAAAAAAAAAGATAATAAATTTATTTATAATTTATACAATACATTATCTGAATTATTTTTAAATAAATTAATTTTTAAATCAGAAATTTCTAATTGTTTGTTGTTGTAATAGTCTAAATTTCAGATATTATCCTTATATAATCTAAATGTCAGATATTATAAATTTCAATTTATTCATCTAATAATTATTTTAATTAAAAAAAAATATTCAGCCATCGATTTTTAACTTTTAAAATGTATAAAATTAAATTTATCACTATCTGGGGGGAAAAAGATGATCAACTTCTTTATACTTTATACAATAACATTATCGGAATTATTTCTAAATAAATTAATTTTTAACTTAGTAATTTCTAATTCATAATTAAGAAAATACATTTAGAAGAAATAGTTCGTTGTTGTAAGTCTAATTTTCTGATATAATCTAAATTTTTTATCTTATAATTTTCAATTTATTTATCTAATAATAATTTTAATTAAAAAAAAGTTCAGATATTTTTTTTAACTTTTAAAAGGTATAAAATTAAATTTATTACTTTAGAGAGAAAATAAAAGAAAAGATGATCAACTTCATTATAATTTATACAATAACATTGCCTGAAGTATTTCTAAATAAATTAATTTTTTAATTAAAAATTTTTAATTCATAACTAAGAAAATACATTTAGAGCAAATAGTTTGTTGTTGTAATAGTCTAAATTTCAGATATTATCCTAAATTAATCTAAATTTCAGATCTTATAATTTTCAATTTATTTATCTAAATCAACAAAACAGCAAATATCTCTAAACATTTTATTAAGTATAATTTTAAGTATGAATGTCTATACGTAAATATTGAAAAAAAAGAAAGAAAGAACAAACAAATGCTTTTAAATTATTAGTTTACTTTTACAGTAATTGCCCTGCTATCTGTAAGTTTTTAAGGGTTTTAAGTTTACCGATTTGCAAATAATAATGCATTCTCACCAAAGAACATTTCTTGGAAAGTATTTTTTCCCCTATTCCTTCGACTGTCCATTTACAAATGATGTCCTTGAAACGTGAAAAACTATTTTGAGCGGGAGGCAGATAAGATACTGCACAACATTGGACAGATTTATTCACGTGACACACACCCCCTATCATCACTGCAGGGGGTATCTATAGAGCGGAAACTAACAATAACAACTCAGTAAAAAGATTCATTTTTCATTACTTTCCGATTGCCGGCCGATTACATGCATAAGAATACTTTTCCGAGTAATTGACTTGTAATAAGTATACAATTTCCTGCCGACGTTTTTCCACGATATTATCTAGATTAATCGGTAGATTTTGTTCAGATGATATTATGTGAAGCTCTCCTTTCAACTACTGATCATTTCCCGACAATTCTGGTATTAGGCCGAAATTAAGCCGATATCTCTTGCTATTGGGGTACTTTCTTCTACATTTACAAGGACTCGTGAAATTTTACAAATTCCGGTTTTCGACAGATTTACACATTTTAGCATTCAGAGATCCTTAAAAACACGTTTTTACAAAATGTATGTGTGTGAGTCTGTCTGTCTGTGATACAAATTTTGTGGGCGCTCTATCTCACGAATTACGTAATAAACGGAATTTAATAAAACTTTAGATTCAGTTATTCCCTGATTACAAATTGGTGCTGATTACTTTTTGGCGTGAACTGCCCAACATGTGGCGCTGCTACGCTTAATTTTTCAGGATTTCCGCAATAGCTATATCTCAAGAACTAATGCACGGATTTTCATAAAACTTCAGATTCAGATAGTCCTTGATATAATTTGGTTCTGATTATTTTTTGGTGTAAATCGCTCAATAAGTTGCGCTGCTATGGCGCATTATTCATGCTTATCTCAATAGCTCTAACTCAAGAACTAATGCGCGAATTTTCATAAAACTTCAGATTCAGTTTGTTGCTGATATACATTATTACTGTTTCGTTTTTGGTGTAAATCACCCAACAGGTGGTGCTGCTGTACTGTATTTTCCACGATTTCCGCAGTAGCTGTATCTCAAGAACTAATGCATGAATTTTCATCAAACTTCAAATTCAGTTAGTCCCTGATATAAGTTAGTCCTGATTAGCTTATGGTGTAAATCGCCCAAAAGGTGGCGTTGCTATGCATATTTTTTTACGATTTCCGCAATAGCTGTATCTCAAAATCAAATTGCCGGATTTTCATCAAACTTCAGATTTAATAAGAAGTTGACATAAGTTGTTGCTGATTAGATTTTAGTGCAAATCACCTAACCGGTGGCGTTGCTATGCTGCATTTTTCAGGAAGTATTAACATGTATGAAATAGAAGAAAGTTTTGAAATTGCCATATCCGACTAGTTTCAATGCCCAGTAGCAGAAAGTTATGGTTGTGTCTGCGACAGCAATTTAGTGGGATGAAAATTGTCTGCGGGGGTAGCATGTTACATTTTCTTATGTACAAACATTATGAGTGTTAAAATAAACAGCGTTCTTACTGATTAATACCAGGGGTGATTCTGAGTAAAAAAAAAAATTCTGAAATTCACAGCAAATTTTCCGAAAGGTTACAACAGAGGGGGGGGGGGGGGGGCAGGGAGCGAAAATCCACTGCCGGCACTAATTATGTGTTTTTCTTCGCGATCTTTTGACGAAATTTGCCGTTTTTCTCGATCTTTTGACGAAATTTGCCATTTTTTTCGCGATTTTTTGACGAAATTTGCCGTTTTTTCGCGATTTTTTGACGAAATCTGCTGTTTTTTCGCGATCTTATGAGGAAATTTCTCGATTTTTTTTTCACGATCTTTTGATGAAATTTGCCGTTTTTTCGCGATCCTTTGGCAAAAATGACCTTTTTTTCGCAATTCTTTACGAAATTTGCGTTTTTTCCCCGATTCTTTGACGAACTTCGTGTTTTTTCCGCGATTCTGTGACAGAAATTTGCGTTTTTTCGGCGCCCCTGGGACGAAATTCACCTTTTCCCGGGGATCTTTTGACGAAATTCGCGTTTTATAGCAATCCTTTGGCAGAAATTTGCGTTTTTCGCGATCTTTTGACGAAATTCCGCAAATTTAATTCCGATCTTTTAACATAAATTTTGTTTTTTTCGTGACCCTTTGACAGTAATATGCGTTTTTTGCGATCCTTTGACAGAAATTTGCGTTTTTCCGCGATCCTTTTACAGAAATTTGCGTTTTTTCGGCTCCCCTGGTACGAAATTCACCTTTTTCCCTGGATCTTGTGAGGAAATTCACGTTTTTACAGCAATCCTTTGGCAGAAATTTGCGTTTTTCGCGATCTTTTGGCGAAATTCCGCAAATTTAATTCCGATCTTTTAACATAAAATTTCTTTTTTTCGTGACCCTTTGACAGTAATCTGCGTTTTTCGCGATCCTTTGACAGAAATTTGCGTTTTTCAGCGATCGTTTTACAGAAATTTGCGTTTTTTCGCGATCGTTTTACAGAAATTTGCATTTTCCCGCGATTGTCTGACTAAATTCGTGTTTTTTCCTCGATCCTTTCATGAAATTCAAGTTTCTTCCGCATTTTTGTGACAGAAATTTGCGTTTTTCTCGCGCCCCTGGAACGAAATTCACGTTTTTTTTTCAGGATTTTTGGATAAAATTCAAGTTTGTACAGAATCCTTTGGCAGAAATTTACGTTTTTCGAGATCTTTTGACGAAATACCGCGTTCTTTCTGCAATCATTTGACATAAATTTGCGTTTTTTCGCGATCCTTTGACATAAATTTCCGTTTTTTCGCGATCGTTTGACTAAATTTGCGTTTTCCCCAAAATCGTTTGACTAAATTCGCGTTCTTTCCGCGATCCTTTGACGAAATTCGTGTTTTTCCGCGATCCTGTGACAGAAATTTGCATTTTTTTCACAACCCTGGAACGAAATGCATGTTTTTTTCCGGGCTCTTTTGACAAAATTCGCGTTTTTATAGCGACCCTTTGGCTATAAATTACCGATTTTTTAAGCGAATGATTGTCGAAATTAATATTTTTCGGCGACCATTTGTCGAATTCGCGATATTTTTTGTCAGAATTTTCTCTCTCTTTTTTTTCTTTTTTTTTCTTTTTTTTTTTTTTTAAGGAAATACTTTTTCTTCTTCAAGTTGGCAAATTTATCTGCAAGGTCCAAAATAAATCTGCGACGCACGTCGCGCGTCACGCACTTTCTGCTACCGGGTTTCAATGTATCAGTATGATGAAATTGCTAAAACTTCAACTTATAGATTATGTGCATGTGACGTCACGCTCTTAAGTAAAGACGTACTTATCAATTCGGTGTATGCAGATAGTAACACTTCTGACAGAGCTTGTAATTCATAATGTGTTACAGTAGACACTCCCTAATCCGGCCTTCTCATATCCAGACTCTCTCATATCCGAACTGATAAAAAAAATCAAAACTTATTGCACGCTTGTAAATATATTTATTTTTACTTTCTCCTATCTTTAAAAGAAGAAAGTAATGGATTCGTGAAAATTTTCGACTACCGGTTTTCGACAGATTTACACGTTTTAGGGGGTCAGAGATCCCGAAGAACATGTTTTTACAAGATGTCTGTCTATGAGTCTGTGACTCTGCTTGTCTGTATGTGACACACATTTTGTGGGCGTTCTATCTCAAGAACTAATATACAGAATTTAATAAAAAATTATATTGAGTTATTAGGTATATGCAAAAGTAAGTTCCGTTTTTCTAATAAATGGCGTAAGTGTTCTGATATTGTGTGAATCTGGTAATGCATTGCTTAAAAAAGTATTTTCATAATCTTCAATACGTAATGCAGTGGTGGTTCAAAAGACGAGGAACGCTTCAAAAGATAGGGAATCCATAAATTGCCCGAAAGATGGGCGAAGGTTGTGGGTTCTCATGGAGCATACTTCGAAAAATGTGCCACTTTTAAGTACTTACTAAATAAACACGTAATTTTAACCAAAAAACGAAACTTACTTTTGTATATATCCGATAGTTCCTGATATAAATTGGTGCTGATTATTTTTTGCTGTCAATCGCTCAACAGGTGGCGCTGCTATGCTGAATGTTTCCTGATTTCTGCAAGATCTGTATTTCAAGAACTAATGGACGGATTTTCATCAAACAGATTCAGTTGTAAGTTGTGTAAGTTGGTGTAAATTGGTGCTGATTATATTTTGGAGTAAATCGCCCAACCCGTGGCGCTACTGTAATGCATTTTCCACGATTTCCGCAATAGTTCAATCTCAAGAACTAATGCACGAATTTTCATCTAAGTTCAGATTCAGTTAGACGTTGACACAAATTGTTGTTGGGGAGCTACTATGCTGGATTTTTCACGAATTTTCCAATAGCTCTATCTCAATGCACGGGCTTTTACCAAACTTTAGATTCAGTTAGGCGTTGACATAGGTAGTTGCTGATTAGGTTTTGGTGTAAATCACCCAATAGGTGGCGCTACTATCCGCATAAACTCTGCACAGCTAGATTCCTCGTTGGGAGTACATAAAAACTGCCCAAAGAAGTGTTCCTGTACGATCCATAGTTTACGAGAAAAATACGAAAAACAAAGTATGACGTCACTGCCGGTGCAAAAAAAAAACACTTTATTGGACATATCAACAACAGTATTTGCATATCTTTCCAGACGATAATGTTTAAAACGTTCGCCGCGCATATCGCGTCATGCATGCGCGCGCGTGCCATGGAATGACGTTAAGCAGACGTTGAACTCGTATTTTTAAAAGGCTGCATCTTGCAACTACCGGTAGTCTTCGTGTGGTGGCCATGTATTCCGTTCGTGACTACCGCGACATGTACCTGACTTTAAATTGTGCACAGTTGTGTGTTTAAACATTATCGTCTGGAAAGATATGCACATACTGTTGTTGATATGTCCAATAAAGTGTTTTTTTCTTGCACCGGCAGTGACGTCATAGTTGGTTTTTCGTATTTTTCTCGTAAACTATGAATCGTACAGGAATGCTTCTTTGGGCAGTTTTTATGTACTCCCAACAAGGAATCTACCTGTGCAGAGTTTATGCGGCCGTTTTGGGACACCCTGTATACCCCTAACATTTCTCCTCTATTTCTTATAAGTTGTACAGATAGTTATTCGTATTATTAAGCATTAGAGGTATATATCTTTTTACCTTCTTTTTAAATTTTTTAAAGTTGACACTGATTTTTATGCATTTTTAATTCCTTTTTATAAGGGTTACATTGCGATATATAGAACAGCACAGCGAATCAACTCCTTCTGACGTAATTATAATAAGGTAATGGCGTGAGATAGCAAATCGTCAGCGAATCGAGCGAAGAACAAAACGGACAAATTTAAGGCTGCACAGTACCCTTATAAAAAAAAAAAATTGGAGACAGTTACATTAAAAATAATTAATGACTTTGTTTGAGATTATAAAATTAAACTGATTTTGGTTTAAAAAAAATCATTTTAGCAATCACCATTTTTTTTAATTTAAAATTTTTGGAAAAATTTAAAGTTTTTAAAAACTTTTATAACATTTTTAATTTTTAATTTTTTTAGTTATTTTAAGTGACTTATATTCATTGAATTATTGGGAACAAAAGTTAGCATGGAATTAAAGATGTAACTTTTATTTATTTATTTATTTATTTATTTTTTTTTGTAGCGCGAAAAATTTGGAAATATTAACTTTGACATTTAAAGAAATATAACTATAAACCTCAGACCTATATCTATACTAATTATTGTAGTACACACATATATATAAGTGCCTACAAAAGATTTCAAGACTATCTGCAACAGAAAAAAAGCCTTAGGTAATAGCAAACACTAACATCAACAAAATTAAAAGCCTGAGAAAAATGCAATTAAAGTTTGTAAAGGAACAATTAGAACACTCAGAAAAGTTCAAATATCTTTAAAACTATTTGGATTTCAGAACTAAAATTTGGAGTCATGATTCAAAACCTTATGGACCACTGAAAAATTGAATATAAAAATATTTGATATTTTTGTTATTTTTAGGGTATTGTGTAGCCTTAATGTAATATTTAAAAAAATAAATTTGTGTACTTCAAATTGTAATTGCAAAAATATTGTGCAAATATAATAAAAAGTTAAAATAAACGTTTTTATATGTCGATTATGTATATTTATAACTCTTTTTTAATAAAAATCATATCCCCCTATCTTATCCGGATTTTTCTCACATCCGAATTACTTAGTCCGGTTATGGGAGTTTGCACTGTATCTCCAGCACATAACATGGTGTATTATAACTAGGTGAAAATTACAAGCAACTTATCAAAACCACGGACCAACTTATAGATTATGTGCTTGTGACGTTACACACCCAAGCCAAGACGTACTTCTCAATTCGGTTTATGCAGAAAGTGACATTTCTCTCAGAACTAGTATATCATAATGTATTTTCCCAGCATCCATTTCCCAGTATAATCTCCAGCACATAATATGATGTATTATAATTACGAGCAACTTAGCGAAATCGGGTGCCAACGTATAGATTATATGCATGTGACGTCAGACACCCAAGTAAAGACGCACTTCACAACTCAGTGTAAGCAGAAAGTATCATTTCTCTCAGAGCTTGTGATTCATAATGCATTATTTCCAACAAATAATATGATGCATTAAAGCTACGTGAAAATTACGAGCAATTTAGCTTGAAGTTTTGCCAACGTTTTGTTGAGTAGGTACGCAAAAATACAGTTTGCTGATAAACATCATGCATATTATTTATACTTTTCAGTTCACTCGCTATTTTTTATGGTCGATCCTTATGGTGTATTACATAAAATTAAGAATCGAATTTTCAATAATATACAGTAGAGTCTCGAAAATCCGAGGTAATTGGGGCTGACACCACCTCGGATTACTGAAAACTCGGATTTTCCGAAAGAGTAGAAAATTCTTACCAATAATAATTTTACTCAATTAGGGTGACAAAGAATGTACATACCATTATCCCTTTTGTAATGATATACAGGAAACTTTACAATTAAAAACAATTTATTTTTTTTGCTGCTTTAGCACATTACTTCTCTTTTTAGTTGCAATATCTAGCCAATGCTTAAAAAGCATAACTTCAGCAGGGATGGCTTCATTTTGATGTTCGACATATTCCAAAACCAGTTCTAAAGATGCAGAACCTTCACTATCAGAGGGGTTTTTTCAAATGGCAGAGAGGCGGTTTTTTTTTTTTCTGTATCATTACATTCCTCCTCATGTTCTATCATTTATGCAATAGTCAATTCAGTTATTTCCAGCATTTCCAGCCATTCTTTATTGTCATCTGCATTACAATTTTCACAGCCAGGTACTTCCTTATCCAAATTTTTCAAAACAATGATTTCACAATCGTCGTCATTAAAATTCTCAATGGATATTACCACTTTATGTAAAAATTTCAACCGCGATTTATTCAGTGTTGTAAATTGAATCAGCTATCCAGTAAACAATATCTCTCATGTTTACACTCTTCAAAACGTTCTCAATACAGTCGGACCTCGTTATCCCGACATCCGGTTTTAACGTCACTCCGCTTATCATGTCAGTTTTTCAAAGTTCCGATTTTCTGTACATGATTTTAATAAAAATAAACTCCGGATTTTACGTCGTTGAATAATTTTCAACTCCGGATATCCCGACGGTTTAGGAAAGTTGTCCATTTTTTATAATCCATCTCATAAGCACAGGAATTAAGCGGTAAGAAATGTCTTAGCTAAACTTTTCACAAAAGTGTCTAAAATACCCATTGAGATAAATGAGAAAATTTACTTCAATCTTTATCTTATTAAATAAACCCACACACTATGAATGACCCACTTAAGCTCCAGATAGACGAATTAGTCTACTCGCGGTCTTTTTGTTCTGGTCAGGTGGCGCTTTCTCGTGGTTACACGCCGTTTTTCATCCGACTAAAATCGAAGCATTGCATTGCATTGAAACGATCAGAAATTATTTAAGGCTGTCCTCAACTGCTCTGCTCAACCAGCGCAAAATGTTTTGACACATTTACAAATTCATTTTTTAACGGAAAGATATAAAATTGAAAAGCCTGACCATGGAAGCGATTTGGAATCGAACTGTGTTTTCCATTGTTTCATAAATCAATTACCTATTGAGTTATAAGCGATTTTTATCACGTGACACGACATTTTTCTCCCCTTAATGACTGGATTTTCTTTCTTCGTTCGGAAGTTCGGTTCAAAATGCCAACTTTGACAGTATTTTCTGAAAGATCTATTGCGTTTACAAGAAAACGGAAAAAACAGTTCGATGACATAGTTTCTGAATAACAAAACCTTCTAATTTCATGCGTTTCTGAACAGAAATGAATTAAAACTTATGTCAGAAAGTTGACCCTTTGGATTTGAGAACAGCCTTAACATCAATTTCTGAAACGACGAATATTGATTAAAATTCATTGTATAATATTGAAAAAAGAATTGTAGGAAGCACATTTAGGGATAAGTAAACCTTAATTCATCAATATTTCATGTAACAATAGAAAAACAAATCATCATAAATCTGATTTTTATTTTTTTCAATTTTGTTTTTGTGCTATTTTGCTTAGTAGTAATAATGTTTTAGTGCTTAAAACTGGAAGAACAGTTATGAATTTAAAATTGTCTTAAATTAATTAAAAATACAGCTTTTTGTAAACATATTTTTCTCCAACTCCGGTTACCGCGACACTCCGCTTATGACGACACTTTTTTCTGGTTATTAGAGTGTCGGGATAACGAGGTTCGACTGTACTTTCATCATCAATGACATTCTTTCCAGGGAGAAACGAAAAGAACTGGCATTCTTTCGGGCGAGAAAAAAAAATAGAAATTTTTGTTTTTATTTTTGACGCCTCGAATTAAGCGGAACCTCGGACTTCTGAGACTCGGATTTTCGAGACTCTACTGTAAATAGGTTATTTTTTAAAAATACAAATGTTAAGTGAATATTTACTCATTTTTACATATGAAATTTTATTTATACCTTTCTTAAACAAATGAAAGTTTTGGAAATCCGGTCCTTATAGTTATAAAGAACACCTGTAAGCAAAGTACGAGAAGATATTATTCTTTCAAAAATTTCAAAATTGTAAGAGAAGAGTGGTTTTAAAATTTTATTAATTTTTTAATTAAAGTTTTCAAATTTTAGCATGAGAATTGCATATTTTATTGATTAAATTAGTTCTCTTTATAAAACCATTTAATGATATGTCAATAGGTATAATAAAATACTCAAAGTAAGTTCAAAAGGTTCTTCGTCCCCTTAGGAGATAAGGGAACTTCAAACTCATTTTTAGGTGCGTTCGTAACTATATAAATACGTAGCCCCTATAGTCGTCGTTCAGTCAGTCAGTCTGTCTGTCCGTCCGTCCGTCTGTCTTGTAACTTTTCAAAATGAATGCATATACAAATAAAAGTAAAATTTAATGATTTTTAAAAATAACGAAATAAGAATTAGGTGAATAATTAAAGAAGAAGAAATATATTTTAACAAACTTTAGTATATTTCTAATTAGTATACTAGATTTATTTTTTGTTTTCATCTAATATATTTAAAATTACTTATCGTGAGTTAAACGAAGTGCAGAAAAAAAATCCTTTAAAAAGTTATTTAAAGAATTTATTATTTCTAAATGTATCTTTTATACGATATACTATTTAATGACAACAATATGTGCATCACACACAAACTCTTCATGTTTAGAATTTAACACGTCTAATTTCAATTCCATCCTGTTAAATATGCATTGATAAAAATGACAATTGAAGACAAGAAACTTGTACTAATAAAACATTAAAGAATTTTTTTTTAAAGGCATTATTTATAACTTGATTGGGAAAATATCTCTAATGAAAGACTTTACAGATCGCGGCAAAAGTACAGGGGACATGATGAAATAGCCTATATATGCAGTTCCTAGTTGCTGTTCGGTTCAAGTTTGATATATAGTTATGTGGAGGTGTGTGCTTGAGACTGTAGTGAACAATAGCTGCACGTTTCCGATTAAAGAAAAAAAAAACTAGAAATTTTTGAATGGTAAAACCCACCTTTTCCCTTACCAAAAAAATGACATTAGAAAAATAATAAATGGCGTTCAAAAGGTACTTGTTGCACGATGCAAAGAACAACTTTGTAAACTACACATATAAAAAAAGACGAGAGTCCGTCCGTCCGCGTATAACAGAGCAAAAACTACCCAACCGAATGGTCTGAAATTTTAAATATATAATTGTTGCAAAATTTTGTCGAGTCATTTGCAATTTTATGACAATCGGACGTAGAGTTTAATGATACGGACAGTCAAAAGTTTTCCGTTACATTACGGCCAATGGGAAAAAATAATTGCAAGTGCCTTTTAATGACGTTACAGCCTTTCGAACAGAATGAAATTGGTATGCACGTAGGAGGTGCACTAAAATATACATTCAGTACACTATAAGGTGCAAAAAATATTTATTATACTAGTTACAGTACGAAAGCACCTCATTTGCCACGCTTGACGAGCAATTTCCAACTTGTTTTTATTTTATTTAAGTTTCACTTTTAATACTGCTCAAAAGGGCACACTATATGCATTATGGCATATATTTATCTCACAAGGAACTTTTTTTTAAAAAACTTTGGATGAAAATAAGGAAATTTCCTGAATATTTTAAGAGTTATGAAGAACTTTTCAAAATGCATTCCATATCAATTAAAATTCCGAATATTTTTTATGCAAGTTTGGTTTATATATACAAATAAAACTGTGCATAGAACTTTATATATTTGAATATAAAGGTAAGAAAAAAATAAGTTCTAAAAGTTCTAAATTTCCTGAGATTTTCAGCATTTTTGCATCCTATTTAACTACCCGTAACTTTTCCAATTACAGTAGAGCGCCCATTATCGAACTCCAATTAACCGAACTTCCAGTTATCCGAACAGCCTATTTCTCTCATTTTTTTTTTAATGATGATGAGATTGTGGATGAGATTTGAGATGAAAAATAAATTAAAGAAATGAAAACGAATGCTCTGAAAATGACCCAGGTCCGTCACACAACGAAGCCTTTGAATGTGCGGAAACAGCAATGAAATGGCTCGAACGACAGAAGAACTCTGATCCTATTCAACTAACGTTATTTAAGAAGAATTCGAAATGTGGCAGCATTGGAAAGAACGTCTTCTTTGAAGCAAGCAACAATCGAAAGCTTTTTTGTTTAAATTATAATCTCTGGAGTTCAGAAAATGATAAAAACAGAAAAAGAAAATTTTAAATGATAAAAATTAAAAAAATAAATAAATAAATAAATAAATAAATAAAAAGTTTTTAAACGCGCTAGCACTAACTGGTGCTGACAGTCCTAAGCCTGGATAAAGTGTGAAGATTTTAGTATAGTCAGGAACATCCCTTAAATTGTCTGTCCACTTATCCGAACTAGGGTCGGTCCCGACTTGTTCGGATAATCGGCGCTCTACTGCATTCTTAGTTTAAAAAAGACTATGCACAGTTTTATTTGCATACATAAGCCAAACTTGCATAAAAAAATATTGGGGATTTTAATTGATATGGAATGCGCATGGGGCATTTTAAAATGTTCAACATGACGCTTAAAATAGTCAGGAAAATTTCTTATTTTTATCCCCCCAAAATTTTTTTTTAATATTTTGTGTTATAAATATATGCTATAATGCATATAGTATGCTCTTAAATAGTATTTAAAGTGAAATTTAAAAGAAACTTAAAAAAAAAATGAGTTTGAAGGACCTTTGTCCCCTTAAGGTAGTATATTTAACTAGACGCATTATAACTATAACCGATATTACATAAAATCCCTTTAATTATATCTACGAACCACTTTCAATAAACATACATAATAATATTCCACTAAATCATTATAGACATTTACATTCATCTTCTAAAATTTTGAAGCAGAAAATCTTCATTTCAAATCACTGACAGAAGTCCATCTCAACATTATTGAATGTTCACGAGAAAACTGTTCTAACAAACATGTTGCAAATGGCACGTTCGCACGTCTATCGTCTGCGTTTGCATTTTCCAAATGATTACTATTGATCGATTGGCAACAGGCTTCACGTTAACTCTATGCGTTAACTCTTATAGCACGTACTAGATCGTCAAAACTGTTATAAACAACTTAACTACCAATTCTAGTCAAGATTTTAGCTACTAATAGCTTTCGCAGTTTTTGATTTAGTAAATTATTATGTCATAAAAACTCAAATATTCTTGCGAAAATTCTCTTGGCCGTTAATGGTCCATTATTGTGCTTGAAATATGGTAAATATTTTTCATTTTCCTTATTTTACTAAAGTTTTTTGTTTAAAATTTACTTAACTTTAAATCTATATTATAAAGCAAAAACATGTCCGTGATCAACGCTGACTTCATTTTGACTGTAAGGAATGAATCGACCAATAAATTTCGCTTGAAGCAATTATTGAAAATTCTAGACATCGCATAATTTCAATTTTTACATTGTCGAATAGCGGAAAGGTTGCACTTTCCCAAATGTAATTTGTTTAAAAACAGTATCTCAATTTATTGTTTTGTTTTCTTTAAATGGTTTCTAAAGTAATTTCCAAGCATGAATTTAATTTTAATTTGTCACTATCGCGTACAGTCCGATTATAAAAGATGAACCCTTTTGCCCTTAAAACAATATAAACAGTTCAAAATTTGTTTCCGGCTAATATTCCAGAACGAAATTAAAACTTCATCAATCGATAAATAAAATAATATAAAAACACAAATTTAACAAACAGGAAATTGAACTACGCACTTAAACCACTGAAATTATCAAAATCAAAAAAGCTGCTGTAAGTAGCCAATTTTTCAACAATTTCTTCGGCTATTAACCTGTGGCATGTGGCTCATGCGGGCAGTATCAAAGTATCGGTTTTATTAAATTTCAAAGTTTTATTCGAATACATTATTGTTATTTTTCATACAAAATCCTTTTTCGTGTTCTTAGTGGCCAATCTAAAACTATATATTAAGGCTGTTCTTAACTGCTCTGCTCAACAAGCGCAAAACATTTTGACACATTTACAAATTCCTTTTTTAACGGAAGCCTGGCCATGGAAGTGATTTGGAATCGACTGTGTTTTCCATTTTTGGATCAATCAATTATCTATTGAGTTATAAGCGATTTTGATCATGTGACACGTCATTTTTCTCCCCTTATTGACTGGATATTCTTCTTTCTTTCGGAAGTTTAGTTCAAAATGCCAACTTTGACAATATTTTCTGAAAGATCTATTGCGTTTACAAGAAAACGGAAAAAACAGTTCGATGACATAGTTTCTGAATAACAACACCTTCTAGTTTCATGCGTTTCCAAACAAAAATGAATTAAAACTTATGTCAGAAAGTTGACCCTTTGGATTTGAGAACAGCCTTAAATGTAAAAAATCTATTAGAGTTTTGAATTAAAATTATATTTCAAGTGCGAGTTTTACTCGCGCACAAACGGTTCCCTACAATGAAGATCTTGCACAAAGTTTAAGTTTTGCATTACGCCAAGCGCTCTTCGAAAGGAGGTCTCTCAAAGTTTAGTCATATATGCATTTCTTGCTTTATAATTTGCACTCACGTCTTGAGTCAGTCATGACCGATAATATAAACAGTGAAGTTCATAGGAATAAATAGTGTCTCATTTGAGCCGATACAGCTGAAATCATTGAGTAATGTTGAAAATTTCCGAACGAAGAAACAAGATTTTTGAAATACAGATAGTTTCGGTCCGCCGAAAACGAATTTTCGGCCGAACTCGGATTTTGAGCCGAAAACGAAACCGAATCTTCGGTCGATCTCTAAGAAGATTACATTTCGGAAATTGTGGCGAAAACGACTTTCAGGTAAAAAGTGTTGAAGACCCTTATTTTAAAGTTTCAATACTTTAAGAGCGAAATAAAATAAAACGTATGAGTAAAATTTTTTTGGCGTAAAGCGATTGTTAAAATATTTATCGGTGATTCACCTTTAAAAATCTAATCAATATTTAAATCTTTCTTTAATCAATAATTTTATTTGAATAATTACTATAATCACGCATATTAGAATGAATGTTGCGATGATTATATGTGAAAGAAAACAAGAACTATATCATAGCTGCCAACTTTTAAGCTTTTTTCTTATCACTATATTTTAATATCAATCTGAGCCTTACTTAATCGCCGAAATTGAACAATTAAATATGACGAAATGTGCTATAAAAAATAGCGGTAAGGATAAACAGTAAAAGTTGGCAGCTATTATATAAGCGTAAACTACGTATTTAATTTAAAGCTTCTAATACTTTGTGAGAAAAAATACTTTGTGTGAATAAAATTTCTTTGTAAAATAGTCTTTGTACATCTTTAATTTTTTAACTTTTGTTTTAATTCTAAAAATTGTTACAAATAATTTGAAGAAAACATTATATTTGAATGAAAACAACGATGATTATTATTAAGGGTGTTCTCAAATCCAAAAGGGCAACTTTCTGACATAAGTTTTAATTTATTTTGGTTTGAAAATGCATGAAACTAGCCGGTGTTGTTGTTGTCATTGTCAACTATGTCACTGAGCTGTTTTTTTTTTTCATTTTTTTGCAAACGCAATAGATCTTTCAGAAAATAGTGTCAAAGTGGGAGTTTTGAACCGAATTTCCGCGCGAAGGAAGAAAGAGCACTCAAGAACGGGCGAAAAACGTGTTTGTCACGTGATCAAAATCGCTTATAACTCAATAGGTAATTGACTGATCAAAAAATGGAAAAAACAGTTCAATTCCAAATCGCTTCCATGGCCAGGCTTTCCAATTTTATACATTTCCGTTAAACAATGAATTTGTAAATGTGTCAAAACGTTTTGCGCTTGTTGAGCAGAGCAGTTAAGAATAGCCTTAAAGGTGAAAAATGCGTGTGAAAGCAATTTTTATTGTTTTTAATACGTTGTGAACATAATAAATGGGTAAAATTTGTTTATGAAAAAATAACCTTTAGCTATTTAACTGTTGATTTAATTTTAAAATGCCTTTTTTAAAGCGCCAATTTAATTTGAATGAATGTAGATGTATGCGATTATAGTATATGAATGAATACAACGATGATTTAACTTGAATATATATATATATATATATATAAAGACTATACGTCCGTGAACCGCAACATTTAATGCTTTTAATAGGTTGCATTCATAATATTATCGGTGAAAATTGTTTGGTAGGGTGGAGCGAAAAAAATGAATTTTTTTTAATCAAAAACGGGTAGGTGCCAAAAGTTGCCTTTATACTAGTACATCATCTGCGTGCAATATTACCGCTGAAAAAAAAATGGCTTGAGTCTGCGCTTTTGGTCCAAAAGTCGAAATTTTGGGTAAAATTTGACATTTTTTCAAAAAAATGAAGAACTTCCTATAGAGCTGGCTATTATTTAAAAGTGTTATTTAAACCTTTGTTATTAATGACTTAACATATTTAAACAATAAAACGATATCTTTGTTCTGTACAACGGGAGCAAAACTGACAACTTTTGGTGAAAAAAAGGCGTTTCCACTCTGTTGTGTCATACAACTAATTGTTGTTTGGAATACAGCTCTTACGTAGTTGCTTTCAAATCTACCCAGGAGATATCACGTGGAGGTGGGTGCATTTCATGACACAGCAGTGCATAGCTCGACCACCCTTCCATCTGAGCACAATGTTTTATTTATACATTGAATTGTGATTTTTTATCAAAGACTAGCATAAGTTTTCTATGTATCAACCTAGTCCATCTCTTTTCTGTATCCACAGACGTTTGGTGATGCTGCTGTGACATTCCTTCACATATATTTCTACTGCTTGTGTATGATAAGGTAAGCAGAATAATGCTGTGGAATTAATGAAATCTATTCAGCCCTCTAGTATCTTCACCAAAATTGCATCCAGTTATTGCATAGTGATTAGGAGTTCTGTTCCGACAACATTTTATAACATTTAGGTATTTCATCTTTGAGTATGCCACCATTTACTCTACCTCTTGAATTTTTTATATGCTGATAAGATTGTTGTTTAATGTGATGGCGATCGCCATCAAAATTGCAATAAGAATTTGCTCTCGATGTGAAAAGCTACCATTGTCCTAAATATTTTTTTTAGTTTTTTTTTTTTTTTTTTTTTTTTTTTTTTTGCCGTTTTCTGTGATGTTTAGTAGCCGAGTAATTTCTCATATGTTTTTACATCTATTTTTTAAATGTTGATTATATTTGGTGTAAACCACCCTGCGGCATAAACTTGGCATACTTTGTGAGTGAACCAGACTCTGATGATCAATCAGTGTTTATATAAGGGCGGATAATTTTATGCGCCTTTGTGAGCCATCTTGCGTAGGACAAGTTTCTTAGTTCCTATTCGCTAGTTCTTCTGAGCCATATCTTGATGAAATAACTTTGCAAATGTCTAGCAGGTATTTCTGGTATGTGCGGAGTACCCTTTTCTCGAATTCGGGAAATAATGTTTGAAAATTACTCGCTATGGCTTCAAAAATTGAAATAAGAAGGGAATAAGCACGTGGACAAAGATTTTCCTATTAGTCCGGCGAATCCTGTGGCTTAGAATCTAATTTTACCAATGATCTTATCTAATAAATGATGCAAAGGAAATTCACTGGTCTTGGAGGCGACATATGATCAATTGTAATGGTTCATTCTAAACATGTCCCTCGCAGAGTGGATGACAATAACTAACAGAATTTTCCGCCTTCGATGAGCACTCAATACTCATCAGAGCCTCTACGTTCACTCAAAAAGTACTATGTTATGCAAGTTTGGCCCCAGGATAATTTACAATCAAATATAATCCACAGCTAAAGAAGGGATCTAAAAACTTATGGGAAATTACTCGGCTACTAAACAACACACAAAACGGAATAAAACAAATACTAAAAAAAGGTTATTTAGGACGATGGTTGCTTTGCATACGCAGAGGAAATTCTTATTTCAGTGCTCTCTGACGATTGCCATCATATTAAACAGCTAGCTGCTCAGCACATAATAGTTGAAAGATGAGAGTAAATGATGTCATACGCACATCTGAAATATCGACAATCAACTTTGAAGCGGATAATTATATAAATCTAATTCATTGGAAAAGTGTTGTGGTAGCAGAACCCCTAATCAATATACATTTATTGAGTGCAATTTTGGTGAAGATAATAGACGGCTGAATAAACTACATTAATATCATCCGCACTGCATTACACAGTTTGTCTTCTCTTACACAAACAGTAGAAAAATACGTAAAGGAGATCACAGCAGCAGCATCCAAAGGCTGTGCATCCAAAGAGATGTACTAGGTTGATACAGTGAAAACTCATGCCAGTCTTTGATAAAAAATCACAACTCAATATATAAATAAAACATTGAGTTCAAATGGTAGGGTGGTCGAGCTATGCACTGTTGTGATATGAAATGCCACATGGTACCACCTCCCGTGGTACCTCCTGGGTAGTTTTGAAAGCAACTAGGTAAGAGCTGTATTCTAAGCAACAATTAGTTGTATGACACGACAGAGTGGCAACGCCTTTTTTTCACCAAAAGTTGCCAGATTTGCTCCTGTTATACAGAACAAAGATATAGTATTATAGTTTAATAATGTTAAGTCATCAATAATATAGGTTTAAATAACACTTTTAACTGATAACAATCTCTATAGAATTTTCTTTAATTTTTTGAAAAAATGTCAAATTTTACCCAAAATTTCGACTTTTGGACCAAAAGCGCAGACTCAAGCCATTTTTTTCAGCGGTAATATTGCACGCGGATGATGTACTAGTATAAAGGCAAATTTTGGCACCTACCCGTTTTTGATTTTAAAAAATTCATTTTTTTCGCTCCACCCTATTGTTTGGTTAAAAATAACCTTTAACTGTTTAACTGTTGATTTAGAAAATGCCTTTTTTAAAGCGTTAATTTAATTTGAATGAATGTAGGTACAGGATTCGTAAATATGATATTTTCGAAAATATCAAACATATCCGATATTTTCAAAATAGTCAACTCACTGCTGACAATAAACAATTTCAAGCATAATTTAAATTAGAAACTAAAACATATTGTACTTAACATGAAAACTTAATAAAGCAATATTCTATAAATGCATTTCTCTTGACCTTTTCCCTTTTTTTTTTCACTTACAAGGAAGGTCTCCATACGGGCATAATCAGAAAAATCTGAAAAAAATACAGAATGTTTTTCTCCTGTGGGTATATATGTTTGTAAAAAAATTTCGGCGGAACCCCAATAGAACGTCCGTAAAAAAAAAAAAAAAAAAAAAAAAAAAATGAAAATTTTGTTTATCGACTTATCACCGGCTGGCGGGGAAATAAAATTTCAAAAAATGTGCTTTTAAAAATACGCTTGTCGAATACTCTTTAAAGAAAAAACTTTTTATGTTGAATTTGTTTAAATAAGTTTAATTTAAATAACTTTAGCTTTGTCATTTTTAGTTTGTTTTAACTATAGTTCTGCCATATATATTTATATGTACTTATAACGTAATTTAAATATAATATTTTACAATTTAAAACGAAATTTAAATTGGTTAAAATTGTTCCAAACTCAAAAATATGCCCCATTGAGCACTGTCGGTTCAACTTTGTTGCTATGGAAAAACTTTCTTCGATATGGAAATGTATAACGGCAGCAATATTCATCTGGCCTTAAAAGTTATTTTTAATACCGGTAAAGCCGTTTAAATTTTAAAAAAAAAATGTGGATTGGAGAATAAAATAATGGCAAAATTTCATTCAAATCGGCAACAAGCAGCATATATAATAAAAAATGTAATAATAATAAATGGTTTACGTTTAAATTCATTAAATTCCGCACATTTTCAAAATAAATTAAAAGCAATTGTCAGATTCATTAAAATGGTTTGCTTTTGGCGAAGAAAAGTGCTGCTCGCCAAATTGCGTGTCGCTTTCGTCTCTTTACGCCAATTATTCGAAAGTATTTTATTTTTTTTACAGATTTTCTACTGGAATTCCGCCGCTAATTTTAACTGAACCTTTATTACATACATGAGTAGTTTCACTTGCATTTTTTTTCAGCATATTCTGAGTATGCCCAGTATGGATACCTTCCTTGTTAGAACAAAATTGAAGATCAACTAATTGAAAACAGATACAATTTGATTTATACTTTTTTTTTTTTTTTTACTATAGAGTTCAGCATCAAGAAATAAAAATTTATATAAAAAAAATTAAATGCAAAATAGTTTTTCTAATTGAAGAATTTGAGCATAAACGTATGCTTGTGTTATCTTTTATTCCCTAACATGTTGTACAGTTTAGATTCAACTAAAGCAAAATCAGAAAAGATTCTTTTCAAATGAAGCTGTATATAACTTATTAAAATTAGACAATTTATGTTTCAATGGCTGTTCTGAATTAATTGTCTCACATATTTATTACAGTGAAACCCCGATTTTACGTCCCCCGAATCTACGTTTTTCCCGCATTATACGTTTTTTTCATCAGGTCCCAGTTTTTTTCGTATAATTGTAATGTTAATTTAACCCGGATCGTAAGTTTGTTATTTATGGAATTTCCCGCATTTTACGTTTTCTCTGGAAAGTAAAATAAGAAAAATATGTTCTAAAATAAGCAAAAATTTTTCCTTTTGTGTTTTTTTTAAAGTTAATCCACGTTGTTGAAAGTTATGCAATCTATGAAAGCAGAAACGCATTCTAAAGATTCCTGTCTTCTGAAACTGGTTCCCCCCCCCCTCCTTTGTTGAACACCTGCTGTCGCGGACTGCTTCCTCCCCCCCCCCGGGATAGCTGGCGGGGGAGCAAAGTAAAGAAACAATACACTTTATTGGTGCAGGAATGAGATGGGCAGGGGAAGAGACACTCTTGTTACCAATCAGATGAGGTGGCTCATTTTTTTCGTTGTGTTAGGGAAAGGGGTCCTTACCCTTCTTCACGTTTTCAAATTCAGTTGCTGTTTAGCACGCGGTGGTCGCATTTCTAACCTTTTTGTGCCAAAATGACGAATAAAAAACGCAAAAACTTTTTTGTTGCTGAGAAAGCCGAAAATTTTAAACTATTTGATGAATTCCACGGAACCAAAGTAGCGTTCGCTCAATTGCAAGGAATTCCTGTGACAACTCTGCAATCCATGCTACAGGAAAAAGAATGCATTGAAGAAAACATCGAGAAAGTGGGACAAAAAAAGGCCAAGAAACGGAGAACATTGAAAAAATCGACGTACGACGAGCTGGAGGGTACCTTATTAAAGTGGTTTAAAGAAGCTCGTGCCGCGAATGTACCTGTAAATGCCACGATACTAAGAGAAAAAGCTCTAGAAATCGCCGATAGGCTTGGTGGTTTGAAAGATTTCTCAGCTTCAAATGGCTGGATTGACCGAATGAAAAAAAGACATAATCTTGTGTATAGATCGCTTTCGGGAGAATCATCAAGTATAAATGAAGCTGCAATAGAAGATTGGAAGAAAAATCTACCAAATTTGACCAAAGGATACAAGCCAAAGGACATATTCAATGCGGATGAAATCGGACTTTTCTTTATCCTCCTACCGGATAAAAGTTATGTTGCTAAAGGAGACTCCTGCCATGGAGGGAAGATATCTAAATTGCGTCTTACGGAAGTGAGAAGCTGACGCCTCTTGTTGTTGGAAATTCGCGCAACTCACGATGCTTCAAAAACGTGAGAAGTTATCCGACAAAGTACAAAGCAAACAAAACTGCGTGGATAACCAAACCTTTTTTCGAAGACTTTTTGCGCAAATTAAACAAAAAAAAAATGGAATTGCAAAATCGTAAAATAATTTTGTTCATTGATCAATACAGTGCACATCCGGTTTTGCAGCTGTCTAATATGCATGTCGAGTATTTTCCGGCAAATTGCACAAGCAAATTGCAGCCTTGTGATCTCGGCATTATTTGATCTTTCAAGGTTTTTTATAGAAAGCAACTTGTCCGGAAAGCTGTAGCTGAAATAGAAAATGGAAACCTAAATTACCCCTGCAAGTTAAAGTTAAGTGTTCTAGAGGCTATGCATTTTATTTCTGCGTCGTGGAGAAACGTTACACAACTGTGCATTTCCCATTGTTTTAAAGAAAGCGGATTCGTAGCATCTAATGAACCGAGAACAGATGAGGAATCAGCTGTAGGCTCGGAGAATGATAACGAAACAGTTATCTATGATTTCGACGATTACATCCCGGAAAATTTAGCAACATGTGAAGCTGAAAGAGCTACTGCTCCATCCGTAGCCGACGTTATGGACCAAACCGATATAAGTAAGCGTACAAACTTAATACTGGAATCGGGCGTAAATTAACACAGTTGCGCCATCTTATGGACGGGGTGATAATTCACATACGCGGGCTTTTAGTGTGAGGTCATATATGACAGGATATCTACCATCTGCGAATATTTTCTAAATCTTTAGTCACTCATGGAACTGAATTTTGTTTACCACATTTATTGCAAAATAATGGGCTAGCGAGAGGAGCGTCCAGATGCATTTGACACCACGAAGTTTTCATCGCCTTGTCATAGACACTTCAGCTATTAATCAAGGTGAAAAAACTTTACAATTTTAGTGGTGTGAAGTAAGAGAACAAGTAGACATTTCCTGTAGTTTAACCACGTCCGCTACGTGGCGTGCGACCTTGATTGATGTGACCTCGCCTTTAATCTTGCTGTTACCTCTCCCATTTAAGATTTGACGCTTGCTTATATCGCTTTGTTATGGACTTTTCGTCCACCGATGAAGATGAAGAAGAAGAAACAGGAGCACAGCCTGCCCCTTCTTTCAACATTGCATTGAAGAGCTTACAAACAATGAAAGACTATTCTTTCTCCTAAAGACCAGGATAAAACTTGCAAAGTATTTCAATCCTGGAAGATGCTGCATTCACTTTGAACTCAATGACTAGAAAACAATCCACTATTACGGACTATTTTCAACCTAAACGCCAGGATTCGCAATTAAATGTGTTAGTAAAATGATCTTAAAATGGTATGTATAATAATTTTTTTTCGTAAAATATAGATTGTAATACCTTTTGAGAGAGTCATCTTTACTACCTTTGTTTTTTTTCTAAGATTTTTTGCCTTCTATGTATTTCCCGTATTTTACGTTTTTCCCGCATTTTAAGTTTTTTTACTCAGTCCCTTGAGAAACGTAAAATCGGGGTTTCACTGTAGTTCTAAATGTTAAAATAAAATCTTAAAACATAAAGCTTGGAAAAGGTATTTGTTTTCTTTGGCTAAAAATGTCACTGCCAGAGACAAAAGTTTTTTATCTACAGAATGACACAGTCAGTAGCAGTCGAAATTTTCATTTACACTTGTTTTCACTGAAAATATAAGAAATATCTTGCACAGTGATATTTTGGAAATAAATATCAAATATACAAAATATCAAATATCTTGATATTTTGAAAATAAATATCAAGTACATGAAAATGTCGAAAATATAAAAAATATTGATATTTTACAAATAACTATTATCGAATGTATATCATGATATATATCCATTAATATACAG
This sequence comes from Maratus speciosus, assembly GCA_963932465.1. Taxonomy (NCBI): domain Eukaryota; kingdom Metazoa; phylum Arthropoda; class Arachnida; order Araneae; family Salticidae; genus Maratus; species Maratus speciosus. The sequence continues at coordinate 334,128,948 of OZ010799.1, forward strand.
GGTGTTTATAAAGTCCCAGACCCATTTTGATGTTTAATAACTCATAAAATAATAAAGATAGATTAAAATTAATAACATAAATGGTTAGATAGACTCAAAAAGTTTCATGACCCTTGTCAATGAACTTCCACGTGTGCCCCCTTCGTCGCACGGAGAATATCAAGTCGATAGTCAATTTCACGCCAGGTAGCGGCAAGCATGTCGGCATCCACAGAAGCTATTGCGGTTGTAATTCTGGCTTTTAAGTCATCAATGTTCGACACTCTCCTCCTGTAAACATTGTCCTTTACAAATACCCAAAGGAAAAAGTCCAGCGGCGTTATATCAGGTGATATGGTCTGGGTGGCCAAGGAATTGGACCCCCTCGCCCAATCCATCCTGCTTTCTATTGTGGTGTATGCATTCTCCTTAATATCCGCTCGAATAAAACATCACATACAAAAGTAACATAGAACAAACACATCAAAAGTAAACATAACATTGCAATAGTTGCCAAAAACAAAAGAGAGAAAAATGCAATTAATAAGCAGACGATATTTAGAAAAGTACAGATATTTAGACTGGAAAATGAAATTATCTGAAATTAACCACACGCGCAGACGATATTTACAAAAGTAAAGGTATTCAAACCTGAAAAGGAAAATACTATATGAGCTAATCCATCAATAAATGCCATAAGTTTGTTCATATCTTCATTATTTTATGAGTTATTAAACATCAAAATGGGTCCGGGACTTTATAAACACCCTATATCAAAGAACCCTGGTACTGTATACGATTATATTTGGAGAAATACAAAAATGAATGTTTTAATGTAAAAAAAGGATTATATGTCAGTGAACCACTTTTATTGCTTTTAATACGTTGTATTCACAATATATCGATAAAATTTATTGGGAAAAATAACCTTTAACCATTTAAATGTTGATTTAACTTTAAAATGCCTTTTTAAAAGCATGTAGGAATCATAATTTGAATGAATCTATGTACTATATACGATTATATTAAAAGGAATATAAAAATGAATATTTGAAAGTGAAAAAAAAAGATTATACGTCTGTGAACAGCAACATTTAATGCTTTTAATACATTATATTTACAATATATTGGGGAAAAAATAACCTTTAACTAGTTAACTGTTGATATTTAACTTAAAAAAGTCTTTTTTAAAGCGTTAATTTAATTTGAATGAACATAGGATAACTATGTACGATTATATTTAGAGCAGTGGCTCCCAACATGCTGCGTAGTACTCCCCACCGGGGGGCAATTTCAAATTTGCAACTCACCCATTCGTTGTCCCTTTTTTTATTTTTTTTTTCTTTTATTTTAGAAAAATAATGTTTTATACAAAGTGTAAAAGTAATACACGCAAAGTTTTTTTTTGTTGAATTTAAAAAAAAGTTCCAAATCAAAGTGTTTAAAAATGGAATTTATACCAGAATAATTATGTGATTTATTTTTAAAAATGACAATATTTAAAAGTGACAATATTTAAAAATATCTTACCAGCCCCTCCTCCCATTTATTCATCATTGCCAGCGTGTGTGTAAGCACCAGAACGATCTCTCTGTGAACAGTGTCCTGATTCTGATTTATGGAGGCATAGTCAAGTATATGGACTATATATTATGGACCGTATATTATGGATTCATAGAAGATTTGCAAATTTGCCTAGCACGATGAACACTGGTGGGACGTCTAGCCTATATCAATTTGGCGATGCAGGTAATATGAGTCGAACTTCTTCTGTAAGCTCCCTCAATTCTAATCTCTCTACTGTCAAAAGTTTAACGACGACGATTGAAATTCTTGAAAGGTATGAGAACGAAATTTTCGGCCCAACTAAAATTCTGTTAGATGATTCTCCTTATGAGGTCAATAACACGGAAAAAGTACAAATCTATAATTTCTTTTGTAGGAATACTGAAGGAAATACTTATGATGCCCTCAAATGGGCAGTCAATCTTTACCGTAAGATCAAATTTCATAATATCACTATCCCAGACGCTGCTGATGACGGTTTTCAGACCGTTTCGTACAAACGTAGGAGAAATACCTCCAATAGCCTCTAAAACGGAAATTATTTCAAATTTCCCGTAAATTCCGATATGGAATCTTTAAAAGATGAACCGCAAATTACTGAAACTAAAAAACCCAAACCCATTATGGTCACGAGTATTGAAAACGTTATTGAATTTACTACAAACTTGTCGAAAAGTGGCGAGTTTGATTTTGAAGTAAAAATTTCTGGTAAATTTCTCAAAATTTCCCCATCTAACCTCCTTAATAAAACGAAAATAATCGACCATCTTAAGCAAAATAAAACCCAATTTACATTGTTCCCGACAGAAAAATCCCATTAAAAGCGGTTATCAGAGGCCTTCCAACCTCTACTAACTTAGATGATATGAAAAATAACTTAACCCTTAAAGGATAGTATCCCAACTTAAAAGTCGCAGAGAGGGGAAAAAACCTCTCTCTCTGTTCCTTATTGAACTTCCAAAAAAAACGGAACCTCTTTTGAAATTTACAACCTAAAATCCCAATTCCAAATTCGCATTAACGTAGAAAAACTTCGAGTAGCAAAAAAGGCAACGCAATGCCACAGATGTCAAAAGTTTTTTCAGATAGCCACTAATTGCAACATGCCCCCCCCCCCCCCCCCACTGCGTAGGATGCAGTGGGTATCATCTCTCCACAGACTGCCCTCTCAAAAACGCTACTCAGCTACCAAGACCACCCCCAAAATGTACAAATTGTGATCTCGCGCATCCCTCAAGTTATAAAGGCTGTAAAAACTATCCTGTTAAGTCCCAATTTAAAAAATCCTATGCAGAAGCAACATCAGACTAAAAAAATCCAAGGGAATAATGATGAAAGTCCCAAAACCTCAAATTTCAGCTGAAAAACCTAAAGGAAAACCTAACCCCCCCCCCCCCCCAACGGAGCATCTTTATGATCTCAATGAATTCACCAACGAAATCCCTACTATTATAGAATTAGTCCAAAAAATTAAAGCCGAACTTGGTATCACCCACTTCTCGGAAGTAACCATAAAACTTAGCAGCGTCTTGGAGAAGATCTCTGCTGAAAAAAATGTTTTCTCTAAATTATTTAACTTTTCTGAATTTCTCTCAAACTCAAATACTTTGAACTCTCAATCTTAATTTTTCTCTTGGGAAAAAACAAAAAAAAAATTAAAAAGTAAAAATTCCTATCTGTAATTTACTTTACTAGTAATTTGAAAATATATGGTTCCTGAAAAGGGCTTTTTTGTATTGAAGTGGCTTTGCTGCTTCCTTAACCGCTTTTCCCGCCATGCTTGGGGAGTCCTACTGAATTAGTGCTAACTCCTATTTTTTCTCACTTCATTTCTCCTTTTATAGTAGTCCTCGACTACAGCTTTACCTATATTTAATATAATTCTCTTTAATTACCAAGTTTTTAGACTTCATTTATCTTATTGTCTATCCATAAATTTAAATTTTAAATTTCTATGTAGTTTACCACACGTTCTCTTTTTTTCCCTACGACTCATTTATAAGACATTTTCAATCTTCAGCCTGGGTGTTAAGTTGATTTACAACTAGGAAACCCCTCAACGCTGCTCCACTGTTTAGCACTGTTTAGCACTCCCATTAATATTTTCAAAATTTCTATGATTTTTGTGGTTGCTAATGTATTTTACAATTTTTTTTAATGATTTATCAAATGAGCTATTTTTATCTGTTTGCTCTGCTGTATGTAGCAGGGAGAAAATTTTACATGTAAAGTTTTTTAAGACTATACCTAAATCATATTGTCTTTAACATATTTCCTTCTATATATAAAAAAAGTAACGCTTTGGAAATGGGCCAATGAAAATCTGCGTACATACCGTGAAACGCATCTGATTGGTCAGAGCTTTCTGACGCTATAAGTGGGTTTACCAAGGGAGGGCTCCCGGCTCTGTCTCCAAACATCGCCAAGTTTGACGCCAACTTAGCATTATACCGCCAAATTTGGCGATCAAAATTAGTCGCCAAAAGTGACGCCAACTTGGCGCTATTTCCAGTATTTCGCCAAATTTCCATAGACTCCCATTGAAATCTAATAGGGTTTAACTTGCTTGCAGAAAATCAACAAAATGAGATATTTTAATGCAAAAAAAACTTATATTAGCTTATGAATAGAGCTTAATTGAACTATTTACATTATTTTTAAGCACAAACACTAACTATTTACAATATTCGTAACACTATGTATATAATTTTTATTTCATTTGTAATTATTCAAATAAATTATAAATTTTACCTTTTTTATTTAATAATTCTTTTAATTATGGAATTCTGTAAGCTCTAATGATTACCTGCTTGGAGATAAGGAAATGAAATCGTCAGGAGTTGGGAAGAAGCGCGTTTATACCAAGTGGATCCTAAAAATTGAATGCATAGAAAATAAGGAATCGCGAAGCGATCCAGAATGGAAACGCGAAACAATTTCTTCTGGGATTTTCTAGAAAATAGGGTTTTCTTCGCGATACCGAACGGAATCGCGAAGTGAATACGCGGGAGGTTGGTGAGCGCAGCCCTCCTAGTAACCTAAAAAATATTAGAAGTAACTAAACATCCAATTTTATAAAATTATCTTTAATAGCATTAGAAAAGGAAATGGATAAATACTAAATATCTATAGTTGCATTGCTATAGATACTCCTACACGGCAAATGAATTTATAAGACAGTTTAAATTTGAAATTGTGATAATACATGACAGTTAATTAATGATAATCGGGGATGGAAGAAGATAAATGTGTTTTGATAAGGTATAATGGCTAATTAAAATTGATAAAGGTCAGAATCTTGAAATGAAATGATTCTCGTGTAATTTATTATCCTTATAATAATTAACACAGTTTTAACAACACGATTTCTAACCTCCAACCGCACCCCCCCCCCCCACCCCAGAAAGGAAATTTGGTATCCAAAACTTTTTCAACAACTCTTAGTAAGTCACTAAAATGAATTAATGACTAAATGTAAGAGTCTCTTTAAGCATTTTGTGAAGATAAAAATGCAGACCATATAATATTTTTGTTAAACATCTTCAATGAGAAATATATATGAGAAATCAATGAGAAATATTTCAAATTTTGGGAAGGCACAACAAAACTATTCAGGCTTCCTTCAAGTGAATAACTTTCACTTTTCAAATAATAAACGCTATCTTATAGAATATGTGTGTGAGGAGGTGGGGGGGGGGGGGGGCATGGCCAATAAAAGGTTGGGAATCACTGATTTTAGAGAAATACAAAAATGAATGTTTGAATGTGAAAAAGGGATTATATGTCAGTAAAACGCAACTTTTATTGCTTTTAATACGTGTGAACAAAACATTTTTTTTTTTTTTTTTTTTTTTTTTTTGTATGCGTGAAAAAGTTACCATGGTTTTTTAACCATTAAAAACGATTGCTTTTTAATTGAAAACTCTAATAGATCTTTTAAATTTAATATGGTTCATTAGAATGCCCCTAATAATACCGAAAAACATTTTTATAAGAAAAATATCAATTATGCATTGAAATAAAGTTTTGAAATTTATAAAAAGCCATACTTTCGTAACTTTGGCCTCGTTCAGAAGTTAACAGCCAAAGAAAAAGAAATAGCAAAGATCACTGTTTACAACAGCCTTTTTTATTCTGATCATTTCAGTGGTTTAAACGTGGAGTTCGATTACTTGGTTTAAATTTGTGCCCTATTTATATTTTGCATTTTATTTATTTATTTATTGGTGAAGTTTTAATTTCGTTATGGAAAACAAATGCTGAACTATTTATATGAATTTAAGTGAAAATGGATTTATCTTTCGCAATCGTCTACACGCGATACTGGTCGATTTTTAAAAAAAATTATAAAAAATATTTGAAAATTATTTTTTAAAGCATAAAAAGTCAGTAAACTGCGAAATGATATTACCTTTAAAGACATCGATTAAAAAAATTATAGTATCGATCAAATCGATTAAAAAAATTGAAATCGCCCGTCACTAGTGTAACACATATAGAAACCCGATTTCAACAACTACCATCTACTTTTGGAAAAAATATTCGAATTCTTTTATGCAGCCTTGCATATGATCTATGGATTTGTATATATACTACATAGCCCAAAAGCAGAATTTTCTGTGTCAGTCTGCAGCAAACTAAAATTTATCTGCGACCTAACAATGCTAGACTAAGACTATCATAAGAAATAATATAAACCCATAAAATAAGCAAAATTTGCATTTATAAAGAAATTGTAATAAAAGGATAACACAAATACTATAAATCGAGAGACTTAAAGTACATTTTAGCTATTTTTTAAGCTCAGCATTTCTTTTTAAGCTTGTGGATTAATCTTCAAGGTTTAAAATAATCTGCAGCGCCCGCTGCCGTGCTGCACTGCTTTTGCTACTGGGCTACATAGTATTGAAAACCTTAGTTCAGTTAGGAAATGCATAGTAGTGCCAGGCCCACCGTCAGATAAAGTGGGACATTGAGACGAAAAAAAAGCGGGACAGAGGCTTCTGCATCGGGACAATAAAATACAGTAAATCCTATGAAACGAACCTCTGTATATCTCTACCTTAAACGTAAAAGATCCATGGCCACTAGGGAAGAAATATCATACAATTATACTTGTTAAAACGAAAACCTGTATAAAATGAAATCTTTCTCTTATTACTAGATTTTCCGTTTCAACAGGTTTAGATGTCTTAAATAAATACAAAAATATACTGAAATCTGTGAAAGCGGAAAGGGACCGAAACAGAATTCCTGTTTACAGAGGATTCCTTTAAGAGTTACAACTGTATGGTATTCCTTTCATAGGGTCTATGCAATCTTTAACACTTTCCAACAAAGTTGAAAAGGGTTTATGAATTCGGTTTGTCTGTCTGTCCGAACTCTAACTTACATAAATGCAGTCCGATTGCCATGGAATGGATATATGTTATTGGGGTTTACTATGGTATGTTCGGTATTGAAAATGAAGTGTTTAGCATTTTCGGTTCATTGACAGGGCCACTCAAAAGAATTCCGTTACATTTCGGTCTAAGCGGGGGGGGGGGGGGGGGAATCGTTTGCGGTGTATTTTAATGATATTACAGTATTTAAAACATATTGAAATTGATATGCATCGCTGAGGTGTATCACAAAGTTCTCACTATAGAATAGGGTGTGCATAGAACTTGTCGTTCATTTCCAGGGACACACAAAAGAATTTGGCTATAGAAGAAAATGAGCAATAATTGAACTATAGAAACCTACGAATAATAATTGTTGGAAGTGCGTTTTCAGTTGTGATATGCGTTTTTTAATTTAACTATTTTTTAAATATTACTTGGTGTGTATAAATTCTATAGATCATATACAGCGTCGCACAAAAGTTCTCAACAGCATCCGTTTATTGACGGAAATTGCGGAAATTCTCGGAAAATAAAGTTTTTAACACTTACTTTGTTGTCTATATTTTGAATTTTTCAGAAATCATTGAATGTAATATCTCAAAATCCTGAGTTAACAGGAATTGGAAGTTTTATTTCATAGCATTTTAATGAGTTAAGTCGGGTTTGGAATTTTTTTCTTGATTGTGCAAACATTTTAGAATATAGTTTATTCCGAATATATTTAGAAAAGTTTTAAAATAGATTTAGAATAGAAAACATCTAAAATATAGTTTTTTTATAGTTTCTGCCGTGGATAATTAAATTTAGATGAATAACTGATCTATAAGCAACCACAAAAACTTAGGTTATTTTAGAACATATTGAAAAAAAATAGGGCCGGTGATTTAAGGGGTTGAAGATCGAATTTTCAATGTTTCACGACGAACTTATTTTGCCAACATTTTTTCCATTTGGCGAATGTTTTTTTTAATTTCTGACTAGACAAATTACTAACGTTGGTAAAAAGTCAGCAAGAACCCTGAATAGATGATTATTTCAATTTCAATATGTTTAAAAAAAGGTGTAAACATCATTAAAATACGTGGCAAACGATTTTCACCCATAGACCTAAATTTTATCAGAATTATTTTGAGCGTCCCTGTAAATCAAATATAAATACTAGGCATTTGATTTTCAATAGCAAACCTCAATAACATAAAGTTATATACATCAAATTTGTACATTAATATTATATACATCAATTAATCTGCAAAAATTTGTTCCATTTAACAACGAATACCGCAACTGAAAACTCATTTCCAGCAACTATCGCTCAAAGACAGTACTGTAAATTAATTCTTTTGTGTGTCCCTGTACATGAATAATAAATAGTGTGCTTACCCCATTCTACAGTAGTAAGTATCTTGGAGTACATCTCAGTGATTTACATCAATTTCTATATGTTTGAACAAGTAAAAATTAAATTTAAGAAATCAAAAAACCTGACTGCGTAAAAAGCAAACTACTAATCATTGAAATACATGGCAAACGATTTTCACCCATAGACCTAAATTTTATCAGAATTATTTTGAGCGTCCCTGTAAATCAAATATAAATACTAGGCATTTGATTTTCAATAGCAAACCTCAATAACATAAAGTTATATACATCAAATTTGTACATTAATATTATATTGAGTTATTTAACCTATAACCCATAACCTATAACCTAAGCCTATAACCATTGGACGGTTAAGACGAATCGATAGAGACATCATTCATTAAAATCCATCCAGCCGTTGGGACGTTTCAAGGGTATAAAGAAATCCACATACCCAGATACGCATAATATTATATTTCATTAACAGGGACACTCAAAATAACTCTAATTCTTTCACCATACCACCAATTTGAAATATTTTAATGTATTTAAATGATTATTTCTCATTAATGTGAAACTATTTTTTATATTACTTACCTATTTTTTTTTATTCACTTGTATTGATGACTTTTAAGTTGTGTTTAATTGTTAGTTCCTATCTATAAACACTGTTTTGATGAGGCCTATAGATGTCTATGAAGGTTAGAGTTGCAATAAAGCTAGAGATCTACCTACATAACTTCCAGGTTGTGTAATATTTAGAGGGGGCTTCTGACTGTAAAATAGTCAATGAAACATCGTCTTCATTTTGAAAGACCTATCCAATGATAGGCCACTCAATAGGGTGCGTATTTTTTTTTTTTTCGTTTCTACCACTATTTTGCATTTTACGGCCGCCATTTTGAATTTATAAAAACAAAACCTAGCCTATAACCATCGGACGGTTAAGACGAATCGATAGACCTCATTCATTAAAATCCATCCAGCCGTTGGGATGTTTCGAGGGTATAAAGAAATCTACATACCCAGATACGCGTGAAACACGTAACCCTTCTTGGCGGTCGGATAAAAAGGTAACATCATTAAATTAAAATACACGGCAAACGATTTTCACCCATAGGCTTAAATTTTATTAGAATTATTTTGAGTGTCCCTGTTAATGAAATATAAGTACTAATCATTTGATTTTCAATAGAAAAAATACCATAGCAAACCTCAATAACATAAAGCAATCACATGGGTTTCATATTTAAACCGAGTTAGGCTAACGTCAGACGAACGTCTTTTTGCACGCTTTTTTCCCTGCACATCGTCCCTACGCAATGCCAACATAGCACAAACGGACGATGATGCAGACAGACGACTAGACAAACTGAAATCATAAAAACTTATCAACAATGTTGGGATAAGTTTTGATCTCCCCCCCCCTTGACCCCACCCCCCTAAAAAGTCTTTGCTACCACCCCTTTACATCATTCATGACACTTTGCAGTGCAGGGGCGATTCTTTTCCGAAAATTTAAAAAAAAAATCGGTCATAAATCCGAAAATTTAAAAAAAAAATGTCATAAATCCGAAAATTTGGACATAAAACTATATCGCAAATTTTGAGAAATTTTGTTAAAAAGGTATAGGATCCCCAGTTATTGACAGCTAACACTAACTGACATTTCAGCAAAAATAACTCAAATAGGCATTTTTTTTTTTTTTTTTTTTTTTTTTTTTTTTACTTTGCAAAGTAATGTCATCTAGTGATAACACAGATACTTATTTTATTTTGGAGTCAATTTATTCAGCACTAGAGATTCAAGAATGTATTCAATGAGGAAAGAATTTTTGAGAACAAAAAAGTGCCATTTTGAAACAACCATCTAATGTCTAAAATTAAGGATGTGCTTTTTAGATGCGTTCGTAATTAGGTATTTAAATAGGTATATAGTCGTCGTTTATAGTATAATAGTCGCTTATAAATATAGTCGTCGTTTGGTCCGTCCGTCTGTCTGTCCGTTCGTTTGTCCACATATAAAAGCGCAAAAAAAAAAACCAATCGAATGGTTTGAAATTTAACATATAAAATCGTTGCAGAACTTTGGCGAGTCATTTCAAATGTTATGAAAATCGAATGAAAACTTTAAAAGATATTAATAAAAGTTTTCTTCATTCTATTAAATCCTATCATACGTGATTAATTCAATGATATCCCATGATAGATCATGATTCTAGGTTGTCACGGTGATGACGTCCTATTTAAGATGGGGTCCTATTATTTCCGTATTACTGAATTTAATATATAGAATCGTAATAAATTTTGTATTCATGCATTTTTGCACAAGAGTGCAACAGCTATTTCTCCATCTGAATATTTATAAAACTAGTTATAGTAAGAATGCACCTCATTTGCGACGTTTCACGTACAATTTTCGACTTGTTTAACTGTGTTTCTAATGAAACCATCCTAAACTTTTTCTTAAAGTTGCACTTGTATAGTTAAAAGACGACTATGATGCATTAGGAACATTATTTAAAGTTTATTGTTATTTAATTTAGTTCAATGAGGGGGTGCCAGTTCCTTGAATTTTATTTGACCAGTCTCCGACAGAGGTGTTAATTACTGATACTATTTAAGAAATTTAAACCTACTATTTGAACTGTTTAAAAAACGCAATAAGAAATTAAAATATCTTGTAGTCAACTCCATTAAAATTTAAATTGTTCCATCAGTGCCTGACACCATTTGTTTATTGGATATCTGCATTGTAATAATTTAAAACATGAAAAAAGAGACACGTGCATCTGCAGTATGACATTATACAGGGTGTCCACTCTCAACGGTGTCCAATGGCTAATTCCTAAACCGTTAGTCAAAGACATATAGTTCCAGATACAAAAGTGTTTTAAATGGGGTAAAGAAATATTTTAAAAGTGATTTGGGTTAATAAAAACATTTCTTAAAAAATTACGAAATTTAAATTTTTATTCTGTTCCCGGGTCCTATAAGTTATATTTAGTAAAATTTTCTTGTTACACTGACAATTAAGACAAAAAAGTCCCGTTATTCTACGATTAAAATTGACCGAGTAATAGCTGTTTAAAGTTGGAGCATATTTTTTGCTGCAAATTAGGGGTCATTCACAAATTTAAGAGAAATATAATTTCGTCAGATATATTAAAAAAATGGTTGAAAGTAAAATTAACACTGCAATATACATTTGAAATCGTTAATCATTCTGACATAGTAATGCAAAATATACAATTTGTAATAAACATATTAGAAGAAAAAAAAAACAGAATTTTTGTTAAATAAAAGGATGAAAATTAACAGCCTCAATTCTTTACAAAATGATACATATTTTAAAATGTTATAAGATTACACTATCCTGCAAAAGTTGGGTTATGTCATGTTTTTTAGCTATTGATGATTGATTCTTATGTGTTCTGTACCGCTGAATTCGAAAGTGACCTTCATTTTTTACCATCACGTAAAGATTTTTTGCAAATTGTAAATTTAAAGTTAAAAAAGAAAAAAAAAGATGTGATTGTTGTGTTTTTAAATTTTGATAATTGATTTTTATGTATTTTTTTTACCGCTGAATCCGAAAATGATCTTCATTTTTAACCATCACGTCAGGATTTTACGCAAATTGTAAATTTCAAAGTTAAAAAGTTTAAAGTTAAAATTGAATTTTCTTCTCCACCTCATCGAATCTTTCAGCTGTTTAGCTGTAAGAATCCCAGTCTAAGCCAAAAACTTGAATAAATTATTGAATTAAATTAAATTAAATTAAAAAAGTTTTACATCTGTTTTACAGTATCAGATATTCGCTATATTTTAACTTTGACATTTACGATTTGCAAACAAATTCTAACTTGATGGTTAAAAATGAAGGTCATTTTCAGATTCAGCGCTAAAAAGTACATGTAAATCAATTATCAAAAGTTAAAAAACACAACCATCGTAGCCTTGTGTTATTTAATCTAAAACTTTTTCTTAAACTTCTTGGCGGTAATCTATCCAATTTTTTTTTGTCTTATCCTGTAAAATTCTGTAAAGTATAAGTGGTAACCACCGAAATTCATAATAATATTAGATTGTTATCGGATTTACGTCAGTATGTAAAATTTAATCTCGATCGGATATTTGAAAGTGAGTTAAAGTTCGACTACAAATTTTGAGCTGGAAAAACATACACACGATCGTTGAAGTTAAATAAAAACTTATAAAAATAACATAATTTTTTGTTAAAAGAAATCATGAAAAGAAACTGTCTTAAATCCTTAGAAAATAAAACATATGTTAAAATACAATTATTTTAGCCAATCTGAAACTTAATTAAAGTTAACTCAATCGTAATACTTGTAGGATATTTTTCAGAGCGCAGATACACATGAAATAAGTTTTCGAATACTTTAAGCACTTAGTATATGATCCCTTAAACCATGGCCTAGCTGATTTGCGTTCAGATGCAGAAAAGTGGTATAAGTCATGCATTTTTAAAGTTTCATAACTCGGTCAATTTTGGTGTTATATGAAGAACGGATTTTTTTTTTTTTGTCTTACTTGTCAGCGTAATAGGAAAATTTTACTAAATATAACTTACAGGACCGGGGGACTGTATAAAAATTTTAATTTCGTTATTTTTAAAAAAATATTTTTACTGACCCAAATCGTTTTTAAAAGGATTCTTTACCTCATTTGAAACATCTTTGCAAGTGGAACTGTATGTGTATGACTAACGGTTTGAAAATTAGCCATTGGGCACCGTTGAGAGTGGACACCCTGTTTATTAATAGGTTATAAGTATTTTATTTTTATAATGAAGATTAAAGAAATTTTAAAGCAGAAATTCTTTGAAATATAAAATAAACTTTTTTTTTATGTTTTCAAGTAAAGTGACAGACACTGGTTCACTTTGTGTCAGTTATTGTTTTTTTTTTTAATAGTGCTGGTGCCAGTTACTGGCGCTTTGCCATATTTGTGAAAATAATAATAATAATAATAATAATACAATGTATAACTTTGAGAATTTTGTGAACAGTAATTTTTAATGTATCTCTACTATCCTTTCCAAAAGAAAAATAAGTTTAAAAGGAATTTAAAATTTTGTAATAATGATTCGAACAAGGAAAAATCATTAAGGTGTCAGTTACTGGGTGTTTCACGGTATAAACTGATTCACTTTCTTCTTTTGAAAAAAGCTTTTGCAATATTTTAATACAATTTACTTATGTTTAAATGTAATAGCATATAAATTACTTTCTTCGGAAAAGGAACTAAGGACTTTTTTAGATAGAAATCCCAATAAAGCCCTGTATATTTTGTATTAAAAATTGGAAAGAATGGTATTTAACCCTTCATGTACTGAATTATGAATTCATGAAAATTTTATCTTCTAAAGCATTTTTTCTGAAATTTTGAAACTACATCAGAAGATTTACATAATCATTTAATAAGTTTTAGAAGGATTTTAGAAGGATTGAAGGATTTAGAAGGTTTCATTAAATTTGAATTTATAGGGATTTTGTGAAATATTTATAACCCCTACTCAAATATTTTATTTTAAATATTTTTCTTAATATTTTGCAGAATTAGGAAATTTTTTAATATAATGTTCTTACAATAGAAATGTAGAAATATTTCCTAATTGAAAAATCCCCCCCACCTTCCCCAACACCAAAAAAGCTGAAAAGAGGCAAAAACAAAAGAAATCATCCTTTTAAAAATATTTTTGCTTTATGTAACCCATAATACTTTTGGAACAAGATAAATTAATGCATCTATAACTCATTCTAAACTGTATTACTACTAATCGATGTATTAAATGAATTTTATAAGAAGTTATTTTAATGGTACTTATAAATACCATCAGTAGATAAAAGGTTACAGAATGGTATTTAAACAAAGATTTCCAACCCGGGAATCCTGGGTTACAGAATTTAGGTCAAAACTGCATATATATATGTAGCATTTTGCTACCGACTTTCAGATATTTAGGCGACACCAGTACACCTGGAAATAAAATGTAGTAGAGCAATCAAGACCATCATCCGTTATATTGAAAATATCGGATTGCAGTCAGGGTGGCGAGAAAGACAGGCTCGAAACACATTGGGATAATTTCCCTTACGTAATGAATATAGAGAGTCATCGTCACTTTTTAAACTGGTTTTATTGACAAAAAACATAGTAAAACACTTCCAGTAGTTATTCCATCCACTCTCAAAAATCGATCATCACTTCATAAGACTTTAGATGTTATAAGAATAGAATCTACACATTAGAACGTTCACTTCAAGCGACGCAGCTTAATTAGAAAACCAGAAAAACGTAAAATCTTCCTCTCCTTCGCCGATGTAACGATATTTGTACTCCGAATAACAGCGCGCGGACGGTTACAGAAAGGTAAAAGACCAATGCTAGAAGAGAGGTGGGGAAAGATGGGACATAAAACAGATTACGATTCGATGGGAAAGGATGACGTCGATAATGAACTCTTTTATACGGCGTCAGAATTAAAGTGCAAATAGTGCTGGCGGACGCATGGAATTGTGGGTATAGAACACCAAAGAAATAAATGATATTAAAACATTCGAAAGAAAGAGAATTTAGTTTTAGAATAAAATGAAAAAGTAATTTAATGGGTTTTATAAGATTAGGCGAATGGATTAAGGTTTTTAGAATAATAAAAGAATACGCAACTTTAAATGCATGAAATAAAAGACAAAAGATATTAAGATATTATTAAAGATAGGTAAAAAAGGGAAAATATTAAGAATTTGGAATAGTTTTACTAAGAAAAAGAGGCGAAAATTTGTATTACTACATATATATATATATAGTGTGTGTGTGTGTGTGTTCTTTTTACTGTAATAGATTTTTAATAGACAATACCAACAATCACTTTTATATGAAAAATAGCAATTATGCAATCAAATAAAATTCTGAAATTGTATTAAAAGAAATACTTTCCTATCGGCCTCGTGCCAGGAATTAACAGTGGAAAAAAATCGCCAAAGATTATTTTATACAACCACAACCTAGCCTTTTTTACTCTGATAATTTCGGTGATTTAAGTGTGATTCGATTTCATGTCTTAAATTTGTGTTTTACTTATATTTTATTCTTTTATTTTTAGATTGATGTTTTAATTTCGTTATGGAATATAAGCCGGAAACAAATGCTAAACTATTTCATTTGTATTAAATTAAGTCGAAAGAAATTTATCTTTCGTAATCGTCTGCCTGTAAACGGAGATAGGTTTTAAAAAATCGTGCTTGAAAATTATTTAAAAAAAATAAATAAATAAAAATTGAGTAAATTGCGATACAGTTTTCAAACAAATTACAATATGGTTTTCAAACAAATTGCATTTGAAAGTACATTTTTTTTCTCTATTCGACGGTGTAAAAATTCAAAATGTGCGTATTTAGAAATTAAAAAAATTACAGTAAAAGTTAATAAAATTTAAATTTAATCGTCTGCTGCTGCCACCGTCAAAATGGCATCCGCGTTACGCACGGACATATTTGTTCTTTGTTATACAGACATATTAAAAATAATAATTAATGAGCATTTAATAATTTTATGTACAAAATTCAAAGAAAGATGAGGTAAGCAGATTATAAATCACGAAAATTATAACTTTTATGAGGAAAAAGTTTTGTTACATTTAATAATACCAAATGGAAACCTTTTTTACTTTCTTCTATCTTTACAAGAAGAAAGTATTGGATTCATGAAAATTTTCGAATTCCGGTTTTCGACGGATTTACACGTTTTAGGGGTCAGAGATTCCAAAAAACATGTTTTTACAAAATGTCTGTCTGTGACTCTGTGAGTCTGTCTGTCTGTGTGTATGTGACACACATTTTGTGGGCGCTCTATCTCAAGAACTAATGCACGGAATTTAATAAAAATTGATATTCAGTTAGTCCCTAATACAAATTGATGCTGATTAGTTTTTGGTGTAAATCGCTCAACAGGTGGCGCTGCTATGCTGCATTTTTCACGATTTTCGCAATAGCTCTATCTCAAGAACTAATGCACGGATTTCGATCAAACTTCAGATTTAGTTAGTCCTTGATATGAATTGATGATGATTACGTTTTGGTGTAAATCGCCCAACAGGTGGCGCTGTTATGATGAATTTTGCAGGATTTACACGATTTCCCCAATAGCTCTATCTTAAGAACTAACGCACGGATTTTCATCAGACTTCAGATTCAGTTAGTCCTTGATATGACTTGCTACTGATTATGTGTTGGTGTAAATCGCCCAACAGGTGGCGCTTCTCTGCTGCCTTTTTCACGATTGCCTCAATAGCTCTATCAATAGAACTAATGGACGAATTTTCATCTAACTTCAGATTTAGTTGTATGTTGACACAAGTTGTTGTTAATTAGGTTTTGGTGTTAATCACCCAATAGGTGGCGCTGCTATGCAGGAATTTTCACGATTTTCGTTATTGCTCTATCTCAAAAACTAATGTACGGATTTTCTTCAAACTTCAGATTCAGTCAGACGTTGACATAAATTGTTGCTGATTAGGATTTGGTATAAATCACCCAATAGGTGGCGCTGCTAGGCAGCATTTTTCTGAATTTAGACGATTTCAGCGATAGTCATATCTCAAGAACTAACGCACGGAATTTCATATCGTTAGAATCCTCATGAGATGCATAGATTGCCATTTAATTTTGGCAGTGTGATAGCGGATTTTGAAGTATTAACATGTATGAGATAGAAGAAAGTTTTGGGATGGGTACATCCGACTAGTTTTTATTTGGCAGATTCTCAAAAGGTGGGATCATTAAACGTTAACTGTATGTAATTTTTAAAATTTTCAAATTTAAGGCCAATTTTTTTTAATAGTATAATATTTTGTCTATAAATATAATATATAAATGTTTTAATAGTAGTATGTCTACAAAATTATACACAAACATTAAAAGACAGCAACTATTCTGGAAAATTAATGATTAAAACATTTAATTAGCAGTTGTGTACGTTACAAATTTTGGACATTTGCAGATTTTGGACGTTGCTCTTAGTATTTAAAAAATTCTTAAGACTAAGAATGTAGTACATGTGTCTGTATACATATATATATGTATAATTAACTTTTTGTTATCCAGTAATAATAATAATAAAATCAAATACTTTGTTACGTACGTTACTTTCGGACATAAGAAAATACAGACAAATTCTTTATAGAAAAGTCCTTCTATCTTCGAACTAGTTGGATGTGCCAATCCCAAAACTTTCTTCTATCTTATACATCTTAATATTTCAAAAACTAGTTACACATGTTACTATTTCAATATTATTAGTTCAATACTATACCAACTTTGATTTTCATCTTAAATTTCTGCTTCAGTCAATTAAACGAACTAAAAACGAGTTAATCTATATCATGATATCTGTTAAAATTAATAGTTTTTGCTTATTCTGTTGTTATCAGATGTTTGCGAATAGCCGGCTTAGCAGGAAGCGAGTTCCCGCCTTTGCACGAGCCGCCGATGGACAATAGAACTACGAAAAATCAAGAAAAGTATACAAAAATCGCTATCACAGAGCCCCTTTACCGCGCGATATTTCAAAATTCAAGGAGGACCTGTTGTCCAAAGCCAAAAAACATGCACAAAAATTAGGTTCAATTGTATGCATAACTTCATACACTTTTCGATTGTAAAATAATGAAAATGGCACAAAGATCGCAATTATATCTCCTCTTTCTGGCGGAATTTTTTTAAGTTTAGGGATGACTTGCTTGCCATAGCCAGAAACATACACAAAAAATTTGGTTCAATTATATACATAACTTCAAACTCTTTTTGATGGTACAATAATGAAAATGGTACAGACATCGAAATTATAACGCCCCTTCAGGCGGAATTTTTCCAAATTCAGGGAGGACCTTCGTGCCATAACCAAGAGCAAACACAAAAAATTTGGCTCAATTCTATGCATAACTTCACACAGTTTTCGATGGTACAATATTCAAAATGGCACAAAAATCGCTATTACAGCGCCCCCTACCGACAAATTTTTTCCAAATTAAGGAAGGGCCTGCTTGCCATAGCCAAGAACTTAAAATAAAAATTTGGTTCAATTCTATGGATAACTTCATACATTTTTGGCTAATACAATATTCAAAATCGCACAAAAATCACTATTGCAGCGCCCCCTGCCGGCGAATTTTCTCTAAATTCAGGGAGGACCTACTTGCCATATCCGAAAACTTAAAATAAAAATTTGGTTCAATTCTATGCATAACTTCATACACTTTTGGATGGTACAATATTCAAAATCGCGCAAAAATCGCTATTATAGCGCCCCCTACCGGCGAATTTTTCCCAAATTCAGAGAGGATCTGCTTGCCATAGCCAAAAACTTAAAATAAAAATTTGGTTCAATTCTAAGCATAACTTCATACAGTTTTTCGTGGTACAATGGCGACAGACAGACGGACAGGCGGACAGACGGCCACACAGACAGACAGACATTTTCTATAAACATGTTTTTTGGGATCTCTGACCCCTAAAATGTGAAATCCGTCAAAAACCGGAAGTCTAAAAAAATTTCTATTACAATACTTTCTTCTATTGAAGATAGAAGAAAGTAAAAAGCAATAAATCAGCCTGCCTTCTCTTAACGAAATTATCAAAAAATCATCCGTTTCCTTTATGCATTCGTTGTTTACCATTAGAACCACCTGGAAGAGAGTTAAAACTCTTTTTCTTGGAGGTACATTGGAGCAATTAACGTTATGAATGTCCGAAATTGGTCTCTTTAGCATAAAATAATAAAATTTTAAGATATTTATACAAAGCTTTTACAATAAATTATGTCATTTTCTGTCTCTGAATAGAATTAAAAACTCAGTGTAAAAAAAAAATAAATATATAAAGTCAATGATAATTGTCTGAGCGAAGCGAAGGCTAATACTCAGCGAAATATTACTGCCCGGACACTTTACTACTACGATGGATATTAACGCCATGTCCTACTAAAAAAAAGCCTAATAAAAACCTTTCGTCAAGCATAACTCAAAAAATATTTGTCAGATTTCGTTTCTGATTGCACCAGAAGGTACCTATGAGGGTCGCCTACTGAACGCACCTACTATGAAAAATAAGTTCCAAACCGTTTAAAAATTATATAGAAAAAACTCTTTAAAAAGCACAATTTATCTGCATACGTCACAGAAATTTGGTGTGCGTCACTTTCACCGGTTGATGTTTTCATAGACAACTGGTTTGAACACATGGAGCGAATAAAAAAAAATACGCACGCAGTAATATTGAATAGATCAGTTTCAACCACGTGATCACAAACCTTACAACAACCCGTGGCAACCAGTTTTGGTGGGCAAACAAATAATAATACAGTATTCAGTACCACGGTGACCGTTTTTAGCCTGTTGTATAAAATCTGGCATGTTGTATGACATACAATTGTGGATGATTAAAACAAAAGACATGAGTGTTTATTGATCCGGAGGTTATCTTTCTCTGGATGTCTGTCTGTCTATCATACAGCATGCAATTTTCTTGTAAAGGATCATATTATTATGCAGTAAAACCTCCATAACGGACACACCCGATTACTGGACACCTCTATTTAGCGGGCATTTTTTCGATTACCAACCCTTAAATAACTGTACATGTTTTACTCTCAGTAGCGGTCACCTCTAAATAGAGGACAAATTCTGCATTCTCGGGGTGTCCGCTATTCAGAGGTTTTACTGTATATAATATTGATAATTATTTTACAGGGCCGCACAAAAGAATAAGAATATATGAAACGAATATAAACTAAATTCGGGATTGGTAGATCGCTGATGGCAATGTAATTTTAGGATGTTGTTACAATCATCCGCAGCATGTTTTTAGAGTTTCGTTCATCTAACGAAACGCTACCTGTCTCACTCCTTTGTCTGTCTGTTTGTCCGGCTGTCACAGAGCCCGTTCTCAGAAACTATATATGACAGAGACTTGAAAATTTGCATACTTATAGCTGAACACCACACATCAAACGGCAAATAATAAAATTTTGAAAAAGTCTAATATTTAACCCTCTGAGCTCTAACTTGTGTATTTTAAGCAATTTTTCTAACTCAGCCCCTAATTTAATTAAGTTGGAGGCTTGAAATTTTGCATACTTATAGCTTAACATCTCACATCAAACGACAAATAATAAAATTTTGAAAAATGCTTAATATTTAACCCTTTGGGCTCTAACTTGTGTATTTAAAGCAATTTTTCTAACTCAGCCCCTAATTAAGTTGGAGACATGAAAGTTTGCATACTTATAGCTGAACACTTGCGATAACACGATAAATAATAAAATTGTGAAAATGTCATATTTAACCCTCCGGTCTCTAACTTCTGTATTTTAAGCAATTTTTCTAACTCAGCCCCTAATTAAGTTGGAGACATGAAATTTCGCATACTTATAGCTGAAATCCTCACATCAAACGACAAATAATAAAATTTTGAAAAATGTCTGATATTTAACCCTCTGGGCTCTAACTTATGTATTTTAAGCAATTTTTCTAACTTATCCCCTAACTAAGTTGGAGACTTGAAAGTTTGCATACTTATAGCTGAACACTTGCGATTACACGATAAATCAAAAAATTTTGAAAAAGTCATATTTAACCCTCCAGTCTCTAACTTCTGTATTTTAAGTAATTTTTCTAACTCAGCCCCTAATTAAGTTGGAGACATGAAATTTTGCATACTTATAGCGGAACACCTCACATCAAACAGCAAATAAAAAAATTTTGAAAAAGGTCTAATATTTAACCCTCTGGGCTCTAACTTGTGTATTTTAAGCAATTTTTCTAACTCAGCCCCTAATTAAGTTGGAAACATGAAAGTTTGCATACTTATAGCTGAACACTTGCGATAACACGATAAATCATAAAATTTTGAAAAAGTCATATTTAACCCTCCGGTCTCTAACTTCTGTATTTTAAGCAATTTTTCTAACTCAGCCCCTAATTAAGTTGGAAACATGAAAGTTTGCATACTTATAGCTGAACACTTGCGATAACACAGTAAATCATAAAATTTTGAAAAAGTCATATTTAACCCTCCGGTCTCTAACTTCTGTAGTTTGAATTTAAAATAGAAATAAAACCTCAAAAAATGAGTCAAATTAAAAAAAAATTAATGAAATCTGCAGACCGGGATCTTCTATTAAATAAAATGATCTAAAAATGATTAAATTCCCATGTATAGCTTTTGCTCTTATAAATTCTTTTTAATGGAACGATTTTGTCCAACTTTAGCATTAAATATCTCTTAAAATAATTCTTCGATTTGAAAACTGTATGCATTAGTGTGTTGATCAAACATTTCGCAATAATACCACCGATTTTCATATATTTGTATGCAATAGTTTTCTTAATATTAACGAAGAAAGACCTCCGGTCACAAAAAATTCAAAAACCGGCGGCGTCGGCGGTGACAGCGTTAGTTACATTTCATAGAATAGAGAGATATATAAAAATGAAAACTTGTCTATCTGTCTGTTTGTAATTCTATAAAAAATCCACAATTTGGAAGCCAAAATTGTGAAGAGATACGTACATGTGTATTAAAACATGGCCGAGACAACTAATCGAAATAACTTATACTTAATTTTTAATTAATAAAAAACCACCAATTTAACAGCAATTTCTTATCAAATTTAAACATTTTTCGTTATAGCGGTTGCCAACAATTAAAAAACACAATAAAATTATTACTACAACAATTAATTTTCTACTGCAAGATTTCCACGTGAAAAATGAAAATGAAATAAATCGTTTGCCGAATTTAAAAAAAGTTGAATATTACGTCATAACTTTTCTATTGCAAGATATTCACGTGAAAAATGAAAATGAAATAAATAGTTGGACGAATTTAAATGAAAGTGAATATAACTTCATAACTTTTCTATTTCAAGGTTTCCACGTGAAAGAGGAAAATATTACGTCACATTGGAAATATAAAGGGCATGGTGGATATAGTATAACGTCATATGAGTGTGAAAAATGTATTGAAGCATAATAAAAACCCGATTAAGGAAATATTGGCGTATTTTAACATTATTGCTCCAATTATAAATTGAAATAAGTTCATTTATAGCTGTATTCTTTTGCGTCTGTTATATACATTTATACATTTTTATATAGCGTTTTCATATGATTCATTCAACAACATTTCGATTGCTTTTTTTAATGTTTGTTTTGTGTTGTATGTTAAATTTTGAAATTGATTTTTCAGAACAAACATCCTTCAAATTCTGGGCAACGCCGACACTTTAGCTTGTAACAGATAAATGGCTTTTGTATCTGTACATCTAATGCTTATATTATAAAGCGTTATAATATTATAAAGTATATAATATTATTAATGCTTGCACGTTTGTGAGGTGTTATCTCTGAAACTACATAGCCAACTTAAAAAAATGTTGGTGGCCATCTCTGCTCCGAAAAAAAGACTATTTTATGTCAGTGCAAGAACCTACATCGCTGTAGGAGCAAAAAAGTTCTAAAATTGTGATTTCTGCGATATTGATTGGGTTAGAAACTTTAAATTTGGTGCGGTAGTTACTTTTAAGATGTAAGTACTCGTAATGAACGCTCTCTAAAAGGTTCAATTTGACGGATAAACGTACAAATTTCTAGAAAGGTTATAAACTATGATTCATTTGGAATACTGAAATTTTTGGGATACTGTTAGGGTTAGAAACTAGAACTTTGGTATGGTAGTAATTAATAAGATGTAAATGCTCGTTGTAGAACGAATTCTAAAAAATAGAAAGACTAAACAAAGCGGAAAAAGATCTAAAGATGATCTAAGTAACGAAGAACATGGAACTGTTAGGAATATAAATATGAAAATTGACATGGCTGTATTTATCATGACGTAAATTCTCGCAATAGAACAATTTCTAAAAATGTCGCTATAAAAAACAGTGCACAAACAAAAAACTTTCAAAAATTTTCTATTTTTCTGTTACTGCTGAGCCCAAAATCTTGAAATTTTGCTTCAGGTTAGTTTTAAAATATACAATTGTCTCTATGAATGGTTTCTAAAAAATTTTAAATTTAAAAAGATGAAATTAACGGAAAGCTATCTCAATTACTATTAATTTGGAATTATTAGGTACAGCAACTTTAAATATTTCATAATGCTGCATTTCCTCCGCAAAACATGCGATTTAAATGCAACAAAACTGATAGATACCCACCTAGCATTAAATAAATTGTGTAAATATTGAATAAATACCTGTATGAAACAGTGAGTAGGTTGCCCGAAAGTACATGTTAAAGTGTTCCTTTTCTAGGCTTTTCTCTCTCTCGCCAAGGCCACTAACAGAGGGAAGTGCCGTTTTAAATGTGATATGAATTTTTTATCCGATTCATTTTTCTTGACATTTTATCATAAGGTCATATTCTCAATTATCATTAGTAGATTTTTTATATATTAACTTATTCTGGTGAAATTTTGTAATCGGGTTCATATTGGCGTATGCTAGCTTGCATAATTTGCTGAATAAATATGTATGGATTTGTAAATTACTTCAAATGACACTTTGACAGCTCAAAAGTTATGCAGACGATATATTCAGATCTTGTTTCATACTTTATGTTGTAATCATTGCCGATTTCTTTCATTTAACACATGCTAAATACAGCTCAACTTGTGCAGAATATGTTTGAAAACAAAACAATACAGCGTATGTAGTGGCCAGCATACACTCATGATTTAAATCCGACCGAGCATATCTAAAACACACTCTAACGAAGCATTGCATGCCACTTTTGATGTATTCGGTACTTTGATATTATATTAGATTTTGAGAAGAGAATTCCTTAAATGTTATCGACAACCTCATTACATCCGTGGAAAACAGATATTGTACAATATTAGCTATTCCGGGGGAGCACACACCATATAAAGTATAGTCCATTCTTTTTAAACATCATATATTTGTCATTTAAAGTTACTCAAATTGGTGCGGAGCGTCTGATTATGCTCTTGACATCATTTTATACAGTTGAAATTCCGATATAAGTAAATTAGTGTTTCATTTTCTATTTTACTTTTAATATATTGCGTACTTTCAATTTTATATCCATGCATGGCTGTCTTGAATGGTTTGATTTCCCCTTTTTTTTAAACAGTGTATACGAATTTATATATAAGATTTTGTAATTCTACAATTCGTTTATTTTCATCATTTCAATTTTTCGCAGTATATGGACAATTAAAGATAACATCTCATTTTCTTTGCTTCCACATGTTATTATTAAATCTATGTTCTCAGTATTATATCGCTCAGACTAATCCCTCTGAGGGAAGTCCTAGTTAAAGTTATGTTTGAAAGGCTTAAAGTTATGACGTCTGTCCAGTGCCCACCTTTTGAGAATCGCCCTTTTATTGCAAGAATCTCAATTTATCTATCTAAAAAAAGTAGCTAAATCCAAGACAGGATATCTCAGACTTTCCAAGCGCACATAAAATATAAATAAAACACGTACATGCGAAACTTCTATTCTATATTAACTTTTACGAGATTAATTTTTTAAATAATAATTAAAGATAATTTTGTTCTGATAAAATCGGTAAAAACGAGACAACACCACGACACACGGTAAAGTTTTTTTTTCATTAATAATACCAAAAGAATTTTTTTTAATTGCAGGAATCTCAATTTATCTATCTGAAAAGAAAAAACTAACTCCGAGATAAAATTTCATAGGTGATTCAAGCGCACATAATATTACGTAAAAAAACACATACATGCGAAACTTCTACATTAACTTTTTCAAGATTTATTAAAAAATAATAATAATTAAAGATAATTTTGTTGCTCAAAGGGTTATGAGATAAATACGGTAAAAACGACACAACACCACGGTACACGGTAAAGATTTATTGCCTTTAATAATATCAAAAGAAAACTTTTTTTTTTAATTGCAGAAATCTCAATTTATCTATCTGAAAAAAAAGCTAGCTCCGAGATAAAATTTCATACCTGTTTCAAGCGCACATAATATATAAAATAAAACACGCATACATGCGAAACTTTTATTCTATACTAGGACTTTCCTCAGAGGGATTAGTCTGAGCGATATTACTGAGAACATAGATTTAATAATAACATGTGGAAGCAAAGAAAATGAGATGTTATCTTTAATTGTCCATATACTGCGAAAAATTGAAATGATGAAAATAAACGAATTGTAGAATTACAAAATCTTATATATAAATTCGTATACACTGTTTAAAAAAATGGGAAATCAAACCATTCAAGACAGCCATGCATGGATATAAAATTGAAAGTACGCAATATATTAAAAGTAAAATGGAAAATGAAACACTAATTTACTTATATCGGAATTTTAGCTGTATAAAATGATGCCAAGAGCATAATCAGACGCTCCGCACCAATTTGAGTAACTTTAAATGACAAATATATGATGTTTAAAAAGAATGGACTATACTTTATATGGTGTGTGCTCCCCCGGAATAGCTAATATTGTACAATATCTGTTTTCCACGGATGTAATGAGGTTGTCGATAACATTTAAGGAATTCTCTTCTCAAAATCTAATATAATATCAAAGTACCGAATACATCAAAAGTGGCATGCAATGCTCCGTTAGAGTGTGTTTTAGATATGCTCGGTCGGATTTAAATGATGAGTGTATGCTGGCCACTACATACGCTGTATTGTTTTGTTTTCAAACATATTCTGCACAAGTTGAGCTGTATTTAGCATGTGTTAAATGAAAGAAATCGGCAATGATTACAACATAAAGTATGAAACAAGATCTGAATATATCGTCTGCATAACTTTTGAGCTGTCAAAGTGTCATTTGAAGTAATTTACAAATCCATACATATTTATTCAGCAAATTATGCAAGCTAGCATACGCCAATATGAACCCGATTACAAAATTTCACCAGAATAAGTTAATATATAAAAAATCTACTAATGATAATTGAGAATATGACCTTATGATAAAATGTCAAGAAAAATGAATCGGATAAAAAATTCATATCACATTTAAAACGGCACTTCCCTCTGTTAGTGGCCTTGGCGAGAGAGAGAAAAGCCTAGAGAAGGAACACTTTAACAAGTACTTTCGGGCAACCTACTCACTGTTTCATACAGGTATTTATTCAATATTTACACAATTTATTTAATGCTAGGTGGGTATCTATCAGTTTTGTTGCATTTAAATCGCATGTTTTGCGGAGGAAATGCAGCATTATGAAATATTTAAAGTTGCTGTACCTAATAATTCCAAATTAATAGTAATTGAGATAGCTTTCCGTTAATTTCATCTTTTTAAATTTTAAATTTTTTAGAAACCATTCATAGAGACAATTGTATATTTTAAAACTAACCTGAAGCAAAATTTCAAGATTTTGGGCTCAGCAGTAACAGAGAAATAGAAAATTTTTGAAAGTTTTTTGTTTGTGCACTGTTTTTTATAGCGACATTTTTAGAAATTGTTCTTTTGCGAGAATTTACGTCATGATAAATACAGCCATGTCAATTTTCATATTTATATTCCTAACAGTTCCATGTTCTTCGTTACTTAGATCATCTTTAGATCTTTTTCCGCTTTGTTTAGTCTTTCTATTTTTTAGAATTCGTTCTACAACGAGCATTTACATCTTATTAATTACTACCATGCCAAAGTTCTAGTTTCTAACCCTAACAGTATCCCAAAAATTTCAGTATTCCAAATGAATCATAGTTTATAACCTTTCTAGGAATTTGTACGTTTATCCGTCAAATTGAACCTTTTAGAGAGCGTTCATTACGAGTACTTACATCTTAAAAGTAACTACCGCACCAAATTTAAAGTTTCTAACCCAATCAATATCGCAGAAATCACAATTTTAGAACTTTTTTGCTCCTACAGCGATGTAGGTTCTTGCACTGACATAAAATAGTCTTTTTTTCGGAGCAGAGATGGCCACCAACATTTTTTTAAGTTGGCTATGTAGTTTCAGAGATAACACCTCACAAACGTGCAAGCATTAATAATATTATATACTTTATAATATTATAACGCTTTATAATATAAGCATTAGATGTACAGATACAAAAGCCATTTATCTGTTACAAGCTAAAGTGTCGGCGTTGCCCAGAATTTGAAGGATGTTTGTTCTGAAAAATCAATTTCAAAATTTAACATACAACACAAAACAAACATTAAAAAAAGCAATCGAAATGTTGTTGAATGAATCATATGAAAACGCTATATAAAAATGTATAAATGTATATAACAGACGCAAAAGAATACAGCTATAAATGAACTTATTTCAATTTATAATTGGAGCAATAATGTTAAAATACGCCAATATTTCCCTAATCGGGTTTTTATTATGCTTCAATACATTTTTCACACTCATATGACGTTATACTATATCCACCATGCCCTTTATATTTCCAATGTGACGTAATATTTTCCTCTTTCACGTGGAAACCTTGAAATAGAAAAGTTATGAAGTTATATTCACTTTCATTTAAATTCGTCCAACTATTTATTTCATTTTCATTTTTCACGTGAATATCTTGCAATAGAAAAGTTATGACGTAATATTCAACTTTTTTTAAATTCGGCAAACGATTTATTTCATTTTCATTTTTCACGTGGAAATCTTGCAGTAGAAAATTAATTGTTGTAGTAATAATTTTATTGTGTTTTTTAATTGTTGGCAACCGCTATAACGAAAAATGTTTAAATTTGATAAGAAATTGCTGTTAAATTGGTGGTTTTTTATTAATTAAAAATTAAGTATAAGTTATTTCGATTAGTTGTCTCGGCCATGTTTTAATACACATGTACGTATCTCTTCACAATTTTGGCTTCCAAATTGTGGATTTTTTATAGAATTACAAACAGACAGATAGACAAGTTTTCATTTTTATATATCTCTCTATTCTATGAAATGTAACTAACGCTGTCACCGCTGCCGCCGTCGGTTTTGAATTTTTTGTGACCGGAGGTCTTTCTTCGTTAATATTAAGAAAACTATTGCATACAAATATATGAAAATCGGTGGTA
The DNA here is from genome assembly GCA_963932465.1 of Maratus speciosus. Classification (NCBI taxonomy): domain Eukaryota; kingdom Metazoa; phylum Arthropoda; class Arachnida; order Araneae; family Salticidae; genus Maratus; species Maratus speciosus. The sequence continues at coordinate 334,157,322 of OZ010799.1, forward strand.
TTATTGCGAAATGTTTGATCAATACACTAATGCATACAGTTTTCAAATCGAAGAATTATTTTAAGAGATATTTAATGCTAAAGTTGGACAAAATCGTTCCATTAAAAAGAATTTATAAGAGCAAAAGCTATACATGGGAATTTAATCATTTTTAGATCATTTTATTTAATAGAAGATCCCGGTCTGCAGATTTCATTAATTTTTTGTTTAATTTGACTCATTTTTTGAGGTTTTATTTCTATTTTAAATTCAAATATTCAGCATTTTGACAGATATTTTTTACATATTTTAGAAAATGGTATTAATTTAAACTGTTGCCAACTGTATAAACAGCGCAAACACTAATGTTTGCTTCAAATAAAAAAATTATTTACACATTACTATTATAAACAGAAAAAAACCTTCAAATTACAATTAAATAATTAGGTATAAAAAGCAGGCACTTATTGGAAATTACGCCATAAAAACTATATTTACATGTGAATTTTAGAAGAGAAAGGATATTGTAAAATAAATTCATTAACATGCGTTAGAAATCTGAAATAGAACAAATTACGTCACATTACACTTATTATGCAAAATGAACAAAAAATAGTATTGCAAAACTGTTTAAATTTAAAAATTGCACGAGACAAAATATTAGAGGTTAAATATTAGATTTTTTCAAAATTTTATTATTTGTCGTTTGATGTGAGGTGTTCAGCTATAAGTATGCAAATTTTTATGTTTCAACATAATTAGGGGCTGAGTTAGAAAAATTGCTTTAAATACACAAGTTAGAGCCCAGAGGGTTAAATATTAGACTTTTTCAAAATTTTATTATTTGCTGTTTGATGTGAGGTGTTCCGCTATAAGTAGCAAAATTTCATGTCTCCAACTTAATTAGGGGCTGAGTTAGAAAAATTGTTTAAAATACACAAGTTAGAGCCCTGAGGGTTAAATAGTAGACTTTTTCAAAATTTTATTATTTGTCGTTTGATGTGAGGTGTTCAGCTATAAGTATGCAAAATGTCATGTCTCCAACTTAATTAGGGGCTGAGTTAGAAAAATTGCTTAAAATACACAAGTTAGAGCCCAGAGGATTAAGTAATAGACTTTTTCAAAATTTTATTATCTGTCGTTAGATGTGAGGTGTTCAGCTATAAGTATGCAAAATGTCATGTCTCCAACTTAATTAGGGGCTGAGTTGGAAAAATTGCTTAAACTACAGAAGTTAGAGACCGGAGGGTTAAATATGACTTTTTCAAAATTTTATGATTTACTGTGTTATCGCAAGTGTTCAGCTATAAGTATGCAAACTTCCATGTTTCCAACTTAATTAGGGGCTGAGTTAGAAAAATTGCTTAAAATACACAAGTTAGAGCCCAGAGGGTTAAATATTAGACCTTTTTCAAAATTTTATTATTTGTCGTTTGATGTGAGGTGTTCAGCTATAAGTATGGAAAATTTCATGTCTCCAACTTAATTATGGGCTGAGTTAGAAAAATTGCTTAAAATACAGAAGTTAGAGACTGGAGGGTTAAATATGACTTTTTCAAAATTTTATGATTTATCGTGTTATCGCAAGTTTTCAGCTATAAGTATGCAAACTTTCAAGTCTCCAACTTAGTTAGGGGATGAGTTAGAAAAATTGCTTAAAATACATAAGTTAGATCCCAGAGGGTTAAATATCAGACATTTTTCAAAATTTTATTATTTGTCGTTTGATGTGAGGATTTCAGCTATAAGTATGCAAAATTTCATGTCTCCAGGGGCTGAGTTAGAAAAATTGCTTTAAATACATAAGTTAGAGCCCAAAGGGTTAAATATTAAGCCTTTTTCAAAATTTTATTATTTGTCGTTTGATGTGAGATGTTCAGCTATAAGTCTCCAACTTAATTAAATTAGGGACTGAGTTAGAAAAATTGCTTAAAATACACAAGTTAGAGCCCAGATGGTTAAATATTAGACTATTTCAAAATTTTATTATTTGCCGTTTGATGTGTGGTGTTCAACTATAAGTATGCAAATTTTCAAGTCTCCGACATATATAGTTTCTGAGAACGGGCTCTGTGACAGACGGACAAACAGACAGACAAAGGAGTGAGACAGGTAGGGTTTCGTTAGATGGACGAAACTCTAAAAACATGCTGCGGATGACTGTAACAACATACTAAAATTACATTACCATCAGCGATCCACCAATCCCGAATTAATTTATATTCGTTTCATATATTCTTATTCTTTTGTGCGGCCCTGTAAAATAATTATCAATATTATATACAGTAAAACCTCTGAATAGCGGACACCCCGAGAATGCAGAATTTGTCCTCTATTTAGAGATGACCGCTACTGAGAGTAAAACATGTACAGTTATTTAAGAGTTGGTAATCGAAAAATGTCCGCTAAATAGAGGTATCCGCTAATCGGGTGTGTCCGCTATGGAGGTTTTACCAGTAAAACTTCTGAATAGCGAACACTTCGGGAGGGCAGAATTTGTCCTCTATTTGGAGGTGTTCGCTACTGAGAGTACAAAATGTACAGTTATTTAAGGGTTGGTAATCGAAAAAAGTCCTTCCGGCCAGTGCCGGGAGGAAGAGGTAGCTTTCATATTCCTTATTTTAAAAAAGCCAACTTATATTATTCAAACACACGAAGCTCAATTTAGTGGAAACCGAATATTAGAGATTCAGTACTATTTTTTATCAATACTAAATCATAATGAATGAGAATTTTACGAAATTAGTCAGCTTTATCCAAGCTGCTTTTATTTAAAGTAACTTATATTTGGCTGCCAAATTCGGCGATTTCTTAAAGTGCCTGCCATTTTAAGACAACATGGTGGATGAGGCTAACCAGTGAACTTGGTCGAGACCTTAGTAATTGCTGTGCACATGCTCACTCAGATCGGAATCGGTTGATATATACGAGTTCTGTCGCAGGCAAAAAATCAGATTTTTCAAAATGTCACCCACATTAGAAATTGAAACTGCTATAGCTGAGCCATTTTTTAAGATAAAGACAAACTAAAAATGCTCCTGAATCCTTATATCAAGGTCAAATACTTAAGAAAGAAACCTTTTTCAATTTCTAATTTTTTTGCACCTCACTTTAAATATATATTTTTTTAATTTAATGGCCGCCATTTTGAAACAAGATGGCTGATGAAGCTGGCCAGCGAACTTGGTCGAGATGTTGATGTATACTATCCACATGCCTTCTTCCATCGAAATAGGCGAATACGTGTGTTATCGCGTGACAAATACAAGATCGTTTCAAAGTGTTAGCCATGCTAGAAATTCAAAGTGCTATAATTCAACCATTTTTTAAGATATAAACAAAAGAACAAATTTTCAGAAACAAAAACTGCTCCAGAATCTTTGTATCAAGACCAAACACATAAAAAAAAATCTTTTTCATTTTCCAATTTTTTAATACTTCATTTTAAATTTTAAATTAAATTTTTTTAAATGGCAATCCTTTTGAAACAAGATGGCGAATGAAGCTGGCCAACGAACATTGGTATGTACTATGTACAGACCAAGTTACATCCAAATCGGTTCATAAATACGCCTGTTATCGCATGACAAAAATCAGGTAGTTTTAAAATGTCAGCCACAATAGAAATTCAAAATGCGATAACTCAGCCATTTTTTTAGATATAGACGAAACAAAACCTGTTCCGGAATCTTTGTATTAAGGTCAAACGCATACAAAAAAAAATCTTTTTCATTTTCCAATTTTTTGGTATCTCATTTTAAATTTTAAATTTTTTTAATTTTTTTAAATGGCCGCCATTTGGAAACAAGATGGCGGATGAAGCTGGCCAACGAACTCGGTCGAGATATTTGTATGTACTATGTACACACCAAGGTACATCCAAATCGGTTCATAAATACGTCTGTTATCACGTGACAAAAATCAGGACGTTTCAAAATGTCAGCCACGCTAGAAATTCAAAATGCTATAACTCAGCCATTTTTTAAGATATAGACAAAACAAAAACTGCTCCCGAATCTTTCAATCAAGGTCAAACACATAAGTAAAAAATATTTTTTCAATTTTCAATTTTTTGGTACCACATTTCAAATTTAAATTTTTCTTAAAAATTTAAATGGCCGCCATTTTTAAACAAGATGGCGGCTGAAGCTGGCCAACGAACTCGGTCCAGGCATTCGTATGTACTATGTATAAACGAAGTTACATCCAAATCGGTTCATAAATACGCCTTTTATCGCGTGACAAAATTCAGGACGTTTCAAAATGTCAGCCACGCTAGAAATTCAAAATGCTATAACTCAGCCATTTTTTAAGATATAGACAAAACAAAAACTGCTCCAGAGTCTTTGTGTAAAGGTCAAATACATAAGAAAAAAATATTTTTCCCTTTTCAATTTTTTGGTACCACATTTCAAATTTTAATTTTTTTTTAAATTTTTAAATGGCCGCCATTTTGAAACAAAATGGCGGATGAAGCTGGCCAACAAACTCGGTCGAGACATTGGTATGTACTATGTACACACCGAATTACATCCAAATCGGTTCTTAAATACGAGAGTTACAGTGTGACATAGGTCAGATATATATATATATATATATGTATATATGGATATATATATATATATATATATCAATTTTGAACGGAGGGTGGTTTCGGGGTCTGGGGGTCATGATCGATGAAAATATACCAAAATTTTTTGAAATCGCTTTCCTCCGAACGGCTGCAATAGGTAGCTTTTTGTAATGAAAGCTACCTAAAATACCCGCTAAATAGAGGTGTCCACTAATCGGGTGTGTCCGTTATGGAGGTTTTACTGCATAATAATATCATCCTTTACAAGAAAATTGCATGCTGTATGATAGACAGACAGACATCCAGAGAAAGATAACCTCCGGATCAATAAACACTCATGTCTTTTGTTTTAATCATCCACAATTGTATGTCATACAACATGCCAGATTTTATACAACAGGCTAAAAACGGTCACCGTGGTACTGAATACTGTATTATTATTTGTTTGCCCACCAAAACTGGTTGCCACTGTTTTTTGTAAGGTTTGTGATCACGTGGTTGAAACTGATCTATTCAATATTGCTGCGTGCGTATTTTTTAGGTAGCTTTCTTTACAAAAAAGCTACCTATTGCAGCCGTTCGGAGGAAAGCGATTTCAAAAAATTTTGGTATATTTTCATCGATCATGACCCCCAGACCCCGAAACCACCCTCCGTTCAAAATTGATATATATATATATATATCTGACCTGTGTCACACTGTAACTCCCGTAATTATGAACCGATTTCGATGTAATTCGGTGTGTACATAGTACATACCAATGTCTCGACCGAGTTCGTTGGCCAGCTTCATCCGCCGTTTTGTTTCAAAATGGCGGCCATTTAAAATTTTTAAAAAAATTTAAAACTTGAAATGTGGTACCAAAAAATTAAAAATGGAAAAATATTTTTTTCTTATGTATTTGACCTTTATACAAAGATTCCGGAGCAGTTTTTGTTTCGTCTATATCTTAAAAAATGGCTGAGTTATAGCATTTTGAATTTCTAGCGTGGCTGACATTTTGAAACGTCCTGAATTTTGTCACGCGATAAAAGGCGTATTTATGAACCGATTTGGATGTAATTCGGTGTGTACATAGTACATACCAATCTCTCGACCGAGTTCGTTGGCCAGCTTCATCCACCATTTTGTTTCAAAATGGCGGCCATTTAAAATTTTTAAAAAAATTTAAAATTTGAAATGTGGTACCAAAAAATTGAAAATGGAAAAATATTTTTTTCTTATGTATTTGACCTTTATACAAAGATTTCGGAGCAGTTTTTGTTTCGTCTATATCTTAAAAAATGGCTGAGTTATAGCATTTTGAATTTCTAGCGTGGCTGACATTTTGAAACGTCCTGAATTTTGTAACGCGATAAAAGGCGTATTTATGAACCGATTTGGATGTAACTTCGTTTATACATAGTACATACCAATGTCTCGACCGGGTTCGTTGGCCAGCTTCACCCGCCATCTTGTTTAAAAATGGCGGCCATTTAAATTTTTAAGAAAAATTTAAATTTGAAATGTGGTACCAAAAATTGAAAAATGAAAAAATATTTTCTTCTTATGTGTTTGACCTTGATAAAAAGATTCGGGAGCAGTTTTTGTTTCGTCTATATCTTAAGAAATGGCTGAGTTATAGCATTTTGAATTTCTAGCGTGGCTGACATTTTGAAACGTCCTGATTTTTCTCACGTAATAACAGGCGTATTTATGAACCGACTTGGATGTACCTTGGTGTGTACATAGTACACACAAATATCTCGACCGAGTTCGTTGGCCAGCTTCATCCGCCATCTTGTTTCAAAATGGCGGCCATTTAAATAAATTAAAAAATAAAAAAATTTAAATGAGATACCAAAAAATTGGAAAATGAAAAAGATTTTTTTTTGTATGTGTTTGACCTTAATGCAAAGATTCCGGAACAGTTTTTCTTTCGTATATATCTAAAAAAAAAATGGCTGAGTAATAGCATTTTGAATTTCTCTTGTGGCTGACATTTTAAAACGACCTGATTTTTGTCACGCGATAACAGGCATATTTATGAACCTATTTGGATGTAACTTGGTCTGTACATAGTACATACCAATGTCTCGACCGAGTTCGTTGGTCAGCTTCATTCGCCATCTTGTTTCAAAAGGGTTGCCATTTAAAAAAAATTAAATTTAAAATTCAAAAGTCCTTCCGGCCAGTGCCGGGAGGAAGAGGTAGCTTTCATAATCCTTATTTAAAAAAAGCCAACTTATATCATGCAAACACACGAAGCTCAATTTAGTGGAAACCGAATATAGGAGATTCAATACTAATTTTTATCAATATAATGAATGAGAATTTCGCGAAATTAGTCAGCTTTATCCAAGCTGCTTTTCTTTAAAGTAACTTATATTTGGCTGCCAAATTCGGCAATTTCTTAAAGTGCCTGTCATTTTAAGACAACATGGTGGATGAGGCTAACCAGTGAACTTGGTCGAGACCTTAGTAATTGCTGTGCACATGCTCACTCACATCGGAATCGGTTAATATATAGGAGTGCTGTCGCATGGAAAAAATCAGATTTTTCAAAATGTCACCCACAATAGAAATTGAAACTGCTATATCTGAGCCATTTTTTAAGGTAAAGACAAACAAAAAATGATCCTGAATCCTTATATCAAGATCAAATACTTAAGAAAGAAACCTTTTTCAATTTCTAATTTTTTTGCACCTCACTTTAAATATATATATATTTTTTAATTTAATGGCCGCCATTTTGAAACAAGATGGCTGATGAATCTGGCCAGCGAACTTGGTCGAGGTGTTGATGTATACTATCCACATGCCTTCTTACATCGAAATAGGCGAATACGTGTGTTATCGCGTGACAAATACAAGATCGTTTCAAAATGTTAGCCTTGCCAGAAATTCAAAGTGCTATAAATCAACCATTTTTTTAAGATATCAACAAAAGAACAAATTTTCAGAAACGAAAACTGCTCCGGAATCTTTGTATCAAGGCCAAACACATAAAAAAAATCTTTTTCATTTTCCAATTTTTTAATACCTCATTTTGAATTTTAAATTTAATTTTTTTTTTAAATGGCAACCCTTTTGAAACAAGATGGCGAATGAAACTGGCCAACGAACTCGGTCGAGACATTGGTATGTACTATGTACAGACCAAGTTACATCCAAATAGGTTCATAAATACGCCTGTTATCGCGTGACAAAAATCAGGTCGTTTTAAAATGTCAGCCACAAGAGAAATTCAAAATGCTATTACTCAGCCATTTTTTTTTTAGATATAGACGGAAGAAAAACTGTTCCGGAATCTTTGTATTAAGGTCAAACACATACAAAAAAAAATCTTTTTAATTTTCCAATTTTTTGGTATCTCATTTAAATTTTTTTATTTTTTTAAATGGCCGCCATTTTGAAACAAGATGGCGGATGAAGCTGGCCAACGAACTCGGTCGAGATATTTCTATGTACTATGTACACACCAAGGTACATCCAAGTCGGTTCATAAATACGCCTGTTATTACGTGAGAAAAATCAGGACGTTTCAAAATGTCAGCCACGCTAGAAATTCAAAATGCTATAACTCAGCCATTTCTTAAGATATAAACGAAACAAAAACTGCTCCCGAATCTTTTTATCAAGGTCAAACACATAAGAAGAAAATATTTTTTCAATTTTCAATTTTTGGTACCACATTTCAAATTTAAATTTTTCTTAAAAATTTAAATGGCCGCCATTTTTAAACAAGATGGCGGGTGAAGCTGGTCAACGATCCCGGTCAAGACATTGGTATGTACAGTAGAAGATCTTTATAACGCAATTCTATATAACGCAATTCTCCATATAACGCACAACTTCTCAGATGTAAACAATGATTTTTACAGTTAAAAAACACCTGCATTTTCACATTGTGAAATATTGCTACTCTCTAGAGGACTAAATTTGATACATTAGTTCAACTTTACCTTCTAATTTAAGACCTTTTTGCAGAAAAAAAAAGCTATTATTACAATAAACATTTTTGAAAATGTCTAATATAAGGGGTGGTTGTGTCAGTTATATTTGGATCATGTTTATAAAGTAAATTTAACACTGTCTGACCTATATTATGCAAAAATTTATAATTTTGATAACTCTTGGTAACAAGAAATGTAGTATAAAGATATTCTAATGTATTTTGATATGTGTCAGACATATTTGGCCATGTTTACAAGGTGAATTTAATGATGTGATCCATATAATGCAAAATTCTATATAACGCACAACCTTGCGTTTTTAGGTTTGCGTTATAAAGATCTTCTACTGTACTATGTATAAACGAAGTTACATCCAAATCGGTTCATAAATACGCCTTTTATCGCGTGACAAAATTCAGGACGTTTCAAAATGTCAGCCACGCTCGAAATTCAAAATGCTATAACTCAGCCATTTTTTAAGATATAGACGAAACAAAAACTGCTCCGAAATCTTTCTATAAAGGTCAAATACATAAGAAAAAATATTTTTCCATTTTCAATTTTTTGGTACCACATTTCAAATTTTAAATTTTTAAAAACATTTTAAATGGCCGCCATTTTGAAAGAAAATGGCGGATGAAGCTGGCCAACGAACTCGGTCGAGAGATTGGTATGTACTATGTACACACTGAATTACATCCAAATCGGTTCATAAATACGCCTTTTATCGCGTGACAAATTTCAGGACGTTTCAAAATGTCAGCCACGCTAGAAATTCAAAATGCTATAACTCAGCCATTTTTTAAGATATAGACGAAACAAAAACTGCTCCGGAATCTTTGTATAAAGGCCAAATACATAAGAAAAAAATATTTTTCCATTTTTAATTTTTTGGTATCACATTTCAAGTTTTAAATTTTTTAAAAAATTTTAAATGGCCGCCATTTTGAAACAAAACGGCGGATGAAGCTGGCCAACGAACTCGGTCGAGAGATTGGTATGTACTATGTGCACACTGAATTACATCCAAATCGGTTCATAAATACGCCTTTTATCGCGTGACAAATTTCAGGACGTTTCAAAATGTCAGCCACGCTAGAAATTCAAAATGCTATAACTCAGCCATTTTTTAAGATATAGACGAAACAAAAACTGCTCCGGAATCTTTGTATAAAGGTCAAATACATAAGAAAAAAATATTTTTCCATTTTTAATTTTTTGGTATCACATTTCAAGTTTTAAATTTTTTAAAAAATTTTAAATGGCCGCCATTTTGAAACAAAACGGCGGATGAAGCTGGCCAACGAACTCGGTCGAGACATTGGTATGTACTATGTACACACCGAATTACATCGAAATCGGTTCATAATTACGGTAGTTACAGTGTGACATAGGTCAGATATATATATATATATATATATATATATATATATATCAATTTTGAACGGAGGTTGGTTTCGGGGTCTGGGGGTCATGATCGATGAAAATATACCAAAATTTTTTGAAATCGCTTTCCTCCGAACGGCTGCAATAGGTAGCTTTTTTGTAAAGAAAGCTACCTAAAATGAGGTATTAAAAAATTGGAAAATGAAAAAGATTTTTTTTTATGTGTTTGGCCTTGATACAAAGATTCCGGAGCAGTTTTTGTTTCTGAAAATTTGCTCTTTTGTTGATATCTTAAAAAATGGTTGATTTATAGCACTTTGAATTTCTAGCATGGCTAACATTTTGAAACGATCTTGTATTTGTTACGCGATAACACACGTATTCGCCTATTTCGATGTAAGAAGGCATGTGGATAGTATACATCAACACCTCGACCAAGTTCGCTGGCCAGATTCATCAGCCATCTTGTTTCAAAATGGCGGCCATTAAATTAAAAATTATATATATATTTAAAGTGAGGTGCAAAAAAATTAGATATTGAAAAAGGTTTCTTTCTTAAGTATTTGATCTTGATATAAGGATTCAGGAGCATTTTTTGTTTGTCTTTACCTTAAAAAATGGCTCAGATATAGCAGTTTCAATTTCTATTGTGGGTGACATTTTGAAAAATCTGATTTTTTGCGTGCGACAGCACTCCTATATATTAACCGATTCCGATATGAGTGAGCATGTGCACAGCAATTACTAAGGTCTCGACCAAGTTCACTGCTTAGCCTCATCCACCATGTTGTCTTAAAATGACAGGCACTTTAAGAAATTGCCGAATTTGGCAGCCAAATATAAGTTACTTTAAAGAAAAGCAGCTTGGATAAAGCTGACTAATTTCGCGAAATTCTCATTCATTATATTGATAAAAATTAGTATTGAATCTCCTATATTCGGTTTCCACTAAATTGAGCTTCGTGTGTTTGCATGATATAAGTTGGCTTTTTTTAAATAAGGATTATGAAAGCTACCTCTTCTTCCCGGCACTGGCCGGAAGGACTTTTTTTATTTGCTCCATGTGTTCAAACCAGTTGTCTATGAAAACATCAACCGGTGAAAGTGACGCACACCAAATTTCTGTGACGTATGCAGATAAATTGTGCTTTTTTAAGAGTTTTTTCTATATAATTTTTAAACGGTTTGGAACTTATTTTTCATAGTAGGTGCATTCAGTAGGCGACCCTGATAGGTACCTTCTGGTGAAATCAGAAACGAAATCCGACAAATATTTTTTGAGTCATGCTTGACGAAAGGTTTTTATTAGGCTTTTTTTTTAGTAGGACATGGCGTTAATATCCATCGTAGTACTAAAGTGTCCGGACAGTAATATTTCGCTGAGTATTAGCCTTCGCTTCGCTCAGACAATTAACATTTACGAGATTTATTTTTAAAATAATAATTAAAGATAATTTTCTTGAGATAAAAACGGTAAAAACGAGACAACACCACGGTACACGGTAAAGTTTTATTGCCTTTTAATAATACCAAAAGAAAACTTTTTTTTTATTGCAGAAATCTCAATTTATCTATCTAAAAAAAAAATCTAACTCCCTGATAAAATTTCATACGTGTTTCAAGCGCACATAATATATAAAATAAAACACATACATGCGCAACTTCTGTTCTATCTAATTAAGTCTTTTACAAGATTTATTTAAAAATTAATTATTTAAGATAATTTTGTTGCTGAAAAGGTTACGTGATAAAAAAAGCCCTTCCGGCCAGTGCCGGGAGGAAGAGGTAGCTTTCATATTCCTTATTTTAAAAAAGCCAACTTATATTATTGAAACACACGAAGCTCAATTTAATGGAAACCTAATATAGGAGATTCAATACTAATTTTTATCAATATAATGAGTGAGAATTTCGCGAAATTAGTCAGCTTTATCCAAGCTGCTTTTCTTTAAAGTAACATATATTTGGATGCCAAATTTGGCGATTTCTTAAAGTGCCTGCGATTTTAAGACAACATGGTGGATGAGGCTAACTAGTGAACTTGATCGAGACCTCACTAATTGCTGTGCACATGCTCACTCACATCGGAATCGGTTGATATATACGAGTGCTGTCGCAGGCAAAAAATCAGATTTTTCAAAATGTCACCCACATTAGATATTGAAATTGCTATATCTGAGCCATTTTTTAAGATAAAGACAAACAAAATATGCTCCTGAATACTTATATCAAAGTCAAATACTTAAAAAAGAAACCTTTTTCAATTTCTAATTTTTTTGCACCTCACTTTAAATATAATTTTTTTTAATTTAATGGCCGCCATTTTGAAACAAGATGGCTGATGAAGCTGGCCAGCGAACTTGGTCGAGATATTGATGCATACTATCCACATGCCTTCTTACATCGAAATAGGCGAATACGTGTGTTATCGCGTGACAAATACAAGATCGTTTCAAAATGTTAGCCATGCTAAAAATTGAAAGTGCTATAATTCAACCATTTTTTAAGATATAAACAAAAGAACAAATTTTCAGAAACAAAAACTGCTCCGGAATCTTTGTATCCAGGCCAAACACATTAAAAAAATCTTTTTCATTTTCCAATTTTTTAATACCTCATTTTGAATTTAATTTTCTTTTTTAAATGGCAACCCTTTTGAAACAAGATGACGAATGAAGCTGGCCAACGAACTCGGTCGAGACATTGGTATGTACTATGTACAGACCAAGTTACATTCAAATCGGTTCATAAATACGCCTGTTATCGCGTGACAAAAATCAGGTCGTTTTAAAATGTCAGCCACGCTAGAAATTCAAAATGCTATAACTCAGCCATTTTTTAAGATATAGATGAAACAAAAACTGCTCCCAAATTTTTTTCTTAAGGCCAAACACATAAGAAAAAAAATATTTTTCAATTTTCAATTTTTTGGTACCACATTTCAAATTAAAATTTTTCTTAAAAATTTAAATAGCCGCCATTTTTTAAACAAGATGGAGGATGAAGCTGGCCAACGAACTCGGTCGAGACGTTGGTATGTACTATGTATAAACGAAGTTACATCCAAATCGGTTCATAAATATGCCTTTTATCGCGTGACAAAATTCAGGACGTTTCAAAATGTCAGCCACGCTAGAAATTAAAAAAGTCCTTCCGGCCAGTGCCGGGAGGAAGAGGTAGCTTTCATATTCCTTATTTTAAAAAAGCCAACTTATATTATTCAAACACACGAAGCTCAATTTAGTGGAAACCGATTATAGGAGATTCAATACTAATTTTTAACAATACTAAATCATTATGAATGAGAATTTCGCGAAATTAGTCACCTTTATCCAAGCTGCTTTTATTTAAAGTAACTTATATTTGGCTGCCAAATTCGGCGATTTCTTAAAGTGCCTTTCTTATTTCTTAATTCCATTTTAAGACAACACGGTGGATGAGGCTAACCAGTGAACTTGGTCGAGACCTTAGTAATTGCTGTGCACATGCTCACTCACATCGGAATCGATTGATATATACGAGTGCTGTCGCAGGCAAAAAATCAGATTTTTCAAAATGTCACCCACATTAGATATTGAAATTGCTATCTGAGCCATTTTAGGTAGCTTTCATTACAAAAACCTACCTATTGCAGACCTTCGGAGGAAATCGATTTCAAAAAATTTTGGTATATTTTCATCGATTATGACCCCCAGACCCCGAAACCACCCTCCGTTCAAAAGTTGATATATATATATATATACATGTGGGAATGTAAATATTCTCAACAATGCAACTCATCTAACTCAAGGGTTTATTGAATCGATACGCAATCATATACGAAATAAAAAGTACAACACGAGGAGCGTGGGAAAAAAAAAGCTAAAAATGTGTGCCAACGGTTTTGATGGAAAATAAGTAAATTCGGCACAGATGTCATATTCGCCCCATATTGGCACGATTTTTTTCGGTTGCCAATTTGGCGAAAACATCAACAGCATAAACAACATAATCCGGGTTACCACATCAAGCAAAATAAGGACACTTTGGCGCAAGTTAAGTACCCACTGCCTATATGATATTGGCGTCAGAAAAAAAATCGCGCCAATATGGGGCGAATATGACATCTGTGCCGTAAATTCAAGAGATGTTTTTATGTTTTTTGAAGTTCGTTAGTTTTTATCTCAACATGAAGGTTGAAGATTCCTTGTGTGTCAAATAAAAGATTTCAGTAAGAATTCTAGGTGAATTCCAGTATTTATGTAAACAAATGTATTATATTATTGATGTGGATGAGCTGTTGTGATCTTCCAAGCATAATATTTGTTCGAGTGAATAATAAATGTCGTATTAAATTGACGAACTAATAGATGCACATTTATAGTTATAAGCTAAGTGAACCTCTTAGTAATTTACAGATAAAATCCTACAAAATTGGGGGCTCGGTGCCGGGATTTGAATAAAAAATTGAAACGATTACGGAAAAAAACACAGCATTATGTCGATGTTGAATAAAGCGCGACGAAGCGATTTGATTGAACTATGCGAGGAATGCGGAATAAACACGCCAGAGAAAGTAACCATTCTGTCATTAATTGAAGCAATAAAAACTTGGGAAAGTTTTGATGAAGACTTTATAAAAGACCGTCTTGAAGTAATATCATCGGCTAGCAAAGAGAAAAGAAAGTCAAAACTTGAAGCGCAAGCAGAGAAGGAGAAAGAGCAAAGAAAAATAGAAGCAGAGAATGAGACAGAGCAGAGAAAAATAGAAGCAGAGAAGGAGAAAGAGGAGAAGAAAATAGCGTTGGAAGAAAGAAAATTAGAACTTGAAGCAGAAGAGAGAAGACGACAGGCAGAACTTGAAGCAGAAGAGAGAAGACGACAGGCAGAACTTGAAGCAGAAGAGAGAAGACGCAAGGCAGAACTTGGAGCAGAAGATAGAAAACGACAGGTAGAACTTGAAGCAGAAGAGAGAAAACGACAGGCAGAACTTGAAGCAGAAGAGAGAAGACGACAGCTAGAGATAGAGGAGAAGAAATTGATGTTAGAAATAGAGGATAGAGAAAAAATGAGGGATTTTGAGCTAAAGAAATTGACAATGCAAGCCGAGATAGACTCTCAGAAGGATGCAGAAATACTAGCTCCAAGAACGGGAACAGGTAAAAATTTTGATTTGTTGAAGTTACTTAATAGTCTTGATAGTGCAAATGGTGATATCTGTATGTTTTTAACATTATACGAGAGACAAGTATCTCAAATGAAAATAGACAAGGATGAATGGGTATCGTATCTGTTAAGTTTATTACCGTTAGAAATAGCTAGCATAATTACAAGAGAAAAGGAACCTGATGTAAATAACTACGAATATATAAAAAATTTATTGTTGAAAAGATTCAAAATGTCGCCGGAAGAATTTAGACAGAGGTTCATGACTCATAAAAAAGAGCCAACAGATAATTAGCACGACTTTGGTTTTCAGTTAAAAACGTACTTTAATGAATGGGTACGTGGAATGAACGTAACAACTTTTGATGGATTAACGAAGTTATTAGTAACTGATCAAATTAAGAGAAAAATACCGCCTGAAACCAGAGAACGTTTTATTGAGGAATTTCCAAGGATAAAAGAAGTAGATGTATTAGTTGAAAAACTAGATGATTTTGATACTGCGTTGAGAGGATTTAAAACCGCCAAATTGTATACGGCGCAAAATAGCGTGAACAGGGAGGAAATAGATAGCAAGTGGGATCAAAATGCTCAACGAAATAATATAGGACGAGGCGAAAGAGCTATTAATTCGAGAATTATCTGCCATTCTTGTAATTTGCCTGGCCATATCGCTGCCAAATGTACAAATAGTAATCAAATGAGCACACAAGAGTATTATAGTGCCCCGATTACGAAAGCAAACGAGAATGGCGCACAAAAAAGAAACATAATGAGCTTATCAAAAGCGGGAAACAACGCCAAATCGACAAAAAAGATACGTGTAATTCCAATAAATGAGAAACCCACGAAAATTATCATAGACACAGCAAGCGATGTGAGTTTAATAAATGAAGAATATTACACCGAAATAGGCGCACCTGAATTATGCCAAGAAAATTTGCATATATTGACTGGATTTGGCGGAGAAGAAACACAGCCAATAGGATACTTTGAGCATGAAATACAAGTAGACGGCGTGAAACTGACAGATAATTTTCATGTAATATCAGGTCTAGAATGTGACATATTGTTAGGTGTAAGTGCAATATCAGGATGCATTTTAACAGTCACAGAAGAAGGTGTGAAAATAAAAAATCTCGCCAAGGAAGAAAACGCCAAAGGCAAGACCATTATGTATTGTAGATATATTAGGGCGGTAAGGAATACCGATGAAAATTTAAAATATGTGGCCAATGAAATAAATAGAAAAGCTATAATGAGAAAAACGGAAAGATCTCTTGAGAAAAAATTAAATTCGATTAACAAAAATTTGAATGAAAGAAATGAGGTATCACGAATAGTACGAATGAGCGGACCTAAAAGAAAAACGCAATTTATATGCACGCGCGAATGAAAATAAAAATGAAATGAAGAATCTTGAAAAATATTATCCGAGAGACAATTTTGTAAATAGACGTCCCAGATATTGTAAACAACATACATTTCTTGACGATAGAAGATATTTATACGGAGATCAGAAAGAAAGAATACGGGAAAATTTTGAAAAGGAAGAGATTGAACTGTGTAAAAGAGATGTAAACTTCTGGAGTAATAGTAATCGTAGGCGGTATGAGCAGTCATTAAACCATACTGATAATTCTATTTATGATAGATATGAAGCTAAATTTAAAAGAAGATATGATGTGAAAACACGTTCCGTTGGGTCACCGGACAGTCAGGATGACCGAATATGGGAATGTAAATATTCTCAACAATGCAACTCATCTAACTCAAGGGTTTATAGTATCGATACGCAATCATATATGAAATAAAAAGTACAGCACGAGGAGCGTGGAAAAAAAAAAAAAAAAGCTAAAAATGTGTGGCAATGGTTTTGATGGAAAATAAGTAAATTCAAGAGATGTTTTTATGTTTTTTGGAAGTTCGATAGTTTTTATCTCAACATGAAGGTTGAAGATTCCTTGTGTGTCAAATAAAAGATTTCAGTAAGAATTCTAGGTGAATTCCAGTATTTATGTAAACAAATGTATTACATTATTGATGTGGATGAGCTGTTGTGATCTTCCAAGCATAATATTTGTTCGAGTGAATAATAAATGTCGTATTAAATTGACGAACTAATAGATGCACTTATTTATTGTTATAAGCTAAGTGAACCTCTTAGTAATTTTCAGATAAAATCCTACAAAAAATATATATATATATATATCCGTATATACATATATATATATATCTGATTTTTGTCATACTGTAACTCTCGTATTTATGAACCGATTTCGATGAAACTCTGTGTGTACATAGTACATACAAATATCTCGACCGACTTCGTTGGCCAGCTTCATCTGCCATCTTGTTTCAAAATGGCGGCCATTTAAAAAATTTTTAAAAATTAAAATTTGAAATGTGGTACCAAAAAATTTTAAATTGAAAAATATTTTTTTCTTATGTGTTTGACCTTGATACAAAGATTCCGAGCATTTTTTGTTTCGTCTATATCTTAAAAAATGGCTGAGTTATAGCACTTTGAATTTAAAGCTTGGCTGATATTTTGAAACGACCTGAATTTTGTCACACGAAAACAGGCGTATTTATGAATCGATTTGTGTGTACCTTGGTGTATACATAATACGTACCAACGTCTCGACCGAGTTCGTTGGCCAGCTTCATCCGCCATCTTGTTTCAAAATGGCGGCCATTTAAATTTTTTTTAAAAATTTTAAATTTGAAATGTGGTACCAAAAAATTGAAAATTGAAAAATATTTTTTTTATATGAGTTTGACGCTGATACAAACATTCTGGAGCAGTTTTTTTTTTTTTCGTCTATATCTTAAAAAATGGCTGATTTATAGCACTTTGAATTTCTAACGGGGCTGACATTTTGAAACGACCTGATATTTGTCACGTGATAACAGACGTATTTATGAACGGATTTGGATGTACCTTTGTGTATACATAATACGTACCAATTTCTCGACTGAGTTCGTTCGCCAGCTTCATCCGCCATATTGTTTCAAAATGGCGGCCATTTAAAAATTTTTTAAAATTTTAAATTTAAAATGAGGTACCAAAAAAATTGGAAAATGAAAAAGATTTTTTCGTATGTGTTTGACCTTAATACAAAGATTTCCGGAACAGTTTTTGTTTCTTCTATATCTAAAAAAATGGCTGAGTTATAGCATTTTGAATTTCTAATGTGGCTGACATTTTGAAACAACCTGATTTTTGTCACGCGATAACAGGCGTATTTATGAACAGATTTGGATGTAACTTGGTGTGTACATAGTACATACCAATGTCTCGACCGAGCTCATTGGTCAGCTTCATTCGCCATCTTGTTTCAAAAAGGCTGCCATTCTTTAAAAAAAATTAAATTTTATATTTAAAATGAGTTATCAAAAAATTGAAAAATGAAAAAGATTTTTTTTATGTGTTTGGCTTTGATACAAAGATTCCGGAGCAGGTTTTGTTTGGTATATATCTTAAAAAAGGGTTGAATTATAGCACTTTGAATTTCTAGCATGGCTGACATTTTGAAACTATCTGATATCTGTCACGTGATAACATGCGTATTCATTAATCTATTTCGATGTAAGAAGGCATGTGGATAGTATATCGTAATGTCTCGACCAAGTTCGCTGACCAACTTCATCAGCCATCTTGTTTCAAAATGGAGGCCATTAAATTAAATAAAAAAATATATTTAAAGTAAGGTGCAAAAGAATTAGAAATTGAAAAATTTTTCTTTCTTAAGTATTTGACCATGATATAAGGATTCCGGAGCATTTTTTGTTTTGTCTTTATCTTAGAAAATGGCTCAGATATAGCAGTTTGAATTTCTAATGTGGGTGAAATTTTGAAAAATCTGATTTTTTGCCTGCGACAGAACTTGTATATATCAACCGATTCCGATGTGAGTGAGCATGTGCACAGGAATTACTAAGGTCTCGACCAAGTTCACTCGTTAGCCTCATCCACCATGTTGTCTTAAAAGGGCAGGAACTTCAAGATATCGCCAAATTTGGCAACCAAATATAAGTTACTTTAAATAAAAGCAGCTTGGATAAAGCTGACTAATTTCGCGAAATTCTCATTCATAACGATTTAATATTGATAAAGATTAGGTTTGAATCTCCTATAATCGGTTTCCACTAATTTGAGCTTCATGTGTTTGAATAATATAAGCTTGCTTTTTAAAAATAAGGAATATGAAAGCTACCTCTTCCTCCCGGCACTGGCCGGAAGGACTTTTTTAAGATAAAGATAAACAAAAAATGATCCTGAATCCTTATATCAATGTCAAATACTTAAGAAAGAAACGTTTTTCAATTTCTAATTTTTATGCACCTCACTTTAAATATAATTTTTTTTTAATTTAATGGCCGCCATATTGAAAGAAGATGGCTGATGAAGCTGGCATGCGAACTTGTTCGAGATATTGATGTATACTATCCACATGCCTTCTTACATCGAAATAGGCGAATACGTGTGTTATAGCGTGACAAATACAAGATTATTTCAAAATGTTAGCCATGCTAGAAATTCAAAGTGCTACAATTCAACCATTTTTTAAGATATAAACAAAAGAACAAATTTTCAGAAACAAAAACTGCTCCGGAATCTTTGTATCAAGGTCAAACACATAAAAAAAAATCTTTTTCATTTTCCAATTTTTTAACACCTCATTTTAAATTTTAAATTTATTTTTTTTAAATGGCAACCCTTTTGAAACAAGATGACGAATGAAGCTGGCCAACGAACTCGGTTGAGACATTGGTATGTACTATGTACAGACCAAGTTACATCCAAATCGGTTCATAAATACGCCCGATATCACGTGACAAAAATCAGGACGTTTCAAAATGTCAGCCACGCCAGAAATTCAAAATGCTATAACTCAGCCATTTTTTAAGATATAGACGAAACAAAAACTGCTCCCGAATCTTTTTATCAAGGTCAAACACATAAGAAAAAAATATTTTTTCAATTTTCAATTTTTTGTAACACATTCCAAATTTAAAATTTCTTAAAAATTTAAATGGCGGCCATTTTTATGCAAGATGGCGGATGAAGCTGGCCAACGAACTCGGTCGAGACATTGGTATGTACTATGTATAAACGAATTTACATCCAAATAGGTTCATAAATATGCCTTTTATCGCGTGACAAAATTCACGACGTTTCAAAATGTCAGCCACGTTAGAAATTCAAAATTCTATAGCGCAGCCATTTTTTAAGATATAGACGAAACAAAAACTGCTCCTGAATCTTTGTATAAAGTCCAAATACATAAAATAAAAATATTTTTCCATTTTCAAATTTTTGGTACCGCATTTCAAATTTTAATTTTTTTTTAATTTTAAATGGCCGCCATTTTGTTTCAAAATGGCGGATGAAGCTGGCCAACGAACTCGGTCGAGACATTGGTATGTACTATGTACACACCGAATTACATCCAAATCGGTTCATAAATACGAGAGTTACAGTATGACAAAGGTCAGATATATATATATATATATACACTGCTCAAAACAATTAAAGGATATTGCAGTTTTAGGTGGATTTTGTATCTGGTAAACTGTTTAGCTGATTGATACATGGTCGACAGACATAGTAGGTTATATGAGAATAAATTACACATGTTTGGCAGAAAAAAAATGCATTTTATTGCGCATTTGTGTACTAAAGGAAAAAAACACAATTTGTGCATATGAGAAAAAAAGAATAAGAAAAGGTGTTTTCTTCAAAGAAAATCATTTTCAGTAGGGGGTATGGTTTCCACGGGCGGCCAGCAACGTTGAACACCTTTGAGGCATGGACTCAATGAGGCTATTAATGACGAGTTGGGGTATTCTGCCCCACTCTTCCAGAAGAGCTCTTTCCAGTTCTTGGAGAGTTTGAGGGGGTTGTTGGCGGCCAGAAACTCGTCTTCCTAGAGCGTCCCAAACGTGCTCGATTGGATTCATGCCTGGAGAACACGCTGGCCATTCCATTCGAACAATTCCTTCCTCGAAAAGGAAATCCTCCACCAGGTTTGCACGATGTGGCCTGCAGTTATCGTCCATTAAAATGAAGTTATCTCCGATTGCTGCAGCGTAAGGGACTACAATAGGTCTGAGGATCTCATCCCTATATCGGCGACCAGTCAGAGCTCCATCTCGAATGATGTAGAGGTCAGTGCGCCCGTCAATGGAGATGCCACCATACACCAACACTCCTCCACCGCCAAATCTGACACTTTCGTGCACGAACGCAGGATTATTCCTACTGCCACGGTCCCTAAAGATGAAAATACGCCTATTATCCGGATGCACAGAAAAATGGGACTCGTCAGAAAACATAATATTGCTCCATTCATTTCTCCTCCAGTTGACATGCTCGGTTGCCCACTCCCTGCGGTCGCGACGATGCCTTGATGTTAATCTAACACAAACCATCGGTCGGCGAGCATACAGACCTACAGCATGGAGCCGGTTTCGGAAAGTCTGGGTTGAAATCGTGGTGCCTGTAGCCGAGCGAAGGTGTTGTTGGAGAAGAGTAGCGTTCATGGTTCGGTGTCTTCGAGCTGTTAACGCAACATACCGATCTTCATTGGGCGTTGTTGCCCGTCTACGACCTTGCCCTGGTCTTCGGCCTGCACATCCACTCTCCAAAAAACTGTTTCAGATCCTGGAAATGACACTTTGTGACACTCCAATGGCTTGCGCTACTTCGGCTTGAGTTTGGCCCCCTTCTAACCTACCAACAATTCTCAAAGCTTCTGAATCTGTCAAATGACTTCGCTGAGACATCGTACTCATCGAAACAAAGCAATCACTGAATGCCGATCATCCTTGTCTTCATTCTCTTTTATCCAGTTGAAAGTCAAATTTCATTCGCTGCCGCTGAAGCAATGTTTTTGACGTCGAACTCAAAATTTCCATACTCCACAGTTTGAAAACCAGAAAAATTTGCATTTGTGATTCTCTTCTTCTATTTTCGGCAAAAAAAATTTCGTTTATATCTTTATTTTATATAAAACTTCAAATATCCTTTAATTGTTTTGATCAGTGTATATGGATATATATATATATATATATATATATATATATATATATACATATATATATATATATATATATATATGTCAATTTTGAACGGAGGGTGGTTTCGGGGTCTGGGGATCATGATCGATGAAAATATACCAAAATTTTTTGAAATCGCTTTCCTCCGAACGGCTGCAATAGGTAGCTTTTTGTAATGAAAGCTACCTAAAATCCATCCGGCCAGTGCCGGGAGGAAGAGGTAGCTTTCATATTCCTTAATTTAAAAAAGCCAACTTATATTATTCAAACACACGAATCTCAATTTAGTGAAAAACGAATATAGGAGATTCAATACTAATTTTTATCAATATAACGAATGAGAATTTCGCGAAATTAGTCAGCTTTTTCCAAGCTGCTTTTCTTTAAAGTAACTTATATTTGGCTGCCAAATTCGGCGATTTCTTAAAGTGCCTGCCATTTTAAGACAACATGGTGGATGAGGCTAACCAGTGAACTTGGTCGAGACCTTAGTAATTGCTGCGCACATGCTCACTCACATCGGAATCGGTTGATATATACGAGTGCTGTCGCAGGCAAAAAATCAGATTTTTCAAAATGTCACCCACATTAGAAATTGAAACTGCTATATCTGAGCCATTTTTTAAGATAAAAACAAACAAAAAATTGTCCTGAATCCTTAAATCAAGGTTAAATACTTAAGAAAGAAACCTTTTTCAATTTCTAATTTTTTTGCACCTCACTTTAAATATAATTTTTTTTTTAATTTAATGGCCGCCATTTTGAAACAAGATGGCTGATGAATCTGGCCAGCGAACTCGGTCGAGATATTGATGTATACTATCCACATGCCTTCTTACATTGAAATAGGCGATTACGTGTGTTATCACGTGACAAATACAAGATCGTTTCAAAATGTTAGCCATGCTAGAAATTCAAAGTTCAACCATTTTTTTAAGATATAAGCAAAAGAACAAATTTTCAGAAACAGAAACTGCTCCGGAATCTTTGTATAAAGGCCAAACACATAAAAAAATCTTTTTTTTTTCTCCAATTTTTTAATACCTCATTTTAAATTTTAAATTTGATTTTTTTTAAATGGCAACCCTTTTGAAACAAGATGGCGAATGAAGCTGGCCAACGAACTCGGTTGAGACATTGGTATGTACTATGTACAGACCAAGTTACATCCAAATCGGTTCATAAATACGCCTGTTATCGCGTGACAAAAATCAGGTCGTTTTAAAATGTCAGCCACAATAGAAATTCAAAATGCTATTACTCAGCCATTTTTTTAGATATAGACGAAACAAAAACTGTTCCGGAATGTTTGTTTTAAGGTCAAACACATACAAAAAAAATCTTTTTCATTTTCCAATTTTTTGGTATCTCATTTTAAATTTTAAATTTGATTTTATTTAAATGGCCGCCATTTTGAAACAAGATGGCGGATGAAACCGGACAACGAACTCGGTCGAGATATTTGTATGTACTATGTACACACCAAGGTACATCCAAATCGGTTCATAAATACGCCCGTTATCACGTGAAAAAAATCAGGACGTTTCAAAATGTCAGCCACGCTAGAAATTCAAAATGCTATAACTCAGCCATTTTTTAAGATATAGATGAAACAAAAACTGCTCCCAAATTTTTTTCTTAAGGCCAAACACATAAGAAAAAAATATTTTTCAATTTTCAATTTTTTGGTACCACATTTCAAATTTAAATTTTTCTTAAAAATTTAAATAGCCGCTACTTTTAAACCGGATGGAGGATGAAGCTGGCTAACGAACTCGGTAGAGACGTTGGTATGTACTATGTATAAACGAAGCTACATCCAAATCGGTTCATAAATACGCCTTTTATCGCGTGACAAAATTCAGGACGTTTCAAAATGTCAGCCACGCTAGAAATTAAAAAAGTCCTTCCGGCCAGTGCCGGGAGGAAGAGGTAGCTTTCATATTCCTTATTTTTAAAAAGCCAACTTATATTATTCAAACACACGAAGCTCAATTTAGTGGAAACCGATTATAGGAGATTCAATACTAATTTTTAACAATACTAAATCATTATGAATGAGAATTTCGCGAAATTAGTCACCTTTATCCAAGCTGCTTTTATTTAAAGTAACTTATATTTGGCTGCCAAATTCGGCGATTTCTTAAAGTGCCTTTCTTATTTCTTAATTCCATTTTAAGACAACACGGTGGATGAGGCTAACCAGTGAACTTGGTCGAGACCTTAGTAATTGCTGTGCACATGCTCACTCACATCGGAATCGATTGATATATACGAGTGCTGTCGCAGGCAAAAAATCAGATTTTTCAAAATGTCACCCACATTAGATATTGAAATTGCTATCTGAGCCATTTTAGGTAGCTTTCATTACAAAAAGCTACCTATTGCAGACCTTCGGAGGAAAGCGATTTCAAAAAATTTTGGTATATTTTCATCGATCATGACCCCCAGACCCTGAAACCACCCTCCGTTCAAAAGTTGATATATATATATATATGTGGGAATGTAATTATTCTCAACAATGCAACTCATCTAACTCAAGGGTTTATTGAATCGATACGCAATCATATATGAAATAAAAAGTACAGCACGAGGAGCGTGGAAAAAAAAAAAAAAGCTAAAAATGTGTGGCAATGGTTTTGATGGAAAATAAGTAAATTCAAGAGATGTTTTTATGTTTTTTGGAAGTTCGTTAGTTTTTATCTCAACATGAAGGTTGAAGATTCCTTGTGTGTCAAATAAAAGATTTCAGTAAGAATTCTAGGTGAATTCCAGTAATTATGTAAACAAATGTATTATATTATTGATGTGGATGAGCTGTTGTGATCTTCCAAGCATAATATTTGTTCGAGTGAATAATAAATGTCGTATTAAATTGACGAACTAATAGATGCACTTATTTATAGTTATAAGCTAAGTGAACCTCTTAGTAATTTTCAGATAAAATCCTACAGAATTGGGGGCTCGGTGCCGGGATTTGAATAAAAAATTGAAACGATTACGGAAAAAAACACATCATTATGTCGATGTTGAATAAAGCGCGACGAAGCGATTTGATTGAACTATGCGAGGAATGCGGAATAAACACGCCAGAGAAAGTAACCATTCTGTCATTAATTGAAGCAATAAAAACTTGGGAAGTTTTGATGAAGACTTTATAAAAGACCGTCTTGAAGTAATATCATCGGCTAGCAAAGAGAAAAGAAAGTCAAAACTTGAAGCGCAAGCAGAGAAGGAGAAAGAGCAAAGAAAAATAGAAGAAGAGAATGAGACAGAGCAGAGAAAAATAGAAGCAGAGAAGGAGAAAGAGGAGAAGAAAATAGCGTTGGAAGAAAGAAAATTAGAACTTGAAGCAGAAGAGAGAAGACGACAGGCAGAACTTGAAGCAGAAGAGAGAAGACGACAGGCAGAACTTGAAGCAGAAGAGAGAAGACGACAGGCAGAACTTGAAGCAGAAGAGAGAAAACGACAGGTAGAACTTGAAGCAGAAGAGAGAAAACGACAGGCAGAACTTGAAGCAGAAGAGAGAAGACGACAGCTAGAGATAGAGGAGAAGAAATTGATGTTAGAAATAGAGGATAGAGAAAAAATGAGGGATTTTGAGCTAAAGAAATTGACAATGCAAGCCGAGATAGACTCTCAGAAGGATGCAGAAATACTAGCTCCAAGAACGGGAACAGGTAAAAATTTTGATTTGTTGAAGTTACTTAATCGTTTTGATAGTGCAAATGGTGATATCTGTATGTTTTTAACATTATACGAGAGACAAGTATCTCAAATGAAAATAGACAAGGATGAATGGGTATCGTATCTGTTAAGTTTATTACCGTTAGAAATAGCTAGCATAATTACAAGAGAAAAGGAACCTGATGTAAATAACTACGAATATATAAAAAATTTATTGTTGAAAAGATTCAAAATGTCGCCGGAAGAATTTAGACAGAGGTTCATGACTCATAAAAAAGAGCCAACAGATAATTGGCACGATTTTGGTTTTCAGTTAAAAACGTACTTTAATGAATGGGTACGTGGAATGAACGTAACAACTTTTGATGGATTAACGAAGTTATTAGTAACTGATCAAATTAAGAGAAAAATACCGCCTGAAACCAGAGAACGTTTTATTGAGGAATTTCCAAGGATAAAAGAAGTAGATGTATTAGTTGAAAAACTAGATGATTTTGATACTGCGTTGAGAGGATTTAAAACCGCCAAATTGTATACGGCGCAAAATAGCGTGAACAGGGAGGAAATAGATAGCAAGTGGGATCAAAATGCTCAACGAAATAATATAGGACGAGGCGAAAGAGCTATTAATTCGAGAATTATTTGCCGTTCTTGTAATTTGCCTGGCCATATCACTGCCAAATGTACAAATAGTAATCAAATGAGCACACAAGAGTATTATAGTGCCCCGATTACGAAAGCAAACGAGAATGGCGCACAAAAAAGAATCATAATGAGCTTATCAAAAGCGGGAAACAACGCCAAATCGACAAAAAAGATACGTGTAATTCCAATAAATGAGAAACCCACGAAAATTATCATAGACACAGCAAGCGATGTGAGTTTAATAAATGAAGAATATTACACCGAAATAGGCGCACCTGAATTATGCCAAGAAAATTTGCATATATTGACTGGATTTGGCGGAGAAGAAACACAGCCAATAGGATACTTTGAGCATGAAATACAAGTAGACGGCGTGAAACTGACAGATAATTTTCATGTAATATCAGGTCTAGAATGTGACATATTGTTAGGTGTAATTGCAATATCAGGATGCATTTTAACAGTCACAGAAGAAGGTGTGAAAATAAAAAATCTCGCCAAGGAAGAAAACGCCAAAGGCAAGACCATTATGTATTGTAGATATATTAGGGCGGTAAGGAATACCGATGAAAATTTAAAATATGTGGCCAATGAAATAAATAGAAAAGCTATAATGAGAAAAACGGAAAGATCTCTTGAGAAAAAATTAAATTCGATTAACAAAAATTTGAATGAAAGAAATGAGGTATCACGAATAGTACGAATGAGCGGACCTAAAAGAAAAACGCAATTTATATGCACGCGCGAATGAAAATAAAAATGAAATGAAGAATCTTGAAAAATATTATCCGAGAGACAATTTTGTAAATAGACGTCCCAGATATTGTAAACAACATACATTTCTTGACGATAGAAGATATTTATACGGAGATCAGAAAGAAAGAATACGGGAAAATTTTGAAAAGGAAGAGATTGAACTGTGTAAAAGAGATGTAAACTTCTGGAGTAATAGTAATCGTAGGCGGTATGAGCAGTCATTAAACCATACTGATAATTCTATTTATGATAGATATGAAGCTAAATTTAAAAGAAGATATGATGTGAAAACACGTTCCGTTGGGTCACCGGACTGTCAGGATGACCGAATGTGGGAATGTAAATATTCTCAACAATGCAACTCATCTAACTCAAGGGTTTATTGAATCGATACGCAATCATATATGAAATAAAAAGTACAGCACGAGGAGCGTGGAAAAAAAAAAAAAGCTAAAAATGTGTGGCAACGGTTTTGATGGAAAATAAGTAAATTCAAGAGATGTTTTTATGTTTTTTTGGAAGTTCGTTAGTTTTTATCTCAACATGAAGGTTGAAGATTCCTTGTGTGTCAAATAAAAGATTTCAGTAAGAATTCTAGGTGAATTCCAGTATTTATGTAAACAAATTTATTACATTATTGATGTGGATGGGATGTTGTGATCTTCCAAGCATAATATTTGTTCGAGTGAATAATAAATGTCGTATTAAATTGACGAACTAATAGATGCACTTATTTATTGTTATAAGCTAAGTGAACCTCTTAGTAATTTTCAGATAAAATCCTACAAAATATATATATATATATATATCCGTATATACATATATATATATCTGATTTTTGTCATACTGTAACTCACGTATTTATGAACCGATTTGGATGAAACTCTGTGTGTACATAGTACATACAAATATCTCGACCGAGTTCGTTAGCCAGCTTCATCCGCCATCTTGTTTCAAAATGGCGGCAATTTAAAATATTTTAAAAAATTAATATTTGAAATGTGGTACCAAAAAATTTTAAATTGAAAAATATTTTTTTCTTATGTGTTTGACCTTGATACAAAGATTCCGGAGCATTTTTTGTTTCGTCTATATCTTAAAAAATGGCTGAGTTATAGCACTTTGAATTTCAAGCTTGGCTGATATTTTGAAACGACCTGATTTTTGTCACACGAAAACAGGCGTATTTATGAATCGATTTGTGTGTACCTTGGTGTATACATAATACGTGCCGACGTCTCGACCGAGTTCGTTGGCCAGCTTCATCCGCCATCTTGTTTCAAAATGGCGGCCATTTAAATTTTTTTTAAAAATTTTAAATTTGAAATGTGGTACCAAAAAATTGAAAATTGAAAAATATTTTTTTTATATGAGTTTGACGCTGATACAAAAATTCTGGAGCAGTTTTTTTTTTCGTCTATATCTTAAAAAATGGCTGATTTATAGCACTTTGAATTTCAAGCTTGGCTGATATTTTGAAACGACCTGATTTTTGTCACACGAAAACAGGCGTATTTATGAATCGATTTGTGTGTACCTTGGTGTATACATAATACGTGCCGACGTCTCGACCGAGTTCGTTGGCCAGCTTCATCCGCCATCTTGTTTCAAAATGGCGGCCATTTAAATTTTTTTTAAAAATTTTAAATTTGAAATGTGGTACCAAAAAATTTTAAATTGAAAAATATTTTTTTCTTATGTGTTTGACCTTGATACAAAGATTCCGGAGCATTTTTTGTTTCGTCTATTTCTTAAAAAATGGCTGATTTATAGCACTTTGAATTTCTAACGGGGCTGACATTTTGAAACGACCTGATTTTTGTCACGCGATAACAGGCGTATTTATGAACGGATTTGGATGTACCTTTGTGTATACATAATACGTACCAATTTCTCGACCGAGTTCGTTCGCCAGCTTCATCCGCCATATTGTTTCAAAATGGCGGCCATTTAAAATTTTTTTAAAATTTTAAATTTAAAATGAGGTACCAAAAAAATTGGAAAATGAAAAAGATTTTTTTGTATGTGTTTGACCTTAATACAAAGATTCCGGAACAGTTTTTGTTTCTTCTATATCTAAAAAAATGGCTGAGTTATAGCATTTTGAATTTCTAATGTGGCTGACATTTTGAAACAACCTGATTTTTGTCACGCGATAACAGGCGTATTTATGAACCGATTTGGATGTAACTTGGTGTGTACATAATACATACCAATGTCTCGACCGAGCTCATTGGTCAGCTTCATTCGCCATCTTGTTTCAAAAAGGCTGCCATTCTTAAAAAAAAAAATTAAATTTTATATTTAAAATGAGTTATCAAAAAATTGAAAAATGAAAAAGATTTTTTTTATGTGTTTGACCTTGATAGAAAGATTCCGGAGCAGGTTTTGTTTGGTATATATCTTAAAAAAGGGTTGAATTATAGCACTTTGAATTTCTAGCATGGCTGACATTTTGAAACGATCTGATATCTGTCACGTGATAACATGCGTATTCATTAATCTATTTCGATGTAAGAAGGCATGTGGATAGTATATCGTAATGTCTCGACTAAGTTCGCTGACCAACTTCATCAGCCATCTTGTTTCAAAATGGAGGCCATTAAATTAAATAAAAAATTATATTTAAAGTAAGGTGCAAAAGAATTAGAAATTGAAAAAATTTTCTTTCTTAAGTATTTGACCATGATATAAGGATTCCGGAGCATTTTTTGTTTTGTCTTTATCTTAGAAAATGGCTCAGATATAGCAGTTTGAATTTCTAATGTGGGTGACATTTTGAAAAATCTGATTTTTTGCCTGCGACAGAACTTGTATATATCAACCGATTCCGATGTGAGTGAGCATGTGCACAGGAATTACTAAGGTCTCGACCAAGTTCACTCGTTAGCCTCATCCACCATGTTGTCTTAAAAGGGCAGGAACTTCAAGATATCGCCGAATTTGGCAACCAAATATAAGTTACTTTAAATAAAACAGCTTGGATAAAGCTGACTAATTTCGCGAAATTCTCATTCATAACGATTTAATATTGATAAAGATTAGGTTTGAATCTCCTATAATCGGTTTCCACTAAATTGAGCTTCATGTGTTTGAATAATATAAGCTTGCTTTTTAAAAATAAGGAATATGAAAGCTACCTCTTCCTCCCGGCACTGGCCGGAAGGACTTTTTTAAGATAAAGACAAACAAAAAATGATCCTGAATCCTTATATCAATGTCAAATACTTAAGAAAGAAACGTTTTTCATTTTCTAATTTTTATGCACCTCACTTTAAGTATAATTTTTTTTAATTTAATGGCCGCCATTTTGAAAGAAGATGGCTGATGAAGCTGGCCAGCGATCTTGGTCGAGATATTGATGTATACTCCTCATAGCATGCATGGTCACAGTGACGTCATTGTGACGTCACTGTAAGTCACTGTGGTCACGTCACATATGTGACCAAATTGCCACCACTCAGTGATGTCACATTGTGACTGAGATGTGAACTTGTTAGGAAACTTTAAAAAATTGTAAAAGCTCATCAAAACATGTTATTTACTGCAAAACCGGACATTAAAAAATTTTCTTGTGACGTCACTGTCATGTCACTGCATGTAACATACGTCACGTCACATATGTGGCGAAAAATCCTCCATATTGTAAACTCATAGTGTGACAAAAATATGAATTTAGGAAAGCTTTAAAAATGAAGAGACATATTTTAAACAGGCCGTCTTAATGCATTTTGGAGCTTGGATCGGATTGATTTTGTGGTATACTTTATTATAATAAATAAATTCACTTTTATACTTTCTATAATATTCTCCTTTTCTGTTAATGTTTAACTAGTTTAAGTTACTATTTAAAAATAAATGTTGCTATTTGTTTCTGACTTTTTTTAACAAATTTAACATTTTCTGAATATATAATAAAATATACAAAATATATCCAAAACGCATGACATATTTATTCATACTTTAATTTTTTTCCCCAGAAATTCCTTTAAAAAATAGTTATTGTCCACGCTACAGGAAATTAATACAGAAAAAAATAAAAGATTATAAAGAAAAAAAAAACTTTCTTTGCCCGATAATCTTTTTTTTTTAGGAACATATTTGGTATTTATTACATGTGATACAAACTTTTTCTTCATTGTCCATTAAATTGGTTTTATATACACTAGAAATTTCAATAATGTTTTATCTTATATACTCTAATTATGACTAATACAATTTTTATAATATACAAAAAAGAGACAGTCCATTTTTACTTGAATTGATTTCAAATTGATTGAAAGATAAAATGAAATGCACACACACACAAAAAAATAAATAAAAGAAAAGAAATAAAAGAAATCAAACAGAACATTTTAATTAGCCACACTTTTATAAATGTATTACGCATTTAACTTGCAAATCTACAATAACAAATAAAACCATCTGCCCGCGAATTTTGTTTTCTGCAGACGATAACAAGAGGAAACAGTGTATTTATTCTTTTGAATAGTGGCAGCAGCTGGAAACAGTAGCTCTTTTATGAATGTGGGTAGTTGGCACTGTTTTTTTAAATTCTACAAAAGTTATACAGGAACGCGGTGAAGAAATATTTTACATAAAAATCAGTCCGAAAAAGTACAATGTGCAGTGACCGGTTAACCTCAGCTGGTCAATGTCATTGTGTCTAGTATTCGGATATAATTCTTCGACTTTCGACTTTAAGAACTTTCGCTTTTTGGATTACCATAATGGAATTATAGAAGACGATGTCAACAAGAAATGGGTAAGAAAAAATGATTTTTTTTTCTGCTTTCTTTTATTATGATTTGAGTTAATTTCACATAAAAAACATGTTATAAAGTAATAGATGCCATTAATTTAACTTTTATCTATTCAATAAAATTTAATAAATTTAATGTTTATTTTGAATAGTTGAAAGAAAAAATAGTATGTCAACGATTTTAATCAGATGGTTAAAACCATTAATTTAAATTGCAGTTTAATCGCATTTATTTTCCTTTTTAAAATTATCTGTTTAAAATCTCATTTTCGTAAATTAAAAAATTTATATAATCAATAATTCACATAATTAATAAACATTTAAAGCTAATTAAATTACTGAATAAAAACCTTTTATAGAATAAATGTGTTTGCAAACTTAAATTTTTAATTTTGCGTTAAGTAATGTTCTGAAATAATTTGCATTGCATGTTTTTATATAATAAACTAGTATGTTGTGGCCATCACAAAACTTTCTTCTATATAAATCACGTCAACTAAATCATTTAAATAGTACAAGAAATAACAACGATTTAGCACCAATTCATATCAAAGTATATCTGAATTTGAAGTTGGATGAAGATTCGTGCATTAGTTCTTGAGATAGAGCTATAGCGGAAATTCTGAAAAAAATGTAGCATAGCAGCGCCATCTGTTGAGCGATTTACACCAAAAGTAAACAGCACTAAACGATATCAAGGTATACCTGAATCTGAAGTATGTTGAAAATCCAAGCATTAGTTCTTGAGATAAAGCTATTGCCGAAATCGCAAAAAATACAGCATAGCAGCGCCACCTGTTGAGCGATTTACACCAAAAATTAAACAGCACTAATTTATACACCAATTCATGTCAAGGACTAACTAAATCTGAAGTTTGATGAAAATCCGTGCAATAGTTCTTGAGATACAGCTCTTGTGGAAATCGTGAAAAATGCAGCACAGCAGCGCCACCTGTTGGGCGATTTGCACCAAAAATTAAGCAGCACTAATTTATATCAGGGACTAACGGACTCTGAAGTTTGATGAAAATTCGTGCATTTTTTCTTGAGTTAGAGCTATTGCGATAATCATGAACAATGCAGCATACCAGCGCCACCTGTTGGGCGATTTTCACAGAAAAGTAATCAGCACCAAACTATATCCTGTACTAACTGAATCTGAAGTTTTATGAAAATCCGTACAGTAGTTCTTGAGATACAGCTATTGCAGAAATCGTTAAAAATGCCGCATAGCAGCGCCACCTGTTGGGAGATTTTCACCAAAAACTAATCAGTTCCAGTTTATGTCAAGGTCTAACTAAATATGAAGTTTTGTGAAATTTCGTGCATTAGTTCTTGAGATAGAGCGCCCACAAAATTTGTGTCACATACCGACAGACAGACGGACAGACAGACGGACAGACAGACGGACAGACAGACAGACAGACAGACAGACAGACTCACAGACAGACATTTTGTAAAAACATGTGTTTTGGAATCTCTGACTCATAAAAGGTGTAAATCCGTCGAAAACTGGAATTCGAAAATTTTCATGAAACCAATACTTTCTTCTTGTAAAGATAGAAGAAAGTAAAAATGGATATCTGCTCAGCGATACGGAATCTTCCACATCAAAATTTCATTTATCTTTTGAGCAGTTTCACATCGTTATTGTTAAAAGCAACTTCTTAAATTTTATAATATTAAAAAGGCTGGTGATGCCCACAAAAATATTTTTTTAAGGTACATTCGTATTCTTTACAAGTTTGTGTTAGAAAATTGACAGTATTATGAGAAGTATGGTAATTTTCTGTTTATTGCAAATATAAACTAGTCGGATGTACCAATCCCAAAACTTTATTCTATCTCATACATGTTAATACTTCAAAATTCGCTATCACACTGCCAAAATTAAATGGCAATCTATGCATATCATGAGGATTCTAAAGATATGAAATTCCGTGCATTAGTTCTTGAGATATGACTATCGCTGAAATCGTCTAAATCCAGCAAAATGCTGCCTAGCAGCGCCATCTATTAGATGATTTATGCCAAATCCTAATCAGCAACAATTTATGTCAGCGTCTGACTGAATCTGAAGTTTGGAGAAAATCCGTGCATTAGTTTTTGAGATAGAGTTATAGCGAAAATCGTGAAAATTCCTGCATAGCAGCGCCACCTATTGGGTGATTAACACCAAAACCTAATTAACAACAACTTGTGTCAACATACAACTAAATCTGAAGTTAAATGAAAATTCGTCCATTAGTTCTATAGATAGAGCTATTGAGGCAATCGTGAAAAAGGCAGCAGAGAAGCGCCACCTGCTGGGCGATTTACACCAACACATAATCAGTAGCAAGTCATATCAAGGACTAACTGAATCGGAAGTTTTATGAAAATCCGTGCGTTAGTTCTTAAGATAGAGCTATTGGGGAAATCGTGTAAATCCTACAAAATTCATCATAACAGCGCCACCTGTTGGGCGATTTACACCAAAACGTAATCAGCATCAATTCATATCAAGGACTAACTAAATCTGAAGTTTGATCAAAATCCGTGCATTAGTTCTTGAGATAGAGGTATTGCGAAAATCGTGAAAAATGCAGCATAGCAGCGCCACCTGTTGAGCGATTTACACCAAAAACTAATCAGCATCAATTTGTATTAGGGACTCACTGAATATGAATTTTTATTAAATTCCGTGTATTAGTTCTTGAGATAGAGCGCCCACAAAATTAGTGTCACATACACACAGACAGACAGACAGACAGACTCACAGAGTCACAGACAGACATTTTGTAAAAACATGTTTTTTGGAATCTCTGACCCCTAAAACGTGTAAATCCGTCGAAAACCGGAATTCGAAAATTTTCATGAATCCAATACTTTCTTCTTGTAAAGATAGAAGAAAGTAAAAAAAGATACCTTTTAGCCAATAATTTTTACTTCCTTCTATCTTTACAAGAAGAAAGTATTGGATTCATGAAAATTTTCGAATTCCGGTTTTCGACGGATTTACACGTTTTAGGGGTCAGAGATTCCAAAAAACATGTTTTTACAAAATGTCTGTCTGTGACTCTGTGAGTCTGTCTGTCTGTCTGTCTGTCTGTCTGTCTGTGTGTATGTGACACAAATTTTGTGGGCGCTCTATCTCAAGAACTAATGCACGGAATTTAACAAAAATTCATATTCAGTTAGTCCCTGATACAAATTGATGCTGATTAGTTTTTGGTGCAAATCGCTCGACAGGTGGCGCTGCTATGCTGCCTTTTTTACGATTTCCGCAATGGCTATATCTCAAGAACTAATGCACGGATTTTCATGAAACTTCAGATTCAGTTAGTCCTTGACATGAATAGACAATTTAGAGATTTTGGTGGAAATCGCTCAAC
The DNA here is from genome assembly GCA_963932465.1 of Maratus speciosus. NCBI lineage: Eukaryota > Metazoa > Arthropoda > Arachnida > Araneae > Salticidae > Maratus > Maratus speciosus. The sequence continues at coordinate 334,192,629 of OZ010799.1, forward strand.
AGGTGGCGCTGCTATGCTGCCTTTTTTACGATTTCCGAAATGGCTGTATCTCAAGAACTAATGCACGGATTTTCATGAAACTTCAGATTCAGTTAGTCCTTGACATGAATAGACATTTTATATATTTTGGTGCAAATCGCTCAACAGGTGGCGCTGCTATGCTGCCTTTTTTACGATTTCCGAAATGGCTCTATCTCAAGAACTAATGCACGGATTTTCATGAAACTTCAGAGTCAGTTAGTCCTTGATATGACTTGATGCTGATTACGTGTTGGTGTAAATCGTTCAACAGGTGGCGCTGCTATGCTGGATTTTTTACGATTTCCGCAATGGCTCTATCTCAAGAACTAATGCACGGATTTTCATGAAACTTCAGATTCAGTTAGTCCTTGACATGAATAGACATTTTATATATTTTGGTGTAAATCGCTCAACAGGTGGCGCTGCTATTGGGCATTTTTTGCAATTTCCGCAATAGCTCTATCTCAAGAACTAATGCTTGGATTTTCAACAAACTTCAGATTCAGGTATACCTTGATATCAATTAGTGCTGTTTATGTTTTGGTGTAAATCGCTCAACAGGTGGCGCTGCTATACTACATTTTTCAGAATTTCCGCTATAGCTCTATACAAGAACTAATGCACGAATTTTTACCAAACTTCAAATTCAGATATATTGTGATATGAATTGGTACTATTTAAACGATTTAATTGACGTGACTTATATAGAAGAAAGTTTTGTGATGGCCACAACATACTAGTTTATACTTAATTTTGGTTTTTTATATGCTTAAAATGATTTATTCTAACATCCTAGTAATTTCAACTTTAAATAGTGCTTAAATTAGTGCTTTGATTGAAATCAATATAAAATTTACTTGCATAACATTTTATGATGTATATGACAAAACTTTAGTCATATATGACATAGATATGTGACATGTGTATAAGGCATATATGAAGCATATCACATAATAAAACACATGAATATTATACAGGATAGGTGTGAAAGTAATGGATACCCTTCCAGTTTGACACCCTTGAATGTTTTTGGTTTCTAAGAAAATAACCAATAAAAATTTAGCTTTTATTATTTTTTTCATAACTCCCTCTTGCATGTTTTATAAACTGGGTTATTGATGATATACTCTTAATCAAAGCAATCAGGAAGCAGAAAATAATGTTTCGAAGTTCTACTGTTTTTCAGTGAAAATCTTAATGAACCTGTTAAAAGCTTAATTCACTTAATAATTTTATATATTCTTTATTTTCTTACAAAACTTCTATGTTTTTGTTTTGGTAGTAATATAAAACTTTGAAACGTTTAATTACTGAATGTACAGTATGGACATCCCATGTGGACATTGCTAAAAATGCAATTTAATAATGTTCATAGTAGATAAAAATGTTTTGACAAAACTGAAAACCTAAGTAATCAAATTTAATAATTTATATTGCACTTACCAGAATGTAATAACACAAATTTTATATAACTTTGCTAAAAAATATTTTATAATCTGGTAATAAATAAAACAAATTAGGAATCAGAGAATATTGTTTAAGGACATAGGGGAAAGAAGTGCTCAATTTCTACCCATTAAAAAAAAAGTTACAGAAGTTGTTGAAAATATACTTATTATTTCCTGTCTTAAACGCTTTTCTTTCTTCTCTGACCAAAAAAAAAAAATAAATAAAATAAAATAAAAATCCCATATTAGTAATTAAATGTATACTTATAGTAGTAAATGGAGCTAGTAAATCTGCGGATCAGTGGCCTCAAACATCAGTTCTGAACTTTTATTTTGAAATTATTTTATTTAATATTTAAAACATTCAACCTGCAGTATTATTTCTTTCATATATGTAATATTAATTACTGCAAGTAATATATCAAGTAGTTTCGGGGTGTTTCACTGTTAAAAATAGTGGTAAATATACGAATTTATGCACTAATATTCCAAAACGTTTTTTTTTTCAGATTTTTTTTAATTACCTTCCTAAATCCACCACTGTCTCTAAAATTTGACAACTGTAATTCCCTGTCATTTATTATTTTAAACCATCTATCTAAAATAATTAAAATATTGATTTTGTAATAATCACAATAATTGATTTAAACAGTGAATAATTATCACATATATTTTATTAACTAATGATAACTTAATTGTTAAATTTATTTGAAAATAACTATTTTGTTTCTTTAGTTAGTATGCTTTCGATAAATTCTGATTCTAAATACAGTGATAAAAACAATTATATGTACTATATTTTCTGGAGTGTCCATGACTGGAATTGTGGGTATTTTGATATATTTCTGTTATTTACAATAAAATTTTGATTAATATTGGGAAATGAGACTATGAGAATAGTTAAATATTATTGATATATTAATATAATACTGGAAAAACTGGAATATAAAAATTATAGGTATTAATTATAGTTTTAAAGAAATTCCTTAAGGGTGTCCATTACTCATCTACCTTATATGACATATAAAACATATATAAGACCTACACATATTATATATATATATATACGTATATAAGTTAAACTATGACTTTGGCTAAATCGCAACTGAAACCTTGGCGTAATCGTACATGCACAGACCACTATAATAAGGAAGTACGAAAGCGTAATGGCAGAAGTAGTTGCATCGTCTTCATTTATACTCAAGATTTTCAACTAAAATCTGTATGTTGGAAATATTGCGCAAATAATACACGTAGTTTTATCAAAAGATATTTCTATATTAACTTTAACAGGATGATTCTAAATGGTAAATTAATCAACAAAGATTTAATATCTCTATCTGAGTGAAAAAGTGTTTAAGTCAGGATTCCAACCAGAGACCTTTGACGTATGCTGCCAATGCTCTGCTAACTGAGCCATTCCGGACAAATTTCATCCAGAGAACTATTATTATGTACTTATATGAGTAGTATGTGTTATTCATACGGGTAGTATGTAAAATAATTAAAGTATTATTATATAAGGTTGTGTAATAATAATAAGTACATATTCATATTCACTGGGTGAATTGTGTGCGTTAGATTTATCCAGAATAGCTCAGTTGACAGTTGATAGAACATTGGCAGCTTACGCCATTGGGCCCTAGTTCGAATCCTGACCTGGACACTTTTTCACTCAACTGGAAAAATTACAATAAAAGATAATTTTGCTTGAACATCGGCGTTATTGGTCAGAAATATTGGCAAGCTGTACAGTTTTACATATGTGCTGATACTGTTGGGTGTTAACGTGAGTAAAACTTTTAAAGAGAGTGCAAAAATACTTGATGGCAAAAAAATTTGCAATAACCTTCTACAAAATGAGAGAAACAAAAACGTTTTTTTTTTTACTTTTCGCCTTGCCCACCACAGCAACAGAAAATAGTCCATGTGTGTATGTTATAAATACAATTAAAGCTGTTGTGTTTTTAGCATGTGTGTGTGAGGGGAATGCATAAATATTTTTCAAATGCAACATTCATCAAATATTGAAAACAATACAATCTGTTACAGTTGTAAGGCAAGTGAGGGAAATTAAAATTTTAAATTTAATTTAGAAGAAAGTCTGTATATTGTATATGACTATTTATACATGTTATACAGTATTTATTCATAAATTGTGAGTATACGATTTTAGGATTCCAAACCAATTCTAACCGAAAGATCGCGTGCAGTAATAATAATTTCAAACGATCCTGTTCTTTTAAATTGTTAGAAAAATTTTCAGAAACAAAAACTGCTCCGGAATCTTTGTATCAAGGCCAAACACATAAAAAAAAATCTTTTTCATTTTCCAATTTTTTAATACCTCATTTTAAATTTTAAATTTATTTTTTTTAAATGGCAACCCTTTTGAAACAAGATGGCGAATGAAGCTGGCCAACGAACTCGGTTGAGACATTGGTATGTACTATGTACAGACCAAGTTACATCCAAATCGGTTCATAAATACGCCCGTTATCACGTGACAAAAATCAGGACGTTTCAAAATGTCAGCCACGCCAGAAATTCAAAATGTTATAACTCAGCCATTTTTTTAGATATAGACAAAACAAAACCTGTTCCGGAATCTTTGTATTAAGGTCAAACACATACGGAAAAAATCTTTTTCATTTTCCAATTTTTTGGCATCTCATTTTAAATTTAAATTTTTTAAATGGCCGCCATTTTGAAACAAGATGGCGGATGAAGCTGCCCAACGAACTCGGTTGAGTTATTTGTATGTACTATGTACACACCAAGATACATCCAAATCGGTTCATAAATAGGTCTGTTATCACGTGGCAAAAATCGGGGCGTTTCAAAATGTCAGCCACGCTAGAAATTCAAAATGCTATAACTCAGCCATTTTTTAAGATATAAACGAAACAAAAACTGCTCCCAAATCTTTTTATCAAGGTCAAACACATAAGAAAAAAATATTTTTTCAATTTTCAATTTTTTGGTACAACATTTCCAATTTAAATTTTTCTTAAAATTTTAAATGGCCGCCATTTTTAAACAAAATGGCGGATGAAGCTGGCCAACGAACTCGGTCGAGACATTGGTCTTTACTATGTATAAACGAAGTTACATCCAAATCGGCTCATAAATACGCCTTTTATCGCGTGACAAAATTCAGGACGTTTCAAAATGTCAGCTTCGCTAGAAATTCAAAATGCTATAGCTCAGCCATTTTTTAAGATATAGACGAAACAAAAACTGCTACGGAGTCTTTGTATAAAGGTCAAATACATAAGAAAAAAATATTTTTCCATTTTCAATTTTTTGGTACCACATTTCAAATTTTAAATTTTTAAAAAAAAATTTAAATGGCCCCCATTTTGAAACAAAATGGCGGATGAAGCTGGCCAACGAACTCGGTCGAGACATTGGTTTGTACTATGTACACACCGAATTACATCCAAATCGGTTCATAAATACGAGAGTTACAGTATGAGTTACAGGTCAGATATATATATATATATATATATCAATTTTAAACGGAGGGTGGTTTCGGGGTCTGGGGGTCATGATCGATGAAAATATACCAAAATTTTTTGAAATCGCTTTCCTCCGAACGGCTGCAATAGGTAGCTTTTTGTAAAGAAAGCTACCTAAAATGGCTGAGTTATAGCACTTTGAATTTCAAGCTTGGCTGATATTTTGAAACGACCTGATTTTTGTCACACGAAAACAGGCGTATTTATGAATCGATTTGTGTGTACCTTGGTGTATACATAATACGTGCCAACGTCTCGACCGAGTTCGTTGGCCAGCTTCATCCGCCATCTTGTTTCAAAATGGCGGCCATTTAAATTTTTTTTAAAAATTTTAAATTTGAAATGTGGTACCAAAAAATTGAAAATTGAAAAATATTTTTTTTATATGAGTTTGACGCTGATACAAAGATTCTGGAGCAGTTTTTTTTTTTCGTCTATATCTTAAAAAATGGCTGATTTATAGCACTTTGAATTTCTAACGGGGCTGACATTTTGAAACGACCTGATTTTTGTCACGCGATAACAGGCGTATTTATGAACGGATTTGGATGTACCTTTGTGTATACATAATACGTACCAATTTCTCGACCGAGTTCGTTCGCCAGCTTCATCCGCCATATTGTTTCAAAATGGCGGCCATTTAAAAATTTTTTTAAATTTTAAATTTAAAATGAGGTACCAAAAAAATTGGAAAATGAAAAAGATTTTTTTGTATGTGTTTGACCTTAATACAAAGATTCCGGAACAGTTTTTGTTTCTTCTATATCTAAAAAAATGGCTGAGTTATAGCATTTTGAATTTCTAATGTGGCTGACATTTTGAAACAACCTGATTTTTGTCTCGCGATAACAGGCGAATTTATGAACCGATTTGGATGTAACTTGGTGTGTACATAATACATACCAATGTCTCGACCGAGCTCATTGGTCAGCTTCATTCGCCATCTTGTTTCAAAAAGGCTGCCATTCTTAAAAAAAAAAATTAAATTTTATATTTAAAATGAGTTATCAAAAAATTGAAAAATGAAAAAGATTTTTTTTATGTGTTTGGCCTTGATAGAAAGATTTCGGAGCAGGTTTTGTTTGGTATATATCTTAAAAAAGGGTTGAATTATAGCACTTTGAATTTCTAGCATGGCTGACATTTTGAAACGATCTGATATCTGTCACGTGATAACATGCGTATTCATTAATCTATTTCGATGTAAGAAGGCATGTGGATAGTATATCGTAATGTCTCACCCAAGTTCGCTGACCAACTTCATCAGCCATCTTGTTTCAAAATGGAGGCCATTAAATTAAATAAAAAATTATATTTAAAGTAAGGTGCAAAAGAATTAGAAATTGAAAAAATTTTCTTTCTTAAGTATTTGACCATGATATAAGGATTCCGGAACATTTTTACTTTCTTCTATCTTCAATAGAAGAAAGTATTGTAATCGAAATTTTTTTCGACTTCCGGTTTTCGACGGATTTGCATGTTTTAGGGGTCAGAGATTCCAAAAAACATGTTTATAGAAAATGTCTGTCTGTCTGTGTGTCCGTCTGTCTGTCTGTCCGTCCGTCCGTCTGTCCGTCTGTCCGTCCGTCCGTCTGTCCGTCCGTCCGTCTGTCTGTCGCCATTTTACCATCAAAAAGTGTATGAAGTTATGTATAGAATTAAACCAAAATTTTATTATAAGTTTTTGGCTATGGCAAGCAGGTCCTCCCGGAATTTGGAAAAAATTCGCCGGTAGGGGGCGCTGATATAACAATTTTTGTGCGATTTTGAATATTGTACCATCCAAAAGTGTATGGAGTTATGCATAGAATTGAACCAAATTTTTAGTTTAAGTTTTTGGATATGACAAGCAGGTCCTCTCTGAATTTGGAAAAAATTCGCCGGTAGGGGGCGCTGTAAATGCGTTTTTTGTGCGATTTTGAATATTGTACCATCGAAAAGTGTATGAAGTTATGCATAGAATTGAACCAAATTTTTATTTAAAGTTTTTGGCTATGGCATGCAGGTCCTCCCTGAATTTGGAAAAAAATCGCCGGTAGGTTGCGCTGTAATAGCGATTTTTGTTCGATTTTGAATATTGTACCGTCCAAAAGTGTATGAACTTATGCATAGAATTAAACCAAATTTTTATTTTAAGTTTTTGGATATGGGAAGCAGGTCCTCCATGAATTTGCAAAAAATTCGCCGTTAGGGGGCGCTGTAATAGCGATTTTTGTGCGATTTTGAATATTGCACCATCGAAAAGTGTATGAAGTTATGCATAGAATTGAACCAAAAAAAAAAAAATTGTAAGTTCTTGGCTATGGCAAGGAGGTCCTCCCTTAATTTGTAAAAAAAATCGCTCGTAGAGGGCGCTGTAATAGCGATTTTTGTACAATTTTTGTGCCATTTTGAATATTGTACCGCCGAAAAGTGTATGAAGTTATGCATAGAACTGAACCAAATTTTATGTGTTTATTTTTGGTCATGTCACGAAGGTCCTCCCTGAATTTGGAAAAATTCTGCCGAAGGGGGCACTATAATTGCGATGTCTGTACCATTTTCATTATTGTACCATCGAAAAGTGTATGAAGTTATCCATATAATTGAACCAAAATTTTTGTGCATGTTTCTGGCTATGGCAAACAAGTCCTCCCTGAACTTGAAAAAATTCCGAAAGAAGGGGGCGCTATAATTCCGATCTCTGTGCCATTTTCATTATTGTACCATCGAACAGCGTATAAAATTGTGCATACAATTGAACCAAAATGTTTGTGCTTGTTTTTGGATTTGGCCAACAGGTTCTCCTTGAATTTGGAAATATTGCGCGGTAAAGGGGCTCCGTGCTAGCGATTTTTGTATACTTTTCTTGATTTTTCGTAGTTCTATTGTGCATCGGCGGCTCATGCAGCGGCGGGAACTCGCTTCCTGCTATGCCGGCTATTCGCAAACAGCTAATAACGACAGAATAAGGAAAAATTAATAATTTTAACAAATATCATGATATAGATTAACTCGTTTTTAGTCCGTTTAATTGACTTGAGCAGAAATTTAAGATGAAAATCAAAGTTGGTATAGTATTGAACTAATAATATTGAAGTATTAACATGTGTAACTATGTTTTGAAATATTAAGATGTATAAGATAGAAGAAAGTTTTGGGATTGGCACATCCAACTAGTTTGTTTTGTCTTTATCTTAGAAAATGGCTCAGATATAGCAGTTTGAATTTCTAATGTGGGTGACATTTTGAAAAATCTGATTTTTTGCCTGCGACAGAACTTGTATATATCAACCGATTCCGATGTGAGTGAGCATGTGCACAGGAATTACTAAGGTCTCGACCAAGTTCACTCGTTAGCCTCATCCACCATGTTGTCTTAAAAGGGCAGGAACTTCAAGATATCGCCGAATTTGGCAATCAAATATAAGTTACTTTAAATAAAAGCAGCTTGGATAAAGCTGACTAATTTCGCGAAATTCTCAATTATAACGATTTAATATTGATAAAGATTAGGTTTGAATCTCCTATAATCGGTTTCCACTAAATTGAGCTTCATGTGTTTGAATAATATAAGCTTGCTTTTTAAAAATAAGGAATATGAAAGCTACCTCTTCCTCCCGGCACTGGCCGGAAGGACTTTTTTAAGATAAAGACAAACAAAAAATGATCCTGAATCCTTATATCAATGTCAAATACTTAAGAAAGAAACGTTTTTCAATTTCTAATTTTTATGCACCTCACTTTAAATATAATTTTTTTTTAATTTAATGGCCGCCATTTTGAAAGAAGATGGCTGATGAAGCTGGCCAGCGATCTTGGTCGAGATATTGATGTATACTATCCACATGCCTTCTTACATCGAAATAGGCGAATACGTGTGTTATAGCGTGACAAATACAAGATTATTTCAAAATGTTAGCCATGTTAGAAATTCAAAGTGCTACAATTCAACCATTTTTTAAGATACAAACAAAATTAAAAATTTTCAGAAACAAAAACTGCTCCGGAATCTTTGTATCAAGGCCAAACACATAAAAAAAAATCTTTTTCATTTTCCAATTTTTTAATACCTCATTTTAAATTTTAAATTTATTTTTTAAATGGCAACCCTTTTGAAACAAGATGACGAATGAAGCTGGCCAACGAACTCGGTTGAGACATTGGTATGTACTATGTACAGACCAAGTTACATCCAAATCGGTTCATAAATACGCCCGTTATCACGTGACAAAAATCAGGACGTTTCAAAATGTCAGCCACGCCAGAAATTCAAAATGCTATAACTCAGCCATTTTTTAAGATATAGACGAAACAAAAACTGCTCCCGAATCTTTTTATCAAGGTCAAACACATAAGAAAAAAATATTTTTTCAATTTTCAATTTTTTGGTACCACATTTCAAATTTAATTTTTTCTTAAAAATTTAAATGGCCGCCATTTTTAAACAAGATGGCGGATGAAGCTGTCCAACGAACTCGGTCGAGACATTGGTATGTACTATGTATAAACGAAGTTACATCCAAATCGGTTCATAAATACGCCTTTTATCGCGTGATAAAATTCAGGACCTTTCAAAATGTCATCCACGCTAGAAATTCAAAATGCTATAACTCAGCCATTTTTTAAGATATAGACGAAACAAAAACTTTTCCGGAATTTTTGTATTAAGGTCAAACACATACAAAAAAAAAATCTTTTTCATTTTCCAATTTTTTGGTATCTCATTTTAAATTTTAAATTTGATTTTTTTTTTAAATGGCCGCCATTTCGAAACAAGATGACGGATGAATCTGGCCAACGAACTCGGTCGAGATATTTGTATGCACTATGTACACACCAAGGTACATCCAAATCGGTTCATAAATACGCCTGTTATCACGTGACAAAAACCAGGACGTTTCAAAATGTCAGCCACGCTAGAAATTCAAAATGGTATCACTCAGCCATTTTTTAAGATATAGACGAAACAAAAACTGCTCCCGAATCTTTTTATCAAGGTCAAACACATAAGAAAAAAATATTTTTTCAATTTTCAATTTTTTGGTACCACATTTCGAATTTAATTTTTTCTTAAAAATTTAAATGGCCGCCATTTTTAAACAAGATGGCGGATGAAGCTGTCCAACGAACTCGGTCGAGACATTGGTATGTACTATGTATAAACGAAGTTACATCCAAATCGGTTCATAAATACGCCTTTTATCGCGTGATAAAATTCAGGACCTTTCAAAATGTCATCCACGCTAGAAATTCAAAATGCTATAACTCAGTCATTTTTTAAGATATAGACGAAACAAAAACTGCTTCGGAATCTTTGCATAAAGGTCAAATACATAAGAAAAAAATATTTTTCCATTTTTAATTTTTTGGTACTACATTTTAAATATTTTTTTTTTAATTTTAAATGGCCGCCATTTTGAAACAAAACGACTGATGAAGCTGGCCAACGAACTCGGTCGAGACATTGGTATGTACTATGTACACACCGAATTACATCGAAATCGGTTCATAAATACGAGGGTTACAGTGGGACAAATGTCAGATATATATATATATAACCATTAATTAAACATTACCGACCATCATCAAAAACTGCAATATTGTGAATGATTGACTACACGCCATAAACCAACAATATAGAACTGTATGTGTAAAATAAAGTACCGTATACCTAATTACAAGAATTAACATGGAAGAAAAAAAGAAGAATATGGATTCCGAAAAAATTGAAAAACTTATATATTGAATTACGTTTTCAAGAGTACAGAATTCAATGATATAAGCAAATCGGTTGTTTTCTGTGGGATATATATATACCGGGTGTCCCAAAAAGGACTGACTGATTTTAAAATTCAATAACTTGCAAACGGTGACAGATATTAAAAAAATTCTTGCAGGAGGGTTATGCATAAGGTCAAAAGTTTTATTACAGTGATTTTCAATTTTAGTTCGATTTACAAACAATAGATGGCGCTGTAAGCAATAGTCGCTAAATACAGGCTCGATTTTTGGTCCTTTATCTTGTTCCATGCAGAAAAAGGAGATGGAAATGTATTATCCGGGCCACGAAGTACCAAAAATCGAGCCTGAATTTAGCAACTATTGCTTACAGCGCCATCTATTGTTTGTAAATCGAACTAAAATTGAAAATCACTGTAATAAAACTTTTGACCTTATGCATAACCCTCCTGCAAGAATTTTTTTAATATCTGTCACCGTTTGCAAGTTATTGAATTTTAAAATCAGTCAGTCCTTTTTGGGACACCCGGTATATATATATATATATATATATATCGATGAAAATATACCAAAATTTTTTGAAATCGCTTTCCTCCGAACGGCTGCAATAGGTAGCTTTTAGGTAGCTTTCATTACAAAAAGCTACTTATTGCACCCGTTCGGAGGAAAGCGATTTAAAAAAATCTTGGTATATTTTCATCGATCATGACCCCCAGACCCCGAAACCACCCTCCGTTCAAAATTGATATATATATATATATATATACATATATATCTGACCTATGTCACACTGTAACTCTCGTAATTATGAACCGATTTCGATGTAATTCGGTGTGTACATAGTACATACCAATGTCTCGACCGAGTTCGTTGGCCAGCTTCATCCGGCATTTTGTTTCATAATAACGGCCATTTAAATTTTTTCTTAAATAAAATTTGAAATGTGGTACCAAAAAATTAAAAATGGAAAAGTATTTTTTTCTTATGTATTTGACCTTTATACAAAGATTCCGGAGCAGTTTTTGTTTTGTCTATATCTTAAAAAATGGCTGAGTTATAGCATTTTGAATTTCTAGTGTGGCTGACATTTTGAAGCGTCCTGAATTTTGTCACGCGATAAAAGGCGTATTTATGAACCGATTTGGATGTAACTTCGTTTATACATAGTACATACCAATGTCTCGACCGGGTTCGTTGGCCAGCTTCATCCGCCATCTTGTTTAAAAATGGCGGCCATATAAATTTTAAAGAAAAATTTAAATTTGAAATGTGGTACCAAAAAATTGAAAATTGATAAAATAGTTTCTTCTTATGTGTTTGACCTTGATAAAAAGATTCGGGAGCAGTTTTTGTTTCGTCTATATCTAAAAAAACTGGCTGAGTAATAGCATTTTGAAGAATTTCTATTGTGGCTGACATTTTAAAACGACCTGATTTTGGTCACGCGATAACAGGCGTATTTATGAACCGATTTGGATGTAACTTAGTCTGTACATAGTACATACCAATGTCTCGACCGAGTTCGTTGGCCAGCTCCATTCGCCTCCTGTTTCAAAAGGGTTGCCATTGTTAAAAAAATTAAATTTAAAATTTAAAATGAAGTATTAAAAAATTGGAAAATGAAAAAGATTTTTTTATGTGTTTGGCCTTGATACAAAGATTCCGGAGCAGTTTATGTTTCTGAAAATTTGTTCTTTTGTTTATATCTTAAAAAATGGTTGAATTATAGCACTTTGAATTTCTAGCATGGCTAACATTTTGAAACGATCTTGTATTTGTCACGCGATAACACACGTATTCGCCTATTTCGATGTAAGAAGGCATGTGGATAGTATACATCAATACCTCTACCATGTTCGCTGGCCAGTTCATCAGCCATCTTGTTTCAAAATGGCGGCCATTAAATAAAAAAATATATATATATTTAAAGTGAGGTGCAAAAAAATTAGAAATTGAAAAAGGTTTCTTTCTTAAGTATTTGACCTTGTATAAGGATTCAGGAGCATTTTTTGTTTGCCTTTACCTTAAAAAATGGCTCAGATATAGCAGTTTCAATTTCTATTGTGGGTGACATTTTGAAAAATCTGATTTTTTGCATGCGACAGCACTCTTATATATCAACCGATTCCGATGTGAGTGAGCATGTGCACAGCAATTACTAAGGTCTCGACCAAGTTCACTGGTTAGCCTCATCCGCCATGTTGTCTTAAAATGGCAGGCACTTTAAGAAATCGCCGAATTTGGCAGCCAAATATAAGTTACTTTAAAGAAAAGCAGCTTGGATAAAGCTGACTAATTTCGTGAAATTCTCAATCATTATATTGATAAAAATTAGTATTGAATCTCCTATATTCGGTTTCCACTAAATTGAGCTTCGTTTGTTTAAATGATATAAGTTGGCTTTTTTAAAATAAGGAATATGAAAGCTACCTCTTCCTCCCGGCACTGGCCGGAAGGACTTTTTGTAATGAAAGCTTCCTAAAAATCATTTTCATTTTCCATTTTTTTGGTATCTCATTTTAAATTTTAAATTTGATTTTTTTTTTAAATGGCCGCCATTTTGAAACAAGATGGCGGATGAAGCTGAACAACGAACTCGGTCGAGATATTTGTATGTACTATGTACACACCAAGGTACATCCAAATCGGTTCATAAATAGGCCCGTTATCACGTGACAAAAATCAGGACGTTTCAAAAGGTCAGCCACGCTAGAAATTCAAAATGCTATAACTCAGCCATTTTTTAAGATATGGACGAAACAAAAACTGCTCCCGAATCTTTTTATTAAGGTCAAACACATAAGAAAAAAAATATTTTTCTATTTTCTATTTTTTTGTTCCACATTTCAAATTTTAAATTTTTTAAAAAATTTTAAATGGCCGCCATTTTGAAACAAAATGGCGGATGAAGCTGCCCAACGAACTCGGTCGAGACATTGGTATGTACTATGTACACACCGAATTAGATCCAAATTGGCTCACAAATATATATATATATATATATATATATATATATATATATATATATATATGTCAATTTTGAACGGAGGGTGGTTTTCCCGGGTCAGGGAACTCGGGGTCAGGGGGTCATGATCGATGAAAAAATACCAAACTTTTTTGAAATCGCTTTCCTCCGAACGGCTGCAATAGGTAGCTTTTTGTAATGAAAGCTACCTAACACTAAATACGAAACAACGCCACGGTTCACGGTAAAATTTTTATTGCCTTTAATAAACCAAAATAAAACTTTTTTTTTTTAATTCCAGGAATGTTAATTTATTTATCTCAATATAAAGGTAACTCCAAGATATAATTTCATACGTGCTTCGAGCGCACATAATATGTATATATAAACACATACATGCGAAACTTCTATTCTATATTAACTTTTACAAGATTTATTTAAAAATTAATAATTAAAGATCAGATAATTTTGTTGCTCAAAAGGTTACGTGATAAAAACAGTAAATACGAAACAACGCCACGGTACACGGTAAAATTTTTATTGCCTTTAATAAACCAAAATAAAACTTTTTTTTTTTTTATTGCAGGAATGTTAATTTATTTATCTCAATAAAAAAGTAACTCCAAGATATAATTTCATACGTGCTACGAGCGCACATAATATATATATATATAAACACATACATACGAAACTTCTATTCTATTTTAACTTTTACAAGATTTATTTAAAAAATAGTAATTAAAGAGAATTTTGTTGCTCAAAGGGTTATGAGATAAAAACATATTTTCGAAAATTATACTCACCTATGCGATAAAGAATTATTTTTACCCTTAACCCTTTTGGGTCGTATAAGTTTATACATAGGTTATGCTGGGCAGAATTCATTTTCGTTGAACGAACAGTAATACATAATAGGCGAGATTACGAAGGGAAATCAAAATTTATTCATTCTTTTTTTAATTTTAGATGTATGTTACACAATAATATTTTTAATTTTATCTAAAAACTAGCAAACCCCACGGCTTTGCTCGCGTAATATTTCATATATGCCAAGTGATATTTATATGTCTAATTTTTATTAAAAGGTACTAACTAAATTTTTATTTTATTAAAAGGTAATATTTTATTTTATTAAAAGGTTTTTTTTATTTTTATTAAAAGGTACATATTACTTTTAGGAATAATTCAAAAATTACTATTTAAAACACAGTTTGATTAAACATCATTATTACACTGCATTAGGCAGAAATGAGACTTAAATTAATAAAACGAAATAAAACTATATAAATGATAATTTAGAAAATATTTTGAAACTTTTATGCTCAATTAATACGCTCATTTCAGTATTCATTTGAAGTTTTGAATTTTTTAGAAACCATCTTCTTACATCTTAAAATTAGCCATCATGTGAAATTCCAAGTCCTACCACCTCTCTCAACATAAAGGGCTATGTTGAAATAGGAACTGACACGATTAATTTGCCAACATTAATTTTGAAATCGGTTTGTTATTTCCTAATATTCCACAGAAACGTAATTTAAAAAGCTTTTAAAGGCATTTTTTAGAACGTTTGTTATTCCTGTGAACCCCAGGTGGTAGAATCGCCGGCATAAAATATAGCCTGTGTAGGATCAGAGACGGTTACCATTGATTCGCAACTATTACTTTTATAATCGGTTTATATTCCCTGAGATTGCATAGAATCGTAATTTAGAACTTTTCTCGAATGCTTTTCGCACCTCCGCTTCGCTTCACCCCTTTTTAATTCGAATTTATTTTCGACGTTCCTTCGAGGGCATTTATATTTTAGAAGTAATTACCATTCCATATTTAAAGTTTCTAGCCTTTTCCATATCACAGAAATCGCAATTTAGAAAATTTTTAGCTCCTGCAACCCTGTGGTGGTAGTGGAACAGACATAAAATATAGCTTATGTTTGAGCAGGTTCTATCACGAACAATTTGTCATCATTATTTTTTAATCGGTTTGGTAATTTATAAGTTTGCTTAAAAATTGTAATTTATAACGCTTTTCACTCACTTCCTCTTTTTAAGTTTGGAATTCTCTTTCGACTGTTCTTAGAAAGCAGTTGCATCTTGTAAGTAAATACCATTCCATACTTCAAAGTGTTAGACCCTTCAGTTGTGCAAAAAACGCAAATTAGAACATGTTTTGCTTTTGCAACCCTCAGATGGTAGTGACAGCAACATAAAATATAACCTATGTTATAGCAGGGACTGTCACCATTGATTTGCAACCATTACTTTTGAAATAGCTTTGGTATTTCCTTAGATTGAGTAGAAATAGCAATTTAGAACGTTTTTAGGACGCTTTTCGCGCATTTTCACCCCTTTTTAAATTTCTAATTTTTTCGAAACTGTTCTTAAAGATAATTTATATCTAATAAATATGTACCTTGCCTAATTTTAAGTTGCTAGCACCTACCGATCACAAAAATCGAAATTTAGAACGCTTTTTTGCTCCTGCAACGTCTTGGTGATAGTAATACCGACATAAAATAGCGTCTATGTTAGAGCAGAGGCTGTCAACATCAATTTCCTACCATTACGTTTGAAATCAGGTTCATTCTTCCTGAGATATTGCCGACAAATCGGCATTTAGAACATTTTTAGAACGCTTTTTGCGCATTTTGCTCCTGCATTTCCTCTGGGGTAGTGGAAGCAGATATAAAATATAGCCTATCTTGGAGCAAGATCTGTCACCATCATATTTGAAATCGGTTAAGTACTTCCTAAGATTGCATAGAAATCGCAATTTAGAACGTTTTTTACAACGCTTTTTGCGCATTTTGACCCCTTTTTAAATTTCGATTTTTTTTTTGGAAATGTCCTTAGAGATCATTGATATCTTATAACTAACTACCATTCCAAATTTCACGATTCTAGGCCCTTCCGTAACGCAAAAGCCGCAATTTAGAACGTTTTTATCCTGCACCCCCTTTGGGGTAGTGGCACCAACATAAAACATCGCCTATGTTGGAGCACGGGTTGTCACCATCTTTTTGACGCCATTATATTTTAGATCGGTTTAGTATTTCCTGAGATTGTATAGAAACCACCATTAGAACGTTTTTTAGAACGCTTTTCGCGCATTTTCACCCCTTTTAAATTTCGAATTGTTCTTAAAAATCCTTTATATCTAATAAGTAGCTAATATTTCAAATTTCTAGGCCCTTCGGTAACGCAAAAATCGCATTTTTAGAACGTTTTTTGCTCTTGCACCCCCTTTCGGGTAGTGGCACCGACATAAAACATAGCCTATGTTGGAGCTAGGGTTGTCACCGTCATTTTGACAACATTATTTTGACACCATTATTTTTTTAAATCGTTTTGGTATTTCCTGAGATTGTCTAGAAACCACCATTTAGAACGTTTTTAGAACGCTTTTCGCGCATTTTCACCCCTTTTAAATTTCGAATTGTTTAAGAACTGTTCTTAGACATCATTTATATCTTATAAGTAACTAATATACCGAATTTCATATTTCTAGGCCCTTCAGTAACGCTAAAATCGCATTTTTAGAACGTTTTTTGCTCCTGGACCCCCTTTGGGGTAGTGACACCGACATAAAACATAGCCTATCTTGGAGCAAGCGTTGTCACCGTCATTTTGACACCATTATTTTTTTTAATCGGTTTGGTATTTCCTGAGATTGTGTAGAAACTACCATTTAGAACGTTTTTTAGAACGCTTTTCGCGCATTTTCACCCCTTTTAAATTTCGAATTGTTTAAGAACTGTTCTTAGACATCATTTATATCTTATTAGTAGCTAATATTCAAAATTTCATATTTCTAGGCCCTTCGGTAACGCTAAAAGTGCATTTTTAAAACGTTTTTTGCTCCTACACCACCTTTGGGGTAGTGGCACAGACATAAAACATAGCCTATCTTGGAGCAAGCGTTGTCACCGTCATTTTGACACCAATATTTTTCAAATCGGTTTGGTATTTCCCGAGATTGTGTAGAAACTACCATTTAGAACGTTTTTTAGAACGCTTTTTGTGCATTTTCACCCCGTTTAAATTTCGAATTGTTTAAGAACTGTTCTTAGACATCATTTATATCTTATAAGTAACTAATATTCCAAATTTCATATTTCTAGGCCCTTCAGTAACGCTAAAATCGCATTTTTAGAACGTTTTTTGCTCCTGCACCCTCTTTGGAATAATGACATCGACATAAAACATAGCCTATCTTGGAGCAAGCGTTGTCACCGTCATTTTGACACAAATATTTTTCAAATCGGTTTGGTATTTCCCGAGATTGTGTAGAAACTACCATTTAGAACGTTTTTTAGAACGCTTTTTGTGCATTTTCACCCCTTTTAAATTTCGAATTGTTTAAGAACTGTTCTTAGACATCATTTATATCTTATAAGTAACTAATATTCAAAATTTCATATTTCTAGGCCCTTCAGTAACGCTAAAATCGCATTTTTAGAACGTTTTTTGCTCTTACACCCCCTTTGGGGTAGTGGCATCGACATAAGATATAGCCTATGTTCTAAGTCGGACAAACACCATCATTTTGATACCATTACTTTTGGAATCGGTTCGGTAGTTCCAGAGCTTACCTCCGACAAATAAACAATTTTTTCCTCTTTATAATAGGAGTATAGATTATATTTTATAGTTTTGCATAGTGTGGTCTCTTTCAAACAGTCTTGAATAGGCAGCCCTTTATTTTTCTGTTTGAACATACAGAACAATCTTTACTCTTGACATCTTATCTTTTTTAAACTGCTTTCAATTTCAGGGTACATTTCTTTTGGTCACTTTGTTTTTGCCATTTTAGAGCATTATTTAAAAAATATTTTAAAAAGAAAAAATGTCTCATGACACTTAAACACAATTTGTAAATTATCATTTCCAATGTCTCCAAAGCTTGTCTAGCGATGTAAATTTTCCGGAAATTTTGAAGTGGCGGAAACCCCCCCCCCCCCTTTTTTTTATTTTTTTTTCAAAAAATTATTTTTTACAAATGTTTCTAAAAAAATAGTTATATTTTCTTAAAAAGTATAAAATAATAAACTTTTTTAATGTTTATGCACACTAAAAAAATTATTTTCCCTGTACATGAATATATTATTTAAAAAAGAGAGAGAGAGAAAAAAAAAACAAAAAAAACAAGCCAGCTTTTAAAAGTTTATCCTTTCATCCTCAGAATTTTGACAGGAGCTTTTCTTGTTCAGTTTAACACCACTGTTTGTGATATATCATGTGTCTGTTGAAATGATTTTTCAGTTGCATTTGTTCAATTATATCAGTAGAGCTAATTTAAAAAATTTTAAGTTTTAACCAATATCACAGCAGTTTAAAAGAAATTTTAGACTATATTGTACATCCCATCTAAATTGTATGGATTTTCAAATATATAAAGGATGCCAGCTTAAAAGAAACAAATGATAGTAGTTCTGGTATCATTATAAATACTATTATCATTTTCAAATCTTCCTTTGTTTAAAAATTGGTACTATTTTACAATAGTATATATTGAAAGTGGTATTTTTTTTTTTTTTTTTTCAAATGAAAGTTTTAAAACAGGTGAATTTTTCCATATGTTTAAAAGTTGTTTTCAACTAAATTTTTACAGAAATTTCCTTACATTTTCTTTGCAAAGTTTGTTTGTATAAATTTAAATTTAAAAAAAAAAAGCAGTTAAAAAACCCTAAGAATCTATGTTTCAAGAAAATAGAGAAAATAAATAATTTTAACTGCATGTTATTCTAAAAAAGATTTTTTCTAATAATAGTGAAAAATTATAGCTATGCGAATAAAAATAAATGTATGTTTCATTTTTTTACATTAAATTTTCCTCCTTACCATTTTCATTAATTGGTATATTATTGAAATAATTTTGCCCATGAATTTTCATTTTTAACACGAGAAGTTGCATTTAATTATCTTACCAGGAATTTGCTTGATTTTCTTTTTCCATACGATCGTGTTTTTGCGAAATTGTGAACTTTTGCCTACATCTGTAAAAAATGAAATCATAATTTTGTGAATTAGAAATTATTATATTTAAGTTCTTATTTAGACATTATTGAGATAGTCCTTTTGTTATGTAAAGCTTTTACAACATAACATTTTATGTTGTAAAAGCTTTACATAACACCTTTATATACGGCCAGACAATATATTCATTGGTTATTTCAGCTATTATATTACGCAACAGCATTTTTTCTTTTTTTTTTTTTTTTTTTTTAACCATTTGTAAAAATGGTTATTGTTCTCATCAAGGTAGGAAATCAAAAGCATATCTGAAGGTTTTTATTGGTTTAATCATCCTTTTATTCGTTTTCTGATTGGTCTATACAGTAATCTGTATTTCCCTTTACTTTCAACAGAGACGGACAACAGAGTGTTGCCACTATCACAAAAGAGTAATAAAAACTACAAAAAAAATTAATAACTCAGAAACAAATTGAGATACAGCTTTCAAACAAATTGCATTTAAAAGTACATTTTTTTCTCTATACGACGATATAAAAAGTAATATTGTGGGATGTTTAGAAGTTTAAGAAATAAATTTCATTTAAAATTGGCCGTCAGATTTTTTGGAAATCTGACGATGGAAAAGCCTTTTCCCGAACAGCCAATGAAAGGCTTAGATAATACGTAAGTTTCAGGTGGATAATACGTACGAGTCGCAGGCGATTTCTGTCGCTTGTAATTTTTACGTGTAATAACACTATTAATGTTTAATTCAAGGCGTACGCAATGTAGGATCCACTCCGTGCGATTTTTTATGTCTTAAATTTTAGTCTTTGAAAAAATCATTTTCCAAATGATCGTTGTAATTTGTTAAATTGCATTATTTTTTTCTTCTTTTTTGTTTGATTCTAAAATCATTACATTTGTGAAGGATTCAATTTGGAAATTGAAAAATTTTTTGAAATGTCTATTTTTAAGAGAAAGAATTTTTATAAGGGTCATATGTTTTAAAGTGAAAAAATTGTGATCGATCCCTTAAGGGACTCAAGTTCCTTCTAAACAGATCCCTGTTTACAGATAAGGTTTTCCATGTTAATGTTTTCATGTGGGACACTATACATGAAAAAAATATAAATAGAAGTTTCAGAATGTAGCAATTATAAAATTTTACTATATTATTTTATAAATGAAATTTCAATTTTTCCAATTTGAAAAAAATTAAAAAATAGCCCTTCAGAAAAAAAAAACTGAAAAAAAAATCGTTTTTTTTTCTCACAATTTCCGGGTTTTTTCCAAGCATTCCCATCTCTAAGCTTTTTAACTTATTATAATATAAAATCTGTAGGGTTCTTTGCTGTGGTGTCTAAGAGCAGGCATATGGCTGGAACAGTAAAAAAGTTTTGGTGACTGAGAGCAGGAATGCGACCGTAAAAGGCGAATAAGATATGAAAAAACTTGCTACGTTTTTTGTTTTTATTTCATAAATGTCAATTTCTATATTTCAAACTACGAAGAAAAACTAATGTCAAGATAAATTTCGTGAGTGTTTCAGAACAAAAATAATATGTAAAAAAAAACATACACGCGAAATTATACAAATACGGTTATTCTGTATTAACTTTTGCTACATTTATTTATAAAATTAATTAAAGATAATTTTTTTAAAAGGTTATGAGATACAAACAGATTCACAAAAATTACAACTTACCTATGCGATAAAGAAATCTTTTTGTCCTTAATAAGATCTGAAAAGGCTTGCTAGATTTTTTGGTTTTACTTCAGAAATCGCAATTTATATATCTTATGATCTGTGAAGATGGAGCTAACTCCAAGATAAAATTCCATAGATGTTTCATAAGCGTACATAATATGTAAAAAAACACATACATTCTAAACTTATATAATGCTATTATGTATTATCTTTTACTACATTTATTTTTAAAAAATTAATTAAAGATAATTTTATTGTTCAAAGGGTTGTGAGATAAAAACATATTTACGAAAATTATAACTTACCTATGCGATAAAGAAATCTTTTCGTGCTTAATAAGATCTGAAAAAGCTTGCTATATTTTTTTTGTTTTTACTTCAAAAATCTCAATTTCTAAATCTCAAGATCTGTTTAGAAAAAGCTAACTCCAAGATAAAATTTCATAGATGTTTCAAAGCGCACATAATACGTTAAAAGAAAAAAAAAACATACATTTGAAACTTATACGCTGTTATTTGTGTATTAACTTTTATTACATTTATTTTTAAAAAAATTAGGAAAAAGATAATTTTGTTGTTCAAAGCGTTATAAGATTAAAAAAAAAGAAAAAAAACCATATTCACGAAAATTATTACTTACCTATGTGATTAAGAAATCTTTTTGTCCTTAATAAGATCTGAAAAAGCTTGCAATATTTTTTGTTTTTACTTCAGAAATCTCAATTTCTATATCTCACGATCTGTGAAGATGGAGCTAACTCCAAGATAAAATTCCATAGATGTTTCATAAGCATATATAATATGTAAAAAAACACATACATGCTAAACTTATTATAATGCTATTCTGTATTAACTTTTGCTACATTTATTTAAAAAAATAATTAAACAGAATTTTATTGTTCAAAGGGTTGTGAGATAAAAACAGATTTACGAAAATTACAACTTAGCTATGCGATAAAGAAATCTTTTCGTCCTTAATAAGATCTGAAAAAGCTTGCTATATCTATTTTTTTATTGTTGTTGTTGTTTTGTTTTTACTTCAGAAATCTCAATTTCATCTCAAGATCTGTTTAGAAAAAGTTAAGTCCAAGATAAAATTTCATAGATGTTTCAAAGCGTACATAATACGTTAAAAGAAAAAAATAAACATGCGTTTGAAACTTATACGCTGTTATTTGTGTATTAACTTTTATTATATTTATTTAAAAATAATAGGAAAAAGATAATTTTATTGTTCAAAAGGGTTATGAGATAAAAAACAGATTCTCGAAAATTATTACTTACCTATGCGATGAAGAAATCTTTTTGTCCTTAATAAGACCTGAAAAAGCTTGCTATATTTTTTGTTTTTACTTCAGAAATCTCAATTTCTAAAGATCTCAAGATCTATGAAGAGAAAGCCAACTCGTAAGACAAAAATTCACGGGCGCTTCAAAGCGCGCACAATTTATTTCATTCCATGCTGACGTCACTAGTACGTCATCGACCACCAGTTGCTGCAATTCGTTGGTTTTCAAAATGATAATGATTAGTATAACATCGAAATGTAAATTGAAAACATTTAAAGAAATGTCGCATTTCTTTATTAAATAACTATTTGTTAGTTTTTGTTCTATGACTTTAATATTTTAATAAAAATAATTTTTTTTATTTCGATATTTCATAAGTACTTTCGAAAGTAAATAGTGCAGAAATATTTATGTACTTACAAATTCGTAGCTGATTTTTCAGACTATATTGTGTTTAATTAATTCCATCGAAACAGTTTGAAATAGAGAAATAGTTTATTTAGATATGAGAAAATGTCATTTTAAGATTATAAAAATCTCTTTAAAATGTCGGAACCAATAAATATTTATTAATCAAATGCTATTCTAAAAAACACTTCTCACAAATATTATGAATTTTTGTACAAAAAAACAAGTTGGAAATTGCTCGTCAAACGTGGCAAATGAGGTGCGTTCGTACTATAACTAGTTTTATAATAATTTTTTGCACCGCATAGTGTACTGAATGTATATTTTATTGCACTTCATAATCATAAGTGCATATCAATTTCATTCTGTTCGAAAGGCTGTAACATCATTAAAATGCACTTGAAATAATTTTTTCCCATTGGCCTTAATGTAACGGAAAACTTTCGACTGTCCCTGTAATTAAACTCTACATCCGATTTTCATAAAATTTGAAATAACTCGACAAAATTTTGCAACAATTATATACTTAAAATGAATACTTAATACATACTTAATGAATACTTAATATATACTTAAAATACCGAATGGTTTGAAATTTAATAAATATAATAGTTGCAGAATTTTGTCGAGTCATTTCTTAAATTTTGAGAAAATCGAATCAAAACTTATAAGGATATTAATAAAAGTTTTCTTTATTCTATTAAATCCTATCATACGTCATGAATTCAGTTATATTCCATGATAGGTAATGATTCTAGGTTAACATGATGATGACGTCCTATTTAAGATGGAGTACTATTATTTCCGTATTACACAATTTAATATATAGAATCGTAATAAAATTTATTATTTATTATTTATTATTATTTATTAATATTTTGTAAAAAAATAAATTAACGTTCGAATTACAAAATATGCTAATAGCGCAATATTCCGATGGGCGCCATATCAAGAGGTCGTAGCCGTCAATGCACAGATAAATCTGTAAATAACTCAAATCTTTTAAAATAGTAAATACTAAATAATACTAATACTAAAGAAAAGAAGAAAAAAAAACACGATTTCTGTTTCCGCTTTATTCTGATCAAAATAGCATTAAAATGACGTTAAAATGGAATAAGTAAATTAAAAAAAAAAAAAGAGTTATATTTATTTTTTAGATAGATTTCATAAGACACCACCTATTGCAGTTCATCTATTATTCACCTATTATTCATCTATTGCAGTCGTTTACCATGGAGCGACTTTTGAAAAATTCCTCCATAACTTTTCATTATATGACCCCAGGAACCCAAAACCACCCCCACCTAAAAAGTTTATAGATATTTACATATATACACTATATGGCCAAAGGTGACCGGTCACTTGCGATTTTAGACGTTTTGTTAAATATCTAGAAAAATACATGATGAATTAACCTGAAACTGCAACTGTGTAAACAGTATAGTATTGGCCATATATTTCCAGAAAGATTTTTTCCCGAAACCCCATAGGGGGCAGCCAACAAATTAAAAAAGAACGAATATCTTTTGAATAACCCTGTAAAAACTAAAATAGCAAAAGCGTTCAAACTCGAGATTATTAATAAGTGGCTTATTGTAATATATTGTGTTCATTTTTATGAGGATAGCATGTATACTCGTAGTGAAATTAGGGTTTTTATAAAAACAGTCCCAAATTTCGCCAAGTTTTTTGGTTATAATTTGCTTATTATTTGCAGAGTTCTTAATATAAAATAAAGTTCTTTTCAGAAAATATGACAAACAACATTGTACATAATACCCTGCAATCAGAATTTAAAAATTATAAAAATTGGATGAAAAATGAACAGGTTTACTGAAAAATATTTCACTGCGCATGGGCGAATGCTATCAAAATATAATGTGCATAATGTATTAGCTTAAGTATATAGAGCAACTTTTGTGAAAGTCTCAAAATCATAGCTTGAAAATTCTGAAAACTATCGTCGATAGAATAAGCCCGAAATTCGTTGTTCCCAAAAGGAAGCAAAAAGATGAGGGGCTGTATCCAAATGTAGTAGTACGTGCAATATTGTGTACGCTATCTTGGCACTAATCAAAAGATATTTGATACAACCCCTCATATTTTTGCTTCTTTTTGGGAACAACGGATTTCGAGCTTATTCTATCAACGATAATTTTCAGAATTTTCAAGCTATGATTTTGAGACTTTCACAAAAGTTGCTCTATATACTTAGCTAATATATTATGTATATTATATTTTGATTGCATTCGCGCATGCGCAGTGAAACATGTTTCAGTAAACCTGCTCATTTTTCATCCAGTGTTCATTAATTTTTAATTCTGATTGCAGAGTATTGTGTACAATATTGTTTGTCATATTTTCTGAAAAGAACTTTTTTTTATATTAAGAACTCTGGAAATTATAAGCAAAAAACTTGCCGAAATTTGGGACTGTTTTTATAAAAACCTTAATTTCTCTACGAGTATACATGCTATCATCATATAAACGAACACAGTATATTACAATAAGCAACTTATTAATAATCTCGAGTTTGAACGCTTTTGCTACATTAGTTTTTACAGGGTTGTCCAAAAGATATTCGTTCTTTTCAATTTGTTGACGGTCCCTTACGGTGTTTTGGAAAAAATCTTCGCAGAAATATATGATCTATACTATACTGTTTACACACCTGCAGTTTCAGGTTAATTCACGATGTATTTTTCTAGATATTTAACAAAACGTCTAAAATCACAAGTGACCGGTCACCTTTGGCCATATAGTGTATCTCGGGGGGGGGGGGGGGGGGGGGGGAATTGCAAATCAGAAAAATCGGTCCAAGGGAGTTTGAAAAAAACGTATTGAAACACGATAAAAATCCGACTATGGAAACATTGGCATATTTTGAAAAAAACGTATTGAAACACGATAAAAACCCGACTATGGAAATATTGGCATATTTTAACATTTTGAGGTTCTAATTTTGAATACCGCCTCAACATGATTCTGATAAAACCAGCTCTAACAGAAAAATGAAATTAAAAACTCGTCAAAAGCGGCCAGATAAATTTTTTAAACTGTGTTTATCTCTAATCTTGATTTAGTTTTTGTTGGTGAAATTAGTACTTAACTTTGAAATCTACCTCCGCCTGTAGGCCGAGCCGGCAGGGATTTTTTTCTATACCAGAATAAATAAAATTGTCAATGCAGAAAGATTGAACCCGAGCCCGACCGAACCCGAAGACTGATATAAAAATCCCGCCCGAGTCCGTGTCGGGACCGGACTCGGGCTCGGTTTGAGCCCGTCTCATCTCTAATGCACATCACTAGGATAAGCCTACGCATTCCCACTTTAAGGGTGTTCTCAAATCTAAAAGGGCACCTTTTTGACATAAGTTTTTATTAATTTTCGTTCGAAAATGTATGAACAGGGCTTGAATTTCAGGGCGGGTTGGCGGGATTCGCGCCCAAAAGAATACCGTGGGCGGGAGTTTACCGTCCAAAAAATTTCACCCTTGTCAGGAAAATTTTGCATTTTGAAATTACGATCAAATCCTGCGAACGCTTTGCGAATTTTGTAATGTTTTCACGCGACAGATTTTGCGAGTTTTTTACCGCAAAAGATCGTTGAAATTCTCGATTTTTTTTTCGCGAACGATAAACAAATTTCGCTTTTTTTCCCCGAGATCGATTGAGAAGTTTCGCGTTATTTGCCGTGACCGATTGACGAGTTCAGAAGTGATTCTGTTCCGAATTTTCCGAAAATTTAAGCCATCCGGTGCCGAAAATTATGAAAAATCTGGCATCAATTCAGGCATAAAAAATATAACAAAAACAAAAATCTCGAATTTCGACAAATGTTCGCGGAAAAAATCAATTTCGTCAGTTCTTCGCAGAAAAAATCGCCAATTTCGTCGCAAAGGATCGCGGAAAAATTCAGGGGTGATTCTGAGTGAAAAAACAAATTCTGAAAATCACAGCAATTTCGTGAAAAGTTACGGCAGATGGGGGGGATCCATGATCGGCACTAATTATGCGTTTTCTCCGCTATCCTTTGACGAAATTCGGGGTTTTTCGCGATCTTTTGACGAAATTCGCTGTTTTTTCGCGATCTTTTGACGAAAGTTGCGGTTTTCTCGCTATCATTTGACGAAATTTGCTGTTTTCTCGCGATCATTTGACGAAATTTGCGGTTTTCTCGCGATCTTTTGACGGAATTTGCGGTTTTCCCGCGATTCTTTGACAAAATTTGCGTTATTCCTGCGATGCTTTGACGAAATTGGTGATTTTTCTCCAAGCGATTGACAAAATTTATTTTTTTCGCCAACCATTTGTCGAAATTCGCGATATTTTTTGTCTGAATTTTCGGATTGGTGACCGATTTTTTTTAATTTTTGGAAACGAATGCCTTAAATTTTTGGAAAATTCGGAACAGATTCACCCCTAGAAAAACTCTTTCGCCAAAGGGTCGCGAATAAAATGCAAATTTCGTTAAAGGATCTCGGAAAAAAACGCAAATTTCGGCAAACGATCGCGGAAAAATGCGAAATTCATCATAGGAGGATCGCGAAAAACGCCTATTTCGACAAAGGATCGAGGAAAAACGCAAATTGCGGCAAAGGATCGCGGGAAAAAAACACAAATTTCGTCAAAGATCGCAAAAAAAACGCTAATTTCGTTAAAGGGTTATGAAATAAACGCAAATTTAGTTAAATGGTCGCTGAAAAAAATTCACGAAATTTCATTAAAGTATCGCGCAAATTACGCAAATTTCATCAAAGTATCGCAAAAAACGCCAAGTTTATCAAAGGATCGAAAAAAACGCAAATTTCTTCAAAGGATCGCGGAAGAAACGCGAATTTTGTCAAAAATCGTGAGAAAAAGCGAATTTCGTCAAAGTGTCACGAAAAAAAACAACTATTTTCGTCAAAGGGCTTCAGAAAATATGAAAATTTCTTCAAAGGGCTGCGGAATATATAGAAATTTCGTCAAAGGGTCGCGGAAAAACGCACCAATCTCTTTAGAAAAAACAGCACACAAATATCTATGTTTATTACTATAGGTATAGTTTTTAATGTGAAATAATATACGGAACTAACTTTTGAAAAATTGGGTTTAGCCCGAACCCAACTTGCAGGAATTTACACTCAGCCTGAAATCAATCCGAACCAAAAACAGTTTACTGGACCTGCTATAAAAAGAAGAGCCGGGAGAGGATTTCTTTTTTTTTTTTTTTTTCTTTTTTTTTTTTTTTTTTTTTGTTGAGTTTATTGAATGACGACATCTCTTTTTTTATTATTATTATTTGCGTATTATTCAGCGATAGTGACGTCCTATGCATTCTTTTCTATAGATGTTGTTTTAGGCTGGATCGTAAATGAGAACTCTCCAGCGGATTCAAATGACGTCATTTTATATTAAAAAAAAGCGTGTATTTTAAGTCTTAAAACTGAAATATGTTTTGTACTATCTATATTTACATATAATTATTTTTTTCTTGGTTGGCGACACTAAAGTCTGAAAACGCAGAATTCCTATTTCTAGTTGTTGTTTTTTTGTTTGCTTGTTCGCTTTTTTTTTTTTTTTTTGAGAACTTTCTTAAAATTAAAATCGTTTTTAACGAAATGAAAAGATTGAAAGATGTTTTATATTCCTATAAATATATTCGGTGTTGTTTTCAAATTGCATAACAGTTATTCAAAATCACAAGTTTATATTCCGCTTCTTGAAATGACAGATCAGAAATATGATAGTATGATAGGAGAAAAGATGATGAATGTCTGGGAAAAGAAGAAAGATAAATCACACCGTTGATTTTATTCACCTTGACCTGATGGAAGATAAATTTTCTTTTCCGAAAGTGTATCCTTTGGGAAATTAAGAATGCAGCTCTACATTTTTCTTTGCACATTTTGTATACACACACACACATATATATATATATGTGTGTGGGTGTATTTATTGTTGGAAAAGACTTAAAGATATACAGATATATAGATGATGTTTTGGTGGTTGAGCTGAATAACAATAAAGAAATTTATCTATTTAAATGTTATCCAGACACTTTGAATTTAAAGAGTGCTTCGGATAATCGGGCAATGTCAACACTTGGATGTTAATTTGGAGATTATAAATGGAATTTTAGTCGACAGACATAGTAGGTTATATGAGAATAAATTACACATGTTTGGCAGAAAAAAATGCATTTTATTGCGCATTTGTGTACTAAAGGAAAAAAACACAATTTGTGCATATGAGAAAAAAAAGAATAAGAAAAGGTGTTTTCTTCAAAGAAAATCATTTTCAGTAGGGGGTATGGTTTCCGCGGGCGGCCAGCAACGTTGAACACCTTTGAGGCATGGACTCAATGAGGCTATTAATGACGAGTTGTGGTATTCTGCCCCACTCTTCCAGAAGAGCTCTTTAGAGTTCTTGGACAGTTTGTGGGGGTTGTTGGCGGCCAGAAACTCGTCTTCCTAGAGCGTCCCAAACGTGCTCGATTGGATTCATGTCTGGAGAACACGCTGGCCATTCCATTCGAACGATTCCTTCCTCGAAAAGGAAATCCTCCACCAGGTTTGCACGATGTGGCCTGCAGTTATCGTTCAATAAAATGAAGTTATCTCCGATTGCTGCAGCGTAAGGGACTACAATAGGTCTGAGGATCTCATCCCTATATCGGCGACCAGTCAGAGCTCCATCTCGAATGATGTAGAGGTCAGTGCGCCCGTCAATGGAGATGCCACCATACACCAACACTCCTCCACCGCCAAATCTGACACTTTCGTGCACGAACGCAGGATTATTCCTACTGCCACGGTCCCTCCAGATGAAAATACGCCTATTATCCGGATGCACAGAAAAACGGGACTCGTCAGAAAACAGAATATTGCTCCATTCATTTCTCCTCCAGTTGACATGCTCGGTTGCCCACTCCCTGCGGTTGCGACGATGCCTTGATGTCAATCTAACACATACAATCGGTCGGCGAGCATACAGACCTACAGCATGGAGCCGGTTTCGGACAGTCTCAGTTGAAATCGTGGTGCCTGTAGCCGAGCGAAGGTGTTGTTGGAGAAGAGTAGCGTTCATGGTTCGGTGTCTCTGAGCTGTTAACGCTAAATACCGATCTTCATTGGGCGTTGTTGCCCGTCTACGACCTTGCCCTGGTCTTCAGCCTGCACATCCACTCTCCAAAAAACGGTTCCAGATCCTGGAAATGACACTTTGTGACACTCCAATGGCTTGCGCTACTTCGGCTTGAGTTTGGCCCCCTTCTAACCTACCAACAATTCTCAAAGCTTCTGAATCTGTCAAATGACTTCGCTGAGACATCGTACTCATCGAAACAAAGCAATCACTGAATGCCGATCATCCTTGTCTTCATTCTCTTTTATCCAGTTGAAAGTCAAATTTCATTCGCTGCCGCTGAAGCGACGTTTTTGACGTCGAACTCAAAATTTGCATACTCCACAGTTTGAAAACCAGAAAAATTTGCATTTGTGATTCTCTACTTCTATTTTCGGCAAAAAAAATTTCGTTTATATCTTTATTTTATATAAAACTTCAAATATCCTTTAATTGTTTTGAGCAGTGTATATATATATATATATATATATCTTTTTCTTTACGGTAAAAATACAGTATAACTCCAAAAATCCGGCATCATCCGGACCGGGACTATGCCGGATTTTTAAAGGAATGTCAAAAGTAGTAACTTGGAATATCAAAAGTTGTACTATATTCTTACTGGTGCCTTTAGCCATAATTTATTTCATTATTAAATGATAATTATGTAAGAAAAAGAGAAAATTAAATATAAAAATAAACTTACATTAATTTATATTTTCTATGTTACAGAAAGAAAAATCTAATAAAGAGTGAAATTATTTCTTCTCGTGTAATTTCAGGCACATCGATGTCAATTTTGTTTGCTTCAATTTTTTTGGCCGTTCTTTAATAAGTTTTTCTGGTATTTTATACAAAGGAAGAATTCCTATTGGGGATTTATTTCGAGAATACAGTCTTGTTGTCTAAAGCAGATATTAATTCTCAAGTTAAATTTATGCATTTTTCTAGTGACACCATTTCTTCTGCCTGTTCTTCATCCTTGTCTACGGAGCTGTTACTACCGTTATCGACAGTTCTATTTAGCACAGCGTCAGTAAAAAGAGACTCCAAATAACTTGTGTACTAGTCTCCACGCCGTTACTAACCAACAGTGCAGCTCTCAGAAAATTTGTTCAGAAAGTAACCGCCTCTGACAAATGATAAAAAAGGTCAAATATTATTTTTTTTTCATTTTACTTCCGATTTTGAAGTTTTCAATTCGTAAACAATTGCTATTTTCCTTCGACCATAACGTGAAAGTGTAAAAGAAAAAGGAAGGGAAAAGAGGATTTTTATGCCGGATTTTTGAAGTTACACTGAAATTACTAGCCGTCAAACTTCTTACTTACCGTATGTACTCGTGTAAAAGTCAACCCCCTCCCCCTCCACCCCAAATTCTTAAGCAAAATTTTGGGGGAAGAAATGAATTTTCGTGTATAAGTCGAACCACATTTCTGGTAGTATATTGAAAAATGATCGAGGATAAAAAAAATTAATAAATTTTCATTAAATTAGTAAGCATTTTTACGTTTCTAATCAGACTTTTTTTTTTAATTCAACGTTTAAAAACTGTATATGTAAAACCGAAGAAGCTTAAACTATTTTGAAACCTATCCACATCCATTCAATGATACTTAAAATGGAAAAAAATCTTTTAAAAATCTATTCAAGCCTTATTTAGAAGTGTAACCAATTTCTTAGACTGCTAAAATATAGTACTTATTTTTATGTAGGACTTTTAATAGGTATATCTAGAAACATTCTCAAGTTGAACTCCTTTTAAAAGGGGGATTAAAATGTAGAAAGGAATGCCCTGTATTGAAGGGAATTCTGTCCCAATAGAAAATGGGTGCAGAACAATTGCAGGGACATTATTGTTGAGCTTTTTTTTTTTGTCAATCACTGGGAAATGACCATTGTCCGCTTTTATCTCTCATGTGATTACTTACAAATCGGCCCAGTCGCCGATTACGTTCAATTTTTTATTTATTTTTTTTTATTTATTAGTAATACTTTAAATAAAAAAGAAAACTGCCCAGTAAAACTGATGTCATTGAGTGCACAGGCTGTTCACACTAATTGCATATTATACTCCTATTTCAAACAAAAATGCCCCTCAAAAAATATATTGAGGGGGTGATTAGCCCCTCCCCCTCGTTTCCTCTCTTTATACTTAATCAACGAGTCTCCAAATGTCATCAGAGAAGCGCCTTATCGAAAATAAACCGGTATACTAAATTAGAAGTAAATCGGATAAAAACCCATTTACCTACACTCTAAATTAAAATGTCTGAAATTCAGACACTTAAGTGTCTGAAATGGAGTGTTCAGTTTTCAGACATTTTAAAATGTCTGAATTTTTTCAGACACTTTTTGCGTCTGAATTTCAGACACTTCAAACGTCTGAATCGCATCCATTTTTTTTGTAAGCATCATACGTAGCCATGTTTGACCACGTTGAATCCTGGAAAAATATTTGGCTGTGGTTCTGCCCCTCCCCCCCCCCCCCAATACAGCCTGATTTTTTTTGTGCTCTCAGTTTTGGTATACAATTTTCGTTACGTTGATAATTTAAATCTTTTACGACATTGTACTGATTATAATCAATATCTTGAACTTCAGGAGTAGAACAAGATTAAAAAACAAAAAATATTTATCTAAATATTAGATTTTTTTAAATTTATTTTGTTTTTAACCTTATTTTACTTTAAAAGTTCAAAATATTGATTATAATCAGTACAATTTCGAAACAGATTTAAAATATAAGCTTTACAAATATTGCACATCAAATTTGGGGGCACTACAGTCGTAGGCGGACGGGGCACTTCCCAGTTTGCCCTTCCTTTAATCAAGAAGTACTTTTGCAAAAAACGCAACCCTGCATTATAGTTGTCTAAATTGAGATGTCCGGTATTCGGGAGTATCCGTTGTGGAGGTTAATGAACATTCTCGAATAGCGAACACCTCTATTTAACGAATACTTTTTTAATCAGCAGACATACATATTTGTATATTTTTACCTCAAAAAAGTAGACATCTCCAATTATCGGACAAATTCCGCGTTCCCGAAGTGTTCGCTATTAAGGGCTTTTAAGGTACATAGATAAATATATATATATATATTTTATAATCTTGTCCTACTCTAAAAGTTCAAAATATTTATTATACTCGGTTAAATGTGGAAAAAGATTTAAAATATCAGATGTACGAAAATTGCAAAAATCCCCCCCCCCCCCCCAAAAAAAAAAAAATGAAAATATAAAAAAATATATTGCCACATAGGCAATTTTACATATACATCACTTGATAATCACAACAGCCATTTAACTATGAATAATGAAAATAAATAAATAAATATTCTACTTTAATAACATTGGGGAAAAAATGACTTTGGTATTTTGTTAAATATATTTGCGTTTTTAAACTTGTCCTACTCTAAAAGTTCAAAACTTTCATTATAATCAGTGCAAGATTTAAGATATCAGCTTTACAAAAATTCATGCAAAATCCCCCCCCCCTCCCCCCCCAAAAAATGAAAATACTTATTTAAAAATTATGTTTTTAAAAAATTTATATTTCCACATGGGCAAGTTTTTATGTAGATCAGAGGGTACTCACAAAAGCTATTCAACTATCAATAAAAACAAATAAGTACATATTCTATATTAAAAACATGAGGAAAAAATAACTTATGATTTCCAAACTTCTTTCGTCTTAAATATATACAGTAACATCTGTCATTTTTGTATTTTTCGTATAAGTGCATATAAATAAAGTTACCACAATTTTAAATACGAAATCTAGTTAGAGGTTTTTACTTTTTCCCATTATAAATTTCAAATTACTTTTTTATTAAAAATAATAAAAAAATCAGTATTAGAGTTGATTGCAAATCAAATACATATCTATATTTTTACAGGCAGCTTCATATAATAGACGAGTCTCATTTACTTTATTTATCTTTTTTTAATCTGCGGTTTTATGCCAGGAAGTAAGAAAGCATTAGGTCATCTTTCAAAGTTTTTTTTTATCTTTATTTCCTTGTGGCCGTCATTTACTGCGAGATAAAAATTGTCCATTGAAACTAAGAACTGACATTGAATATATAATTCGTAATAAAAAAGAACGTCATAAGTTTAAAAATATATACTTCTAGAATTAGTGGGGTTTTTTGCGAACAGATTCAAAACTAATTAAATTTCATGCAGGATTTTGTTTAGTACAATAAATAAAATCATAAAATACACTAATTTTACTACTATAAAGAAACTTACTTGAGTTGCTGCAGGAGGTAAGAAATATTCCTCGATTTGAAATTTTAAAAACTACCACAACCACAGTGAGGGAGAAAGACTTTCATCAGTTTAAAAGGTAATCCATAATACATCCGACTAGCCATATTTAAAGGATGAGATGTTTCATCCTAAAAACAGGACCCGCCAGACAAAAGTTTCTTTTTTTTTTTGCCAGCTTCGACAGGACGAAGATGAATAACACAATATTATTGATATAAATTGATACGAGTTAACACTAAGCCCATTGCACACGCTTTGTAGAATTTCCGGGTGTATTCTTCAACCGTCGTCTTCTTCTGTTCTGTGTCTATCCCGCCCTTGTATCGACGACAGCTTCTAAGAGACATTTGATGCCGAGCACACACGTCAGATGTATGTATTCAATAATCCAAGTTAATACGAATTAAAATCACAGTACTTCACATTTCGCAAAAAACGAATTAAAATACACGCGTACATAAAAACAAACATTGTTTGAATTACAACGTATACCACTTCGAACGAAGACATCTAAAACGCATGCGCAACTGGGAGTGCTAGTGCCCCCTGGTGGTTATTGCGTCGGAAGAATCAAAACGTCTTAAATTAAGACACGTTTAAAGCAATGAAGTGTCTTAAAATAAGACGTTTGCGGATATTTTAGACATTATTCTCAGTTCGTTTACACCATGGTCATAGTAAGACGCTTATGTATCTTAAATTAAGACATCTATAGTGTCTTAATTTTCAGATTAAGACACTTAAGTGTCTAAAATTCTTTTTCAGTCACATATGTGTCTAAATTTAAGACGCTTCTATTTGCAGTGTAAATTAAAGGGGTATCAGCCCCCCCCCCCGTTCCCCCTTTATATTTAACCGATGAACTTCCAAATCTAACCAGGGAAACGCCTTATCAGAATAAACCGATATATCTAATTTGAAGCAAATGGGATAGAAAAACACATTTATTTAAATTAAGGGGGGGGGGGCGTTACCTCAGACTTAAACAATGAACCTTCAAATCTAATCAGTGAAGTGCCTTATCAGAATTAACCGGTATACCAAATTTGAAGAAAATCTGATAATTTTGCATGAAAAACATATTTATCTAAGTTAAAGGGTGGATTAGCCCCCCCCCCCCCCATTCTACCCCTTTATTCTTAACCAATGAATCCCCAAAACTAATCAGGGAAGCGCTTTATCAGAATGAACCTAGAAAAAAAATTTGAAGCCACTCGGATATTTCTATCAAGATTTATTTCGTTACGTACATACGTACATACATGGGGCATTCTCACAATCTTTTGACTTTCATGACCCTGAATAATAATTTTTATTTTAGTACATATTCTTGTGTTTTTTATATTTCATATACTAGGGAACATCCCATTGCATAACAATATTAACGAGATAAATAAGTTTTGGACGATGTTGGGGGTCCAAATACCAGGAAAATTCCTATACCGTCCCATGTCCCTGATGCTGATTTTTAAGTTTGGAGCTGTCTGTATAAAATTGTTTCAATAAAAGTAATTCGATGTTATTTTTTCCGAAATTGGGACAATTGTTTTATATAAATAATTTAGAAAAAAATTAACCTGCACACTAAGGGTGGTCACAAGTAACATGTGAAAAAATTTTCTTTTAAATTTTTTTGGGGGGGACCCCCCCCCCCCTCCTAAAAGATGCCAATTAGATAGAAAATGAGATTGAAAAAGTCGAGGTTGAATTCTTGAAAATTTGCAATTTTTGCCGAAAAATTGTAGTTTTTCTTCCTTTAAGTGCAAACTATTTGTCTTCGAAACCCATTCTTGTTTTATTTCATAGAAACTGTTGTTGCCTTGAACTTTTATTCTCATCAAAACTTTTATTTAATAAACACTTAGAATTTTTCAGGTCAGCTCGTGAACTATACCCTCAAACTTTGCATTTTTGAAAAATTAGTGAAAAATGACAAATTAATAATTTTATTATTTTTGATAATTTTTTTGTATTATTTGCATTAATAGGTAAAAATAATTCAACAATTTTTGTAACTTTAAAAATACTTCACGATTTATAATTAATTATTAGTTATCTAGTTCTGTGTCTAGAAAGAAAGAGCTTCTCGATTTGCATTGCAGTGGAAGCGCATTTCAAACGAACCTCTGGATTTCTGTTTTTATTACAAGGCTGTTTTTGTTACCTGCTATCGTTATATATTTTCAGAATTGAGGAAACGTTCCTGAAAACCCCTCCCCCTTTCGGTATGATGGCAGAAATGTAAGATTTTTTTAATTGGCCACATGTCTCATCAAATCTTCGACAGTAAGTTACCAAGTAATTGTCAAGTTTTACGTATTATCTTTTATAATACAATATCAATTTCAATTTGTTTGTTTGACACAGTGTAACATGAATAAAATGCACCGCAAATAATTTTCCCCATAGATCGTAATGTAACGAAATTCTTTTGAATGTCTCAGCATAAGAACTATAAAGGCTACACACAGGGCCTGTTTACGGAATAGGCCCGTGAAGCCCGTGCTTACCCGCTGAAATACAAAAGGGCCCCCAATTTTACTTTTCAAAACTAATTTTAGAAAAAAAAAATCCAATCACTGTAAAAAATACATTTTTTTTTTCTTATGAAACTTTTTTTTCTTACTATATGGCAATTTGTAAATCACAAAAAATATTTTGAAGTTCACATATTCTCAACTATAGTTCCATATTTGTCATTTACAAAATAAATTGGCTATTTACAATTAAGCATATAATAAAATACTTTTATATAGGTGGTTTTAGTTTAATATTAAAAATGTTATTTACTGCAAACTTTGATGGTAAAATTCCAAATTATTTAAGCATACAAAAAAGAGATTTAGTAAATAAAAAAGCAATTTGTAGAGATATAGGGGGCCCCCTGTGTGACGTCGGGCTTCCCCTATTCCTAAGTGTTAAGCGGGTCCTGGCTACACACACTTCATTTTCAATATTGAAAGTGCCATAGTAAGTCTCAATAACATATATCAATTTCATGGGAATCCGACTATATTTACGCGAGTTAAAGCTCGGATAAAATGGACAGACAAACCCAATTCATAAACACTTTTCAACTATGGTGGAAAGTGTTTAAAAGGGATTTCATATAAAAATTTCTGTTGTTAGGTTTTAGTGTAAAATATTGATCGAAATCTTCTACGGGACATTTGCACTAATTCATTCATACCACAACCATTCGTCAATTCAGAAATAAATTTTACTGTTTCAATTTCACCAATAAAGTTAATTATACAGCAGTAGAATTAATGATATGATTACACCGTTTTTCTTACTTGCCACCAACGATAGGCAGTTCGCCCTCTGTTTAACGACTTTCAAGAAACCTCGAAAAATCGTCCTTAAATAGAGATCGTCCTTAAACAGAATTTGTGGAAAAGTAATATTTGAAAAACATCCCCCTTCACAGTTTACAGGCTTAGGACAGTCAATACATTTTTCAATATATTAGCGTGTTTAGAAATGTAATTATACTGCATACAAGAACAACATTACAGCATACAATGTTACTTAAAGTACAGTAAAATTATTTATAGTACATTGCAATAAAAATATTTATAATGCATTTAATTAAACTAAGTTTT
The DNA here is from genome assembly GCA_963932465.1 of Maratus speciosus. Lineage (NCBI taxonomy): Eukaryota > Metazoa > Arthropoda > Arachnida > Araneae > Salticidae > Maratus > Maratus speciosus. Next base: position 334,230,661 of record OZ010799.1, read on the forward strand.
TAAAAAATCAAAAGGTGTCGATTGTTTCAATGGTGGTCTAGTTTTTAGTACCCTTGCTTTAAGCTTCTCAAGAAGGTTCAACGAGTCATCTTCCATATTTGATGTAACAATGTACAGGTGAAGAATATCCAAGGCAGAATTCGCATCTGAGTAAGAAGGAGGTGGTGTCTCGCTTTCTGTATCACCAGCTTCATTGCCATATTCTGCATCTGAAGTTGCATTTTCATTTGCGATGTCTTCATAAATTTGATTTAAAATTCTGCAGTCGGTTGTTAAAACGTCTTCGTAACATGGGTAAAGTCCATTACACCCTCCTTCTTTATCTGTACTCATCTGAATTGCAAGAAAACTTGTTTTTCTATCAGAGGAAGTTCCTTCGTTTAACATGTATAAAGCGTTAATGGGGGAAAAAACTACGTGAAAATCGTCGTTAAATAGAAACAATTTCGTCTTTAAACAGAGATTTTTTTACTTAAAGAAGCCAGGACCGCAAAATATCGTCCTTAAACAGAGATCGCGAGAAAAAATTGCAAGATGCAGATAGCATTTACAGGGGGCTCCAAAGTGTCAGACATTTCTCGAAAAGAAAATTGGCATAACAGATTACGCGCCGGATTACAAAATAAATTTTGGGTACTTGTTAGTTATCCCGTCGACCAATTTCGCCAAATTATATAAATCGCCAAACCACTCGCCAAATTATACAAATTGACATAATTTTTATTTTAAATGACGAAAAAACAAATAAATTAGTATAACATTAATAAAAATACAAATAAAACGTCGAAATAAAAATCATTTGATCACATAAACACGTGTTGTCAAGTGAATGTGACATTTCCGATCAACTATTATTGGCATTTAATCTTACAATTTGGCGACAGTAATTTGGTCGACGGGATAACTAACAAGTACCAAATTTTGCAACTATAATTCAAATTTTGATGCCTACTGATACTTCAGATTATAATAATTATCTTGAACCTAAATAAATTTATATTTAAAACATTTTTATATTTTTAATACAAAATTGTATTTAGCTGATGCAAAATTTAGAAAATTTCGACAGTATAATCACCCAAAAAAAATATTTTTTTTAACAATAAAAAGGAAACTTTAGGTTCAGTTTATACTGTTTAATATGAAGCATATGTTTCGAAAATTTCATGAAAAAATATCCAGAAGTTTTTAAGATATCGTGCGCGTTATGCCCGAAAACTTCATTTGGAGAAAAATGACTTCAAAGTTTCGGAAACGCCTCTTCAGCTATTGAGAGGGTATAATTCTAAAAGCCATAACTTCTGTTCTAATAGGAATTATAAGGAAACAGTAATATAAAAAGGTTCAGAAAAGATAAGAGTTTAACATCTTAAAAAATTAAAATTTCGAAAATTTTAAAGCTTGAAGAGTCCTGAGACCTCTTAGGCTCGAGAAGGGACATATATTAAGATATTTCATTCAATTCGTTCTACATTTAACGTTAAATTTTTACAACAAATAAGTTAAACGAATTGAACATTAAAAAATAAAAATAAAATTCATACAATATGATTCTTTACACACCCTAAAAACTTAGATTCCGTTCAAAGGAAATCGAAATAAATCTTAGACTTTTTTAAAGTTTTGTTTTTTGCGTGTATCTTATCATTTTATGTACAATCGTCATAAACATAATACAAAATCTGCAATACAAATATTTAAAACTTAAAAATGGAAAAAGTCCAACATTTATTTTGATTTGATTTGAACGGAATTTAAGTTTTTAGGGTGTGTAAAGAGTCATATTGTATGAATTTTATTTTTATTTTTTAATGTTCAATTGGTTTAACTTATTTGATTTACGAAAATTTAACGTTAAATGTAGAACGAATTGAATGAAATATCTTAATATCTGTCCCTTCTCGGACTTAAACAATGTAGGAAATATATATATTTTTTAATTTGTTCTGCAACAGGGGCGCGCCGACCCGGTGTGCAAAGTGTGCGGTGCACACAGGCGCCAAAGATTTCAGTTGAAGAGCAAATACTTAAAAAAACCCCTTAATTTAATTAAACTATAAAATGTATTACCTTTTCTTGACATCTGAATTATGTTTTATAAATTTGCCTGAGACAAACTTTCTTTTATTTATTATTATTATTAATTTATTTCGTTTCATTCTAGTTTTGCGTCTCCTAATAAGAAAGAGATTTAGATGTAGACCTATCCAACCTTTCAATAAACAGAAGCGCACCTCATATAGATGCAAACAATGAAAGGCGTCATAATTCACATGGCTGAAAACATGCAACACTATTATCTCACTGTAGTAGTGGTAAAGCATTGTACAATTTTATTACAACAGGGACTAAATTCAGGGCTGCCACAGACGACTAATTTTTAATTCTAACTGACACCACTTTCTTAAAACAGAAATCCCTAACAAACACTTTGACAACATTTGCAAGAGAAATATTCTTCAAAATTTATATTAGAAAAATACTGGTGCGAGCAGATTATAAAAATAGTCGCCTGTGATAGCCCTGTAAATTGTACCTATTTTTGTTATTTTTAAATAGCAATCTTCTTACTGGACAATTTCTGTCATAAATAAGATGAAACTTACTATTCGGATGCATACACATCTCACGGGCATATAAGCATAAATCCCCTACGACTCAGAAACTCCATTTAAAAATAATTTGCAGAAATAATATAAATCATAGTAAATTCAACATTACATTTTTCAGAGATTCAACCTATCTCAAAAGTTTTGTAGGTGAACAGGACAGAAATCTTAACTACTAAATAACAAATTACATAACGTAAAGCGAGGAGAGTCTGCGCACATTTCAAAAGAATAATAATAAAAAATCTAAATACTAATATTTTGCTTAACTATGCATGAATAATTTTGACTTCATTTGTTTTTTATGTATTTCCATTGTTATTTTGTTGTTATACTGTAATTTAATAGAACAGCAGTAATAAAACCAAGATAACTATTTTGCGCAATCTCTCCTTATAGGGTAGGAGAGAATGCGCATATGAGTAGGAGAGATTGCGCACATAGATTGAAGAGATTGTTATTAATAATAACTACAATTAAACTGATAACAATAATAATTACACTTTATCGACATTGTTGAAAGGTTTTTGTGAATAAATATTATTGTATTAGGAGTGAATATTTCAACCAAATGTTTAAATAATAAGTAAAAGAAAGAATTTTAACGACAGTTAAAAAATTTAATTTAAGGAGATTAAAATATCAGAAAAAGCAAGCCCTAATAAGATTACAAAATAACATTAATCTACTTGATAACATGTTTAACTTGAAAATTACTTCATTTCCATTTCCACAGTTTCATTGTATTTTGTTTGCTAACCGGAGTTGTCGCTGTCCACAATCAATGCACTTATTGTTGTAAATCGTGCATCTTTTGTGCAATCACCTGCAACAAGCAATACATTGAATCCAGTCAGTTGTCGAAGTTTTCTCCTGGTACAATTCCAGACATTCAGTGCACTCATCCTCATTGAACTTCGGGTTTTTTCCCTTGAGTTTTTTTTATCCCACTTTTTGTGGAAGCACCTTATCTTCAGCTGTATTTTTTTGCATCCTTCTTAAGTCTTTTTTCATGTATATTTTGTGGATCAGTAACATTAGTTGCACTCTGCTTCCTTTTGATTTGGATGACATTACACTACTTGGAATGGGTGAATTTATTTTAGTTAACAAAATTAGTTTATTAGCAAATTAATTGTTCATAAATTAAAAATATATATATAAATATTTAATTAAATTATTAACAAATGTATTATTAATTTATTAACAAAAATAATTACATAACATAAATTTAATAACAACTGTATTATTAATTTATTAATAAAATTTTTATCTGCAAAAGTATTTTTTTGCAAATTAATTTGTTGCCAAATTTAGTTTTGATAATTATGTGTTTTTCCGAAATTATTTCAAAATTGATTCATTCATATGTTTTACACGTAATTTGCAATTCATACAAATTTATCAATAAGCTGCGTATTCTCTCTAGAACTTAAACTTATGGGGAAATGCGCCATCTCTCCTAAGTAGCAGATGCTCAAACTCTCCTATTTTGGTAGGAGAGATTGCGCGGCCTTTTATTTAAATATGGCCACTTCTAAAATGAATTGTTGTTGTTCGCATACTTAGTTTAGGTTTGTAGTTTATAAAAAATCGTTTAAGTTCAAAATATTTTGTATTACTGACGTTCTATAAAAATTCTGACGAACAGTTATGAAAATTCAAACACTTACTTTGGAAAAACAAAACAAAATAGCACTGTTTTATCCAAGACGCTTGGAACAATCAATATGCAAATTCATGTAGACACTGCACTAATGCTGCTGTACAACTATCTGGAGTCGCTGCGCGCGCACTCTACTCCTTCCCGTCGAATCTCTTTGTGCGCAATCTGTCCTACCGCGCGAACTCTCCTCGCTTTACTATATAGCCTTAAACTCTCCAAAGACTAGAATAGCAAAAAAAAAAAAAGTTCAATTTAGACTTAATTAAGTTAAGACTGTTAGAAGCTACAATGATCGCTGCAATATGAACGGAAAAAAAATGAAAAAATATTTTTAAATTTCCATGCAATGCCCTACTAACCAACAATGATAATAACCTTAAACACGCTTAAAATCAAATGTTGAATGATTTTATATTTTTAAACGAAAATTTCTCCAACCGAACCTAGAGATAGGGAGGGTGGGAGGGCGCAATGTCTTCAGCAGCATATACACCGGACGTGGCACGCACCGTCCGGTTTGTTTTGATTTTATATTTTTAAACGAAAATCTTTCCAAACGAGCCTAACATTGTCATCAGCACTACCTTCTGCAGTATGCAACTCCGAATTTGCGTGACTTTTTCTTTTCTTTTTTTAAATGAAAATCCATCCAAACGAAGCTCGAGTTAAGGTCCCATTGCCTTCTGAGGCGTATACCGCAGCTGATATCGAAGCTCCGATCTGATTTTTCAAGTGAACTTCGAATTTGTATTTAATTTCTGACATTTAGATATATGAAAGTTTCAATTCTGACCAAAAATTCTTGATAAAACATAAAAAATATACCACATCCCCTCACTATTTTAAAACGCGAAATGATATTCAAAGCACATATCTCTGAGACGGGATACGATAGCTTGAGAAAACGTGAACTGGGAGAAAAAATATCTCTGGCGAATACTTGAAATGACTTAAAGATTTTTTTCAGATAGTAAATATTAATATTTTTTCACGCCAGAGATATCGTTAGATTTGGAAAAAATACCAAGAATGGTATATAGTATTAACACTATAGACCATTCTTGGTATTTGGGTAATCCAGGGTAATAATTATTACCCAGGAAAAATACCAGGTACTAAGTATTAATAGCTGTCTTTCTTCTTTTTTTAAAAATTTTAAACTTTAGCAAAACGGGAAAGATTAAAAACTGACGTGAATCACGACCAAATAAAAAGGTGTTTTGTAAGAGTAAAGAAAGATACCGTTGGAATCAGAAACGATTTTCTTTATTTCTCCCCCCTCCCCCCCACACACACACACTTTTCGACGGGGACCCGGCCATCCCAATTTCAAAATACAGTGAAAATCGAACACTACACTTCCGTCAGTGTGAAGAACCGCTTAACGTCTGAAGAAATACAGAGGCATGATTTCTTTCAAGAAAGAAAGCTTGCCATTTTGCGATTAACATTATGTCTTTTAATTATATTTCGACTAATTATCAAAAAATGAAAAATCTGAGCCTCAGGTGCATTTAGACCTGCCATCTTTTATCCTTATTAGAATTATAGCCATCGACAACACATGCAGAGTCTTTTATTAATATAGATATGCAAATTAGAGATGACAAACAAGTTTTTATTATTCGTTTCGTTTATTTATTTACTATTGTATTGTATTACTTTCTTTGGGATAATGAAATTTTACCGTTTAATGCAGAATTCTGATACAGACAGGTGTTATTTTCAGAGGCTTTACTGTGTTTCGAATTTTATTTACATAGCTGCCAACCTTCCTTATTTTTCAAGTAATTTCAAATTGTTTGGAATCAGAATTTTTTTTTTTAATAAAAGAAAGAAATACGAACCCTAAACAAGACACATTTTATTAAATAATTTTCTGGTTCAAAAAACTTTATTTCGTCTGTATAAACTCCAGCAGGATGGCACCTAATGCGTTTATAGATACTCATATTTTTATAAAGTTTTATTTGCGGAGTTGGGGGTGGGGGGGAAGGGTTAGGGCGCCAATTGAAATTCTGCACACAGGCGCTGGATACTGCTGGCGCGCCCCTGTTCTGCAAATTAGGTTTTTGTTTAATATGTCAAGTTTTTTAATAACTATTGCATTCATACAAACGCATTTCAAAATTAATGGAGAGTACCATCACCAGGCTTTAATTTATGCGGCATCGCATCACATTTTTTGATGCAATTTACCAATGTATAATTAAAAATGTTTCACCAGTGCAGTAATGCAGGTTGTTGTAGTTTGGATAAAAACTTCCAATCTGGACGTAAAAAATCTGTTTTAAAAATGTCATTTTTATTTCCACGATGACGCCATATTAATCTTCTTTTTAACCCCTTAACGGTAGCATTAAATTATGGTTTAAAAATTGAAATTGCTTATTGGCACCACCTTTTTTGTAAAAGAAATGTTCACCTTTTTCAATGACAGATAAAATGATACAATAATAAAGCCAATTACACTATTTTATAAAATTGGTGGGGATCAAACAAATCTGAATAATTTGAATAAAAGACACAGCCCGCGAATATCACGGGAGCGAGAATTAAGGGGTCCATTTAAAAAAAAAAAAAAAAAAAAAAAAAAAAAAAAAAAAAAAACTATTTCGGTTTCATTTTTCATTCAATTCCTACTATTAGCTCACACTCTCCCTATATTTATTTATATATTTATCTTGTACAAATTTTCAATCGTTAATAAAATACTCATTATTCATCCTATCAGGCTGAAATAATTTTTTTAAACTTGTACTGGATGACAATTGATGTTAATACAGTTTTTTCAAATATTAATTAATTAATTAAATTTTAATTAATTAATTTTAGTTTTGCATGGGAAACAAAATGGCCGCCATTGGTTATTGAATTTCAATGAAAGTATTTTCAAGGGTCAGCTAGGTGGGGAGGCCTACCAAATGGCTTAAGCACCCACAAGCCCCACCCAGCGGTTTCCATCTACTACCGCCGTCACCACACACACACACAAAAAAAATAATAAAAAAATAATAATAATAATAATAATAATAATAAATAAAAGGCCCGAAGGGACCTACAGGAAAGCCAATTGAGAATATTAAGATTAAATACAATATAAGTACAATATATACACGATGGAAAGCCCAATTTTTACTGGGCGTTTACGAGAGAAATTTAGATATTTGTAATTAATAAGATCATGAGATAATAGATAATAGGATTTTTAAACTTGTTGGAGCGGCAAAAGCTCAATTACTCTGCAAAGCTGGGCGTTCTGCAAAAATACAATAAAAGCTACGTATATGTATACTAAATTAGAAAGAGATTCATAATTTTAAAAATAATGTAGAATATAAAAAATAGGTAAAATAGTGAATAATTATGATGAATATTATATAATTATATACACACACAAAAGTTCAAAAGTCTATTGTTCTTGCAACAGTTCAATTATAGTTCAATCGTGTTGTTTGTGGCTAAGAGTTTATTTTGAATTGGTGGTATCTGTCTATTTGTTAAGATACGTTCTCATCATCATCTATAAATGGAAAAACATTTTGAAACAAATAATGGTTGTTTTCTAAAACTTTCATACATTCAATTATCTTTTGACAAAATGATGGATTTGACAAAACCACTGAGAACCACTGAGACAAAGAAATTTTTGGAGATTTTCTTATATGGTAATATGATGTAAGGGTACAGTTAAAGATATAATGCAATGATGTAGCTCGCTGACCGCATACACATAATGGAGAAGGAACCCTGTCAAATTTATAAAGATATGATGAAAATGGGCCGTGGTTAGTGGCAAACAGAAAAAGATTTCTATGCAGCAGGATTCTCTTTTCCGAGACTTTTGGGGCTAAAGCGTATGTGTACCGTCCTGTGGTACCATAGTCCCAGCGAGTCTGCCATTGTTCGTGTAGAGATGATTTTAGAAGCTTCTTCAAGTAAGAAGGAGGGTTGGAAAAGAATTTGTATTTGGCATGTGATGTGGCTTTGGTTGCTTCTTTTGCCAAAGAATCTGCATGCTCATTCCCCACATTACCCACATGTCCACGGACCCATTTAAAGAAGATCTTTTTTCTTGTTTCTTGGAGTAGTTTGATAATTTGTACTGCGATGAGATTTTTTGAAAAAACATCTTCTATTGCTAAGAGACTTGAGAGACTGTCCGAGTGTATTAATACTTCTTTATGAGGGGAGTTCCTAATCCACAGCACAGCCTCTTCTATGGCCAGGAGTTCTGCCTGAAAAACAGTATTTTCTTTACTTAACTTAGTTTGATCCTCGTGGATTAACTCTCCTCTCTGATACACACAGAAGGCATATGCCGTTTCATCTTCCATCTTGGAACCATCCGTATAAATGTTTATTTCTACATGTGGAGTATTTTCTGGATCTATTTGAAAGAAATATTCTTTAAATGGTTCAACTTGATCTGACTTCATTTTTGGTTGGTAAAATATTGGTTCTTGATTTCCTGTCGGGATTCCAAGACGTAAGACTCTTCCTGTTGTTGCTATATATTCAAGTTGAAGTGCCAAGGGCGGAATACCTGTTAAAACACAAAGGGCATCCGCCGAAGTTTTTCTGTAGGCACGTGAAACTAATAACAGGCATTGGTATTGTATTGATGAGATCAGACGAAGCCCATGGGCTTTGCTTATCCGGTGAAACCAAGTTGCTGCAGCATACGTGATTTTCTTCTCCAAGATACTATTGTACCAAATCTTCAGAATTAATTTGTTTACCCCTCCGTAAGCTGAGGCAAACTTCAATAGGTCTTGCGAAAGTTGTGTAATTTCCTGCCTTTTCTTTCGTAAATGGGGGAGAAACGACAACGTACTATCCAGAACGATACCTAAGTATTCTAAAGTTGGCTCACTTTTTAATGAATGGTTGTCAATTTTGAGTGTTGGAGCTCTTTTCAAAAATTTTGGTCTTCTAAGGTGGAGAACTTTACATTTATTGTAAGATATTTTCATGTTGTCATTTGACATCCACCTACTAATATAATTTAAGATGTCCTTTCCTAATTTTTCTAATTCTCGCCTTATTTTACCATTTAATATAATTAAAATGTCATCTGCATAAGCTATTATTATGTAACCTAACGATTTTAAATGGCGTAAGAGAGCGTTTAGGAAGATTCTCCATAGGAAGGGCCCAAAGCATGAACCTTGTGGGCACCCCTTCCTAAACCAATGAATTTCTTGTGCTAGCCAATTTGGTTTCGCTCCTCTGTGAGATAAAAAGGATTTCAGGATATTAACATATGGCTCCTCCAACCCCAAAAATTCCAGTTCTTGGATTGTTGCGTCCCAAGGTAAGTTGTCAAAAGCATTTTGGATGTCTAATGATATTAATGAAATGTAGTTGTTTTCTTGTTGAAGTAAGTCAATTGTTGAGAGAACTTCTTGTATCACTGATTCAGCCGATTTACCCTCTAAGAATCCGTGTTGAGAACTCTGTAGAACTGTCGAATTTCGAAAATGATAATTTATTCGTTTTAATAATAATTTTTCAAAAATTTTCCCCAGAATTGGGAGTAGAGTTATTGGTCTGTATGACTGAGCAGATTGTGGGTCCTTACCTGCCTTTAGAAAAAAGACTAGTTCTCCAATTTTCCAACTTTTTGGGAAGTAATTTAAGTTTAATAGAGTATTGTAAAGATTCAGTAATAGAGATGAATGCGAGTGGTAAATATTTCGTACAATCAGATGGTCAACATTATCAGGACCTGGTGCTTTATTCCGATTGAACGAGAAGATGGCAGCTTTTAGTTCTTGGAGTATAAATGGATTAACTGGCTGGGTTGAGCGCGGATGAATTTGATGCGGTTGCAAGTCCGAAGGACCAAATATTGAATTGGCAATTTCTGCATAAAAAGATTGTCTTGAGTGGGTTGCTGTAGTGGAATCAGAAAGAGCGTAGACTTCCTGTCTGTAAAAATCTCTAAATGCCGTCTTTTTTAGTTTCCCAAAGGGGTCTTTGGTATTTGAGCAAAAAGAACTCCACGCTGTTTTCTTTGCTTCCAGAATTTTCTTTTTATAGAGTGCTCTATACTTTTTTAATTTGATCATGTCTTCCTCTGATGCAGACAAAAGTTTTGTTTTCCTATAAAGTGCTTTAACAAAGCTTCTCATTTTCCTAAGTTCCACTGTCCACCAAGAAACTGTTGGTTTAAATGTGGAGTTTTTTTTCTTTAAAGTATGGTCACAGGTTTGTGTTATTATATTTATAAAGTTGTCGTACTCTTTTTCGAATGCCCCCGTCGTTTTTATATCCTGGAAAGTTATATTATTTTCTTGCAATGATTTAGATAATTTTCTATTGAATTTTTTCAATGAGACATTCTTTGTCCGATATCTACGCTTTGGAAGCTTCGGGGTTTGGATATCCATATACAAGGTTATCAGCCTGTGGTCACCGTAGTGCATATCATCCTCAACAGTCCATAAGGAAACTTTTGGGAACAGTGGGAAGGATGCTAGTGATACATCTGGCCAACCTTTCAAATGCGTGGTTTCAAATGTTGGTTTTGAGAAAGGATCATTTAGGACTAATAAGTGCATCATATTAAGATGATTGATGAGGTGTTGTCCTTTTTCGTTATCATTCTCATACCCCCACAGGACACTATGAGCATTCAAATCACCCAGCAACAGAAGTTTTGAACTCATACCCGACGTGTTCGCCCAATCTTGTAGATCTTCTTTTAAATTAGCCGATGGTGCGGAATGCTGACTGCCTATAGTTATTTGTCCTTCTGTTGAGGAGATATTCACGAAGACTGAGTTATCATTTTGTTGAACTCTTATATGTTGTAACGATGTATCTATGATTATTATTTGGCAAATCTTTTTTTTTGAAGAGTAGCAAGGAAGTCCTGAGGGAAGGCCATGTGGTCTTTCTTTGACTATATTGGAGTCCTGTATGCATGCTATTTTGTAGTCTTCTTGAATTAAGAATTGAAGGAGTGAAGCTGTTGCACTTTTATTCTTTTGAAGATTAATCTGTGCTATTTTAAAGGATGATGATATTTGATTAGTTGTTGAAGGTACTTGCATGTTTTGATGTTGTCCTTGCGGAGAACAGTTTGAGTCCGAGAGATGAGAAATTTGAGTAGAATTTGGAATTGAAGGTGACTTTGAGTTTTTGTTTGTATTTGATGAAACGATTTTTGTATTGTTTAGTTGGTTGAATGTGGAGCAGATACATTTATGAAGGTTTTCCTCGATTGAAATCGAAGTTTAAATAATGGACATTCATTTGAATCCGCTCTGTGTGGGAAATCATGTTTTGTGTTCAGACAATTGATGCAGCATATTTTCTTAGGATCTTCTTTATTTGGGCAAGTTGTTGTTGTGTGATTATACGCACAAATAGCACAGGCAGCTTCAAATCTACAGTTGTTACCTGTATGGCCATATCGTTGGCATTGCGAGCAGCGGATTATTGGGCGATAATCCGCAACTTTACAGGAATTAAATCCAATCAGGATACGGCCTTGCTTCGTCAAATGACGGGCGTAATTGATATCTAAATCCAGGACCAAATGGTAAATTTGTGATTTTTCTCGGTGAATTTTTTTATGTATGGCTATTGGGATTTCTCGATCATAATCTTTCAAGATTTTCTCTGTGACTTCTTCTGGTTGAGTAAATAAAGGGATTCCAAGAACAATTATCTTCTTAAAATTTATAGTTTTGTACGTTAATTCAGTGATATCTTTAAGTCTTTCAATTCCTTCTATTATTCGGAGGGTTTTTTCAGTATTTTCTTCACTGTTGGATCTTATAATTAAGGTGTTTCGATCACGAGCTGTTTCACAGTAGATTTTAGGGAGGTCCGGAATGTTCTTTGTCTCCGTATTAAGAAGATTTCTAATTGTGTGGAGTGAAGTTTTTGTTGCCTGTGTCTTCTTTAAAAGTATGGCGGATTCAGAGGTGGTTTTTGGATTTTTATAAACCGCACTGATTTTCTCTGAATACAGAGGTTTTGATGATAGTGAATGTTGTTGGCTGACCGTTGGGATTTTTTCTAATGGGCTTTGAAACGAATTTTTTAAGAATTCTGTATTTGCTTCAATTGAATGTTGTTGAGAATGCCAACTTGGCGATGCTTGCCATTTTCTGTTAGTCGGCATTGTGGCAACCCCCTTTTTATTGTTTTTCGATTTTCTTTTCAGTGTAGATGTAAAGTTTGTTTTGAACCGGTCTGACGGTAATAATGGAACTCTCAAATGAGAGTAATAATAATATTAATATACCTATATATTTGTAAATAAAATGTACATAGTTGTTTTTTAAGAAAGAAGTTTAATTTGAACTGTAGAGTGTGTTTACTTATTCAAGTTACGAATTTTATTTACAATATATTAGAACTAAGTTATGAAGACGTTTTTATTCTTCGATGCATTATGGAATAATTTGGATTTACCGAACCTGCAGTCTCAATGACAACGTATCATTTTTCTGGCGTCAAAGCTCCAGGATGTCTGGATTTCATCATCGATTGAGGTAAGTACCTCAAATTAAATTATATTGAATAAATAGAATTATGAATACATTTATTAACTGAACTGTATCGAATAAATTGAATTCTTTATTTTATGATGGATTACGAAACTTTGAAAAAAAAAAGAGCTACGATTCGTAGTCAAACTACGAAAACATTTGATAAAATAAGGGATTTATTAGATAATACACAAGAATTAGAGCTTGAGAATAGAAAGTCACAGCTGGATCTTTTGAAACAGCAATTGAATGACAAAATGAAAACTTTAAAATCATTAAATTCTGAAATTGAACCACTGGTTCCAAGTACTGAATTTGAAAAAGAAATCGAGAAATCGGAATCTTATAATGAGAATATTATTGAATGCAAATATAAAATTTCCAAATTTTTAAATGATAACACAGTTACTCCTGAAACTAAACAAGATTCTTCAGACATTGAAAGTGATAGTAGTAGCAACAATAGTTCTCTACTAAAAAGTCAGAAAATTCTGAATCAAAATTTGATTAAACTTCCTAAACTTAATATATCTAAATATTATGGTGATTCGTGTTTATGGCTCGAATTTTGGAGTCAGTTTTCGAATGCGATTGACAATAATGAACATTTAACTCCGATTGATAAATTTTCCTACTTAAAGTCACTTTTGGGCGGAAGTGCTGCAAATACTATAGCAGGCTTTTCGCTGACTAAGGAAAATTATGCTCATGCTATAGAATTATTGAAAAATCGTTTTGGTCGTAATGACCTGGTAATAAATAGTCACATGACTAAACTGCTAAATTTGAAACCAGTACGAAATTCTAGTAACATTAAGGCTTTTAGAGATTTGTATGATGAATGCGAAATTCAAATAAGAAATCTTAATTCTTTAGGTGTTGCCTCAGGTTCATATGGGCACTTGTTATGTCCGATTCATCTGAAACTTATTCCATCAGATATTGCACTAGAATTTAATAGAAAATGAATTAAAAACACTGACTGGGATGTTAATGAGCTGATAAATTTCATTAAAGATGAAATTGAATCTCGCGAGACCACTGTCCAATTAAACCATTTTGAAAAAATCCCTGAGAAGCAGGAAAATTATAAGAAAAATTATAAAAAATTCATTCCATCAGCTTCTGCCTTAACCACAAATATTAAAAATAACTGCATATTTTGTAATCAAACTGATCACGATACTGAAAAGTGTAAGTCTTTCACCATTCCGGAAATGCGAGAAAAATTGAAAAGGGAAGGTAGGTGCTTTAAATGCTTCCGTAAATTTCACATCGCGAATTTTTGTAAAATTTCGAATGAAAATTGCAAAGTGTGTGGTAAAATATATCATCATACTATACTTTGTAATTCTAATAAAAAAACAGAAGAATCAAAAAATTCAGGTAGTATTATTTCCTCCGTATCTCATTGCAAAGGCAATATAAATAATATCAGTAGAGAAGTAATATTGCAAACAATTCATGTAAAAGTGGAAGCGGGTGAAAATTCAGAAACTGCTCTTTGTTTATTTGACTCTGCTAGTCATCGAACTTTTATTACAGAAAATTTAGTTTCAAAATTAAAACCTGAGGTCATTAGAATGGAAAAATTAATTGTCTATACTTTCGGTTCGAGAAAATCTGAAGAACGATGTTATGATGTCGTTAAGCTAAAGCTAATTCACTTGACGAATAGAAAACGTAGCATAATAATTGAAGCATTAGTCACGCCGCTAATAACTAATTCTTTGATACAAATTCCTCTTCCAATCAAAATTAAGAGAAAACTTTCCAAATTTCGTCTTGACAGGTGGGAACATTTGGAAAATAGTGATGTTGATATATTAATAGGAGCTGATTATTTATATCAAATTAATGACAAAACATACCCCATAAATAAATCATTGTTCGTCTGTGAAAATTTATTTGGGCATTCCCTCTACGGGACAATTGACGTAAATAAAAATAGTGAGAGTAAGCAAGCTGGGGTCTTGTCCACTCAGGTTATGAAACCTATCCAAAATGATTTGAAAACATTGTGGGAGTTAGAAACTTTAGGGATGAACACTGAAGAAAATATTTCTGAATTAGATAAAGAGATAATCGAAAAATTCGAAAACAATTTGCATTTTCTTGAGCACCGATACGAAGCTAAATTGTTATGGAAAGATGATAGAAGAGATTTAGGAAGTAATTATAACAATGCTAGAAACCGATTTATTAACTTAAATCGAAAATTGCTTAAAGATAAGGAATTATTGAAGAAATATAAAGAAATTGTGATTGAAAAGGAATTAAATAACATAGTGGAAGCATGTTCTAATAAAACTGTAAATAGCGGTTATTTTATGCCCCACCGACCTGTCTTGCGAGATGATAAACCCACAACTAAAGTTAGAATGGTATTTGATGCTTCCTCAAAAGAAAATAGCGAATCATTAAATGATTGTTTGTACGGTGGCCCAAATTTGAACCCCGATTTATTAGAAATTATTATTAATTTCAGAAAATTCAATACTGCGTTTTGTGCAGATATTGAAAAGGCCTTTCTTCAAATTTCTGTAGCTGAAGAAGACCGAGATTACCTTAAATTTCTTTGGTTCGATAATGACGCAAACAACTTTTTCAAAATTTTAAGATTTAGACGTGTACCATTTGGCGTTACATGCTCACCATTTATTTTGGCTGCCACAATTAAACATCATATAAAGAACTATCGAGATCAACATCCAAATGTTGTATATATGTTAGATAATTCCCTCTATGTCGATGATTTAATTTCCGGATCGGATTTAGATAACGAAGCTTATTATTTATCAGTTACAGCTTCTGAAATTCTTAAAGAAGCTGGGATGAATTTGAGGAAATTAAAAACAAATTCTATTAAACTTAGAGAAATGTGGGAATCTGGTAACTTAAGTATAAGTGAGGAAAACACAGGTAGTATCTTAAAAGTGCTTGGACTGATATGGAATACTGAATCTGATATTTTGATGTTAGATGCGCAGCCCTTTGAAGAATATTACATCGATGATCCCACGAAGCGAACAGTTCTTAAAATGTTACTGAAAATTTATGATCCATTAGGATTTGTGAATCCATTTGTAATACGTATTAAAGCCTTGTTGCAAGAAACATGGCAAAGAGGTTTAGAGTGGGACAATAAATTACCTGAAGATTTGAAATGCGAGTGGAATACTTGGTGTTCAGAAGTTGTACATTTACGCACATTTGAAATAACCCGAAAATATTTTCCTAATATGATAAACATTTCTGAAAATTCACAAATTCACATATTCTGTGATGCTAGTCCCAAAGGGTATGGAGCAGTTGCTTATTTGCGTTCCATTTCATTAACTGGCCAAATTCAAACAAGTTTTGTTTGGAGTAAATGTAGAATAGCCCCCCTCAAGAAGTTAACTATTCCACGGCTGGAATTGATCAGTGCAGTAGTTGCCGCTAGAATGTGGAAATATTTAAAACAAAAATTACATATTTCGAATTTAAATATAAAATTATGGTCGGACTCAGAGATAACTATTTGTTGGATTAGGGGTTCTACTACAAACTGGAAACCCTTTATTTCCAATCGTGTAACCGAAATTCAGTCATTGACAGATCCAAAGGACTGGAATTATTGTCCCGGAAAAGAAAACCCTGCAGATCTGCTTACGCGAGGGGAAAACTTATCGAAGTTAATGGGTAATAATGTATGGTGGTGCGGCCCACCTTGGTTATCACTATCAGAAGATTTGTGGCCTTCAAAAAGGGCTATAGAAATGGTTCCCGAAGCTTTTAATGAAATGAAAGCAAAACCAAATTTAACATTATTGTGTAACGAATCAAACTCTATTCCTAAGCCAGTATTTGATATGGCAAAGTTCAGTAGTTTAAATCGCGTGTATAATATTACTGCTTGGATAATGCGTTTTATTCATAATGCCAATTCGAAAAATCCTAAAATTTTAGGACCTTTAACTACCTCAGAAATAGAAATAGCAGAAAAATACTGGATAAAACAAACTCAGGAAACTTCATTTAAAGTTGAAATAGAAGCACTTAAACAAAAAAAACCACTTAATAAAGATTCTTCTTTGTACAACCTTAATCCACAATTCGATGAAAATGACTTACTTGTTTTATCCGGAAGACTTCAATTTTCTGAAGGTACAGAGCAGGAAAAACATCCGTGGATACTTCCTAATAAATCTTATTTTGTAAAATTACTAATTAAGGATGCTCATGAAAGAATGTACCATTTTGGTGTAGCTGTCACTTTAACTCACCTTCGTGAAAGGTATTTTATATTAAAGGGAAGAAGATTTGTAAAATCCGTCTTAAGATCGTGTATGATATGTCGAAAACTTAATGCTATTCCTGGAAAGGTGGAAATAGCACCTTTACCGAAAGATAGAATTATCAAAACACCAGTTTTCGAAACCTCTGGTGTCGATTTTGCCGGTCCGATTTATTATAAAACTTCTGAAGGCACTGGGAAGGCTTATATTGTCGTATTCACATGTGCTGTAACCAGAGCGATTCATCTAGAGTTAGTCACCAATCTAAGTACTGAAACCTTTATCTTAGCACTACGAAGATTTTTCTCTAGGAGAGGTTTCTGAAAAATAATGTACAGTGACAATGCCAAGACATTTTCTAAGGCTGATTTGGTGTTAAAAGATGCTTGGGAAAGAATTTCTAAGCAAGAAATTTTTGAGTACTTGAGAAAGAATAAAATAATATGGAAGTTTATAATTCCCAGGGCTTCCTGGTGGGGCGGCTTCTGGGAAAGGATAGTCAGATCAGTTAAAACACCTTTAAAAAAGGTTCTAGGAAAAACTTGTCTCCGTTATGAAGAGCTAGAAACAATACTTACAGAAATTGAAGCTGTGATTAATTCACGTCCCTTATGTTATCTCTACGAAGAAAATGCTGAACCATCACCTTTAACGTCATCTCATTTTTTAGTTGGTAAACGATTAATGTCCTTTCCTTCTTATGGATTACCAGTCTGTACGCAAGAGAAATCCAATAAGATTTTGTTGACGAGAAAATATAAATATAAGCAACAAATTACTGACCACTTTTGGAAAAGGTGGAGAAACGAATATTTGTTAGAACTTAGATCTGCTTTTCAAGTGAAAAACATAAATTCATCGCCTCAGTTCAAAGTTAACGATATAGTGATAATTCATGATGAAAAGCTCCCAAAACATATGTGGAAGTGTGGTCGTGTTAAAGAACTCATATTTGGTCGTGACTCTAAAATCAGATCATGTGTATTACAGACTGCAAAAGGCGATCTTAAACGACCTGTGCAATTGCTATATAATCTTGAATTGGACTTAGTGGACTAAAAGACACTAAAACTCTTACACTAAAAATAAGAACTATTATCGAACATTTAATTTGTTTTGTTACTCATATTTACCCTTATTATTGTTTAATTTTGATACAATTCATGTGTTTTATTTTCTTTCGTAGATTGCAGCACTCTTATTATTTTTGCTTTTATATCTGTAGCTGTATGTATCTGAAAATTTGTCATGTATGTAAGTATATTCTTATGTTTATTAAATTGTTTAATATAGATGCTGAACTAAGTGTTCAGCCCGGGGCAGGATGTTGAGAATGCCAACTTGGCGATGCTTGCCATTTTCTGTTAGTCGGCATTGTGGCAACCCCCTTTTTATTGTTTTTCGATTTTCTTTTCAGTGTAGATGTAAAGTTTGTTTTGAACCGGTCTGACGGTAATAATGGAACTCTCAAATGAGAGTAATAATAATATTAATATACCTATATATTTGTAAATAAAATGTACATAGTTGTTTTTTAAGAAAGAAGTTTAATTTGAACTGTAGAGTGTGTTTACTTATTCAAGTTACGAATTTTATTTACAATATATTAGAACTAAGTTATGGAGACGTTTTTATTCTTCGATGCATTATGGAATAATTTGGATTTACCGAACCTGCAGTCTCAATGACAACGTATCAAATGTAATTTTTGGTTGATATCTTGAAGTATAGATTCATCTATCACCATTTCTCTTATTGAAGGGAGTCCTCTTTGTGATCTTTTTTGGGACTGGGTATATAATTTTTCTTTTAACTCTTTAATTAGTTGATTCTTTTCTTCTATCGTTAGGTGGAGATTAGAAATTTCTTTCTCTTTTAAGTTCAAAATTCCTGCTTCATCCTTGTTGGACAATTCATTGTATGATTTCAGAGAATCTATCTCCCGAGTTAGTTCTTGAATTCTATTGTCTTTTTGTTGTATATAAACTTCAAATTGTTGCTTTCTGTCTTTTAATTCTTGTTCCAGGTCGATTGCCTTGTTGTACCACTCTTCCTTTTCGGTTGTTATTTGTTTTAGGTCTTGGGATTGTTGAGATGCGTTTCGTAGCTGATTTTCAATGATTTGGATGTTTTTTTTTAATTAATTGCCAATATTTGTCGACTTCTTTACTGAATCCTGTTTCGTGTGATTTTAGAAGACCATTGTGAATTTCAAGCAGCTCTGTTATTGAAAGTGTCTTCGCTACTTCTAGGTTAAACTTCATTACATTTTTATTTGTTGGGGTTGACTTTAGCGCTTGTGAAGATTGACTGGAGTTTTGTCGTGTACGCTTTAGAGTGGATTTATTTGACCACTTTGTCTCCTGATTTAATAGTGGAAGTTTGTCCGATGTCGAATTCGATCTCGGTTTTGATGATTTTTTTAGTGAACTTTTAATTTCATACAAAGTTTCTGTTTTGGAAGAGTTATTCAAATACTTATCACTTTCTTCCATGTCCAGGCCGGTTACTAGAGCATACTTGTGACTATATATTATTTTGAGTTCGTTAAGTCACCACAATAGAACAATTCAAAATATGTAAACTTGTTTCATAACATAGAGTCATTCATTTTATATTACGTTAAAACATATAGCCCAAGTAATAAAGATAGTTGATATTATTTTAACGGCTCGTTCTGTATAATAGATTATTGTAAAAGTAAACGATAGATTGAGGTATCACTAGGTCCCCACCGTATATCGTAGAAAGAAAGGAATATAGATAGGAAAAAGTAAAAACCAATAGCCTTGACTATCGTAAATGACTTAGTGAAAAGAAGGTGATACTTTTGCTGAAGGACAATTTTGAATATTAAAATAAATAAAATAATATAAGTAATTGATAGTGATAGTCTATTATTTGCCAAATGAAGAAGGGGGAAAAAAGAGGATAGTTTCCTGTGCTTATTGAAGCTCATGTACATGTAGAATGAAAATATAAATATATATAAATATTAAACTAGTAGATTATAATATCTACACATGTATACCAGATAATTAAAAATTAGTTTGGAGCACATACACAAAACTTTTATTCACTAATTATAAAATGATACACTTAGAGTACCGATCCATCTCCCATAGGCAGAAAATGAACGGCTGGTAGAAAAAAAAAATGCGCCATACAGAATGGTTCCCAAAACCCCCCAACCCAAATAAAATAATAGTTGTTATGTAATTATATAGTTAATGAGCAGCGACCAGAACTGCAGTTAGAGCTTTAGTTGGTGGACAAGAACTTGAAACTTTATAGCAGGTTATAACAAATATGAGATACTCCACCGTAAATTGAAATACTGGCCGCACTTGAGCTAAAAACGCTATAAGAGACTGTTGTGGGAGCCCGGCACGAAAAGAGGGAGAGGAGCTGGGAGGAGCTGGACATCTAAATTAATCAGAAAAGTATGAATGATGTACATAATTGAATAGGTTATAATTCCCTATATCCCCCCCCTCTCTCTTTTTTTTTTCTTTTCAAATTTTCCCCTTATTTCCCTATTCTTCCCTTTTTTTTTCCTCCCCTTTTCCCTTTTTTTTTCTTTTTCCCTTCTTTCCTTTGTTCTTTTATATATATTTTTTTTTCTTCCCCTTTTCCTTCCTTTCCTTTTTTTTCCCCCTTCCTCCTTTTATTCCTCACATACATATATATAACCAGTAATAGTAAATACCCATATTGTAATAGTCAAAGGAGAAGTGGAATTGTCCTGGGAACGCCCCTAGTGGCTAAAAAGAGAATGAAAGTGAGAGTTACTTCTAAAAATGAAGAGATTATTCCCAGACCTTTAAAAAGATATGTGACAAGGGATACTTACGCTCGTATTCATGAATAACTTCGACCGAGGGTTAAACCGCGGGTTCAGTAACCCCAGGTTGGTATTTTCAACCGGGAGTTGAAAACTCGTATTCACCGTTTACTTCGGATGAAAAGTTACCTAACTCGGGGTTTCTCGACCTAGGTTGAACGAAATGTGTTTATTGGTTAAAAAAATCACATGCCTTGTTCGGTTTCGCATCGAGACTTCGTTTGTTTATGTTTTGAAAGAAAAACGCCGATTAAAAAAAAAAAAAAAAAGAAAAAGAAAAAGAAAGAAAGAAATGAACGATTCAATGTAGTTTTTTTTTTTTTTTTTTTTTTTTTTTTTTTTTTTTTATCCCTGCAAAATGTATGGACAAAATAAAAACCTGTAATCACTAAATATGGATTAACTTAATTTAATTTCTTGAAAGTTTTAATATTTTTTAAACAATTATTATTATTTTTTAATTTATTAATGAGTAAGGTTAATGATATGAAACGTGTCAACTGCTAAAATAAATGTTAAAAGGTTCTTTTTCAAAATAAATTTTCGCATAGTTGCTAAAAAATGGAACTTGATTTGGGCCAAAACTAATGAAACTTGATTTGAATAAAAACTAAAATTTTATTTCAACAGCAATTATGATGATTTCTATTATTAATAGCTCTAGTTAGCAATTAAACAATTTCTGATAATGAAAATATTAAAACGGAGAAAAAGGGGAAAAAAATTAAGAAAGTAGTCTGCTGTACTTTATATATACTATTTCTTTTATTAGTATAGATGGTATCCCAGATGTATTAATTTTATTGTTTGGATTTTCAGCGAGCTAATTAAAATGTTTAATTCTAATTAAATTAGATAGTAATTAATATTCCAGGTTGACAGGGAAAAGTAGTGAAATAATATTAACAGAACTGCAGAAAAAGCGGAACAGGTGATCCTAGCGGTGCCCTGGCACCAGGTACCAAGCCGCAGAGGCGCTCTATAGGCGCATATATTTATCACTTCCGAGCGATTGATAAACATTTTTCATTTAACTAGTCGCTAAATAAAACTCTATACTTCCTTTAAGTTTAAACTGTGTGCAGTGGAGATATTTTATAAGATATTATTTTAAGGAACACAAATATTTTAAACTTTTTAAGACTACTAGTGTATAGTGTATGAATTTCCATTCAACACATATAATCGAATAAGGCCTTTCCTAAATCATGATAAATGTATTCTGAATACTATCTGAACAAATAAATGGGAAATATTACAGAAAGTTGAATTTTTATCGGCCAGCTTTTAGGACCTATCCCCACCTCTTCCCCTCCAGCCATTTGTATGAGAATTTTTCTATTATCACATTTACAAGATCAAAGCTATTCACTTGATTATCTTTGACTATTTTTTGATAAATTATTCTTTTTTTTTTATGACTGATTAATGATAGATTTCTAGACTAAATAGGCAAAATAATGATAGTTTGTAATCTAACAAAACAACTCAAATTAATTATTAATAATTTCATATAATTTTACATTATCTAATAAATAAAATAGCTGTCTGTTGTTTGTGAATCAGTGGAGAAAAACAAGTTCCCATTTGTATCACCCTACCCATTCCCTCTATTTTTTTTCTGTTTTTTGGTGTCATTCTTTAATTTAAGTAAATTAAACATTTCTCAAGATGCTGTGTAAGATATAGAAATAAAAAGAAAGTTTAAAGTACATATTACCAAAAATAGAAGAATATATGTAATCTCATACATACACATACATATATATTATCTATACATTTTTTGACTGGTTTGTTTACATTTATACATTATATCTCCTTCATTACATCTTGAATTGTTTGCTTTCATAAATACTCATGATCACGAAGAATTTATTTACCTTAAAAATAGTCATCATAATAAGCATAATGCAAGGGCTGATAAAAATATTTTTGGTGTGGGGTTATTTTTAAAAAAAAGGAAAGTTTTTTCTTTTTTTCCAACTATTTCAACTCTTTAGTAATTTATTTTAATTTAGCTGTCAATTAAGAAGCAAAAATTATAAGTGATCTCTAAAAAAAGTCACAATTTCAGGAGGTAACATTGAAAAGTTATTCATTTTAGGATTTATTATTACTATTATTATTTTCGTATAAAATAGTACCAATGCAATATTTTATATTATGTATAATTTTGAAATTAAAATATAGTTGAAAAATAAATACAATAAAAATAAATATTTCAAATTCCACAAAAATTGGGAAACATACGTAGAAGCTTACAAACAATCGTAAAAAAAAAATCAATAAAGAAATAAAACTCAAATTGTTTAAATTTTAAGTTAAAATATCTAATTTATAGATCTGATTTATATTTATCTCAGTTTGTACATAAACAATAATATATCTTTTACACAATAGACCCAAAATTTAATTTTAAAACATTCTATAAGTACTGATCAAAAATCTACAGAGAATCTATGGATATTCTAAGATAATCTGTGTATTTCTTTACTTAAACAAAAATGCAAATTAGCCTGAGTCTCACATTTTAATTAGAACTTATGCAAGTATGGCGTTTATTTCGGTCCTGTTAAAATACATTTGTGAATTTTTTAACATCAAAATTGTAAAAAATAAATGACCTTAAACGCGACAGTTGTTACTTTAGAAGCAATTATTCGGCTGTTTAAATAATATTGGCTATTTTTAAGGCAAATAAATTTTTCGCGACCACGCATATTTATGTAAACAAACAATTCAACATGTATTCAATATATAAGAGGCTATATACATAAATATAAACAAATCAGATAAAAATATTGAAGATAATTACATATATATGAGATTACATACCTTTGCATAATGTTATTCCGTTTTATTTAATAGTAGAACTTCTATATTTTACACAACACATTCTATCAGCCATTGTAAAATGGCGGTCCTCTCTCTCTCCTTCCTTCCTCACTCTCACCGCTTGTTTTTCATTAAATACGCATGCTCGGTTGAAAAATCCTGGGTTGAACCACCTGTAGACCAAGGTTGGGTTACTGAACCCGACGTTAGATTTCAACCTCGAACCGGTTCAGTGGGGTTGACGGTGAATGCGATTTGAGTTTTCAACCCGGGTTTTCTGCATAACTCCGGGTCGAAGTTATTCGTGAATACGAGCGTTAGTAAGAGAAATCAAAATTTAGGAAGATAGCGCCCCCTATTGTTTATAAAAGGTAGCATTGCAATAGATGATGATGTAATTGAGCAGCCTCTGTCAAGCCCATCAAGCGGATAAAATTCAAGTAACCTTAAAGAATTATACTATATAATACGAAAAAAAAAAAAAAAAAAAAAAAAAAAAAAAATTTGAAACGTGCCACCTACAGGCCAAAAGATGAAGCTAGATAAAAAAAAAAAAAAGGGATACCGGAATTGAGAAGCACAGGCCGAGACCTTTAAAATGACATCTCACACTATGGAAATGGTAAAACTTTTTGTGAAAGCCTCCCCCCTCCTCCTTCATCGTCCCCCCTGATAAAGATAGAATAAAATGGGGCTTGCCAAAAGAAACCCTGTACCCAAAATAGTCCGAATAGGGAAGGCGAGAGCCTAAACACGAGATTAAGGGGGAGAAATGCAATTGAAAAAAAAAAAAAAAACTGGTGCAGGGAAGTAAATTGGCTCACAAAGGGTTAAAAACTTAGCAATCAAAGGAGATACCCACAATGCTCCACTAGGGATAAAAATATCAAAATATTTAAATTGTGGAAACATTTAGAAAAAAAAAAACTGTAATAATAATGGCTACTAAGTGCGCAACGGTGACAATACTGATGGAGTATAAAAGGTTTATAGAAATAACCGGTGTAAAAGTATTACTTAAATGCGCTACAGTGATGCTTGAAACATTCATCCGACAAAACGTTTAAATAAACGTTAAGACATTCATGCTACAAAATAGGCTCTACAACCCCGTACCTGATAGTGCTATCCGACATCCATAAATATCCATAACACAATGTAAGATAAGTATCCAAAATCAATTAAAATTAATCATTAAATAAAAGTTATAATAGGTGTCGGACAATACCATCCGACAGCCAAGTCGAACCCACAATGCATCATACCTTATGTTTTCATTATTAACTTTAAAAGGTACTATAACACTCAAGACAGTAAAATCTGAAAGTTTTAACCAATCACATCCACTTCTAACCACAGTTTAAAGCAGAACATATATGTCTAACTCCGTTATAGAGGCAATCTAGGAAATTATTCTTATAGTTGCAACTAAACTTTCAGAAATCAAATAGCCTTTTGTGATAATAGTCATCCACCAACCATTCAAACGCGAAAGAATAAAAATTTCCAAATTACAAATGCTAATTAAAAATTCTTAAAGATAAGATAAATGAAAAAACTTCCACAGCTAATAAATTTGAAATTTAAAACTATATAAAAAGCATAAAAAGTCTTCAAAAAGAGCAATATTAAGAGTTAAAAATTACGTTTAAAAAAGTAGACAACTTAATGAAAACCTATGGGAAAATGAAAAGCAAAAATCGAGAAGTGACAATCAAATAACAAATTATTAATTACAGTTGCGGGCCCCACGGGATTAAGATAATTGTAAACGGGGAAGCTTAATGCTCAGACTAACCGGACTAAGCAGTAGGGAAAAAAAAAAAAAAAAAAAAAAAAAGTTGAATTAATATCTTTTAACGTTAAGAAAAATGTAAACACTGTAATGCTAATCCCATGGAGCCTCCATCTTGTTTCTGTCACAAAAAGTCGAAAAGAACACATTTTAAAATGCACGGTGATATGAGAAAACTTTGAGATAACTTAAAAAACCACATACAAAACTGATCTACAGGAGTCAATGTGCGCAAATCAACTGATCATTTTAAGAAAATAGTAAGTTATAATAGTATATTTTAATGCATGTCAAATATGGTAACTATTGAAAATGGCTCCAATACTATAAAATGTACATGAACTTCATATGTTTAAAACATCATAAGTATTTGAGATAATCACACATAATAGGTAACTTTGGAAAACTAACAGTCTATAGAGTCCTAATTTATCAGTTAATTACATTTTATATACAGGGTAAAGCACAGGAAACAATGAATAGGTGGCTAATGCCTGGTTCATTGGAGATATGAAAAAGAAAGTTAGAGAAAGTTTAATGAATTATATCTCCGGAACCCCTACACATATTCACACTTATCATATACCAAACTGAAGAGCATAAAGAGTATAAAAGAATGATAAACAGTACAAGGACCTAGCTTACCCCACTCCTGTAAAAATTAGCCAAACATCGGGAGCTCGCGCTGGTCCATCTTCTGAAAGTATTTTCAATAAGGGTTACCATAGGGGGGGGACCCTGTTCTGTCGCCAAATACCGCCAAGTTTGTCGCCAACTTGGCGATATATCGCCAAATTTGGCGGCCAAAATGAGTCGCCGAAAGTGACGCCAACTTGGCGATATCTGTAATATTTCGCCAAATTCCCATAGAGTTCCATTGTAAACCTACTTGCTTATAGAAAATCAACAAATTGAGATATTTTAATGCAACAAAAACTAATATTAGCTTGATTATATTAAATTTTTCTTTGATGGCCTAAGTAGGAATTGACTTTAAAAACAAAATTTTTATATTACTTGTTTCCGTGAAAATCATTCAACTGAAAATGGACAAATCTGGGGGCACGGCAGTGCCCCTGCCAAGTCGAGAAAGCACAGCCGTAAGCATCCTTTTCTGGAAGCAACTCAAGGTACTTTTGGCAGCCCTATATCCCTTCGCTGGAATTTCCCAGGAACTTGAAACTTTGTTTTTCTAAAAGTACTCTTCAAGCGGAAGCAAATGGTAAAATTTCCGCGTTTCTATCTTTTCTAGTTCATAAAATATATGAACTCAAAGTTTCACTTTTTCGACACCGACTGACTGACTCACCGATCATCAAAAATCTGAGGTATATCCTGTTTCCTGTAGCCCTAGAAACTTGAAATTTGGTAACAAGGTAGTATTTGGGATACAAAGAAAGGAGAAATTAAAAAATTTGGAAAATTCGAAAAAAAAATCGAAAATCTTTTATTTTGCGGAATCGGAATTATTGCCAATACTGTTGCTCACTGAAACTGATTATCAACATGATAAAACGCAGTTTGTCAACTAAATCATCGGTTTGTTAACTATACTAAATCGAGCACGAAATAGCTGGGTCCTGAATACAGTAAAATTCGTTTTAATTGACTAGAACAAATAAAGGTATTACTTGATTATCCCGTCAACCGAAAAACTATCGCTAAACTATAAGATTAAATGCCAATAATGGATGATCGTAAATGTCGCATTCACTTGACATTAAACACCATACACATGTTTGTTACGTCATCAAATGATTTTTAATTCGACTTTTTACTTGTAGTTTCATTAAGGTTTTATTAATTTATTTGTTTTTTCGTTATTTAAAACAAAAATACGGCAATTTGTATAATTTGGCGAAATTGATCGACGGGATAATCAAATAGTACCCAAATAAATTAATTTATTTTACCAAATGTTAATTTGGTGAATTTAAATATTTTATAAACATTCTGCAAATATGCTAACATTTCTTGATAGATAGCAGCTCTTATACTTTTGCTATATTTAACATCACTACCATACTATTTTAAACAATGCTATAGTTTGATGCAATGACAATAGACCATGGCGCAAAATTAGCAGTAGTTTTAAAAGCAAGAGAATTTTGCTGTCAAACTTACCTCATATTTACAAAATAGCTCACATTTGCTGTCAAACTATTGACGTAGACAACAATTGTTGAAGAATAATAAATTCAATTTTTATAAAACATGGAGAGTGGCACTCAGGATATGACTAACATAATCGCATACGTAAAAAAAGTTTATTTTTTTAATGGCAATACAAACTCCCCTGCGATGTATAATTTTTTGAAATATGTTTTTTAGGTACTCAAATTATCGTTTTGGAATTCAAAATAAAAATTCTACATTCTCCTCTCCCCAGAAAAAATGACATATTGAAAAGAAATCAATTATTTTTATATTTAAAACTTAAACATCATCACTTAAGCCCCACTATGACGTCATTTTCTCTGACTTTTCACTTTCAACCGTGCTAAGACTACGAGCGGTAGATATGAATATTCAGTGAACAACCGTTAGTGGACTTCCAAGGGAGGCCATTTTTTATCTGTAACCGAAATCCGCATTAAACGATGTCTTTAACATTAATTAAAATATGATGCGGAAATGAAACTTTACGCATTAAACGGAGATACGTCTTAAGAGGAGACGCACTAACGAAAATTCCGCTATATTCTCCGCAACTTATTGATGTTTTGCGGATAGTATCTATCACATTTTTACATTTACTAAAACAAAATAAATATTTAAAAAAAAAAACTACCGAGCTATGCTCGGTCTACTGTGTACTAAAATCATTTAAATAAAAAAGTTATTACGATTTACTTTAAATTCGAAAATATGAAGGTTTGAATGTTTAGTGTAAAATTCTTTCACCTACTTGTTTCTAAAAATAACTTGATTGTAAGTGTTACATATCGAAAAGCGGAATAACTGAATTTCAAATTTTGGCGACACAGTTTTTTATTGTGTAAAATTTGAATTCTAGATGTCAGTGTGCATCTGCAAAATTGCTGAAAAGACGCGGTGACGGAGGGAAACGCGAATTTGTATGATATTCCAACGAAAGACATTGTTGATCGAAGAAAGTTTGAAATGTTATATTTTGATCACAGCGAAGAAAGTCCTCATCGAGTAGTTCCTACATCTGTAGATCGTTCGTATCTGTTTCATCTATATTTTCTTTTCTGTGCTAGGTAACATAGCCTAGTCGTATGATATCAGATGTGCTATAGTTGAGTATGTGGTTGTGCACTGGGATTAGCTGGGATTAGTTTCTTAGGAGGTCACTTTGACGTTTTACTTCCTCTTCTTAACAGCTATCAATAATCTACTATTTTTTCCAAATGAATACCTATCACAGAGAGAAATGAGCTAGAGAAAAGAATTGGAAGACCTATTCAGGTCAAAAGGGGAAGGCCTAATCGTTCCGAGAAATCACGTTCTCAACAGCTCCAAGAAGCTAGAGCTCTCTATCATCAAAACCATCTTCGAAAACAAAAACACACATTAAAACGTTACAGCGATTCGCACCCTGAAATGGGAAGACGTAACTCTATAAGAAGTCGCGCGCTGTTCTGTTGCCCTCCCTGGTATGAATATTGGAGCTTACTGACGAAAAAGGTCTAGAGGTAAGCTGCAGTTTAAAATAAACATTTTAGAAAACATTACGAGAGCTATAACTAAAAAAATAGGAAATGGACTGGAAGCAGACAAAGTTATAAAATGGACTCTGCACAGTAGAATTAACTTTGGAGGACTTTGACTAAACAGCTGATAAATTGAAACAAAAACTAATATAGTTACTAGAAAAATTGAATGAATGGATTTCAAACAGTAGCACACATGCCAATTCGCTTTTCTAGGAAAAGCGGAACATCGAAGCAATCAGGAGCCTTAGTTTATGAAGTTAAAGATAGTGCAATTGAAATCGACGCTACTGGAAAAGCTTTCTTTGGCTTTCTCCTTACAAAAAGAAGTGAAATCTCATCAAAAACATCTCATGTAAAAAAAGCCAAGTCTCCTGACTCTTTGACCGTAAAAAGTTCTCAGATCATGTGTAGAGCCAAGCTTAGCTCTCTTATTAACTCTGATATTTTAATTCACAAATTACTCCTAGTCTCTACACCTTTAGTAAATGATTATTTTGTGACTTGGCAATGACGCAGCACGAGAATGTAAAGGCTGTTGTTTACATTTTAATATTAACGTTTATTTATAAAGTTTTGCATAAAATAGTTTGTATACGAGCACTGAACTTATATGTTTTTGTAGCATGGAAATAATTTTACATTACATTGTAAGCCCGGATGCGAAAACTCTCTACTGATCAAACTTGATGTCTGGAGTTTTGGGTGATTTTCTTCCTATGTAACGTGAATATGAGTCAGACCCCTCTTTTACAAAGACCCCCCAATCGATGCATCCCTCCTTCAGGCTTCTATCCCTCGCGTTCATATTCAGCCTTAATCAAATAATCTAATCCCAATTCAAAACATAAGTAAAGTGTTTACGTAATAACTTTCCTGTGCTGCGTAATTGCCAAGTCACAAAATAATCATTTACTAAAGGTGCAGAGACTAGGAGTAATTTGTGAATTAAAATATCAGAGTTAATAAGAGAGCTAAGCTTGGCTCTACACATGATCTGAGAACTTTTTACGGTCAAAGAGTCAGGAGACTTGGCTTTTTTTACATGAGATGTTTTTTATGAGATTATTACTACAGTTTGTGAATTATTTACAACAATGAAGAAAAAATGTTAAATTTTATTGGGAAAATATCGGTTGATTCTCAATGAAAAAAGCAAAATTTGGAAGTATTAAGAAAAATATTTGAATAATGTAAATAAAAATTAGCCTATGTTACTATTCTCTGGGTTATTTATAATTCACCCATATGCAAAGGCATGTTATCATTCGTTTTGACCCTGATGTCAGGCAAACATTTTCACACTTTAAATTTATAATAGTATTAG